>CM060470.1:17637355-18302355 GCA_030544235.1 Lepturacanthus savala
TGGCACCAACAACCATGCCACATTCAAAGTCACTCAAATCACCTTTCTTCCCCATACTGATGCTCGGTTTGAACTGCAGGATTGTCTTGACCATGTCTACATGCCTAAATGCACTGAGTTTCCGCCATGTGATTGGCTGATTAGAAATTAAGTGTTAACGAGCAGTTGGACAGGTGTACCTACCTAATAAAGTGGCCGGTGAGTGTATATATATATATATATATATATATATATACACACACAACTGAAGAAAAAAAGAATTGTCCAACACGATCTCTCAGCTTCCTCTTGATTTTAAAATGTACAAAGTTGATATTTGATACCACCAGCAAATAATCAAACAACCAGACTTACTGGACTGTATTACATTGCCTCCCACCCTACACCAACACATTGTTTTACACCCATATCGTTCTACACAGGACTGTTTTCAGTTTGGATGCAGCTGAGGAGGTTGCTGAACATCAAAATGAGTCAATGAATCAGGAGAGACAAGTGGAATGTGTACAGATTGTACACATGATGATTCTTAATTGTGTATAAACTTGTCTATGCTTAGAATTTATAGGTAGCTTTGGGGGATGAAAAGAGAATCATCCCCGTGCAGCTGGAAGAAGAATCCCCCCTGTGGAATCCATTGGGGTTGGTGGATGATGACTCTGCTGGGACCAATGGGCTGATGGGGCTGAAGAAAGATGAGCCGATGTCCAGATGGAACCGTGACAAAGGTCGGGCGGGTGCACAAAACAGCATGAGAACAGAGAATGTGCTAGAGTGGAAAAAGAGAGAGAAACAGACAGCAAGTGTTGCACATATGAATCACACTGGACTCAGGATGAATAGAGGTTAAATAAAGGTTGGTGGTTTTTAGAATAAATGAAAACAAAATGATTATGTTGGTCTTCAGACCTCTATGACTTTTACCCAGTGCTATGGCAACAAGTGACAACAGACTCTAGTTTAGTCTGTCATATTTAAACAAAATCAACTAACCAATGTGTGAAAATTAGAAAGTTAACTGCTTCACTCACAGATAAATTATGTAACATTAATGAAAGACACATAGATTATGTTGTTATATGACATTATAGATCTCTCAAACAATTTAATCTAGAACAATACAGCAAATAATATAAAAAAGACTTCTAAAGGGGTACACTACCAATAAAAGTCTAATATGACATTTACCCACCTGACAGAATAAATTAAAATCATATTTATTGTGCTGGTCTTTAGTTGATTTAGTGCCAACTACAGTTCATAACTGTTGCTCTTGTGTCCTTTTCCCCCAATCAGAAATGCATCAAATCAATCAGAAATGCATCAAATTTAATGGAGGGTGAATGAAAGTGTGTATAACTAAATAACACAGAGCCGATGTGTCAGTTTGACAGCCCGGTAAACAACAGCACGGAATTGTGTGAACATGTATGACAGTTGTAAGAAGAGAATTAAATGTATGGCCTAAGCGTAAAAAAAAAAAAAAAACTGAACTTTTGCTAAGCTCCAGTCGACCAGATTCCAGTTTTCTTATTTGGCACATTCCATCTTGTGGGGGCTTAAATTGCAATTTCAGAATCTAAGGTAATACAATTGTCTTAGTTTTAATTATGGTAATTCTTTTGATATTTTTTCTCTTGAGATGATTCCTAATTGCTTGTAGCTTTGCAAACACCAGACCTCATCTCAATGTAGATTAAGATACCTAATGACATACCTGATAACGATGAAATAGTTTAGTGTTAAAGGTCGCTAATTTTTCTGAATAAACTTACTTAGAACACTTTCTAACATTGCATCTAAAGGTAAATTACCTTCTGCCGCCATGTTGGTTATCAGTGAGTCACTTCTGTGTTTTGTCATCATCTTGCTGCTCCCTCCCCTCTTCTGTGATTGGCTCCCTCTCTGAGGGGAAAATTGGGTCCTTGGTTTCCAGACTGAATTGCAGAGTGAAGCGAATCTGCATGCAAGGAAGGATGGGTATTCCTAAATTGCTTGTTTGAGAATTACAACCTAAACATTTTCATGTTAAATTATGTAAATGATATGTGTTGCAGTAACAAACGAACATTGTGTGATTCAGGGCAGCTGGGGGAGGTTCTGGACCTCACCCCCAAAACTGACAGACTTGTTTTAATCATTTAAAAACATATCCTTGTTTTCTCTGAGTGCAGTAGTTTATTCTTGCATTTATTTTGGTTAATTTCAAGTTTTAAAATGAATGATTATACAAGTCATCTTCTATACCCGCTTATTCCTGGGGTCACAGCCCAGGATTGGCTGGTGGAGCCAATCCCAGTGCATTACAGGAAAGAGGCAGGGATACACCCCAGACAGGTCACCACCTATAGAAATATTTGAGACTCCAAATAACCTAAGAATGTTTTTGGATTGTGTGAGAAAGCTGGAGAACCTGGAGAAAACCCACACAGGCACGGGGAGAACATGCAAACTCCACACAGAAAGGTCCCAGACCAAGGACCTGAACCTGTGACCTTATTGCTGTGAGGCAACATTGTTACCACTGTTCCACCTTGACACCCAGTACCAATAATAATATTTCTAGTTATGGTCCCTTTACCAACGAAAAAAAAAAATACTGGGATAAAATCAATTCCTGAGGATTCCAATTTTTATCTTGTGCACAGGATTTCCACATATAAGCTTAAAATTGCTTCACATAGTAATTCACTTCTTTTGTTACTTCAAGGTCCAAAACTTCCACCTATAATAAAACTGACTACAAAAACCTAAACAAGCAAACAAACAGCAACAAACAAGTGTGTAGAAGGAATAAGGTCATTTTCTGCTCTCACCTGGGATTGGATCTAGCAGACCCCCATGACCCTAGTGAGGAATAAACATGTATAGAAAATGACTGACCGAAATAGAATAAGGTAAAACATGCTTATTGCCCAGTGGTTTGATCATCTTCAAAGGTGTATCACATCTAAATAATATATTTATTTAAACAGGTTTATATGTCTTTAGTGGATTAACCTGGAACTCACAGTTTATTACTGTGAACAACCCTCAAATACATGTGTTGGTATTTAATAATATTGCAACCACTTATAATAATAGAGTCATTTAAATGTAAGCTATATATAAACTATTTATAAATGTTCCTTGGTGTATTTATCTTTTTGTTGTTCTTTTGTAAGTGCAATGTGACATTTAGGATGGAATATTCTATAATATTCCAACCTCTAAAAAGCATTTCCTCTGCAGTAAAAGAATGTGACATTCAGATATGAAGCACAGGTTATTTTGTGACTTGTATCTCTAAATATTGAAAAAGGAAAGAAGAGTTGAGTAAAATCAGCTTTTAGATTCATCAAGGGCATTAACACTTGTGATCTACTATGAGAATAAATTAGAGTATGTTAAACATGAAATACTAAAAATCTGAATACATGTAAGTTGCTTTTCTTATGTTGGAGAGGTGTGTGTGTGTGTGTGTGTGTGTGTGTGTGTGTGTGTGTGTGTGTGTGTGTGTGTGTGTGTGTGTGTGTGTGTGTGTGTGTGTGTGTGTGTGTGTGTGTGTGTGTGTGTGTGTGTGTGTGTGTGTGTGTGTGTGTGTGTGTGTGTGTGTGTGTGTGTGTGTGTGTGTGTGTGTGTGTGTGTGTGTGTGTGTGTGTGTGTGTGTGTGTGTGTGTGTGTGTGTGTGAGAGAGAGAGAGAGAGAGAGAGAGAGACAGAGGGAGCATGTCTATTAATTAAAGGCACACAATTTGAGGCTTTTGTGCTTAACTACACTTTTCATAATGGACCAATGTGTGGACTGAAATGTGGAGAAAAGACTGAGATTCACTCCAACACAATACAAGGGAAAATTGCACCAAGGTTTGATTTTTTTTTTGTTGTTGTTTTCAATTCCAGCTTAGTGATGCCAGTTTTGTTTTGTTTGTTTGTTTGTTTGTTTTTTTGGAATTGGGGTATTTGTCTAGGACAAGATACTAAAATTGGCACAGACCATGTGAATAGGACCATGAGCAGAAGCAAAAAGTAGCTGCAAATAATGCACAGACAATGGTGCTTTCAGTAGCCACAATCTATTTTTAGTGAATTTGGCCCTCAGTGCATTTAGCTGTATTTTCTAAGTGTGTGTGTGTAGTATCTGACAACCTTTGCAACAAGTCTTTGAGTTGATCTGGATAATGTTTCAAGTTGAAGTTAAGTTTAAAAGATACACTAAACCATCTAAGGTTTAAATTGTCTGTGCATTAAGCAGTGCATTTTTCATGTGAAACAGAAATTGGTAGAAACAACTTTTTTTTGCCTGTTAAATTGATTATGGAGGTGTGTTGTATCTAAATGTTTCTGCTAGTTATTTCTGCATGCTAGATGGGAGCTCTGAGATTCATTACCAACCATTGTCTTTTAACGAAGAAACATGGAAGTCACAATCTCTGTTCTATGGATTTCTGCATTTTCTTTTGTCCCCAAAGCATGTCCTGGGCATGAAACGGTTTAGGTTTTCAGCACCTAATGCTTGGAGTAATTTATAGTCATAACTGCAAGTTAAAACCTTATTACATTTGAAAAACTTTAACGATATCAAATGTAAATTTTATGTTTTATGTGCCATTGTTACTTTGTTGCTGTCCTCTCACCAGGTCTATCGTGAAAAAGAGATCTTTGCGAATGTTCTTTCCAAATCTCTTTAGAGAGCAGAGTTTGAGCATTAAGATTATAGATTGGGAGAGAACTATACGAGATATAATCTACATGTTAAGCTTTCTCCACGAGTAAATCAAACTGTTGGGAGTTAAGAAATAGTGCATGAGTTGCAAGAAGATGCATAGTTGAGTTTTAGTTCAACTGAATGCGGAGAGTGCAGAGACTCATCAAAAGGCTTGACGTTGGCAAATTGTGGTAAACTTCCAGGGGATGCATTTACATTCGTTGAGGAACACCACTCGGTACCAGTTCACAAAACAGTGAGGATGCTGAATCCAGCTCAATTTCAGAGAGGAAACGACCTTGAAAGATAAGAGAAAAGCATTCCGCCCAGGCAAGCAATATGGAGATTTAACAGCAGGTTTTCACATTCAGCTGGGGAATTAGTATTAAGGATCATTAAAGTTAAAACTGTTATATAACTAACGATGAAAGCTCCATGATAGGAGATTATGCATGTCAACAAAAACAGGTGTGTCTGTTTGAGATTCATGTCAAGTCTCCCTCTGCTCAAAATGTTGTTTTTCCTCTTTATCCTTCTGTTGGATGTTTGAGGTTCATTGTGCAGAATCATGTATGCACAGTTTGACAGGGGAAGGCTGTTTTCACATTCATCTGCTGAGAGTGGGAAGTTTCTCTGAGCTTTGAGAGTTACAGGAAAGAGTCCTTTTACCCAGAAATGAGTTAACATTTCAGCGCTTCATTTTTGTGTCCATTGACTTCCATTCAAACCACATTTTTTATCCCCTTAAAAAATACATAGTTTTATATAAGATTCCACCATTTTGGCATAAAGTACCCAGTATTTTTTCTAATTTGTTTCCAATGAGAGTATTCGACCTATTGATGATTCAGCAGGTCTTAAAAGAGGTGGTAGCAAGCAAGTGGATAAATTAGCCTATAGAGATTAAAGTGAATTGCAGCAAGATTCTAGAATTCTGCTAGGGTGTAGTGGGTTATTAATTCAAGCAGAGTACTTCATATAGATTAAAAAAAAACATATATAAATTGCCACAAGTGATGTTTCACGTGTTAGTCGGGGCTGAAGGTTACACGAAAATGAAAATGGAACAAATCTAGAGGGTGTGGAGTTGAAGGCCAGACAGAGGTTTGAAATGGTTGTTGTAATGGAGGTGCAAGGATTTGACAAGGAAAAATAAAGTGTTGAATAAAAAGAACAAAAAATATTTTTGAGCTTTAATTTAAAATGTCCTTTCGTGAGTCCGAAAAGAGGACAACAATGAATTAGTGGGGTAAAGTTTCAAACATTATTAAGATAATACATTTGAAATGTCAATGACCAGGCTCCCTAACCACTGCTTGAAATATTACTGTACACTTAACTCATTAGTGATGCAACTACAATCTATAAATAATCTCTGTTGATTGAGTGAATGATTATGTGTGCTCTTCTTTGCCCCGATAATCAAAGTAGATCTGCATATTTAGCTTCATTGGCCTTCTAATGTCTTGGCCTGTATGCAAATTGATATTTATGGAATGCAGCTGTAAAACAATCTAGTGCCTCTCTTAATCTCATATTCATGCTGATTGTTGTTTGAAAACTGGAGCGTGGTTTGGTTACTTTGCAGTGTTAAAGCATTTTTTGGATTGTTCAGATTTTTGGACCAAATACAGTTCCCGACAGACAAAATCTGTTGGGGTAGCACCTCAGAAGAGGAGGAGATGAAGTTTTTAATTTGACGATGGTCTGAAACTCATCAAAAGGCAGACATATTCAAGATGAGAAAGTATTCAATGATTCAACCAAAGTGAAGAATAAATGTCCTCCTTGATAACACGCCTGAAATCAAGCCCATCTACAAACCTCCATCCATCCATTTTTCATACCCGCCTATTCCTCACAAGGGTCATGGGGCACACACACCTTTCAACTCATACCTATGGAGAATTTAGAGTCTCCTATTAACATAAACTCAAATCCTTGAACCTGTGGCCTTCTTGCTGTGAGACAACAGCACCACCGGCCATCTCAAAGTTAAAATTTGGGATATATTCATACAACTAGGTATCCCATATCTCCACCCAGATGGAATGAGGGAATACTGAACAAAGGTGTAGAGAGTCCTGAAGAATATCCTGAGCTTTACTAATGACTCTCTTCTAAACAAAACAGAGGTCAATCATATTATGGCCAGTGATGTCAAAATTCACCCTCACAATTTTCCTTAAAGTATTCTTATTTGTCAAACCGGGAAATTAAAGCAAAGTTAAGGAGTGACTCAACATAAGATGTGTAAAATATTTTAAAAGTTATTTGTCTACATAAAACCTGCAAAGCTTCTGTAAAAAGAAGCTTTGCAAGACTGCCAGCAAAAATATTTACTAATTAAATCATATTTATCAATATTATATTCCATTCATGTCTGTTCCTCTAGATGCTGCTAAATGTTACACACTGGAATTGGCTGCAGATATTTGTACCTTCTAACCAGTAAGGGCTGCAACTAATGATTATTTTTATAGTTGATTAATCTATAATCTAATTATTGAAAGGATTAACCAATTAGTCATTAGGTTCTGCACCTAAAATGTTTTTTTTCTCCAGACCAACAGTCCACAATTCAAAGGTAGCTTTCTTTAGTCTTTTATAATAGTGAACTGATGAGTTTACTAATATAGAAGACTAAACCAGAAATCAGAAAATAATCAGATTTGAGAAGCTGGACCCAGACAGTTTTCTTTTTCTTTTTTCTTCTTAAAAATGACTCAAATCAATTAATCAACTCCCCATATAGTTGTTGATTTATGTAATAGTTGGCAACTAATCAATTAACTGTCTAATTGTTGCAGCTCTACTTATCACCATTTAGTTTAAGTAAGGAATGGCTACACCACTGTAGGAATTTGTTAATATTTGGACCATAGCAAGTCTCACTGTCTTTAAGAAGACTCACTATAACAGAGACATCTGCAAATTTGTTGATATGTCTTGAATTATGCTGGCTCACATGACCATTGGTATACAAAACAAATATAGGTGAAAGAGAAAGAACAGTAAAAACCCCCATTCGCTTTCACTCTCTGGAATGGTCAGATAAAAAGCTCATAAGCCAGCAGTATTAAATTCATAGCGATGATTCTCACGTCTGTGTGCAGGGATGTGGGGCTGAATGTAATCAAAGCCAGAAAAAAAATCAATAAAAAGCAACCAAATATAGGTTTGACTACCTTCTAGGTAAAGGGAATCAAAGGGAAATTAACAATTTTCAACCTTAGCTCTACCTGAATACATTACAAGGACTATATTTTATAAAGAATACAAAATATCCCCAGTGCAAGATGCATTGAATGCACTTTTTTATTGGTGAAAAAAGAGTTACAAACAAAAACAAATGCATAAAAGACATAGTAAAAATGTGATTGTATGATGCTATGATAAAAGTTTGGGAGGAGAATTCCGTTGAAGGCCAGGAGAAGGCCAGTTATAAAATACAGTTGAGAGTTATATCTCAAACCACCCTGGAAGAAACATACTGCATCTAGGTCAAGAGAATTTTAATTAATTCCGCTGTAAACTTTTGAGGAGATTGCAAACATCCATTTGCATCCAAATCACTGTACATGAGAGCAATAATAATAGTAGCCATATGCGAAGGTGCCCCCCTTCTCTTGTGGACTCTCGGTCTAACTTCCTATCTGTCTGCCAGTGGCGATTCTGACCTGCAAGACTTGAGCGATCGGCATTGTAACTTGTCAAACACAGAGCAGGTGATGGCCATTAAAAAACCCAAAGACCTCAGCCTGTCAGGTTTCTGTCCACACTCTCCCTGGATGTCATGACGGGGTTGTTGGCAGTGTGGAGAACTTTCCACAGTCACAGAAAAGGACAGCTACGACATTTTTTTTTTTCCTTGACAGATGGATTTTGCATCGTTACTTGGTCAGGCCTGTCTCTTAATTGGAGTTCGAGGCACTTACTGTCTCTCTGACATGTGTCACCTTGCTTTTTTTTTACATTGTCTGTCTCTCTGATTCGCTGCTATGACCAGATCCACCTCCATGCTCTGCTCAACAGCACGTGGCGGATCTTTGTCTTACAACAAAGCAGGTAACAGTCTGATTTGTTCTGTGCAGCAAAGGTCCATATGAGTTCATGTAAATGATGACTGGCTGCTTCTTACCAAAATGCACCTTTACCTAGAGTTTTGTACATTTTTATCAAAGAATCATGATGATTTGACTGAGCGAGTTTCATGCCATATTCAAACTGTGTCACGTAACATTGTTTATAGGAAAAATAAAGGAGATTTTCACTTCTGTAACCAAGGGGGCCAAATTTAATCATATATTTATGGCTTCACATCTATAATTCAGAATTACAGGGATGAGAAAGCAGCCTATTAAAGTATGCATATGGAATACAAAAACAGAATGAGGGCCCGAACTAGAAATCCCATTTTTTTTTATGGAACTAGCCTGTCCTATTTGTTGGGTTGTTGGCATCTCTTAAATGTACTCACGCCATGTGTGACACAAGCGGGGTCACTTGAGCAGGTAAATGAAAGCTCCATTTAGGTTTTTGATAGAGCACATTTGTCGTTAACCTTCAAGTGTAATGGCATTGTCATTCTTGTAATGGAATCTACCCATAGCACTGGGAAGAACAAAATTCCCTGTGGTGTAAGACACGATGTGATGAGGTAGCAGGACCATTCACACGAAACACACTCACATGAAACACATGCCTCTCTGTGTGTTGATGTGAGGAAATGGCTGCTAGTTGTCATCTGTCTTCCAACACATGGATACACAAGCAATAGAATTGTTCTTTTGTGTGCAACGTTGCCTAAAGGCTACGGCTGAAGTGCATTTGTCCTGAGTGCATTACTCAAGACTGTAAAATATTTAATTTTTAAGGCCCAATATGTAATTTGTCCCAATTAAAATCTATAAAATATGTTTTTGAGTTTCTGTTTTTTCATTATCCTGAATATTTTCATATTAATTATCAATATTTTAAAATTACATTTTTTTAAACTATTTTAATCAAAGGACAGATTATGGCTGTTTTAAGGCACATTTACAATACACATCTTTTTTTACCTTAACTGGATAAAGGATTTTAAGTCATCAGACATCTGACCTGATCTCAAGTTATCACAGCAACAAACAGAACAAACGTTAGCATTAGCTCAGGTCATCAGGATTAGCTTGGGTCTGTTTTTTGGAGGGAGTGATTTTTGAGGATAACTCCTGGTAAAAACCTTGAATGACTTGAGGTGCAAGCTAAGCTAATACCAGTAGCAATTCTCATGAACCCACTCAACTCTACGACATCATCTATTGTGTCTTTTGTTACTGTTTAGATTGAGATTCATAGCAACATATAATTACATAAAATTATGCTGCGTTTAATGAAACTCAGAACTTGGAAAGATCTGAGTTAGCAATCCCGACTTCGAAGTAAATGTGTTCCATTGGGCAAATTTGGAAAACATAGCCACAGTAAAATGGTTTGGACATCTTTCTGGCATAAAGAGTACTGCTGAGGACATACAGTACATTAGCCACTACAGGTATGAACTATTGCTGCATTGTATTGCATTTTCCATAATTACCTGCTCTTGAGGAGTCAGTGATATCTTTACCTCTCATGGTGTGTGATGCCATCTTTGTCATTCCCAGAGTTCCAAGTTCAACAGCCCTTCTATTGCACCTTTCTGATTCGAGGGACCATTGCCATTGAACACAGCATGACATATTGTGTTTTTAAGAGGTATTAAACATTTAGGATATATGTAGTTTACAGGATTTCCATTGCATCAGTAAGACACATAACACCAAGTATCCAAAGCTGAAAATAGTAATTAACTTACAAAATAATTTCATCTTAATAATTAATTTTCCAAAATGCTAAAATTACACTGTTACACAACTTGACAGAGCTGGTAATTGAGAGAAATATGTAAAATAGTTTAAACTGGCTGTGATTATCAAATAAAATATATCAAAAAGCAGGAAACCAAAAAGCACTGCACCTCAAAGCTGTGCGCACGAATTGACATCTGAGTTATGTTATCACAAGCAGGTGAGCTGTTGAGATATCTTCAAGGGGCCATTAACATAATTAAAGTTCCCAACTTCATAAAGTATAATACTTGTACTGAACTGCCCATCAAAGAAACAGAGAGCTTGTTATGTGTTGCCACAGGATGGACCAGCAGATCGTTGAACAAGAAAGGGTCTGAGAAATTATATTTTAAAAGGTTTAAAGATGATTCAAAGCATATCAGTGAGCCTCATCATTGTGTCGGGTGACGCGTTCCATCACCACACAGATTACAGTCATGGTTAGTTAAAAGACTGAAAACAGCGATCGCATTTTCAGCCTCGGGAGAGACATGTGATGTCTAAATCTGGAAATAACTGATGAATCAAATCCTCTAAAAACTGCGCAGGATTAGTGGATCCTTCTTTGAGCTGCTGAACAGTCAAATGACGTATGTTCATATTTAATAAAGACGTGTGGCTTTGCACCTGCAAACAAATCAATGTAAGTTGTGTGTTTATGCTAAAATTTGGAAGCAGGGAAAGAGTTTTTGCACATGATTTATCAATAGTGACTCATCGCAGCATGGGAAACTGTTTCAGAAATAGAAAGAGAGAGAAATAAGTGAGGATTAATCAATGAGTAGGTGTAAGTGAAACAAATTTGTTGGAGACCAAGAACACTGACTCAAAGCCTCTGCCATCATAGTCACTTTCCATTGAAACAATAAGACAATTAATTTTTTCATGGTTTTGACAATCAAAATATAACGTTTTTTCACAAGCTTAGTTTTCCTGGCTTGACTAATACCCGGGACAATCATTACCCATCCCGTTAGGTTCTCATGCAATGTTAATGTTCCTCATTTATCCAGCAAATAGGACCTTAGATACGACTTAGCAACAGGAGGCAGTCAGCCATATATACTGGTTGTGTTCCGTGTCAAATAGAGGACAGACCATTGGCCTGGGGGAAGTTATTCCACTGCTCCAAACATCTGCATTTTAATTGATGTCACACTGGATGCTGTTTAAAATTGTTAATTGACCATCTCAAGTGCTAATACATCTAGGAACACAGAAAGACAATGATCAGCAGCACATACAGTGTCTAAATTTGTATATAATCATGCTCTTCCCCAAACTGTTTTCCCCCATTTATTATTATTTTGTATTTTGCAATGGTTTTATGCTGTTATTTTCTCTAAAAGAAATTTGCTTTCTCACTATATATTTCTCGATTGTTTAAATTTGAATTAAAAATAAATCTAAAACCCTGAAAAATAACTCTCTTCTCATCTGCCGCACTTTTATCTATTAACAGTTATTAATAGCAATTATTCGTAGCTAACACTTGCAAAAGTTTACTCATTACAAAAAGCTTAGTTTTCACTCACTCTCTGCACAATATGGTATTCAGGGTGACTGATGCTATATCATCAGTGTTATCTGTTCCTGCCTGTCAGAAAACATTTTTCAAAATGTTTGTCACTACAATAATATATTTGAAAGCAAATCTTTCAAAATTTCATCATAGCAAATGATGAACTGTGACATTTATAACAGATGCATCTCCTGAAGTTTTGCTGATACCCAAAGTTTAAAGGTTTTCTGCCAACTATGGGCTGCCGGTTGATTAATGAATAGTGAGAAACTTGAAGTCCACAGAAATAACGATAGTTGTTTTTTGGAATATGTTTTTTTGTAAATAATTAAGTTTTCAAACCTGAAAATCCCGACCAAGGTCCAAACCAAAGCATATCTTTTTGTTACCTTGTCCTCATTTGATCTGTTAGTTTTGCTTTCACACTGCGATCATGCAGAACTTCACATTACCACATGTGGGCTGCATCTATCTATACTCATTATAGAAAGGGCATTTATCCTTAATATTTAATACACTGCTATTTCTTTGTATGCTTCAGTTTGAATACCCAGAAAGTGTCTGTGAATTTACAACTTTTTTTTTCTTTTTTTTTTTTTTATATTTTAAACAAATATACTTATCCACCTCTCCCTAAGTGCTACCGTGGCTAATTATTTTTCCTCATTTCACATCTGTTTGGCTTGGACAATAAAAAAAAGTGTCTTAATTTAAGTAAATGATATATTTCTAAGTGTGACCTCTCTCTCCTGCCATGAAAAATAGCAGATTTTTTAAATACATAATTACAATCATCTCCTACCTTAAAGAAGCAAAGAAATATTCAGAGCTTCCGTGTAACTAATTAGGTCTCTGTTGTTCCTGCTAACACACAAACTGTAGGGAGGGGGGCGGGAGTGTGAGAAGGCAGACTACATTGCTGAGACAGGTCTAACTAGGTGCTTTTAGACAATAAAAAATATGCTAATGATTAGAAATATACCATGAAAATTAAAATATTAAAACTGGGAAAATTCCAAAATAAGGCAGGTTCTTATAATGAAGAATAAAGGAATCATTTTCTCCTGCTGATAGGAGCAATCAATTCGAAAACTGCTCTCACTTGTCATTCTAGAGGGTATGGCCAGGCCGTATTTTATTTTAAGGGACATGTTTATTCAATATGTGGATTTAAAAAAAGACAAAAAAAACAAAAAAACATTTACAACAAAATCATGATTTAAATTTGTTCACATTCATTGAGCTACTCTACAATCCCACCTTCCTGCCTCGGTTGGTCTAACAAAATGACATATTGCATCGCCTTCCAACAATCCCACTGCTTCCTAATAAAATCAGTGTGCCCGGTGAATGAATTATTATCCTCAACTGGTATTACATGTTCCTTTTGGAAACGTATTCACAAGATCTTAATAATTCATGAGCACTAATGCAAATGGTTGATAAATGGCATCATGACTAATTTATTATTATTGTAATATTAGCTGAAATTGAATAGATGTGTATAATTCGGAAAGAAGGTTCTATTTTAAGTGCAGCCCATGTCTGAATGGTTTGGCTGGAGAGGGAATTATCATTATTACCATAAAACATGTTGATAGGAAATGAGGACATATACTCAGACTTTTTTACGTTTTGCCGCCACATGCTCTATTTTGTGATCAATGATAAACCCTCAGAAAGAGGATATAAAAAGAAGGGCAGTTAAAATGAAAGGATATACAAAGAAAGATGAAAATAATGATGAAATGATGAAAAAAGAAAGAAAGAACTCTTCTGAAAGGAGACTTGCTTATAAAGCATCTCACCTGATCTTCTTTGCTGAGCACAGTTTTACCTCAGGGGATCTTGTTCACCTCTTCACAGCATAGTCAACAGGTATGAAAGGAATCGATGATTTCAGCCTCACAGACACACTGCTGCTTTACATTATTCTCACAAGCCGGGATGCAAGCAAATTTTCTTTTAACCCTCCTGTCAATCATCCCGACACCTGAGGGCCTTTAAATAACATTTGTGCTCCACGCTGGAGCGCCCCCACCACCGAACAGACCCGCTCCTGCCTCAGGAATGAGCCCTTTAATAGCATATTGATCAAAAATGAATTGAGTGCACAAATGAGAACATGGCAAAGCACAAATATTACAAACTACCCAGCCCCGGCTAAATGAAGGTCTAATCGATGCAGGATTAATTATATTCCTCCCAGATCACAGTTGAATAAAAGAGCCAGATCCCAAACCAAAACTCATCACAGTAGAACAAATCCACTGGATATTGTTTTTCATCTTCCACTCCCATCAATTGTAATTTAAGAACTCGCAATGAACCGTTGATTGAATGCTCGGGGTAGGACTTTTTTTGTTGTTTTCTTTTTTGTATGGAAAACTGAGATGAATTTATGAAAAACTCTGCTTAAAAGTTGAAATAAATAACAGGGTGTTTAAAATAGTTCCGAATGAAAGAATGGCCCTTGTGGATGCATTTCTGTAGATTACAATTAAAACCTGTTGTAGAGTAGTAGGCACTGGGGGATTCTCACTGACTCATAGCAAATTACTGCCAGAGGAACAACATTTTGCTTTTTCACTGAAACCTTTCAGTGTCTCGGTTGGACTGTAGATATAAAGCCCATGTAATGCAGTTCATTTTTTGTATAAAGCATCTTAAAGTGTCCTTAGTATTAATTATTACTAATATTTGTATTTCTGGTGTTACTAATGTACAGACTGTATGAATTAAATCCACCCACTCCTAATTAGGTTTGCTAAAACCTGGCTAAACACAGGCTTTTTAAAAATGGCTCCTGTTGTGATGTCATAGTAGGAGTGAAAACCTGTTCAATTAAAAGGGGTCCTATTTTGAAAAATGCACGTCTCTGTGTTTGTGTGTAAATATGTAGGTTTCTGTTGTCCCTGCTAACACAGAAACAGTTAAATAAGTATAATAATAAGTAAATATACACATAATAACCACCCATTCATTCTGGTGTGGTCTGGTCTTATCTGTATTGTTTCTAAAACCTGGCTAAACACAAGCCATTTCGAAATAGCTCCTGTTGCGATGTCACAACAGAGGTGGAAGTTTATATTAACGACCCTTGGATCCATGTCGCATTCCTGAGTAGTTGACTTGTGTTTCTCTGACTAACCCCAGCTCTCTGAGGGGTGGGGACATTTCTGACAGTGCCAATGACCACACAGTAGGTGTTTCAGTAGGGGGGCGACAAGATTTTTCAGAGAGAGTGTGTGAGCAAGCAGACTGCATTGCTGCTACAGGCCCAACTCACTGCATTTGGACCAGAAAGGCATCGTAATAGACCACAGAAATTAAAATATTCAACTGGATAAATGGCAAAATAGGGCCTTTTTAAGACTAAAGGAAGCTCCTAACTGGCTGATTTCAGAGAGGTAATGGTACAAGTTTTTCTACTGAACGTATAATTTGAAGGGATCTGCAGGTGCTTTCATCCTACGAAACGGTTTAACATTGTTCGTTCAGCAGAGAAATGAGTGGTTGGATGATTCATAACAACCTAGTGTGGGAGAGATTTTTGGTAAACAAAATAATATGAAGGTCTTCTACATTTGGCTGCTAGAATGGAGGCGTTCCTGCTGTGAGTGTGTGACTAAGTACAGGTCAGGATGAATAAGGAGGCCACCAAAAGAAGAAAAAAACAAGGAAAAGCAAAACTACAGCTGTGTAAGGAATAAAAGGTTGTTGGATGCATGCTCTGTTCTTTCAGTAACTTTCTCGCTCTTTCTGTCATTTTATTGGTGAGGAAGCGGCGTCGTCCTGATGAGAGGGCGTCGGATCAAACCCAGCTTTCACAGTCGTGTAGTCCTGGAGACCAAACCCATATTTCAATGTCACAACATTTTGAAGAATGGTTGTGAAAGATTAAGCATGTTGTAGAGTTTCATGACGTTTTGGGCACGACGAATACAATTTCACATCTTAAAACTTGTATGAGAAGATGCCACGAGGGTAAGATGGAAATCTTTATTTTTATGGCTCGGGAGAATTAAATCATACATTTTTAAGGGTTTTATTTAACGCTGTTCACAGAGAATGGAATGCAAAAGATATTGCTCTAATAATATGACGGCACAAACAGGGCCATAAAGTTTTGCAGTCGACTGTAATTTGCTCTTGTTTTGCTGAGTGAGTTTCAGTGTTTCAGGCTTTTCTCCACATTTCAGCACACAGATTGGTTCATAATGAAAACTGCTGAGAGCACAGAAGCCTCAAATTGTGTGTCTTTAATTGGCAAAGGTGCTTACACACACAGGCGACTACACACACACACACACACACAAATAGCTCTCCAACATCACAAGCCAGCTTCCATGTACTTTGCTTATTTTAGTTATCTGGTATTAAGCTTCTACATGAGTTAAACTGTACAGTTATTGATATGATTCAGACATGCTAGAAGCATGTTAGAATAAAATATGTATGTCTCTGGCGCTGCTAACACAGATTGTTAAAAAAAATCCCCATTCATTCTGTTGTGGACTAGCCTTCCATGTAAAGTTGCTGAAACCTGGCTGAACATGAGCCATTTAGCCATTTCACCTGTTGTGATGTCACATCAGGAGTAGAAGTTAATAGTAGCCGCCTCTGGTTCCATGTAGCCAGCTCCTCCTTCCATAGTGCTTCTAGCTCCGGCTCTCTGAGAGGCGGGGCATTTTGACAGCACTAGGCCAATCAGAGCGGGCATTTTTGATAGGGGGGGGCAGTATTTTTCAGAGTGAGTGTGTGAGAAGGCAGATAACATTGCTGTTATAGGTATAACTATACGTTTTTGGACCACGAAAACGTGCCGGTTTTTGAGTGATTCTTTGTATTCTCACATGTATTCTGTTTGGTTTTAGTTTTTCATCCATTTTGGCTCCATAGTTACATCCACATGCCACATTTTGAATAAATTTACTCGTATAAACATGTATCACATGGTTCTGATGACAAAACCATTGCCACGAAACAATTGTGACATTTTTCATTTAAAATATTTTGTCTTCAGTGCTGGTATAAAACAAAGCTGTGTATAAACACATGCAGGACTGGAAAAAATAAGAGACCACTGCATTTTGAAATCAGCATTTCTACATGTATTCCAGCCATTCCAACACATGCACACCTCATTCTGCTTAATAAGATAAAAGGGGTCGAATAAAATCACCCAATAACAATGGTAAAGACTTGTGAAGAGCATGATAATATTCATGAAAGCTGTGTTTAAAAATGAGGGTTATTGCACCACATATTGATTTCTGAACTCTTTTTAGGTGTAAACATTAGTATTATGTTATGTTATGTTATGTATGGTTTTAAAATGAATTTGATCTTGTTTCTTTGTATTGTTTGAGGTCTGAAAACATTGGATATTTTTGTTATTTGGACCATTTGTCATTTTCTGCAAATAAATTCTCTAAACAATAATATTTTTATTTGGAATTCGAGGGAAATGTTGTAGTTTATAGACTCAAACAGAAATGTTCCTTTTACCCAAACACATACCTATAAGTAATCAAATCCGAAAAACTGATCATTTTGCAGTGGTCTCCTAAATTTATCCAGTGCTGTATAAACAGACATCCATGTTAGCAACTGATGAAAGCTGTGTGTTTTGTATTTAGTGTATTTTACTAGGTTGGGAAATAATACAAATATGATCCACCAGATGCTGACTCAGCATTTGTCTGGGCCTGTGTCTTTTCAGATTCCACAGTCTGTCGCTGTCGCCCTGTTAAAGACACAGAATCAAGGTCGGACGACACATGAATGGTTATGCACTTAAATGGAAGAACAAAGGCTTCATCTGCTGTTTGGGGGAACTTCCAAGCAGCAATGATGACTTCTCTGGGGTAACGAGTAACTAATACATCAGGATACCGAAACCGAGATGCTTTTCATCATGAGAATTAGTTAAATTTAATCCACCATAACCAGATCTCGTCTGGATGAGGTTATGGTGGATTTTGGTGGAGGGAGTGGTGGGAAAAACATGAATAAAACAGCTGATATAAATCAACAAATACAAATAAACTTTTAATCTGTTTGTGGTTTGTTCCTTGATTTTTCCTTTTAAAAGCAAATTCAAAATCCAAAAAAACAAACAGCATATGTTTTTAGTTTTTTTTTTGGTTTTGTTTTTCTGTTTTAAAACTCAAATGGAAAAAACAACGAATAAACAGCATCTTTTGTTTGTTTTTCATTTTTAAACCCAAAATGGATAACTTAAGGATTTCTTTTGTTTTGAACCACTAAGGAACAGAATAAAGATGTTGTTCTTGAAGCACTTTATAGCTGCACTTGAACCTATTGTTGACTTTATTCCTGAGCTTTGTGAACAAGACTGAAGTTAGAAAAACAAAAAAATGACTGCATGCCAATACATGCCTCTGTATACTCTTTAATGGATAATTAATTTTTAACAGGCAGATATTAAGGGGTAAATCGTTCCAGTTTACTACAGATACAGACGGTACCATTGCATTATACAACCTTAGATTCTCTTAACGTGTGCCTGTCAATCTCCTGGGAGCCTGACTGATGTTAACACACAACACTTCTCAAAGGACTAGCTGTGCAATAAGAAATCTCTGTGCACTGTCAGTATAAGTCAGACTCAGACAGTCACATGCATATAGCCATGGGTGGGCATAGTTGGAAATTGAACCTGCTGTTTTCTACTCACCAGACAAAGGTAGGCCCTTGACACATTTTAATGAAAAGTCTGTCCAAAAATACCCAGACATTAAGAATTACACTGCCTATTCTATGCAATGAATGGCCATATACTGCTAAATGACATCTGTGGGTGGGAAATAGCACCCTATTGAGGCCCACTCCTTGACACTGACAAGGAAATCACTTACTGCACATAAGTAGTGACGGGAACCTTAGGGAACGTCAGTCAGGCTCCAAGTATCTGAGTCACAAAAGAACACAATGAAAATTAGTGAAAATGCATAGAGTACAATTCATTCTTCAAAAGCCTACCACCACTTGATAAAATGTATGAATATATACGAATGGTATGTTATTGATAAAGATGAACCTTTTACAAAAATTGAATGATGAGTTGTGTTGATGCAATATATTGTACATAATTTATACTTAACTTTATCTATTTTTTTAAGCTACAAGCTAAAAAAGTACTTTAGAAAATGTATTGGAGTGACTTAATTTGTTTTATTTTTTGTCACCTTGTCAGCTTTTCTTCCAGTCTTAAACAAATCCCAACTGCAGCATTTATTCAGGCGTCTGTTCCGGCTCACGCTTGCCCGCTTTGTGACTTATTTGCCGCTGCTTATATCTCGGTGTGTGTGTTACCCAGGCACATTGAAAGGTAATCTGTGATGAAGCACCAGACATGACAGCTGATGATGAGAAGAACATATTGCAAAGAATATCAAGTGTTGATTTGTACATTTGTCAAACATTTGTAGAGACACAAACATATCTTTAAAGCAGTTGTCTGTACATTTAAGATTGTTTTTAAAGCCTTTGAGTTATTTCTAAATATTTTATAGGCTTTATCCGACCTAAAATACATCAATATTGCATTTGGCTTACTAAACCTTTATGGACAAATGTCCAATGTCAAACAAATTTTATATCATTACTCACACTGACACGATTTAAAAGCTTCGCTGCTAAATAAGTGTTGATGCTGCTGGATTTGATCATTAATAACTAGATTTGACAAGATGGGAAATTATGTCTCTTGTTATGGGACATTGTTTCAGGTCTTAAAAGTCTGAAGACAAGTTTGGTGTTGTGTTGTGTTGTGTGTGTGTGTGTGTGTGTGTGTGTGTGTGTGTGTGTGTGTGTGTGTGTGTGTGTGTGTGTGTGTGTGTGTGTGTGTGTGTGTGTGTGTATGATGTTTCTTTCATTGTGCTGTTCTGAAATCTTTTTCTCAGCATGGCATGCACTAATGCTTTGGTTCCCATGCACTCAGCACCGATTGAATTGAGGTAATTGCAGACTAAAAGCAAAGCCAGCAACTGTAGCCCTTATGATCCATTCTGTTTCATCTTTCGTGTTTGTATGTAAAGTTGCAAACTTGACAGCACCTTGGCTAACTTTTCTGGCTAAGTTGAAAATGCATTGAATTGGCTGGAAAAGTGACGTATATGTAGTAGCAGTGTTTCCTCACTATCCATCAAATGTCTTTTTTGTTGTTTTTATCTGCATAAAAGCCAGAGCAAAAGAATTCAATATGCCCCAATGGATGAGTATACAAAGTGTGGAAAAAATGGACCAATTCCTAGTTTGTTTTTTTTGTTTTCCACAATTTTGGACATTGTGGTCATTTTCTCACTTATGGTCCACCAGGCCTTTCAACATGATGGCAGCTAGTCTTGTACTAATATAAGTCAGGAATGGGGACCAGATTCCATAGAAAGCTTGAGTCATATATCTGGACCTGTATGTTACATATTCCATTGGCAATATTTCAAAAATAACCCTATGCCTCCCAGCTATTGTGGGGGGTTCACAGTCAATTCACTTCAGCAATATATTCTCGCTTGCACAAAAAGTGAGAATAGAGAAATAGAGAAAATAAACATGCTAAATTGGCTGTTTTCAATTATTTAATCACCTTTTTGGAGGGAAGACTGGGAGCATCTGAAATATATACAAAAGTATAGGCAAAATATTCATTTTAAGTAGTGAAATCCTCCCTAACATGGATGGTGGTAAGGAAGTCCACGTTTCAAGGTCCTCATAAATAAGTAAAGGTTTAAAATTGGCCGCATATAATTGGTGAAAGAAAGTAGAGTTACTGCAATACCTAGATATGTAAAGCCCTGTGGTGTCCATCTGAATGGAAAAGATAGAGGAGGTGATATATTTATGCGACAGAGACCACCTAGAGGAAGTGCTTCAGATTTTGAAAAATGAATTTTAGAACCTGAAAATTGACTGAAGCAACCAATCAAGTCCTAGCACTGCTGGTATTGAAACTTTTGGCTCTGTAAGAAACAAGAGAACATCATCAGCATACAAAGATATTGTGTGAGTTTTCTCACCAACTGAGATACCTGACATAGAGGGGGCTCGCCTGATGGCCCTCAATAGCAATTGCAAATAGCAATTGGGACAGAGGACACCCCTGTCTGGTACCCCGCTTCAGACGAAAATAAGGCGATCTCTTGCCATTGGTTAATACAGCTGACAATGGGTTGTCATATAATAATTTTACCCAGCTAAGGAATGCTTCACCTTGGCCCAGTGTTTCCAAGGTAGAAAAAAGATATGGCCATTCGACCCGATCAAAAGCCTTCTCTGCATCCAGGCTAACAACTATACACTCAAGTTTCTTAGATTAGGACATCTGGATAATGTTGAGAAGCCTCCTCATATTACTACATGAATTCCTGCCAGTTATAAATCCTGTTAATAATACAAGGCAAGACTGTTTCCAGATGCAGAGAAAGGGTCTTAGACAGAGATCTATATTCTATATTTCTATATTCTATATTCTATATATAAGATCTATATTTAACAAACTTATAGGCCTATAAGACGCACATTCATCGTCAGCCTTTCCTTTTTTCAATATAAGGCTAATATTAGCCTCCGTTAATGACCTTAGGAGCGATCTATTTTTCAACAAATCATGAAACATATTAAGCAAGGGTTGTATAAGTAATGAAATTATTTTTTTTATAAAATTCACAGCCAAATCCATCCGGGCCTGGTGCTTTACCTGCGTGAAGAGAGGGCAGCCTTAACCTCCTGCTCTGTTATCGGTCCATTAAGTGTTTCTCTCTGCAAGTCTGTGAACTCAGGATGGTCCAAATTAGACAAGAATAATTCAGAGAACTTCTGATCTTCTGAATGATTCTGAATGATTATAGTAATGATTATAGTATGCCTCAAATACTTTGTTAATATTATCTAAATCTGCCATATGTCCTTTCAGCCTCTGTCAGCTTAGTTTCTAATTCCCTCTGGCACTGAAGCGCTTTACATCTTTTAGTTTTCACATAGGATATTATTAAGCCTCTGGAGTATGCTTTGCTTGTTTCCCAAAGGGTAGAGGGAGAGACATCGGACGTGTTAATTTTATTAAATATTTCCAGTTCCGAGGAAAGGTAAGAAATTTGGGTCACCAAGCAATGAAGAGTCAAATTTCCACATCTTAGTGGAAGGAATACTTCCTTCAAGGAGAAACTGGAGGAATGTGGGGCTATGGTCTGAGATTATAGTATTTCCGATTTAGGAATAAAGAAATAATCTATTCTTGAACTGCTTTTATGGGCAGTTGAATAAAAGGTAAAATCCTTCTCTCCTGGATGTGTGGTCCTCCAAACATCTAAGTATCCCATCTCCTCACATAATTCCAGTACTGCCCTAGCTCTTTTGGTAAGGGGACGTTTCTCTAGGGATGATTTGTTCAACTGAGGGTCCAAGAGGCAGTTAAAGTCTCCTCCTATTATTGCCCATTCACATTCTACCTCAGCAAACTCTGTAACAGCCTTTGTTATTAGTTCTGTCGGGAGATTTGGGGGATAGTACATATTCATTACAGTGATGCTCTCACCAAACAATATACCTTTAACAATAATGTAACACCCTCCAGCGTCTTGGATACATTTTTCAGCCTTAAATGGTAATGATTTATGTATTAAAATGCATACCCCTCGACTATTGGAGGCAAAGGACAACTAGAAGACCTGACCCACCCACTCATGCTTTAGTTTGACATGTTCTGCGTCTTTGAGGTGGGTTTCCTGTGGAAAATCTATTTTAACCCTTTCCCTTTTCAGAAATGTTAGAATGTTCTTCCTTTTAACTGGATGGTGAACTCCATCCAAATTTCATCAAAATCAGCCCCCATCAAATACAATTGCTGACATCTACTACTGTGGATTATGTGGACACCGTCTCTTTAACATTCAATATAGACTCAAAACAGTATGAGACCATGACCATGCCCCTGTAAGAACTTTATATAGAACTAGGTCCTGAGAGAGAGAAAAGAAAAAATAAGAAAAACAAAAACTAAAACCCACAGAGGATCTCTGGGTAAATAGACCCTAAATCCTTCAGAAGATGCAAGCATATCTGCTCAGAGGTGCCACACCCCAAAACACAGATAAAAACAAAAATATGACATTACCCTTAGAAAAGAAAGCAGTAATGAAAAGAATGAGTAAGTGTAATAATAATAACATAACAACTTTAGATAATATTGCCTAGTTAGACAGGACATCAGGCTCCTCCCTGCACAAGTTAGGTGTAATAACATAAATGACCATCTTTCCTAGAGAATTCACATTATTAATGCAACAGGTAAATTGTCCTACTTAGAGGACACATTTATGACAGCTTTAGAGAGTCAATAAATGCAGACACTTCGCCTGGAGTGTGGAATGTTTTCGTGGAGCCGTGACCCTGAGTAAAGCCGGATACAGCATGGCATAGCGCACCCCAGGGATGTTCTGCCACTCCCTTTTAACAGCCACAAATTCCCGTCTTCATTTCAGCGTCTCTGTTGCGAAGTCTTGGAAGAAATATATTTTGACTCCCTCAAAGAGAACCACCTTTTTATGCTGTGCTGCCTCCATAACTCTCTGGCGGTTGGAGAAGTTGTGAAATCTAACGATCATAGTACAGGGAAGCTTCGATGCGGTGGGGCTGGGCATGTGGTGAGCCCGCTCCAGCTTTATCCAATCTGTTTTGGTAGATAATCCCAGGATCCTCAGATTCTTTCGGCGGCCCCAGTTTTCTTGGTCCTGAAGGCTCTCTGTTAGTTCCTTAACCGACTTCGTTAAGCTAGCGACCTACCTCACCGTTTCAGCCGTAGTATCTTCCACCGCTGATATCCTCTCAGCTTTGTCGAACCGGACTCCGATCTCGTTAAGATGCTGCGATATGTTGTCGTTGATACTGTGCAGGATGTGGTCCAGTTTGTTATCAATCAATTTGGTGATGTTGGCTGTCATTGCCTCCATGACATTTACAATTGCAGGGTCTAATTCAGGCGTGTCGCCTTCACCCTCACCATCTTGGCAGGGCAGTGGCTTCTCTGCGGTGGTCTTTTTAGCCTGTTTTGGGGCATTTTGACAGTCAAAGCTTAGAGCGTGTGTGTGCATATGTCTATTTCCTATTCAACAATAAAAATTAAACAAAAATGATTTCTGATTCATTGGTTATTTTTATAAGGGTAATAATTATAACAATAGTTTTTATTATTAATAATATCAGTATTATTGTTGTTCTTATTTCTTGTTTTTAACTAGCTTTTAATGTAAAGTGACTCTGAGTTGTTATTTCTTGTTTTTAACCAACCTTTACTGTAAAATGTCTGAGCTTTAAAAAGCTATATATTTTTTTAAAAAAACGACACAAACACCGACAGTACAAAAACTAACCATACACTGAACGGCTTCCCCTTAAAGTCATTCAGTGGATTCGTTCAGAACTATTTCACGGGAAGCCGTTCACTAAATGGCTCAGACCTACGGGCAAGTGGTTCAGTGAACGGTTCGCACCCACTTAGTAGAGGGAAATAGTTCAGTGAATGGTTCGCACCCACTAAAGTGAACGGGAAAGCTGCTGCTGGTTTCTAGCTCTCGTAATGAGGAAATATGAACGGTGACCAGACTGTTCAGCCAATTAAGGACACCGCGAACGAAAAGAGCGGGTCTTTTCGAGGAAGTGAACTAGTTCACCCCGTTCACCAAAAAGAACTATTTCTTTTAATTCGTTCGTTCATGACCGACACAACACTAGGCTCTAGTAAACCTCCGCCAATCGGAATGAATGAAGGGCTTATTACAGGGAAATGGACCTACAGTGGAGCTCAATCCCCAAAGTGTCTTTTTGTGTTTCATATCGAACATATGGATCAGATTCAATCCCTGGAACACATACAATGCCTGGGCCCTGATTGTTTATTTGCTTCAACAAAAGCTATAATTTATAAAGCATAAAACATGTTTGATTATGTAGTTTGGCAATAAAGGATTGTTAAGCCACATTGGATCTTCTAGTATCATATCACAGCGATCATTACTTTGTCCATTTGGGATTTTTTAGTGTCCATTTACACTCATACACACACATACTATTGTACACACACACACATACAAAACACACAAAACAAAGATACCTTTCTAATTAATAAAGCATTCAAAAATTACTAAACTCAATAAAACCAGGAACTGAGAAAACACAAGTGGAGAATTTAGAAATAGATAAACACTCAATGTACTAAGATTGAATGAATAAATAAAGACGGGCAAAAAATAAAAGGTTGATTATAAAAGAAGACATTCTAATCCCAGAATGTCACCTTTTTGTCACATCCCTCAGCATCTGATACCAACACCTCAGTGGGCAACTTTCTCCTCATCAATAGCAGCATTTCACAACTGTTAGAAATCATGTGGCAATTGCTGTGGTTAAGCTTTGGTTAGGATTAGGCTCAAAAACACTTACTGAGGTGAGTTCTGCATTTAATACCATCATTCATTTAATGCCATCATTCTGCAGACTCTAGTCAATAAACTGCTGCTGTTGGGACTAACTCCATCAACATAAATTTTGAAAAAACATTGTTAGAATCCATGTTTCATCTTCCACCACCACACTCCACACTGGCTCCCCACAGGGATGTGTCCTTAGCCCCCTGATGTAGACACTCCTCACATATGATTGCTCTGCAAGGTGCCCCACCAATCATCGAGTGAAGTTTTCAGATGACACGGCTGTGGTTGGACTGATCTCCAACAATGATGAGTCTATGTACAGGCAGGAGGTACAAGAGCTTGTGGACGGGTGTGGAGATAAGATATTTCTTCATCAATTTGGGGAAGACTAAGGAGATAATCGTGTAGCAGAATCCACACACCCCTGCCCCTCTTCATCAGGAGGAGCAGCAGTGGAGATGGTGTCCACCTTCAAATGCCTGGGCCTGCACATCACCATTGATCTCAGGTGGGCCACCAACACAGCCAGCCTCATCAAGAAAGCCCACCAAGGCCAATGTACTTTTTGAGGAGGCTGAAGAGTCCTGACCTCCTTCAATCAGTGTGTGGCGGAGACACACTGACATCCTCCATCACTGCTGTGCTGCTGACAGGAAGGGTTAGATCTGCTCAAAAAAATCACCAACTGCAGCTTCACTTTCTTGGAGGACCTTTATGTCAGTAGGTGCAGAAGCAGAGCATCTGGCATCATGAAGGACTCCGCCCACCCAGCACATGGACTGTTGGTGATGACTATTGGTTAGACCGCAGCCTCGGAGCCAGAACAAAAAGGTTTAAGTGCAGCTTCTACCTGGATGCTGTGAGGCTCTTGAACTCTTGGGTTTAAAGACTAGGCACTGCTACACCTGCTATCTATACAATACCATTCAAAAGTTTGGGGTCACTTCAAAATTTCCTTATTTTTAGAAGAAAATTACTGTTTTTTTTCAATGAAAATAACTTTAAACTAATCAGAGATACACTCTATACATTGCTAATGTAGTAAATTAGTATTTTAACTGGAATGTCTGGTTTTTGGTGCAATGTCTACATAGGTGGGTAGAGGCCCATTTCCAGCAACTATAACTCCAGTGTTCTAATGGTACAACGTGTCTGTGTGGAAGGGAAATGGATGATAAGAAAACACTTGTTTAATCATGTTAGGTGGTAAATAAAAGTGTGATTTTTCATGGAAAACACTAAATTGTCTGGGTGACCCCAAACTTTTGAACATTAGTGTATGTTATCATAGTATTGTTACTTTATTGGTATACTAGTAGTAGTACTAGTGTCATTATTATCATTATTATTATTGCTATTATTATTATTAGATTTTCTTTTCATTTATTTTGTATGCAGCAGGTCCCAAGTTACAAATTACATTAATTTATGGTATCTTTAACTTTTATGAATGACAATAAATAAATCAACTCAACTCAAAGATCATGTCTTGGGTTAAAATGATCAATAAAATGATAAAAATCAATAAGAGTAAATATGCCTAGTTGAAATAAAATTAACATGTCACAGTACATTCACACTAAAAATGTCTAAAATTGTAATTTTAGATAAATAAAAAATAGCATTTTACAAAAATAAAAACGTGAAAAAATATCTACAAATAAATATATATAACTTAAAAGGGCTGAATTTTCTGACAACATGTTCTCTGAAGTCAGTCTTGTCATCTGTCTTTGCAGTCACCATCAAAAAGAGCAGGAAGAGCCTGCTGCCTCATCACTTTGGCAAGATACTGATTTTTGCAGCACTTGTGTGGTCGATGGGGACATTTTCCGGGGGAGACGATGAATGTGATTGAGGTGTCAGCATCTTGCATCTTTGGATTAGAGGGATTGTGAGAGCAGCAGGTGGTGCCACAGCCAGTAATGGAAGTCTCATTTTCCTTGATGTAGAAAGGCGAAACCCCACTGCCTTTTCGCTTCCTGATCGCCCTCAGCTTGAAAAGGCCGACTTTGCTGGTCTGGGATTCTGCAAGAATGAGAAATATTCTGTCACAGAAACTAGGACATTTCTCATCTGAACCGGAGTTACAGGTAAATGACAAATGCAATATATATATATATATATATATATATATATATATATATATATATATATATATATATATATATATATATATTACTGCAATGCTATAGGAGGCATTCCCTTAAAATTAAAATGCAATTAAAGTGCATGTACTGGTTTGTGTGCATGATTTTGTTCATAGTGACTTGTTATTGTGACTTGTGACTTGATAGAAGGTTATTTATACAGTGGGTTTAACCGTGTCCCCTGAGCAGGTAGCATATTGTGTAATGATGTTACGTTCAACCGTGTTGGTGTATGTGCACAGCATGTGAGTCATCTAAAAGAAAAGTATGGTTTGTCAAATGGAAGAAAGCAAGCTATTTTTTATTTGTATATGCATTGACCAGCAGTAGTTGACCATGAGTCAGAAGGCCAGCGCAGCCTTTTCTTATGTTGGTTGTGCACCCTCCTATACAAGAAATGATCATTTACTGCACTGAGCCAAGCTTTTGTTCTTTTTATAAATTGTAGCCACACTTAGACCGCTCATTCATGCTCCATTATCACACAGTTATGCGAACACTTCTTCATTGGTGTTCAGCGGCTTCTTCTTCCTGTCAGCAGACTGGGTAACGAAACAAAAAATCGAAATTTAAAATTCTCAACAATTCAATAATTGAAAAGATAGTCCAGGTTTCAATCGCTACACGATACCCAACCCTAGTTACGAGCAGCCATTTCATCCGTTGTGGCATTGACTGTTGACGCTAAGAAGGTTTAGTGCAGTTGATGCAAAAGTAGTGTGAGGTAACATCAGAATGGAACCAAAACAACTGATTGTTACATCTTTCACCTCCACCAAGTCCTCTTGGTTAGGTGTGAAAATGACCTAAGAGACCTGATATTGAAATGTTACTCAAGTGAAAGTACAAGTAAAAGTTATCATTATACAGACTGTGTTACATTCGCATACATTATAACTGTTTTTATCACTAACAAACACATGAAAGCATTTAAATGTAATTTGGAGTCAATTTTAGATAACCTGGGTAGATTAACAAAAGCACTACATCATATAATATTACTTATATAATAGAGTTGTGATTAGTCAACAAACTGATCAATTAGCAACTAATACATTATTGGGCAACTATGTTGATAAACAACATTGATTTGAGCCAAGTCTGGGCAACAAAAAACAAATAATCAATTAACTGTTTCAATAATCAATAGAGTAATCGATTATAAAACAAGTTGTTAGTTGCAACCCTATTGTGTAAAATAATAGAAGATGAAAGTGTATCACATTTTTAATTAATATATTTTAAATAGCACTTTTTACACAAAGTGCAAAATATATTTTTAACAAATAAAATAAAAAGATCATTTAAACAATAAAAATATTAAAATATATTATTTAATGTCAAATCTGCATCTGAAAAGTAACTGCAGCTGATAGATAAATGTAGTAGAGTACAAAGTACATTTCCAGTTTAAAACTTTTCTGTATGAACTAAAAATAGACCAGACCTACAGTATGTTGAATATTCATTGAAGTTGTCATTTCACTAAGAATATATCTTAGTTATTAAAAGTTTCTTAAAATAATTTTACATTGTGATAGGTCCTGGGGTCCTAAGGGTCAGTTTTTGAATATGGACTGCGTGCAGTCATTTGTGAAAGGAATTTTTGAAACACAGGACAGTATTTATAGAAGTAGAGCTTATAATCAACAAGATATTAACGTTCACCTCAATATGGGATATCTAAGTATAAGAAAAACAAACTGAGCTAATGTTAGCTGCCAGTTTAGATCTTGTGTCCACTGAACAGCTGAAAATACTGACTTTTAATGTGAAACTGCTTTAGTCAGTGTTTTTATGTTAATCTTTATTTTTAAATGACCTGGGGGCATTTTGTGTCTTACATGAGCATTATATTTCGTTAAAGTCTCATTTTAGATGTTTTCTTTTGTTTAAATTTTAATTGTAGTCACGTTTTTGTCTTTTTGTCTTGTTTTATTTTAGTCAACTTTACAGTTTAATCAGTGAATGAAATGGTGTGGATGGATAGTTATAGAAGATGAAAAACCTCTCGAACCATTAACACTGAAGGAATCTGAACCAAGAAGTTGCCAGCAGAAAAACAGAGACAACAACTCCCATAATCCCACACTGCCTCATGACATCATCTACTTCTGTTGTGTTGTTGTTTTGACTGAGAGGAAACAGCATATTGTGCATTTACGTGAAGTGGGAATTTGACACGGGGAAAGACAGTTTAATTTTGAAAGCGTGAACTCTTTCCCTCCCCAGAGCTCCAACAAGCTGCTGTCTGCAAATGTGATGATGAAGCAACTGAATATGTCAGCTAACTTCAGTGTAAAGACAAGTTTTAATGTGTTTTATACTCTGAGAGATGTTCCTCTATTCCCTGGCTGCTTTCTGTTTGCCAGTTCATTCCACACACACATACACACACACATACACACACATATGCCTTCAGGCACATAGGCTGCAATGTGTTGTTAAAACTGAGCACAACTGTGTAAAAAAACCTACAAACTGCAGTTTCTTACCTCCATCTGTTCTCGGTTCAGGCTCAATAAAGCAGGAGGAAGAGACTCACTGTCCCAGTCAAGCTGTTGAATGGCCAATAAAAGTAAACAGCATGACCACTTAATTGTCGACCGTTATTGTATTATGTTACAGCTGCGTTATAATATTCATTTTTTTACTGGGATAGTGTTAATACAGCACTTGTGTTCGATGTTTGTACGGGTCTGTTGCTCTTAAAAAAGGATCATACCATCGCGCAGAGAACTCTCCTGTCTTGACTGAATGACTGGTGGGTGACAGGTAACCATAGCAACAACACATATATGTTCATGTCATATGACATGTGGCCTATTATTAGGTAGCACAGCCCTTTTATCTTTCAAAGATCATGCTGAAAGTACCAAATATCAATCTGAGGTGTCCGGTGCATTAGGAACCAATCAAAGAAAATCAGACTTAATTCAATGTATGAATTAAGTTGATGTGTGTATATTAGTGTATGTGTTTTCATTACATTGTTTTATGTATGTGTTATATTGTTGTATGTTTGTGATATATAGTGCTGTGTGTGTGTGTGTGTGTGTGTGTGTGTGTGTGTGTGTGTGTGTGTGTGTGTGTGTGTGTGTGTGTGTGTGTGTGTGTGACTACACAGTCAATACTGGAGGTGCCAATTACTGCAGCTGTGGAGATGACAGAAGAGCACACGAGTCTGCTGAGCAGTAACAAGCTGCTGCAGGAGAACCTCTTTGTCTCCAGATATCTCCAGTCCTCCTCTCCTCAGAATCTGCTCTCTGCCACCGTTCTGCCTCTACTCTCTTCCTGACAGCTTTTTTTTTTCTTTTGTCATTTTTTTTTTTGTATTGCCCACCTTTTCCCATTCCTTCCAGCTCCTGCCTCTGCTCTTGTCATTTTGTGTGGGCATCCAGCTGTCTTATTATACAGTAGCACTCTGCTTCCAGCGTACTTCTTCTTTCTCTTTCTTCTTCTGTACATCACCCCCCCCCTCCTCTGTCTCACTGCTCTCCTTCCCTTTCATGTCCTCTTCTTATCCGCCTACACACCCCTTCCCTGTTTATTTCTTAACAATTCTTTTTTAGGCAGCGACTCAAAAAGCCGCTATTAATTCTGTCAGAGAATACTTAACGGCGGCCAAAGGTCAAGCGGTAATGCAACTGTGACTGGCTGTGTAAAAAGAGATTTTCATTTTGAACTCATCCATATTCTTTTCATAGGACTTTAAGACGCTCACAGCTCTGTCAGTTATTCTGTGAACAGACCTGACACAGGGAATCTGCACTGATGAACTCGCTGCTCACTCTGCAGGTGAGCTTGTTCTTTGATACCCAAGGAAGTGTGAAGGTTGAAGATTCCCAAAGCCCAAAAGTACATTGTGAGAAAATAAATATCCAAGTCCTTCTCGCAATAATTTTTTTTTTCTTTTTCGTATCCTGCTCTGCTGTTATAGACGGTAGATATTATTACCTCGGCCAAGGACGCAATTGTTTCAAGGGCCGTTGTCTGTGTTTTTTTTACAGAAAACAAATCCTGGGATAATTTTGGCGGAACTCTAGCAGCTCCTGTTCAACTGCACCAGAATTGCCATAGTAACAGCACCAACGGAAAGTCCACGAGAAAATGGAATAGAATATTTTCTGTCCCAAATGGTGGCAGAATCACGTTTTACACTAAGAACAGGATAAAAAATGAATACATTTCAAAATGAATTACGACTTGTGCATGTTGAAGAGCAGAATGTTCTATTTCATGGTGTTCAGAATGGCTATAGCAGATAAAAATGGAAGGTTTCTGTTGTCCAAACATCCAACACTGTAGATCCAGGCTTCCATCTTACAACCATGTACATTAGAATGTGCCAGGGGAGGCAAACTCAATTTAGGTCACATAGAACGCAATTTGACCTCAAGGGAGCCGGACCAGTAAAAAATGACCTATGAATAACCACACCTACAACTGTCTTCCATCCTTTTTATGTAAATAAATATATACATTTACATGATTAATTAACCTTTACTTGCCAAAGGATGACATAAGAAAAAAAAGTGCAATTTTAACAATATACTGTATTCCATAGTCAATAATTCTGCTGTTGCATTACAATTAAAAACGTGTACTCACTGAGTAATATTTACTTTTTTAAGCAGCAGCTGAAGTGATCACCTGCCTTACAACCCATTTACTCTTTCCCTTGAGTCCTGAAAGATGCTCACTGACTTCACATTTCTGTGAAAAAAGGACCTGAACCATATTTTGTCCTATTTTGTACAGTCATCCATTGGATCAGACTCTTTAGCAGGACAGTTCTGGCCCCCGGGCTGCATGTTTGACAACCCTGATGTAGACGACGTTGTCCTCTCTTCCCCAATGTTCCAATGAAATAAGACTTTTGCTTTTTTTTTTTTTTTTTTTTTTTATAAATGGCCCCAAAGTGCAGAAAGTGCTGACTAGCTCTGTTTTAAATCATTCTCACAGTGAAAGTCATGGGACACTTATTTTGAAAAATGGATTTACATGCGACTTTAAGTTTTTCCAGATATTGCAACTTGTTTGGACTTTTTCACCCCATTCTGAACTTGGTGAAAGTTTCCACTCTGAGTGTCCTTCCCTTTGCTTATTAAAATGTTGGTTCTTACAGTTTCGAAATGCCACCCTTTCAATATATCAATGCAACTCTGCTCCTGCTCCCTTATTACTGTATCCAATCTAAAATATTTACAAACCACAGTTGATCCCAGAAGAGCTGTTATCATATGTGTATATGCGCCTACATAAACTACACAGTGTGAACCTGTTAATGCTGTAACCTTCCTCGCTGATGTCAAACAACATTTGAGTTAAAAGCAACAGCAACAACCTGAAGGCTTCTATATGGCTGATCAAATAAAGGGAAAAATCAAATAACTGTTGCTGTGGTTACACCTGAATCTAATCTGTGACTGCAAGTTCATGACAAATAAAGGTAATTAAGTTGACATTAAAGTCGTGTTAGAGTGAAATCTGAAGTATATCTGTCACAAAAACCTCCCGTTTGCTTTCACCTCTCATGGTTGATTTTCTTTCACTTATGATGCAGAAGTTTTGCAAAAGATTATGGATCCTTTTACAGCTCTGATCACATTCTCACGCCTTTAAATGCTGTATTGTAAATGATTTTCTCTTCCTCTGAAAAATTTAAATGAATTTCTCATCATTGTCAGCTTTGATCTGAAAGTTTATCACTTCACTTCTGAAGCCTGTAATCTGTGCACTCAAACTTAAAATGACACAAGTATGTTTGAACATCTTGTTCAAATGAACTATTGAAGCTTCCCAGCATAATTACAACAAACAAAGAGATCAAGCCGTGCGGAGTTGCTAAATCATGCAGCCAAGATTTGTGAAATTCCACATTTTATGGTGGAAATTGTAAATAAATCAATTTAAATAAGTTACTGTAAGTATTTAACTGTACATCAAGCATCAGCACCGTGACGAGATGACAGATGTGAATTTTTGTGAGGTTATTTTTTAAGATCCTTCTTAATTCTGAAGCTTTATGTCAACATTGTGTTAGTGATGTAAATACAACATAACATGAACATAACATAACATGATCATTATTAAATAATATTTTTCTTTTATTAGGGTGCAATCGCACTGAGCCTATTCCTACAGCTATAAAATGGCTGACGTAAGTCACAAAAAACTGCAGGATTTCTCATAGAGAATGAATAGGACAAGGTCAAAAAACTAGCAAATCATCAGTTGTTGACAACATTACTGTAGACGTAGAGGTAGTGTAGAAGAACTAAAACAAATCTAGAATTTTTTTCTTTTTCCACTCTCCTGCCGGCCGCAATTTACAACATACACACATGATTTTTCCCAACTTTTTAGAGAAACTTGTTCTGATTCTCACAATTTGGTCGAAATGTCTGAGAGATTTATTGAATTTGAATGGGCAGCCTCTAAGTATGGCCATGTCTGTCTCTGCTCCTCATTGACTCCAATACAAAGTGCAATACAAAGTTTTCAGAGAGAAGCAGAACAGACCTCTGATTTAAACTTACCAGAAATATATTCTGTAGAAATATCAAATCACATCTAAACATTTGTGAAGCCCTTACAATGATGACGGTCTATGTTATTTTCTAACAGGAGCTACCATTTTATCAGTTATGGCTTAAATGGGAGACCAGCGCAGAGGGAGAAAAATGCTGTTTTTGTCCACATTTCTGTCTGCCTCTACCTACAGTGCAGCCTTCATCATTGGCGGCCATCTTTAGTTGTTGTGGTAACCCATGAGGCTCAGGTTTATAAACTTATAAACACCTTGTGCTTATTAACATGTTTAAACACTGCCCCACCCATACGCATATGATAAATCAGATTGACGTAATACAGTTCATAATTGTATTTGTTACAGAGACACACACATACCAGTGATGGACACTCAAGTTAGGGACTCAGACTCATGTTGCACTTTAGTCTCACACACAGAGACTCAAGACTTGAGTCTGACTCTTTCATTAATTTCATAATTCATAATAATGTATGAAATATTGCCTGTTGTAATTGTATGCATTCTATATCTTCTAGTCCACGGCTTGATGCTATTTCAGACAGCTCATCAAGATATGTGACAAACATTGAAAACTGAAGGCAGACAGAACAGAATGGAGAAGGGCACGCTGTTAAAATGCCATTTCAGCCTCCGGGCACAAAAAAAAAAAAAAAAGATGCACATTGCAGAAGCGAGGAGCACTTTGTTGCCTCATGGCAGCAGGAGGAAAAGGCAGAATCTTAACTCTGCTGTGCTTGGTGACTGATTCCCATGTGGTACACAGATTGCATAATGAAGCTGGACCATGAACGCCCCACAGATGTTATTGTGAGGGACGCTGCCAGTGGTTGGCAGAAACATGCTTGAATGGCGCTGTGGGCAAGGGAGGAGAGAAACCTGCTGAGGGAGTCGACTGGCTGCAACGTGCCATGTGTTTGTAGGACGGGGAGGGGACGGCGGTGTTTGTTAGCAGGTTGATTATGTGCACTTCAGGATATAGAGGACCTACCTGATGATTGTGCCTACCTTTCTTCAGCTTTCTCAGGATTAATTGACTGCTACTCACATTCATAGGAGTGTGTTACACCCTATAACTTGTTAAATTCCTGTCAAGGTTATCTACATGTTAACAACAAACTGTTTCTATGTTTTAGATTCCAGGATGGAGATGTTGGTCAGTCCACCACTTTGGTCCAGAATTAAGTTCTTAAGACACATTATACCATGAGCAGTTTACAGCAATACTACGCCCTTCAGTCATTTCTATGGTTACGACAAATGTTTGACCACCTTTTGTTTGATGGACAGCAGTGAGACCCAATGGAAATTTCCCATGACGAGACCATCCAAAAGTGGTAGCCAATAGCCAAGGCTTTCAAACGACATGTGATATATAGGAACTGTGCTACTTACAAGTTGGGCATACCATTTTCACAAATAAGACTGAAAAAGGGGGTGCATCATGTCTCAACAGTTATGCAATGCTATCGTAGCACTACTAGTACAGCGCCTTTTTGGAGCATGCTAAAGTGCAGCAGCGTAAAGAACCGCTCATCTGAACATCTTCACACTCGACACTGCATTCCCTTTGGTCCTTGCCAATACTATCACCAAGTATGAAGTTGATCTGATGAATGATTCAAAGGACATGTGAAGGAGAGTCATACAGACACACAGACAAAGATGCGTTTCTTCATAGATCAATATTGATGCCAGAGTACAACTTGTTGTCTGAATGGCATCAAACTTGTTATGTCACTCAGACATCAAATCTACACAAGTTCCACAAACTTGGCTGCAATAGCACAAAGCATTCCCAAGATATCCCCAGGCAAAACTAATGACATTCTGATTCACTGTTAGTTGCATTTAGTGCTAATTAGGAAACATTAGCATACTAACAGACTTAACCAACACAATGAACATAAACATACTAAACGTCAGGGTGTGCTGCAGGCCACTAACCATTTGTCATTAGCTAATTTTCTGTTATTGAATTAAGGCAATGGTAAAATAGGCTAAAAACTTTTGTAATTTGTTTTTTTAACAAATAACCATTTCCACCTAGAAACCTACCTACGAAACCCACCTACGTAATCCATTGTTAATGTGAAAAATATATAATATGCAGTGTCCTTTATTTGCTAATGTTGCATTTTTATATAAAAATACTAAGAAGCAGCAAACCCAAAACAAGAAGAGACAGGATATAAATGTCTGGACACAATGTTATCTCTCTGCTATTGTTACTGGAATTAAAGAATTTAATTTTATTTAATTTTATGTTATCAATATTCAAATAGGATAATGAAGCAAAGATGTGAGAGGGAGAAAGGGAGGTCTAATATTAACTTTTTTTTTTTTTTTTTTTTTTTTTTTTTAAATATTACTTATTTTATTGAGATTCTTTGTTATGGGAGCTCTAAGCAGCCGTGGTTGCAATTATCTTTTTAATGTCATTATCATGGGGTTTACAAATTAATTGTTTTACTTTCGCTACAGAGTTAATTTATCAACTGCAGTCAAGCAAATAATGCTGAATTTGACTCTAGTGTATTTTTGAAAATAAAGCACTTCTGTGTTTCAGATTCATTAAACCTTTATATTGTTATTAAAACACAATAAAGGGGGATTCCAAAAGCTGCTGTTCACCTAAGAAAATCATTAAAATACTTTGAATACTTTGCGGTAGATTTTCTGTCATGAGTAGGGTTCGGTTAAGATTGAGGCTTATTTTTATGTCCTATATTTGATTTTACTTATTTACAAACCTAAACAATAATTTTAATGCAGAAACTATCAAATTAATTATGAAAGTGTAAATGACCCTCTACAACACTCAACACATGTAGCATGTAACCAGAAGCAGGTTCAGCATCACTGGCTTGACTACAGTTGATGAAATAACTTGTTATCTTGAAAAAAAACAAATAAATAAATCCTGATCTCGAGATAACATCATTAAAATAATCATTGCAAAGATGCCTGCTTAGGGCTTCTACACCATGTTAATAATATAATATTGCAATTGTTTATTTTTCCTCATAAAGATAATTTGGTCCATCCATACTCACAGAACTTGAGCATGTTTTTAATTAGGTGTTTTCAGTCATGTTGGATTAGCTCGTCCTGCTTTAGCCGCAGCACAGTGTCGGGTCCAGACAGCCTGTTATCCAAATAGCTTCTCTCTAATCTCAGAGCTCACTTCGTATCACTGTGAAATCTCAAATTTGTTTAATCCTCATCCCTGACTATAATCAGAAAGAGAGCATGATGTACATAATTCCTCTACAGTTTCATGCAGAAATTCAGTTTTTGCTTTACTTGAGATGAATGTCAAAATTTTGTGCTCAAAAGTGTGACTTTTTCAAATAGAAAGTCCAAAACAGCATCAAATTATCAGTTTGATAGTAGTAGTAATCTAGTAGAAGGTTATTTATTTATTTTTATTTTTTTATTCTACATGGCAGGTTTCATTTCATTTCATGAGTCCCATGGTGTTCCTAAAATCTCCTGCATAATTCTGTTTTGTTTCACATAATTCACGTCAATTTCAATCTAACATTGTGCCAGTAAATTTATTCATTCCCTCATCTCTTTTCTCTAGTCTCCTCTGACTTTTTCTCTTGTTTGAACTTTTTTTTTATTAGTTTTATTGTTTCACTGTTATTAAAGGGTATTACAGTGTCTAGACAGAAATTATTATGATGTCCAATAAATCAGCTTCAAAGCAAGAGATCAAAGCAAAACCTGGATGTGGGCAATACTACTAATATAGAACGAAAGTTGTTCAGAGTGGGCGTATTAGTCTGATGATGCTGTGCCACAATCAGACCTGAGAGACTGAACATAGTTAAAAGTATAGTTTGACATTCTGTGAAGTGAAATAAAAATCACTTTCTTGCCAAACTTTACATATGAAGATGGAATCCATTTTCTTGTCTCTCCATATATACACTCCTAGTATTACTATTCCTATTGTAACCAGCTATATTAGGTTGCCAGGCAACAAGCAGGGGCTTCAAATACCCACTGTACTAGACATTAACCCCCTAAAACCACACCTTGCTGTTTTTATGATTCTGTTTATACGAGTTGAGCACTGAACACAATGTGCTGTCATTATAATAAATATATTATAACTTATATTACAGTAAGTCTTAAAAGTTTTGTATTTTTTGTGCTATAAGCAAAAATAATAACTCTTTTTGTAGATCTTTTTGTGATCTTTGGGTTCAGAACTGTTAGTCTAGAAAAGAAAAATAATAATAATACATTTTAGGTAGCATTTTCAGCTTTGGGAAACAGTGATTGGTATTTTACACCATTTTAATTGTTATATTTAATTGTTTATGTCAAAAATCACCCACAATATAAAAGATTTTATGTAAAATTAAAGCTATGTATTCGCTGTATTTTCCTTTTTTATTTGATTGGTGTCCAAGCTGCCGGATTATTAACTTTTCTTTTATGTTTTTTTTTCAGTGCAGCTCATACTTAACACAGACTGATCATCAATTTTCTTTTCTGACTTTGCAAGAAAGAATTAAGACATATCTCCTATAAATGTCAAACTCTTCCTTTGTTTATCGCCACCACTCCCACTGTTTCAACATGTCAAGTGGTGAGATACTTGCCACTTTGTCGCTTACTTCTGTCTAACTATAAGCTAAAGTGTGTGTGTGTTTATAATACATATAAATGGACAATAAGGCAAAGCTACGATCATATTTGTGCACTGCCATCGCGTCTGTTCAGTTTTGACGTTCCGTTCAAAGATTTAAGCGGCTCAGTGGAGCTCGCAGCCTGACAGCGTATGAGTGTCCAATGAACTGTGATGCATATTTAACAGGATCCAGTCTGCAACATCTCTGCTATAAACTACACTCGTCAAACTGTTCTGTCAGTCTCAGCTGCAGGACTCGGTGTACAGACAGCCTCCATTATACGCACCATTGGACAATCCGCAGCATACCAGACACTCTACTAATGATAATGAAGGATGAAGCTCTCCTGTCTCTCTTTTCTCCCACGTCCCTTATAGAATACACTTGTCTCATCCTATTTATCCAGATCCACACCAAGGTTTCTTAGAACATGTGGTAATTCACTTAATGAAAAAGAGCTCAAGAAAAAGAACACATGTCTGACACACACATGAATTAGAATAAAGAGAACAGATTCATGGTGTTTTTTTTTTTTTTTGAAACATCTATGAAGCCCCTTAGACATTGATGGCCAGAAGATAATTAATACTTGGTCAGTAGATAGTTATTTCATTTCATAATATATTGTATATATATATATATATATATATATATATATATATATATATATATATATATATATATATATATATATATATATATATATATATATATATATATATATATTCTGAAAAGTATTAACTCAGTATCTCTATATGTATTATAGACATTCCATTCCAGCATTTGTTCCAACACATGTACACATTGCACCAAATACTGATTTCTGAACTCTTCTCAAGTGTAAAAATGAGTATTATGTTGTTTTACAAATACTTTTATCTTGTTTCTTTGCATCATTTGAGGTCTGAAAACACTGAATTTTTTTTATTTTATTTTTCTATTCATTTATGGGTTTTTTTTTGTTATTTTGACCATTTTTTTATTTAGAATTTGGGGTAAATGTTGCCAGTAGTTTTTAGACTCAAAAATGTCCTTTATAAGTAGTGAAATCCTGATAATTTTGCAGTGGTATCTTATATATTGTATGTATTCGTCACTCATCAAGGATCAAGATTATCGCCAAAACCAGAAAACCAATGAGCATTATGCAAAAACTCGCATTGCTTTTTTGTTATATTAAAGGCTTTGCAGCAGAAGCATGCATTCCTAAGTCTGTTGGTTCTTCTTGGCAGAATAAATCTGCAGCCAGTAGGAAGCAACATGAGCTCTTTAGACGGGAGCAGGCTCGGATCAGCCAGGATTGAACGGGCTTTCTTCAAATTTCTGACTTTGTGCAGGTTGGAGAGATTATTCCGGGTTACGCCTGCGACCTGCTTCTGCCCACTTTAACTCTTTATATACCCTACAGGCCAATCCATGCTTTTGAGACTAACAGGTTCGTATCAGTGGATAAGTAAGAATGTGATGAAACTGAAAAGATGAGTGAAAGCATGAGAATTATACATTAAAATTTGAGGAGAAAATGTCTTAAGCATACACAATGAAGAAGATAGAAGCTTATAAATACATTTAAAAAGGGATACCATTAGTAATTAAGATTGTAAGCCCTGGTCATAGAACAATTTGCATTGAAACAGGAATAAATCATTATTATCAATGTTATATTTCTGTGTAGGGATCTCAAAGAGATGACTAACTGATTTATTTTTAATGTTTAATTTTGGCAGTGCATCTGTATTTGGATTATATTCAAAAGGACCAGCATGAAAGAAGGATGATATTTAAGACTGATAGAAATATTATTGTCATCTGTTTTGTCCCTTTGCTTTAAGATTCATGTCTTATATAGAATCTATATATAGATTCTATAAAACACAGCAAAAAGAACTGTGTGATTTGGGTGATGTCTTTTGTCTTAACTGAACAAAGTGATGATTTAAGAGACTTAATGTTCCATGACATCGTGTGAAAAAGCCCAGAAATGTTCAGGTGGTCAGAGGAGGAAAAAATGGAACATTTATTTAACTCGATGTGTTTAGGTCTGCAAACTTTATTTCAAAAGCCTGGGAAAAAAAGGTAGTGTAGTAGTGTTTCAGCTTCTTTTGTTTCTTTCTTAACAATCTTAGCCTTTTACATTTACCTTTTAATTGACATTTTTGGTGCCTTGTAAACCTACAATAATGCAATTAATTTCATTTCATCATTCATCTGTAATTGATTTAGCTCTGTGAAAGCAGTTTATTTACTGTCAAAAACTTTTCCACACATAGATATGCATATTGAAACTTAGTCAGTGAAGTAGACATAAATCATATGTATATTGAACAATGATGATAACATTTTTTTATTTAGCACCTTTCTACAAACAGTATTTCCAAAGTGCTTGAGCAGAAAAAAAGCAAAAACAGTTGAAAAGCAAAAAACTCAGTATACTAAGTTAAGACAACAATAGGACAAATCAGACAAAAAGATGGTAGAGAGGAAACTGGATGATGATGAAAGATAAAAATGGTAAAGAGATAAAAGACAAAACAAAGGTCACAACTTGCCCCACCGATTGTGGGGATTTCATAGAATTCAATTATTTTTTCAGAAAAACTATGCCTTTTCAACACACATATGACTTTTAGTTTTAAGCTTCTATTTTTATTCTTCAAACAACTTCTCATGTGTGCAGCTGCACCATTATCGTTCCTATGATTACTCCTGTTTTGACATCTTTTTTGCCTTTCACGTGTGTAGAATAGTTATGAGCACAGATTGTTATATGATACCTGTCATATCCAGTTGTTTCAGGTATAAAAAAAATCACAAATTCAGCCAATTCTGTTCAGGTTACTGAAGTCTTGTCATTGAAAAACCTCACCCGTGCTGATGGACTGTTAAAAAGCTCTAAACACAATAACACATATCGACATATTGTCCACTTATAGTTTAAATGAGCTTGGCCTATGCACTAAACCATATCAAGATGATGTTCCTCCCCAGTGACACAGCAGACTAAATTACCATAAATGGCAGAAAGCTAATTAGAATGGAGCCATCCATTGGGGTTATTGTACTCAGGGTCACTGCCACTACAGACGAGCAACAACAGCAGGTTCCATTAAGCAACAATCACTGGGTCATTTCATCTCCAGGTGGCAAGAGCATTTTATTATTAAGCTATGATGCCTATCAAGCATATCAGTCATTCCACTATATGCTATTTGCATTATGGAAGGTCTTGGAAAGGACGGTGAGCCAGAGAGTACAAAATGGTGGAAATTTTCATAGACTGTAAGCTGTTTTACAATATTCCTCTCCACTGTCTGAGTAAAACCTGCTCCACCATAGGAACAGTTTACAGATTGTTATAAAACAATAGTCAATGGATGTGCACCACTGACTATGTGAGTGTATAGTCCCATTAGCAAACAAGCTAACAGAGGAAATTGAAAGAATCAAAAACAGCTGCTAGCTAGCATGTTCTCAAATGGTTAGCTTGTTGGCAGTTAGCATGTCAGCGGATTTCAAGTTCTAAGCTCAAATGAACACAATTTAAGTTCTATCATACTACAGTTCAAAAGTTATTAAATGTTTTCGTAGATCATTGCTTCCAAAGATAATTATCACTTAGATGGTATTTTAATCTTTAACAAAATGTAACTACTGGAACTAATTAACTTATGATTCTAGAAATATCCACACATAATATATGTGTTTAAAATCCTTGGTATAAATCAACAATTTATAATAATTGATGGATACACAGTAGTATGGAGCTGTATTAATTAGGATAGAAATAAAATAGAGCTGGTTATTTAATAAAAAAAAAAGAAAAAAATGTTAAACGTGTAATAATGGATGTGTTGTATGTAGTTTTGATTGACAAAGTGACATTTAGATGAGATGAAGCACCGGACTCACTGACATCTGTGAGACCATTAACTCATTTTCCAATTCTCTTCATTAATCGCTGACAGTTTGTCAACCTCATTATGTCACTTTGCAGTTTGTTCGTGCAAACTGCATGTGGTGAAATGTCCAGGTGCCCAGCTGCTTTTTGTCACCTGTTCTTCCTTTGTTGTTGAGGCAGTAATTAAGAAGCCCATTATTTCTGATTAGTTCTCCTTTGCATAATTAATGAATAGGGAGCTTTGTCCAGATGGCTATTTCATCACAAAACCATTTCTCATCTTGTTGAGCAGGACCTTCAAAGTGAAACAATAAACTAAACACATTTTCTAATATACAATTACAACCATTACTTGATGTTTAAAGGCACTTGGAGTCCAGAACACAGCGGGAGATCAAACCTGAACAGCACAACGAGATTTTTTTTTATCAAGGCCAGCGGCAGAAACAGAAACCTCACTATGGGTATCATTTAAAAATGTTGACACTAATGCCAATACTGGGGTTCTTTCAGCTCCAAGAAAGATGTTGGCAAGAACTTCTGATGCTCCTTAAAATGTCTCTTTTGACCTCATTGAAAGAGTTGATAACACTCTTTTAATAAGTGAACTAAGATAACTATCTTGTACCATGCTCTTTGGCAGCCATGACCTAACTTTACAACAATGAATTTGTAGGTCGCAGCATGTGTGCAACAGTAATAATCATCCATGTGGAACAGCCACATCAAATTAAAATGAAGAACACTGATGGTGATCAGCTGTGAGGAAAAGGAATGCAGGACTGATTAATTCAGGTGACGGTGGGGCAGTGGTTAGCACTGTTGTCTCACAGCAAGAAGGTCACAGGTTCAAGTCCTTGAGCTGGGTCCTTTATCTGTGGAGTTTGCATGTTCTACCTGTGTCTGTGTGGTTTTTCTCCAGTTTCCTATCACAGTCCAAAGACATGTTTAGGTCAACTGGAGACTAAATAAAGTGCAGGGTGTATCCCTGCCTCTTGTATGTAATGTGTTGGGATTGTCTCCAGCAGACCCCAGTGACCCTAATGAGGAATAAGGAGGTTTTGAAAATAACTGACTGACTGACTTATTTAGGTGCAGCCACCATGGAAACTGTGGACAAACCTACCAATATGTGCATCCCAAACTTAACCCTTATGAGTCCCGCATGGACTAAGTTCATGCAGTGTCACATTAATGAAGTGGTGATATATTGACAGGTTTAAATCCCATATTAACTGAAGCACAAAAAAAAATCAAAACCAGCCATTGTGGCCCAAGATTCAGATCAGTCTACCAGGAATTGTCCCGGTATTTCCATTTGATCACTCAGAGCTTGCACTAAACAATTTCAGTCTCTCTTCATCTACTTTTTCTTTGAGTTTCCTCCTTGTTCCTTTTCTCTGCAGTCTGATCAGAAATCCCAGCGGTCCACACTTGACCTGAACCCTGACTAAGCTCAGTGGCAGTTACTGTTTTATCACCTGAAGAAGGCAACTTTTCCTTCAATCCGCAGTAAAACTAATTAAAGTTAGGGCAGAGGAAGCGACTGGCAAGAGAGGGAGATGGAGGAAATGAGGCTGAGTGAGTGATGTTGGGAGGAGAGAGATTAACAAGTGCAGGCCGACCCTAGTCTCTCAGCCGCTAATCCTTAATGTCACAGATATGCGGTAAGCTGGGCCTTTGTTCAGTTAAAGGCTTCGCTTCAGATCTACACAACTCTTTGTCTACACCAGCATCCTCCTCCCTGTATCTGCCGTGCTGTACCACACTCTTCATACTGCTGTATCTGGGGTAAACATGGGGAGGACTCATTGTTCCGGGGTGGTGCCGGGTTTTGACACCAGCCGGATAAAAGAGCACCGAGGCTGACAAAGCAGCGTGTGAAGAGGGACTCTCCCCCCCCCACCCTCACCATTCATTTATCACAAGGTGACTTCAACAGATGTGTTAAAAAGTTCCACATGAGGTTGTTTGAAAGTGTAACTGAATAAATGAGAATTTTCACGGACAACTGAGTGTAAAGCTTCAGTGACACGTCTGCCTCGGGTCTATGCAGAGCCTACACCCTGACTTACATATATTACCTACACCGTTGTGAGCATTTATACTCTGGGTGTAATTGTTGTCCCGCAATTCCACCACCATTCCACACACACTAAATATGTCAGATGTTTCCACACCTGAAAATTTGGACCAAGGTCTGAACCAAAGTGCATGTTTGTTACTTGTTTTTTTTTACATCAACATTTGATTTGCTAGGTTTGCTGCCAGACTGCAATTATGCACCAAATAATATTACATGACAAACCTATTGGTCATCCTGCCATCATCTATGTGGGCTGTATTTCCCTATATGCTAATTCTCCCAACATTCGGCATAGATATTGTTGTTATTGTAAATATGTTTTGTTGTGTTATTTAAACTTTTTAACTTTTTAAATTTTTTTCCATTGTACTTGTTGCTGCTGTGGGAGTACCCCTAATTTCGTTGTACCTCCTAGGTGTAATGACAATAAAGGACTTATCTATCTATTGAAAGGACATTTATCCAAACCATCTGAAAATATGTTTTTACAATAAAAACATACTGCAATACGGTCCTGATTGATCGACAATTACTTTTCCGTCCTTAGTTTCAACAAATGTCCAAAGTAACAGGCCTTCTCCAGTTAGTACATTTGCCTTAATAGGCAAGATGGGGTGTTTACACACAATTGTGGAGGATAAAGTTTAAATATATTACAGTAGCACATGCAATGCAATTAACCAATGGAATTTCTGTGTTGGAGACTCCATCTGGATTTAAGATATTTCAAGAAAAGGTACAAACCACTGCACATAACAGGAAAAGTCTGACGAATCAGTCTGATTCTGATTCTGCTCCAGATGCTTTATACTGTATGAAAAACTTCTTCAGCAGTATGCGACACTATCAGCACAGTGTTGTAGCGCAAGACTGATATGTTGATCTGCTGCATCTGAAGCCAGATTGCAGTGCCACTACACACAGCTCTTCACTGTGTTCACCTTCATTAAATCAGAAGTCACACACACTTCCACACATATCTGACTGGTTGGTTATAGCTTCATATTTAGCTTTTTCTAGAAAGAAGATGTCAGGTCAGCCATAATTATCAGCATTCATCGGTGCTCATCAGCGCTAATCACAGCTTCTTCTAAATTTCCCTATTCAACAAAAGTAGAGTGTTATATCCTTGAAACACACTGCAGTGCAAATGTTGTTGTTTAACTTCAATTATAAAACTATGTGTCTATGTAGGTGAGATTCATTATAATTATCGCTGAAATAGCTTCGGTCTGATTTAATTATATATCCAGCTTTAACAAATTCAAATTTCTATTGTTATTAACCTCTGAACCATCCAGGCATTTGCTGATGTTAAGCTCACTTTGCGCATGTAAACATACTATACTCTTTCCTGTCCAAACTCTTCATTAAAACACACAAAGCCCTCATTTAAATGCTGCTGTCTCCACTACATTTGCACCTTTTGCAATTTACGCAATTATTCTTTGTAAATTACCCGCATAACACCCATCAACCACATGCAAATTCGTGCCCTTTCTTTGGGATCTCAGTAAATCCAGCCCTTAGTGTTCATGATGAGGTCTGTAAAAAGTTTGAGAGTCAGGCTCTAGAAGAGCCAATTATTGGATTGATTATTCTTTAAGTGTCTTAAACAGGAGCGTTTGGCTCTTCAGGTGCAAAGACCTGAATATCTTTATAGATTCTGTGCTGTGACTACTTCTCAGGGTGAGTAAGAACAGTGTGCTAGTACAATAAGATTACAATTACTGTTTTAGCGTCTGCATTAAGTGTGCATTAAGACTCATATGGTGGAAACATTGTATGCACACAACAACAAATACTACCTCACCTTTCCCAGGAAGTCTTTGTGCATGATTGAGCTTTTCTGAGCCTTAATAACACAAAATATTTAATTATGCCATTTTAAGCCAACAAATATTTATTTTATGATTATCGATGGATATATATTTCACTTAATTCCAGCAAGTGTTTGTGGAAAAAGAGTCTGTGAGACTCTAAAAACATATCTGGGAAGGACATTCTATGTTCAGGGACAAAACCACGCAATCAATCAGTGTCCATCTGCCATTGCAGCTAATTGAGTGTCACTTTGAATATCACAGCTTGCTGTCTGCATATAAAAAAAAAAAAAACTCCAAGACAAGGAGGGAGTGTAGAATGGTATCATTACACTCTGGAATCATGCACATCATCAATCTTGATTACAGAACCCGAAGGGAGGTGAAGGGAAGTACTGAGGGCAAACTTTACTAAAGCTTAGGTTCCTATGATCGGCCGCAGATGTGATGCATTCTGCAGAAAACAATACATGCATTTAACCACTGCTGGAACCACTGTTTGCAAAGCTGCACTGCTTTCCTAAATGCTTATAATGGAAGCTCATGCAAATAACAGGAACGAGAGGAGAGCCATAGTTCAAGGTTGATCACGTATTCTGCAGAAAAGTCTGCTGCTTGTGAAGTGAAAGGGATGAACAGCACAAATGGGATTTAGAAGAGCCACGAGGCAGTTTGACTTCTATACAAACTAAATATTAGAAGCAAAAGTTAAACAATTATTAATAGCCTACTGGGCAGAGCTTTGGTTTGTTCATTGAACTTGAATTTGAACTGGACCATCAATAACTAGTAAAATCACCGCAGGCTACAATTTAACTTTTCTTTCTTTCTTTTGTAAGGACGTTCAAGGCGGTTGGCTTTACACACTGAAACCAAAGGTTTGAAAAAACTTTTTGCATGATGTAAAGTAATCTGAAACCCCTTCTGAAAATCAGCCACAACAGTTCCAGGCTCAACTTTGTGAAAATAGTGTCATCCACCAGCCAAACAAAAAACTTAGACAACGTGACAGATGATGATGTCACACAGCTGATCCACTATCAACAAACTAATCAAAATGCTCTATATCAAAGGTCACGTAGCCAAAGTGTCACAATAAATGGACCAGATCCTGTTTCTTTACAGAAATGTGAAGTCACTGAGCATCTTTCAGGTCCCAAGGGATAACTTGTTTACAAATATGATTTCTAAATGGTTAGTAAGGTAACTTCACCTGCTGCTTAAAAAAGTAAATCTTGTTCAGTTGCTACTTGTTTTGAACTGACAACTAAGAAATGTCTAATGTGAATCTCCTTTTTTGTAAATTGAAAGTTAATTATCAATGTACATAATTGTAATGTTTTTCTTTACATAAATAGGAGGAAATCAATTTGAAGATATTATTTCCGTATATTTTTACTGGTTTGGGTCACTTGAAAACAATTTGCACTGCATATGGCCCATGATAAATTAACGTTGACTCCCCTGATCTAAAAATAAGGTGTCTATTTGATGCCTAAGAAGGAGATGATCCTTGCATATTCCCTATCCAGCCCAGACTCTAACCCTAACCTACTTATGTATGAAATATATTGACAAAGATGAAAACTATTATATTGTCTCTATAGATATTCAAAAACAGCAGGAATGTAAATGGTACCGTATAAGACAAAGTTCAAAATTCAACTAATAATATGTCATTAAAGATATTAACTTTGGTCTGAGCCCAGTGATTTCCTTTACTTACACAGTGCATCCGGTCATCAGTATCAGGTGTAGTCAGAGCTGATGCATAATGAACTGCTGTATTTAGTCCCTCAGGCATTGAAAATACACAGATTGCAGCTGTAAACTCAATGGAAACCGCAGTGCACATTAATGCCACTTTTTCTAAATATATCTGTCCCTCCATGCGCTGACTGATTTATACTCTGGGGTTTTGTCTCCCCTCCCTTCTGCTCTCAGGGCTAAGGCACTGCTTTATAGTAAATAATATGAGTGTTTAATCCTTCACATTGTGTTAACATGAGACCCACTGAGACACTGACAGACCAGACAGCAATAACAGAGGAAGAGCTCAGAGGTCTGAGGAGATCACACTGAATCTCTTGATCTCTCTAGGCTCCTCTTATGGCTCCTGTTGTTTCACTCGGGCTGCATTAACATGCTATTGACATGTTATTCTCTCTCCTGAAGCATTAGCATGCTTAGGCTGTTCTCACTACATGCTTCACTTCACATCCAGATTATACCTCTCAATATTCTGATCGAATCTTCTCCTTAAAGAATCCTGACCTGAATAATTTAAAATTAAAAAATAAATAAAACTTTGCCTTGGTTTAATTTCAATGGTTGCAGCTTCAGCCTTGATATTATTGTTGTTATATTATAAATTATATTTTATTTATAATTTAAATTTAATACTATTTATCTCATCTCCTATACCCGCTTATTCCTCATTAGGGTTGCAGGGGCCTGCTGGAGCCTATCCCAGCGCATTACGGCAAGAGGCAGGGATACACCCCAGATGGTCGCCAGCCTATCGTGGGGCACACACACCATTCACTCACACAATCACTCCTATGGGCAATTTAGACAGGAAGAACATGCAAACTCCACACAGAAAGGTCCCAGACCCAGGAGGTCTTGAACCTGCGACCTTCTTGTTGTGAGGTAACAGCGCTAAACCCCTGTCCCACCGTGTCGCCCTAATACCATTTATATTATTAATATTTATTTAATGATATTATTTGTTTTTTAGTTAATATAATTTATATTGCGGGCGACACAATGGAGCAGTGGTTAGCGCTGTTGCCCCACATCCAGAAGGGTGCAGGTTTGGGTCCTTGGTCTGGGACCTTTCTGTGTGGAGTTTGCATGTTCTCTGGGTTCTCTGGCTTCCTCCCACAGTCCAAAAACATGCTGAGGTTAATTGGAGAATTTAAATTGCCCATCCCATAGGTGTGAGTGTGTGAGTGAATGGTGTGTGTGCTCCATGATAGGCTGTCGACCATCTGGGGTGTATCCCTGCCTCTTGTCTGTAATGCGCTGGGATTGACACCAGCAGACCCCTGCGACCCTAAGAGGAATAAACAAGTATACAAGATGAATGAATAATTTATATCAAAATAATAATAATAATAAGAATTATTATTATTATTATTATCATTATATTTTGTTATTGTATTATTATCCTTATAATAAACAAATTATATTAGAAAATATATTTTCCACAAAATTCTTCTCTTTGACAATTTTTACATTTTCTTTAAAAACAAGAAAAAAAATATTTTGATGAAATACAGAATTGTATCCAAAGAGAGTACTCTGTGTCCAGTGAACTAAATTAATATGGTTTATATGGTCCTTTTTTTTCTTTCATATGTGCCTCAGTATTGCCACATTTGAACTTCCATAAAATACCTACTTCTATGTTTACCATGTGCTCTGGGGTTATTCTGCAGCTGCACTGATTTGATATGTTAGTGACTCACAGTTCTTCCTCAGTGGGAGGAGAGGCAGAGGCGTGGTGGAAAGGGTGTCAATTCCAATCCAGTATCTGCACGGCAGACTGATACACATCACACAGCCCAACAAAACCCAGACAAAACCCTGCCATTCACGTTCTGCTTGTCCTGCTGCACCCTTCAACCAGCTGACATGTGATCACACAGAACAGATAGAGTTGTGTTCGGGTTAAAGCATCAGACACTGACAGCCTTTCCTTCACCCGGTGACTCGTACATTATTATTACAGCCAACTGAAGAAGGCAAGTATCCGCTGCATGTGTAATGTAAGAATGATGTGCTACCAAAATGCTGCAAAATAATCACAGAAGCCTTTATTGTTCATTAATCTGAATTTCTTTATTATTAGGAAATCAACAGGTCAATTTAAACTTATCACTAGTAACTCCTTCAGGCTGTCTAGGGAACGGTATCATTAGGATCTTATCAAGACTCTTATTGTTACTTTTCTACGGGTCATAATTTGATCTCTAATATTTATTTTATATTGCTGTATCAAAAGCTAAACCCAAAAGCTAAATTATTATGTATCTCTATGAGCAGACAATGAACACATTGCCATCTTAGTTTAACTAGCAAACCAGTTCTAATCCTACACTGGCTGGCATTGCTAATGTTAGCTACCTGACTCGTGCCAACCTTAGCATGTTTCCATAGGTGTAAATCCTGGGGGGGCACAGGGGACGTTGTCCCCTCTAAAACTCTTTGTAAACAAAAAAAATATATTTTAAATGTTAAAGAAATGGTAAATAAACACACAACACAAACACTGCTAAATGTAAAACAATGGGTTTCTTAATTGTTGAAAAATCACAACCCCCCCCCCCCCCCCCCCCCCCCAATTCCTCAAAGTGGTTTGGTCCAGGTGCTGTTTTACAGTGGGCGGGGCCAGTGGCTAACAGCTAATTTTGACAACTGCATTTTCACACTTTTTAACATTTTGCCCTGTTGGCGTTGACTTTGGAGCATTGCAAACCGACAGTGGCATTACCTGATGATTGATGATGCAGCTTTGTCATCATTATAGGATGGTTGAAATAACATAAAATAACACTATACTATAATACCATATAATACTGATAGCAGAACAGTTTGTTCTAAAGTTTAAACAGATCCTCTCCTGGTGTATAGAGCCCAAATTTTTATGCTTTGGTCCAAACTGACAGTAACCCTATTCCTTCACTCATCTCACCATGCAAAAAGTCCTTTTGTCCTGATTCCAGATGTTTTTCATATATTTTGACATACGACTCATAAGAGGAAAAGTGCAGGGGAAATTGATTACATTAATATTGGTTTCAAAGTCATTATAGGACAAGATCAATTCATTCAACATCTAAGTAACTAACACACACATACACACACACATATATATATATATATATATATATATATACTCTGATGCGACGACACATGATATTTGACAATATGCAAATCAAAACCTCATCACTTAAGCTTTCGGCATTTTGTCACAAGAATTCTTTGACCTTCATTTTTTTCATGCACACATCACACACACATACACACAAAAATGCACACAAGCCAGCACACATGCATGCTTGATACCATCTGATTAGCTTAAAAGTGCCTCCCACTTTTCCTGTAATTAATTCCGCAGCACTCAGAGGGGGAAGAAGTCATGTTACAGCCAAATCTTCTGCACCATTTAACCGGATAATGTTGAGATTTTTATGATGTTTTTATTAAAGGGCGACCTTGGCTTTCAAGGTGTTGGCAGCTGCCACAGAGCGCTGAGGCAGGAAGTGACCACATGACACGTAGCGTCCACCTCAGTGTGACGGAGCTTCGGCTCACTTCATTAAGTCTCAGAAAATAAAGTCAATCTGTGTGGTACACTGCCTGGTGGCATGGCAGGATATTTACATCAAACAACCCTGTGGTTCCTGTAAACCTCATTTGCATGGGTTAGTTCTGGTCAGTCTCATTTGCATGGGTTAGTTCTGGTCAGTGAAAGAACGCTTGAATAAAAATGGAATATTCTTTTTGGGAAAAATGCTATAACAAGAAAAAAATGTAAAAAAAAAAGAAAAAAAAAAAAAAGAAAAACACACACAAACCAAACAAACATCATTAATACAAAAGACATAATACATATATAGATAAAATCCAGGATTTTTTCTTTACTTTAAGTTAAATGCCACCCTTCCACTTGAATAAATCTTTCCAAATATCATCCATCACCATTCAAGCTAGCAATGAATACTGTTTAATAAGAATTATAAGAATACTAACTTGACAGATACTTGAGGTATCTGCAATTAATTAATATTTAAATTATACACACACACACACACACACACACACACACATATATATATATATATATATATATATATATATATATATATATATATATATATATATATATATATATATATATATATATATATATATATATATATATATATATATATATATATAAGCAACATGTTAACAGTAACAGTAACAGTAGTACTTGAAGTATCAAAAGAAAAAGTACCCATAACGGAGAATCTTATTAGACACCAAAGGTCTAAATATTTACACACAAGCACTGAAGAACCTTTTTCAAATCATATACAGACAGAAATCAGATCTGCACTGCAAAAAACTAAATTTTATCAGGGGTACATATCTTGTATTTAGCACAATTAGTTCAATTTTGAGTAGAATTATATTGAATTATCTTATTCCATTGGCAGATCATTTCATGTATTTTAATTATTAAAGAATTTAAGATAAAAAAGTCTGAATTAAATTTAAACAAAATCAAGAAAAAAACAATGTAAATAAAAAAAAATAGAGACCACTGACTCAAAACAATGCAAAGAAACAAGATTAAATTCATTTTAAAACAACATAATACTCATGCTTCTCCTTGAGAAGGGTTCAAAAATCAATATTTGATGCAATAACCCTTATTTTTTAATCACAGCTTTCATGCATCTTGGCATGCTCTCCACAAGTCTTTACCATGTTCTTGGGTGACTTTATTCCAGTCCTGGTACCTCTTTAAGCAGAATGAGGTGAATGACCAGGGCTACAAAAAACCTCAAACCTCTCCCTGTGTTGTTCCAGTCCTTGGCACAGGGGGCCAAGCAGGAAATGGTCAAGTCCTCTATGGAAGGAAAATGTTCAGCTGAATTAAGTGAAGCCGACTCGTAGCTTCTGAGCTCACAGAGACAGCTCCTGGTCCCTGGAGGGTCACAGGAGAGCAGGTATCTGTGAGAGTGGAGGAGGACTAACGCTAGACCCCCTGAGACCGCCTTGTTAGGACTTTGCTGTCTTGCTGATGCTGGGTTGCCTGTTTGCCCGAATGTGTTCATAACTCTTGAAATAGCCTTTCTATGGCTTCACAAACAAGAATTCAATTAAAGCTATAAAGCAAAAATCGTACTAATAGGAAATACTGTGAATATAAAGCAGCCGTAAATTATTCCTGCAATGACCCACTTTTAATCATTTCTCGCCATTTGGATCCTGCATTGTTTGGACACAAAACAAAGCAATAATGCCCCATAGCTTTATCACTGTCTCACAGCCACGGATCAAAACTTGAAATATTCAAATAAAAAAAAATTAAAAAAAGACTTTTCTTGCTCTGCTTGTTAGTGAGCATTCATTGACCCGCAGCTATTAATAAATCCGGCCAACAGGCCCCGCTCGGGGTCTCCTGCGTCCGTCCGTCTACCTGCCATCTCACGCATGAGTCTCCCTACGTGACGCCTCGCTGGATCTGCTCCCCTGAGTCACACTGACAGGTCATCTTTCACAGCCAGCCGCCCGGGTGTCAGCTAGGAATCAATTGCCGAAGACGCCGGCTGCCTCACACCGGGGGAAAGAGGCTCTAGAGCAACTCTCTGTGATCCTGAACCTTGTTTCATCAAAGTCGAGTCTGTCGGTGGCCTGTGGCTGCGTGTAGTGGAGTATAGGACTGTGTTTGTGTGCGTGTGTGTGTGTGCACGTGTGTGTGCACTTAAACCGAGGAGATGTCTTAAAGTGTACTTTATCTAAAGGAAATATGTGAATATTTGTAGCATGCGTTAGGAAACGAGCCTTGCAGGGAGCACACAAGTGCAGGAACGTGGCTGGGAAATGAATCAGACATGAACAGACATTATGCAGAGCAGCAAACTCAAAAGCCGCATATTCAATAAAGAGCAGATCCAGCAACGGAATGAAAGAAAAGTGTTTTATAACAGGTTGATTTCCAGATGCATTGAAATCAGTTGTGGTCAAAGTACCCAGAAGCCAGTATTTGAGTAAAAGTAGAAGTACTGTCATCAAAGAAATAACTCAACAAGTAAAAATCTTTAATTCAAAATGTTACTTAAGTAAAAGTACAGAATGGCAAAACGGCAAACTGTACCTAAAGTATCAAAAGTAAAGTGCATATTATGCTGATTTGTTATATTATTACAGTATTATATTACTTTTTAGCACTAAATGTTTAAGTTTATGAATGAATTTGAGATACTTTGGCATTATATTTTATTGGAACCTACACACAAAGGGTAAATTAAAACACAACAAATAAATAAACAACTAATAAATAAAAATAACAAATTACTAGAATGTAGATTACAGAATAATAAAGTCAAGTAATGATGTAATCTTTTTAAAATCTTCAACTGAAAATTAACTAAAGCTGTCAGATAAACACAGTGGAGAATAAAGTATGAAGTATAAAGCAGCATCACATGGAAATACATAAAGTACCTTAAAATTATAGTTAATATAGTGTAGTAAATGTCATATTTATAGTGCTAGGTGCATAAATTCTTCCAGGATGAATGCATTAACCCTTCCATCTTCAATAATGTCCTTGGACCTGATACATATTTAATATTAATGTTATGAACTTTTTGTTTAACATAACGTTGTATTTGCATCTCAACTAGGAGAAGTGTCATGATCTCACAGTTCACTATTTTAGATTGATTGTCAGTTTAGTGGTTTTTTGTTTTTTCTTTCTGCTCATGGTGAAATCAATGACCTTCCCACCAAGACGATGGACTGCCTGTATGTAGCCTGAGAGGTGAAACCCAGGACAGAAAGACCTCCTGCTGCTGCCTGTAGAACTGAATTATCATGAGCCAACAATAAAACTGATGATGATGATGTATCGATCGACTCACGTTTGAGTGAGCGTCTCACGTTTGGATTCAGCTGGGTAGTAACGGGGCTGTCATTTGATTTGATACTTGTTCCTCTTTTGATACCTTAATTTTAATACCGGCTCCTGAACAACAAACTACTTTTTTTCAATACTAATTTTATCAAATCCATTAAAAAAAAAATGCATGTCTTTGGCATCTTAAATTTAAAGCAGATTTATAACATAACACGATTAATCATTGTGGTTCAGTGTAGCTATTTATTTATTTATTTCAACAAGTTTTTAATTTTGCATTGTTTCACAAAACAGTTTCACAACATAAAACATGTTGAAGTTTTCTGTAAACATCAATACATACCGTAGTGTTCAAAATGATAGTAGTCTAATATGGAAAAAAAACTAGATTAATCCAGGTTTTTATTATATTTGTTATTGCTACATGACAAACAATGTACCAGCAGGTGCAGTAGATTCTCAGAAAACCAACAAGACCCAGCATTCATGATATGCACACTCTTTGTCTGTGCACTTAGGCAATTTGCTGAAAGGAGTGTGTTCAAAGGAATATCAGTGTGTAATTCAATTAGTGAGGACATTGATTTTGTAAAAAAAAAAAAAAAACAGGTGTGAATCAGGTGGCCCCTGTTTAAGGATGAAGCTAGCCCTTGTTGAACATGCATTTCTCTTTGAAAACCTGAGGAGAAAGGGTTGCTCAAAATATTGTTTAGAAGAACTGCATATTTCATTAAAAAGTTGACTGGAGAGGGCCCCAAACGACCCCAAACACAACCCCAAACACACCAGTTAATGGGCAAAATCTAGGTTCCAAACCAATAAAATTCATTTTATGGAGTGGCCAACGAAATCATCAGACCTTTATCCAATCAAGAACTTGTGGGGTGACATCAAAAATGCTGTTTCTGAAGCAAAACCAAGAAATACAAATAGTTAGTGGAATGTTCTTGCAGTGGAATAACAGCTGAAAGGTGCCACACATTGGTTGACTGCCTGCCGCACAGATGTGAAACAATTATAAAAAATAAAAAAAAAACTCTGGTTATACAGCTAAATATTAGTTTAGTGATTCGCATAATTGTGAAATCCTAGAAAGAAAAAAGTTTGTACAAAAGAGTTTTGAGTTTTTTAAGTCAACAGCAGACACTATTTTTTGAACACACCCCTTTCAACTAATTGCTGTGAATGCTGGCTCTTGTTGGTTTTATGAGAATCTACTGCATCTATTGGTAAATTGTTTTCTATTTAGCAATAATGGATTAATCTGGTTAGTCACAATGGACTGCTACTATTTTGAACACTACTGTAACTGTAATAGTAATGAAAATAAAGTTAAGGACTTGATACAAGTCCATCAGCATATTTTCAGTCTTGCTATTGTTTAACAGTGGTAAGCTTATGCAAACAAATCCACTCGCTAACTTTGGCTTAGTGTGTTTACATTTCCACAGCTGTAGTTGTCTTCGGCTGCAGGATGTTGGCTAGCAGCTAATGTTTTAGCTTCGCTCCTTGTGAGAACATACAGGTACTTTTTATGCTAATGGTTTATTCCAGTGTTTCTTCAAGCCACTGCTGCTGTTTATCATGAACATGACAGGATTTGACACATACTGTATTCAAGCCTCTCGGAGTCACACGTTAAAAGACAAAAATTGTTTTGATATTCAATAGAAACAAACCATAGATGAGCTGAAGTTTGGTACCCAGCCCTACAAAGTAGGAACACACTGAACATCTGCCATAGGCACCAAAACTTCTACTGGCTGAAAATATCTCAAAGTATCACAATCTTCCAGTCTTGACCCACAACATGCTCGGAGACCTCCTAACTGTGTCCTGTGGGCTCCACTGCTAGTAAGAACAGGAAGGTCACAGTCACACTGACAAGCATCCGGATGAAGAGCCTGAGGTCATTGTCAGTGTGAGTAATGTCATTGAGAGGTGAATTTACTGCAAATGTTTTCGTGGACAGTGCTTCCTGCTACCAAGACATATTCTCTTTGGTTAGACCGATATTCTCTCCCCCGGAGCTGCTTTTATTCAGATTCTGGACCGTGGAGCGGGAAACAGACTGAAAACAGATGGAAAACAGACGGGAAACAGATGGAAAACAGAAAACTGACTGAAAACAGAAAGGAGCCAGGAAACAGGCTGTAAACTGAAAACAGACAGACAAAATAATGACAAAACACAGAAAATTAACAAAAAACAGATTGAAAACCGACAGATAACAAACAAAAAAAGACAGAAAACATAGTTGTATGTATGTTGTATGTAAGTTGTAGTATGTTTCATTATATAATGTCTGTGGTAAAATTCTGGGTAAAATTCTCAATGTGACACAGCTGAAAATAGCATGAATCTACAATGGTTGTTGGCTTTGAAAAGAGTTATAATCATTTAATAATCATTTTAATGTGAATGAACCACATTCTGTACATTTAAATTTCCAGTACACTGTTCTCTAGGTCTGTTGTCCTCTTTTTATAATTAACAGCCACTTTATCTACAATATAATATAATTTCTTTCTGTTTCTTGTCATTTTCATTAAGGAAGGACTTGCCTAAAGGACATGGCTGTGCCACCATTTTCTATTTCTTCAAGAATAAACAGCCGTGTTGCTGTAACTGCTCCAGCCTCTGGTTATATGCTGTAATATATTATGCTGTCACTGCTGTGTTTGGTATTCTGTGCTATGCACGGAACACACAGAGTTTGAGACACATTCAACACCGTTACTCACCTCTTATTCATAAGTTCATTATAGATCATTATAATGACTGTTACACACAACTTTACAAAGCAGAAGTTGAAAATAGTCATGGGATGATTTTAATGATTTCATTGAATGGACACTGTATTGCATTTAAATTATTTATTAGCTAAAAACAGCATAATCATGTCCTTATTGGTGTCCAATGCCAATTAATAATCTGAATTGTCTTCCTGAGTGCTGAATTTCTAATCTTAAACTGCATGGGTATGTCCTATGGAGGTTTCTATATTATTCCGGTTTCTAAAAAACTACCCCAAGAAGAACATGAAGCACTCACACAGCTTCTAGGTACAAACTGGCTGCCATAAATTTCAGTGGTTACAACAAATTTATTAAAAAGTGAGATGTTAGAGGGCTCTATTCTTTTGAATGCAATATATAATTCCACCACTAGATGGCAGAAACAACTTCACAGTATCCCTTTAAAGGCAATTCTACACTTAATATCAAGTATATTTACCCTGATTCTTTTCAATTTTTCTATTTGCCTGATGAAGTTTCTCATACTAACTACTAACTGAAATATATATATCATTCTCTAAATATAATTTAGAATTTGTGCATACCTGTGATTTATTTAGTAATAGGCAGATATACACATGTCAAATCATCAACATAAATGAACAGAACTTTCATTCGTGCGCCTGTATCTATACATTTTCATCTTTCACAAGGCTGTAAGGATCATCATGTGGGTCACATATCCAATTTCTACACATTTCCCAGTCCTAGGATGAATATAATTGTACAGGATGTTTTTTTTTACTAATCTGCATCTGCTGCTGTAATTCATTCTGGAGAATCAGCAAGGAGGAAAGGGATGCAGAGACAGTGGGGAGTTACCAAATCCAATATCTTTCTTAAATAAATTAAAACTACGTGAATGGTTTCAGAAACAACTCACCTAAATTGACCACTACACAAATGATTTGACAAAATGTTCTATTTGTATGTGAGGTTGTATGTGAGTTGATGGAGGCAGGGTGATCAAGTGTACGTAAACTGTTCTGGGTAAAAAGAAGAAGGAAGGAGGTCTTTTTTTATTTTTCTTTCTTTATATATATATATATATATATATATATATATATATATATATATATATATATATATATATATATATATATATATATATATACAGAGAGAGATAAATCTAGATCTAGAGATATTGAGCATATATAGAGAAGTTTCTACTCAAGGCAGAGAGACAATATGTGAAAAATGTGTTTGGACGCTGTGTTGTTGTCTCAACTGGACCCAGAGCCTACAGGTAGAATCCACACTGACCGCTCATCACTCAGTAATGTTCAAAAACTACTCTGACTGTGAGCCTACGGAGCCGTTTGCCCAGTCCTGTTAGTTTCTGCTGTGAAATGAAACCTGTGAAGCGACTTTGTGCCTGAGGCAGCAAAGTTCTTTTAAAGCACCAGTGATAGATAAAGCTCACCCGCCGTTCTCTTTGTGAGGACCAATGTGAGTTTCACGCGGGCAAAGTTGATGTTGAACTTGTAGCGAACAGTTGTGTTATTTAGCATCATTACTATTCATGCGGAGTTCTCTCCACCTGGTTAATGTAACTGGTGGGTTTCCGTGCCTGAAAGAAGAAATGACCTCACTATATTCTTACAGACAAGCAGAACCTCCATGGAAATGCTGCTGCTTGCATCAAATAAATAGAATTAATCCATCTATAAAGCAGGAAACCTCTGCCTCTTTGTATGTATGTCTGACTGTATGTGTATTTCTAGAGGCACAAGTACATGCAGTGTTGCATTTTGTGCAATTTAGTGAAAAAAATAAGAGAATGTTGCTGCATGAGGCCCAATTCCTGAATGAATGAATGTGAAAGACTATTGAATGATTAGTCTTATTAAATTAGGGTTAGCCAATTTCTAGCCAAAAAAAATTAACATTATTATATATATATATATATATATATATATATATATATATATATATATATATATATACACTAGTCTGAAATAATGACTACTATGACAACTATTTTTGTTTGAAGGTTATTAAATAATCTTCATCAGATTTGATGGTTTAGTCACAGACTTCCCCCAAAAATTTGATGCTTTTCTTTCACAATTGTAAGAATAAAACTGCATTAAAATACAAAACGTACAAAAACAGATTTTTAGACAGAAGGTGTTTCGTTATGTTATTGGATAGCAGTAGCCAGATGATATCAATTGCCAGCCTGGGAAATGACAACAGGGAAATGATGTGTATGCATAAGAGTTGTGAATGCAGGGCGAGAAATAACTTGTTGCCCAAGCATGCAAAACGCTATTCTTCCAGCCTGAAGTTTCACTGAGCTTCATTTATACATTGTTAATTCAAACAAATATCGATTATAGCCACCTTAAGGTCAGGGTAAGGGAATTCATTACATTCTCACAGGGATAGAGGGACAAAAATCGGTCAGTCAAGAGGAGTATTTTTGACTGTGGGTCAACCCTGGACAGAGGATAATGGCCTACAAATGGATCAATTAGTTGGAGCTTTGATTTTGCCTTCACTCGGCTTATACTGCTGGCAACAGGACAGGAAGGTAAACAGTGTCCATTTCTGCAAAATCGTAGATACGTTGAATGTCCACGTTTCAGACATAGTTCAGCTGATGCTCCTCTAAAACAAGGCTGTCAAATGGGGGCCAGAACTCGGATGACTGTACAAAGCGTGCAAAAGAATGGACCAGTTCCTGTTCCTTCATTGATTTGTAAATGATTTGTAAGGCAGGAGATACATTCACATGCTGCATAAAATATATATATATATATATATATATATATATATATATATATATATATATATATATATATATATATATATTGTTCTGTGACTTATTGTTTCGAACAGTAGACTGACTGAATTTGGAATAACTGAGATGTCATATTGTTGAAATTTCTACTTTGTTAATTTATGTCGTCTAACCTGTTTTGTTAATTGAAGGTTAATTAATCATGTGCATATTTAGAATGGGTTTCTTTACATAAAAAGGGGGAGAAATTTGTCTGTTATTTATAAATTCACTGGCCCACTTCAAAATGTGATGAATGTGGCTCATGGAGGAGTTCTGAAAGGAGGGATCAATGCTTTGTTTCATAGAAATGAGTTGGAAAAGTTGCAGGAGGAGCCTGTTTGACACCACTTTTACATTTCTGTACCATTACATTGCTTGTTTTATCCAAATCCACATACCAAAAAAAAAACAAAAGACATTTAACGTATCTACAGAAATGCAAACTGTCAGTATTTCCATCTGGAGATTTTGCAGCCTTGAATTTATAGCAAGGAATAAGGGATACACATTTACGCATCAAACTCTCAGACCAATAATGTTTGAAAGTGATGAAAGGTGACAATGTCATCTCCTGCAATCATGGGTGGGTGAGAGCTGTGTTATAGGAACATAGTGCTCTGTAACCACTGTGTTGCAGGAGTCTGTGGGGAAGTAACAGGAGCAGCGATGTGACTGATTTGTTCTGCTGTTCTGCTGGGCAGTTTTCAGAGATACGTGTCTATATGCATCTACAATACACGTTGGCTTGTTAGAATATTCTTTTTGTGTTGTGTGGGCCTTGCTGATATAGTGACAGCACAGGCTTTAACCAAACAAAACAAATAGAGATGGTATATTGTGTAGGCACATCTGTGAGGTATGCACTGAATCTTCAAAGAGATGAAGCAAATGTTGAACCCAGAAGTGCTAAGTGGAACAAAAATGCATGAGACAACATCATTGGAATTCCAGGTATGTTTCAAATGTTTTATATTAAAGCACATTAAGGATTGTTCAGATTTAAAATGCAGCACTTTTGTTAACAAAGTTGACAGGAATCATCCCTCTGAGTATGAATTCAAGCATGAATGAATGAATTCATGGAGAAACAGCTAAGAACCGGTATAAGTGTTGGATGTTATATTCAAAGAAGATCTGAGTTTTAACAGGCAGCTAAACTCTGTTGTCAGGTCCAGTTTTTTAAACTCAGAACCATCAACAAACTACTTTTCTATCACTCTGATCTAACAAGTCATCATTACACTGAAATGATCCAAACTTTACCTCTACTAATTAGTACAAAAGGCTGCTGCTCAGTTATTAACAAAAGCCACAAGAACAAAGAACTGCTCAGCTGCTTTAACTGTTGTCTGTCCCATGAGCACCTAAGAAGCACCGCCATGCTGTTTATTTCTCATATTTTTATGTTATTTAAGTCTATGTATTTATTATTTCATAATATACCTTCTGCAATTAAAACAGGTTCATTTTACTTAATCAAAAGTGACTAGAAAAAAATATGCTCCATTCAATAACTCCATTCAAACCATTCTTGTCTTATTGCAAAATAAAGTCAAGTTGTTCAATGTTGAACTCACTGAAAATGAAAACTACTAATATTAACTTAATTTTAAGATGTAGGAATTAAACAATTTAATGTATTTAAATGTACAACACTTTGGCTAAGATCAAGATAGATTACATGTATTTAATTATATTTCACATGGGTTTAGTTTGAATTACTAGGGATATCAGATTCAAATTCACCCAAAATAAGTGATTAATTAGAAAAGATAAAATACAGATACAGTTAACTAAAGACAAATATTTGGATTTAGATAAATTAGTTGCTTGCAACCATTTTCCATGATAAAATTAAGTAAATTTAACAAAACGTTTTTTCAAAGTACTTTTATTATTGTGTACTTTTAATTGTGTTTTAATTGTTTTTTTATTTATATTAATTTATTTATATCTATTTCTTAGGTTGTGTGTGCTGTGTTCACACTTCTATTCTGTTTGTTTCTATGCTTCGGTGTTGGTGTAATAATGTTAGTAATAACATCAAATTGTATTGTGTATAATTTAAAGTGTGTTTGCCTTTACTGTGTTAAAACAAAACTGACATTGTTGTAACTCATGAATTACATTTTTAATACTATAACATGAACAAAACGATGAAAAGGATAAAAACTACCTAATAGTATTTAGAACATTTTTGTTTGTGTTGTTTGATCATTTACCTGTTCATAATAACTTCTGACTGCATAATTTGATTTCTTTGCACACTATGCCAAAGACACTAAGACACTGACTTCCTGTGCTTTGATACTTTTCATTGCATATTGGGCATGTATTCAATAAGTATAGTACAACAATGATGGGTGGGAGTCACAATATGCACTCTACTTACATTTGAATTTGGTCAAAAAGGATTGATGTAAATGGTTGCATTTAGTTGTGTTATTGAACAAATATATTTTAATCAGGAAATACAGTTTAATTGGAAATTTGATTTATTGCATAATAATTTGTTATGAAATGTGAATAAGGTATTTGGTGTTTGGACTATGGGGATATTTGTGATCATGGTGCCCTCATCCCTGATGCTCTGAAAACGGATCCTCCTAAGGTCCAGACACTGGTGGTGGCAGCCAATGCACTGCTGCTAGTGACGAGATGGCAAGCTGAATGGAGGAGGGATGCATGACCAGGAGTACGAGCACTAGAGCAAGGAGAAAGACAGCACTGAGATGATAGGCTGAAGAAAAGTAGGATGTGTAGCTGTGTTATTAGCTATGTTAGATCTGGGGTCACAATCCCTGATCCTAGAGAGATGCTGTAGGTGCAGACTTTTGTTCCAACCAAGCTGGAACACACCTGATTCTACTAATGAAGGTCCATAGCGAGAACTACAATGGTTTATTAGTAAAATCAGGTGTGTAACTGCTTACTTGGAAGAAAAACCTGCACCCACAGCGGCTCTCTAGGATCAGGGTTGGTGACCCCTGGGTTAGATCAAACCAACAGATGTGACCAGCTGATTTGACATTTGACAGCCCCGGAAATGCAATTGTTACGTAACATGCATGAGAGAGTGAAGCAGGAGACCACTTTGATTTTGTCTTCCATTTATTTTTAAAGTAAACAATCATTCAAAATTTTGAGCTGTGTTGTGTGTGTGAGTTATTAAGGATTCCTATGGCTTGAGGGAGAAACTGTTCCTCCATCTGCTGCTGTGTGATTTGAGAGTCCTGGAGGTCCTACCTGCAGGCATCAGGCAAAACAGGCAATTGGGTGGATGAGATGGGTCCGTAATGACCCTCAGGGGCTTCCTCAGGCACCACTGGTCATGCAGCTCCTGTAGACCCAAAGCAGCTCACCGCTTTCCCCGGTGCCTTGCTGTCTGTGCTGGTGCAGCTGTCGTACCAGGTGGGGAAGCAGCCTGTCAGACGGACTCTATGACCGGCTATCAGGTATAATGTCCACCATGTACACCATCTGAGTTTAATGTGTTGGCATGCTACATGTAGCACCAGACACAAAGAACAGCTGAGAATGAAGGAAAGATAATCGTTTTGAATATTGATTCATAAACCAAAGTACTGGAAAATTGAACCAGATGGCAAGAGATCAAAAGTCAAGAGATCACAGAGGCGATTGTAAACCGAAATAAATGATGCTCCATCCAATAGTTGCTGGGATACTCAAAACCCTAAATGTCAACAACCAACCTGTTTTCACTCCAATCTTCTACTTGCAATGCAGTATTTTTGCATCGCTGTTTTGGTACTGTAACACAGGTAAATGATCTGAATACTTCTCCCACTATATACACATTTATCAGTCTCTCTTTAATAGCCAGAAATCAGAGTTCAGTGTTTGTTTGTTTTTTAGGTAACTTTGCAGTTTTGGTTAGCACAGAACACACTGATGCACCCATAAAACATCCTCAGCATTTACAGTGATTAAAGGGTGTAATTTCTTATTACAGTTCAGCAAGTGACAGTGTAATTGTCTCTTTTGAAAAGGACCCTGTAAATGGCTAGCGTATCAATTACATGCAAGTGGACATGACTTCAAAGAGCTGCCAAGCAAACAGGGAAAACCAAAGCGTTTGCATTTCCTCCAGAGCAGAGTCATGGTGTAATTGGGGATTTGAGATATGGACAGTAGAAGTGTAATGAAGCTTCACTCCATTTTGGTTTGAGCTTTTTATTTTTTTTGCTTTTAAATAAAGGTTGGAGATTTATTTCCACCAAATGGCTAAATGTGATGTGGGACAAAAGCCACAATCCCTGTTCTGAGCAAAAGTTTATCTTTGGATTATCTGAGGCTTCAGTCTGAGTTACTCAAACAAAGTTGAGGCCTTTTTAATAGAATATGTCCTCTGTGTCTCCTTGGACACTTTTTTTCTGTTCTGCTGCAGTGGAAGGATTATAACAAAAAGGGTGAACTTCAGATTCGGTTTCAGCTTTATTTGTTGCATCTCATCTCACGTATAAAAATAGCTCTTGGTCCCCACGACTTGCAGCAGAGAAACAAAGTGCTCAATGAAGCAAGTGCTTTTATATAAATACAACATACATAAAAACCTAAAATCATTACCATAAAAAACCCTTTTTACTATTAAATTTAATTGAAGTATAAAATCTATACAGTGTAAAATAAACTAAAAACAAATTAAAAACAGTTTTGGTGTAAATGTGGCACTAAAAAGGGTCTAGTACAAGGCTAGTGAACAAAAACAATGTGAATGCACATTTGTTGTTCACTTTACTTTGTTCATGATGTATCTAAGATTTCTCTTAAAAAAGTAAAAGTATTTTTTTTGCATCAATTTTTATTTATTCTGAACTGAATATCCGTGCTATGGGCAAATGTAACGGTCTCGATTCAATACAAGACATATTTTTTCATATCAAATATTTTTTGTTTCTGCATGCTGGGAGCGCCAAGAAAGAAAATCTAAGTAGCAAAGTACAAATAGACACTAAATATCTTGGTCTATCATGTTTGAGAAAATTTGAGATGCCCATTAACGTAGTGTAGTAGCCTCACTTTAGCTGGCTAGTCACTAGCTAGCTAACATTCCAAGATGGTTATGAAATATATTATTATTCAAGGTTTATACTCTCTGTGACTGATGTCTACACTAGTTATAGGCCTAAACAAGTTCTTAGTTACAGTGATAGTTAGCTAGGTGCAATGATAGCAGGAAACTGCAATATTTTGCTAGCATGATAATGTGAGGTAAAACAGATAGCATACCTGGTTAATGCACATAGGCTGTAACTAATTTACAGCCCAGTTTGTCAATTAGTCTAACTGATGATGGCCTGAGTAGGCAGACAGCTAGCTAGGTGAGAGAACTCTAGCTATATTGCTCAACATTTAACTATGGTTATGTATTCATTCCAATAAGCCAATCAGTCACATCAATTAAATGTATTAATATGTATTACATAATTAAATGTACGCCTGAGACTCTTTCTGCTTACAAAAAAAGGTGGCTTCAACCAGCCAGTAGTTCAGAAATGGGCCTACAGGACCAAGGTGGTTGCCATGTTTTGAAGTCACAGCTGGTGAGAAGGGAGTCCACCACCTGCCTTGCCAGTCTTATTGCTGCAGGTGGGTATGGAAAATGCTAATCATGTTCAAGGGAAAAAGACTGAAGGCAGCCACAAATTGAAAACATCTTGGGATTTTCAGAAAAGTATAACATATTGACATAATGTTTGATAAATATTGAATAATTCAATAAATCTAAATTGCCAAACAGTGTCCCAGATTACCTACATTTTCCCTATATGTATAATGGCAGCTATTTGTCCATTCATATTGTATTTAAATGTACAATTCATATTTTTTTATATTTTTCTATTTATTTTAATCTGTATACATACAAAATATTTCTCACTCCTTGGCTCTACAGCTTCTACAACTCACCCAAACAAACTCCAGATCACCTTTTTAACAATGATTTCATTAATCACCCTAAAAATATAAACCCAGTTACAGTTATGCATGAGATAGTAAGAGTTCCACTAAGTTCCACAGCTATGTCTGTTCATAAATGTTTGATTTAAAGGACAATGTGAACCTTTGAGCAATGAATGTTGTCTCAAGCGAAGATTTTCTTGATGTTAGAGATTATTCTTCATTTCAAAAATGTACTGTGGACTATTTATTCATACAAATCAATGCAGAGAATCTGCAGGTTACTGCTGCTCCCCTACAATTCAGATTTATGGCCCAGCTGGACAAGTACCCCGTATAGCTACTGAAGATCATCAGAAAAAAAGAAAGGAATAACCTGGGCGAAAGCTACCACAGTCCTGGAGTTTCTTGATCAGTGCATATTGTGAACAAGTAGCAAAAGTTAAGCAATTTAACCATTATATCAGATAAAAACAAATATCCGTTTTAATTAGTATTTTTTGGATAATCTCACAGTTTTTATGGTAATAGCCATGGAATTTACACAATGCACATACTTTGTGGGGACATTCAGGATGAGGTAAAACAACATCAGTGGCCACTGGCAGGTCTTGAGGAAGAGCTGCTAAAATGCAGGATGGGCCACACAGCAACCATCCAGTCCTCCCTCTTCCACAGAGCCAGCCAGTGGACTCTGAAATTGTTTTACCCTCATTTGTGCTGGGGATCCAATCTGGAACCAGGGCAAATTATAGACGCGTCGACTGGTTATAAGGGAGCTGGGAATCTTAAAGCTGGCCTTGCCTCCACATTGTATTGCTACATTGTACCGAGCTCTAGACAGTGGTAACCATTTTCACGATCCCCGCAGGATGCCGATGCTGTCAAAAAGGAGTGTATTCTGAAATCTTCCATCATGTACCCGGGAGAATGTGATAAAGAACTGATAAAAATCTTTACAAGTGAAAATATTTCAATTTTTTTTTGTGCATATAGTCCAATATTGAGCAGAAATATCTTTAATAATTTGGTCAATGTGGTCAAAATTGAGCAAAATGATCAGCCAATGGAATGAATTAGGTTATCCAACATAATTCTACTAAATATTGGACTAAGGTGTGAGTGTGTGAATATGGTGTGTGTGCCCCACTGGCGACCTGTCTGTGGTGTATCCCTGCCTCTCACTTCAATGGCATGGGATTGGCTCCAGCAGACCCTAGTGAGGAATAGGCAGGTATAGATAATGACTGACTGACTGTACCGTAAACAAGATATTTTCAACTGTTGACATTTCTTTTTTTGGAATGAGCACAATGATCAGAACTAAGATCATTTGATATTATATTGTTTCAGGTGGCATGCGTTGTTAGTTAATTAGTGAGTGTTTTTTTTTTAACATATTGATAATTAAAAAACGTACACTGTTGTGAAAATTCCTCCCAAAAGCAAATTAAGACACCTGGTCCTTTTTAGAAGTGTCTGGAACAGGTTTTCAGTTGACAAATCATTAAATGAGATCAGTTAATAAGAACGTTCTACAATTAATCCAAACATTAATCTTAATGCCAAACAATCCCTTTTCCATTAGTGGTAACAAGCAGAATTATTATTATTATAGTGTATGTAACATTATTTGCAGCTACCTGTATTGTAGTAAGACATGAATATTATGTATAAACTAAATTAGTCACAGCTTTTCCCACTGATTTGTTTAGGCATCATTTTAGTCATTTGAAAATGTTGCAGCAGCAGCAGCCTGAGCTGCACAGAGACACACAGACAGGTGAGCTGCAGCCTCTTAGCTGAGCTCTGATGTCAGAATGAGATAAGAGTTCAGGAAATGGATTAAAAAAAATAAGATGGACAGGATCTTAGGTGAAGTTGAAAAACCTCACAACAGCTGTTACAGAGGTGTAAATACCTACATGTTTCTATACATTTATATTATTATAATATTTCACGTGATAGAAAATACAACACTTTTAAATATTACTATTGGTCCCAGATTTGAGTATGAGTAGCATCAAGCCAGCGCCTGATGGTGCATTGCTGTCCGAAGCATTGAGAGGCTGACTGTTGGTTGAGATGAGGTAATTTGGGTGTTGACATTGGCAAAAAAAAAATGAGAGGAGAAATGCATAGCTATCCTAGTTACAGTGAAAATGTCATGAAAATGTAGACGTTTAGAGTTTGGAGTAAAGTGAAACACATTGAATCAGAAGGTGTTTCTATATATATATATATATATATATATATATATATATATATATATATATATATATATATATATATATATATATATATATATATATATATATATATATGTATACCAGGAGTTCCAAACCAGATCTTTTATTGTGGTGTCTTCAACAGAGAGGGTTGTTCTATGCAGTATATGGTTCTATGACTAAAATGGTGAGAAAATGCAGTGAACGCTCATTATTCCACTGTGACCTTTAATGATATTATCATTTCACATTTTAGCCCTCGTCAAAAAAGCTATTAACCCATTGTTGTAGCCTTTTCTAATTTAAATTTAAATCAAATTTATATCTCTTAACCCAACTGGTTGAAAGCAGCTCCGGCTGCAACAATAGGAACCAATGACAACTCTTTTGCTGTAAACCCTCCTAAGTAAGATCAGGTGCAGCCAATTGCCTTTAGAAGTCTCATAATGACTTAAACAGAGTCCACCTGTGTGCTATTTAATCTCAATATGAACACACCTGTTCTATGAAAGCCTCGGTTTGTTGGAGGACGTTACTAAACAAACACCATCATGAAGAACAAGGAGCTCCCACACAGGCCAGGGATGAAGCTGTGGAGAAGAACAAAAAAGGTTTTGGTTATAAAAGGAAAATATTCACTCAATTAATTCCAATGTTAGAAAATGGAGACAATAGACATATTTTTTTGTGTCTGTTGCCTCTTTCTACCCTTTCTTCATCTTGGGGTCATTTGAAAGAGCTTCAAACTTCAAGTGTTAATAAAATAAATAAATGAAATAAAAAAAAAACAGAAGCAAACAGTGAGGCAGCTGCAGATCCTTCAGGGAGTCAGCTTGTACTTTTTGTGTGTGTGTGTGTGCGCGCTCTGTGTGCATTTGCATGTATTGGAGCATGAATAACATACTCCCTCATGCTCCATTTTGATGATGTCTTTGTGCCTTTTTAAACATTCAAGTAAAACTGTTTTGATTTGAAAAGAAAATCTGAATTATTGTCTGACTTTCACGCATTTATATGACAGATTTGAAATACACTGAACAAAAATATAGATGCAACACTTTTGTTTTCACCCTCTTTTTTCATGAACTCATTGAAATAACAACTTACAGACGTCATACAATAATATAGTCACTCATTGAGCATGTTTGGGATGTTCTGGATGTTCCAGTTCCTGCCAATATCCAGCAACGCGGCACAGCCATTGAAGAGGAGTGGACCAACAATTCACAACCCTAACCCTGCGTGACGCAAATGGTGGTCACGCCAGATACCAGACATTTTTTCTTCGCATTTTTTGTTCGGTTTCTATGCGAACTCCGGATAAAATTCTGAATCTATTATCTCAGCTCCTGTGCTCCACACAGTCATTTCAAATCCTTGACGCACAACAATGCAGCAGTCATACAACACTGTGACATATTTCAAACCTATTTCCAGGACAGTGAGTGTTAGTCACTTAACACTTTGCTCATTCACCTCCTACATCTCCTGCAGAATCCAAATTCTTTTGGCTACATTAATATGCGCAGCAACTGACTGGCAGGAAGCTGGCACATGGAAAATGTGTTAATTTAGAAAAATTGCCTGGAGAGGCATTGCATGGCAATAACTATATAATCAAGATATCTCTCTTTGTCCTTTGTGTTCCTCAGCACGACCACTTAATGTCTGTCTAATCTACTTCTATGCTCTTCTCCTTCAGTCTTTCTCTTTTTCACAGCAAACTCTTTATTGGTATGTGGATGTTTAGCAAACTATGGGTGAACTGAAAGTTGAAACTGATAAAACTGTGTCCAATAAGGTTAAAAGGGCCAATGGTGTGTGGGTTAGTGTTACTCTGTATAATTAAAGAAAACTTTTAACAAGAGTTATCTTTCCCCAATGAAGGTCGGTTATGGCCAAAACATTTAGGCTTTTTTATTGCTTCATTATAAATGAGCCTTATTTATTAAAACATTTTAATCATAGAAGAGTCCCTTGGACTTTCTTCCATCCCTATTTTTCATCTAAAGAGCACTTTCCCATGTTTTTTTGATTGCTGTCGCCCTTCTACTTTAGTAATAAGATCTTCTTTTTTTTGCTTTTTTTGTACAATATACATCGATAATGCTGTACACGTGAAAAAAACAGCTCATATGTCAATTATGCGTGGGAGTAAAGGTCCAGGCTTTCAACAGTCCAGAGCATGGGTTACATTCCCAACAAGGACCTTTTAATATTCTTTCTTGTCTTCATGAAATAATTCTGAAGTTAGCTTCTTTAATGTTTCTCCAGAGGAATGTTGCTAGATATTGTTAGAGATAAAGTACCTGGAAGAATTATCATGCATTTTTCTGGGTTTTATTTGATGTTGTGATAACCTTAAAATGATATATTTGTGATTTAACAGAACAATAATTCAACTCAAGCATCTCACTGGAGCCCCAGAGAGAGCCACACCATTTTTGGTCTATTTCTTAAATATTTATGAGCCCTTCTTCTGATTGGCTGAAAAAAGTGAGTTTGACAGTGTAGGGCGTGCTAGGAGCCTCCATGGGTGGAGGGAACTTCTGCATGACATCACAAAGTCAAAGATGTTGGAATAAGATGTGAAAGAGTAAAGATTATAAATCCAGGCTATGTACATTTCTCCACTTTGCTAAGTGTTTGATGCATGAGACAATTTTGATATACCCCTAAAGCCTTCTAGAGTATATAGTCAAAATGTGTGTGTACCAGTACTAATGGACGACACCCAGCTCTTTGTATTCATAAAGCCCTTCTGAGAGAGTTTTATTTCAAAGATAAAGATAATTACAAAGGGATACGAAGGGATGGTAAGGTATGTTTTGTCACATTCCACTGGTTTAATTCGAGACTTCCATGGGCCTTATTTCTTATAATCTAATATATATATATATATATATATATATATATATATATATATATATATATATATATATATATATATATATATATATATATATATATATATATATATATATATATATATATATATATATATATATATATATATATATATGGTAAAAAGCTGAGTTTATTAATTTAACTCCTGTTTAAAACATGCCATCCATCTATCCATCTTCTTTCACTAGTCCAGGTGGGGTCATAGAGGCAGCAGCCCAGACTGCCTCTTCCACTCTATCCAGCTCTTCCAGGGGATCCCTAAGGTGTTTCCAGGCTAGCAGAGAGACATAGTCTCTCCAGTGTGTCCTGGGTCTTCCCTGGGGCCGCCTCCCAGAGGGAAGTGGCCAAAACACCTCACCAAGGAGGTGTCCAGGAGGCTTGTCACTAGATGCGCACGCCACCTCATCCGGCTCTTCTATTTCTAAGGGAAACTCAGTCTGTCCGCTTATATTCTCTATCTCCTCTTTTCAGTCACTACCCAGAGCTTGTGACCATAGGTGAGGGTAGGAATGTAGATTGATCGGTTAATCGAGAGCTTCGCTTTTTTGGGCACAGCTTCTTCTACACCCTGACGGTCCGATGCGGAATCATCGCTGCCACCTGTCAATCTTCCACTCCATCCTTCCCTCACTCATCAACCAGACCCCAAGATACCTGAACTCCTCCACTTGAGGGAGGATCTCGTCCCCAATCTGGAAGCTGCACTCCACCCTTTTCCAGCTGAGAACTACGGCCTCAGATTTGGAGGTGCCGATTCTCACACTCAGCTGGGAACCGCTCCGGCGGGAGCTGAAGGTCACGGTCGGATGACGCCAGCAAAACCACATCACCTGCAAAAAGCAGCGACCCAATCCTGAGGTCACCGAACCACAGCCCCTGAACATCATGGCTGCACTTAGACTAAGTGCATTAATGTTATGAACAGAATAAAACATGAATGAGCATTAAAAAAAATGCATGAGTATGAATAAGTGTGCCCAACAGTAGATCTATATTATTTTTCTGTTGGATTAATACAATTTTCAAACAGAACTGAAAAATGGATTATAAAACACTTTTTGTTGTGTCATTCAACTTAGATAATTTTACCATTCACAGTTTGCATTATGAACTGATGAATTCAGAATAAAAATAATCCTGTCAGTAATGTGCCTACTAAAAGAGAAATGAAGTCCGACCCACAGAGCAGCCACAGGAGCTCTCATAGCAGAACAGATTAACTGCATCTTTACAGGAAACGTACAAAAAAAATCGTATTTTGTTTGATTAAAATCTCATTTAACAGAAGTAATCTGCACTTATCTTCAGTAGCTTAGACTTGTGCTAAATATAGCAACATGCCAATATGGTAGGTAGGGCACTGTGACAAATTGTTTCCTCTCATTTCCTTCTTCTCTCACTCCACCTGATAAGATAATTGGTTTAAGCGACCTTCTTTTATCTCTGCTTTAGTGGCAACACATCAGAACAAGCAAAGGGGAGCTTATACAACTCAAAGCTGCTTTGACCTGTCTGGACATTTTCAAAGCTTTTGAAATGCCTGAAGGAGCAACAAGCTACTTAAAGCCTTCTTGATGAGGGAGCAGGACTGTGTGCTGTACGAGTCACTTAACTCGTGGGTTTTTATGGATCCAGAAGGCACTGTTGGCCCACTTTGATCCAGGTAAAGAGGGGTTATACAACCGTGGGCAACGCTTTGACCCAGATTAGAATATCTAATCAAAGTTATTCATGATGACAAGATGATGGATTCTAGTGAATTATATCCACAATGAGATGCAAACCTTCACTACCCACAAAACCACTATGTGGCTATATTTCCAAAACTATTATAATTTAGTGTTGTACTCAAATCAAACCAGTCACTACAATCCAAACAGTCTCCTAGAACCAAGCACCCATAAATTAACAAAGATGCCAGCAACAGATGTCGATACAAACTACAAGCTACAAACTACCTGGAAACAGAAGGAACAAGGTACTACCTGAAAATATACACATCCACAATGTAAAACAGAAGAGAACACAGAAAACAAATATTTTACAAGAAATCATTCACTACCGAGTATACTGTATTATCAACAGCATAGGTTTGGTAGGAAAACAATATGGTGCCAAGTGCACACCGCCCTTCACAATAAGAAACAGCAACATTAACACAGTACGGCCCAGTGTGTATGCGCGGTGGCAACACAAGAAGATCAGTCTTCTCTATTAAGTCAACAGCATTCAGTACACAGCAACAAATAATACATTTTGTGCCCTCCTTATCAGTAACCACAAAATAACAATACGTCAACAATAAGAACAAAAAGTCAAGACAAAGCTAGTTATCAGCCAAGTTGGCCTGTGTGCACAGCGGCGACGGGAGAAGATCAGTTGGTTCAATTATTCGAGTGCAGTGTCTGTTCAGAAAAGGCTGATTGTTTGGCCTCATGTACCGCTGCTTCAACACAGAGAGAAATGAATAGTGTTTTTCTTTTAATGTATTAGTGAAATTGAAAGACACAAATCTAGGTAACATAGAGGGTAAATACATTACTCACAGTGGGCAAACATTTGAGAGTAGGAAGTATACAGTGCATGTGTGTAATAAATGGTATAATACTGTAATAAGATTATGTTGAACATTATGAAATAATAATACCAAATAAATAAATACATAACTGAATCTTCATTTGAAAGAAGAATATATGAATAAATAATGTAGCATATTAATGTAGGATAAGAAAAAAAATTGTCTATGTATATATACATATAGACCATTTTCTTTCTGAAATCATCATCTCTACATGTATTCACATGTATTCATGTCACCCAAGAACAATGGTAAAGACTTGTGGAGAGCATGCTGAAAGCTGTGATTAAAAATAAGGGTTATTGCATCAAATATTGTTTTCTGAACTGTAAACATTAATATTATGTTATGTTATGTCATTTTAAAATGAATTTGATCTTGTTTCATTGCATTGTCTGGTCTGAAAATATTTTATATTTTTGGTTACTAGACCATTTGTCATTTTCTGCAAATAAATGCTCTCTTATAAAATTCAAATTCAAACTAAAATGTTCCTTTACCCAAACACATACCTATAAGTAAAAAAATCTGTATATATATAATGTACCACACCATAACATAGGATATCATAACATAACATGAGAGAATACAAAATAGGAAAATAGGACATTATAATATGTACTATATGGTAACATGCAGTGCATAATACAACACAATATAACAATATACGATGATGACCTCTATGACAATAACACTTAAATATGAATAATGTTCAATACTGATGTTAGTTGACATCAACAATTATTTTATACTGACATATTAAATACTGTAATATTGAATATGTTGAATATGAGAACATATTCAAAAAGAAAATATATAACAGAGAACATTTGAAGAGATGTGTATCCTAAAATAGTGGTTTATTTCCTATGGCTTCAGTTGGATCTTGTGAGTGGGTATATTTGCTCAAAGTATTTGTGTTTATATGAGACAAGCTGGTTTGGAGCTGCCTTTGAGATGTAATCCATTCTTTCTTAATTAAAAGTTGTATTTTCTGTCTACTTTTCCCTTTTCTCTGACTCACTGTGCAGCCAGCTGTACTCATGCTTATGGTTTAATTACATAATATCTGAGAAATGAATATTTTTTTTGTGAAAACAACTCATGCAGGGACGTGATGGTCTAATGAACACTCAGACGATATTTTCAGTAGTTGTTTTGTTTATTTATTTTTTTTCACCTTCCGACAAGGGCTGTCAGTTTATTGCGTTAATTAGATGAATTTACACCACAAATTAGCATGTCATAAAATTAACAGGAAGATTAATTATAGCACATTTCAGACAAAATGGCAAATCCATGTTTTTTATTTTACCTGTGGGTTAGCAAATGTGCATTCCCAATGTTTATTTTGCTCAAACACAAAATTGTAGAAACTAACAGTTGTATCATCAATTTAGATTAAAATACTTAGAATTGCATACAATGTTTCTATTAATAATGTATTGTATTACGTGTATATTTTAATATAATATTCACATTCATCATAAAAAAATTTAATATGGACATGTATTTAAAATTGTGTTAAACAGGGATGGAGGTAGGGTCTTTGACAACTTTTTAAGCATTTAAAAATTGACTTTAAAGTAATACAATAGTTATTTTCCAAAGTAGCTAGTTGTTTTCATAATTTTTAACCCAGTAACTTTATTTACTTTTTCAGAGAAGTCACTAGTAATTCCAACTACTTAACCTGCACCTGAATGGCAAACATATCCTGAATTTTAACATTTTTTTTTCTAAAGGTACTCTGAAATTGTAATTCATTACTCTTAGTATATTCATGATTAGTCATCTGCCACAAAAAAAATGTAATGTCCTTGAATATGAAATCTTTGTTTGTTGGCCTTTACCAGCCAAAAACTGGATATATGATTAAAAAAATCTGATTGAATAGATTGATTACAAACCCTGGAGTTAATGAGATTATTATTATTTATTTCCCTGACACCACTTCTTAAAATGTCTTTTATTCTGGTTGTCTTCAATGCAAACTCATTGATTGATGTCTAAAAATACACAGCTTGAAGAATGTCATGTTGGATGGACAGAGGTGAGGTGGTTCAGTTGTTCTACCTGCATTAACAGTCTACTAAAAACAAGAAAAGGCAAGTTGTCTGTGCCATTATAGTAGGGAAGACAGTCTGCAAATTTCTTCACCTCAGCAGTTTGAACAGTTCAGCTGCTGATGTGTTCACCTCATGCACAAACTACTGAAACCGAATCACTTCTGGAACAAATTTATCCTACAAGTGCAATGCGATATATTTTGTAATTGTAAAATATTACAATTAGAAAGAAAACATGTCATTTTCAGTGATTTTACGTTGATGAGTAAACCCCGATACCATTAGCATAATTAGCCAGCCACCACGTTCAAACACTACATGTTAATATTATTCGATTAATATTGTTTTGTATTTATTTCTATTGTCATATTAATGATTAAGATATAATAATGAAAGTTTTGTTTCCTTTTCTTTATAATTTTAGGGTGTGAATGTAGGATGGAGGATGATATGACAGCAACAACGAAATCCAAATATTGTAAAAATGACAAGAAGACATTTCAATATAATATATATATATATATATTTATCAGTTGCCATCAGTAGGACAGAATTGTTGTTTGTTGTTTTCATCAATGTCCACTGATTTGTTTGTTGCTTAGCAAAAAAGTAGCAAATGCTAACCATTCATGCTAAACATTATATTTGCCTATTCATTCTTATATTCATTCTCAGCCTGCTTATGTTCACATTTACTTCAAAGTACCACCACTAATGAAGCTGTACACTGCAAAATATGAAATCTTACCAAAGGTCAAATCATTTTGTTTTAATGAGTTCATCATTGAGCAGAAGCAACCGCAGCATAAAAATACAGCATAAAACGTTATAGCTTGATGTTTTGTGTGGTCTGTAAAAGCAAAACTATGCAAAAACCAAACCAAAATAGCCACAAATGCTAAAGGGTTAAAGGAGAATTCATTTCTGTTGAATTTCTGTTGAATTTTCATTTCACATCTGTTAGAGTATGTGGAAAGAAATATCTCAATTTGATCCAGTATGACAGTGCAAACATTCCCAAAAGTTTAGAAGCTGCGTGCAATTTGCCTTTATTTCCCATCTGAGTGAGTTCCAGTGTTTCAGGCCTTTCTCCACATGTCAGCACACAGATTGGTTCATAATGAAAAGTGCACAAAAGCCAAAAGCCTCAAATTCTTTCTCTCTCTCTCTCTCTCTCTCTCACACACACACACACACACACACACACACACAGTTATCTATGCTTTAATATTTTGTATTAATTGATTTTTTTTTAAGATTTAAACATGTTATTTTAACTACCGGGTTATGTTTATTTGTTACTGTTCATAATGTTTTTGTAATAATTGTTTTAGTCATAAATCTATTCTTGCAAATAAAAGTAATATTTTTTGTAATATAGTAATATATATATATATATATATATATATATATATAATGGCTCTGCACAAAAGGAATTGACAGGATATTAACTAGGACTAGGACTCGGTGCACTTCATTTAACAAATGACTTATAAACTGCTTATGAACAACATATGAACTATATATGATCACTTATATTAACTACATATGAATATGTATGAATGTTTATATTAACTTTAACTACAAAGTAGTTGGTTTGATTTCATCAATTTCTGCTGCTCAAACCATTGAGCTGATCTTTTGTTAGATACCCACAGCTGGTGTGTCACAAATCTGGTTTACTGTGAATTAAAAGAGATATCTGTAAAAATCCAATTTCCTGTTTTTTGTGTGATTGATATGTGTAATGATAGTACAGAATGTCAAGGTGAAAACAATAATTGTCAGGTCATATTGGTGATGTTGTGCTGAGAAAAAAAAAAGATACCATACATTAGCATAATAACTATTTATTTTCTGTGGTATATAAAGTTAAAAATAAGTATGTAGGAACAGAAAAGTAGCCCATGACTCCAAAGGATAAAAGGTTTAAAAATTATAATAATTATATCCTGGAGCGGCCAAATCTCAATCCAACTGAGAATTTTGTGGCTGGACTTGAAAAAGACTGTTTGCTTATGATCCCTATTTAGCTCCGACAGAGTTTAAGCAAAGAAGAAGGGAATAAATTCAGATGTCCAGGTGTGCAAAGCTGATAAATACATATTCACACAGACTCAACGCTGTAAATGCTGCCAACAGGGTTTTGAAGGGGTTAATACCTGTACTAAGTACTTTTTTCTTTATTAATTTGAATCACTTTGTGGAGATCTGTTCTCACTGTAACACTCAAAAAAGTCGCATTAAATCTATTTGCATAGGTATTTTTAAGTATGAAAAGTAGCATTGAATTGATGAACTAAATACATGGATTATATGTGTTATACAGTTTTAAAGGTTTTTAGTGTGTATTTCAGGTTTATTCCAGTTTCATTATTCAGTTCAGTTGTGTTTTGCATACTTAGTGTTTGCGCTCTACAATGTACTATGAAAGCCCTCGAGGGTCGCTTGCTAATCAACTTTCTAACTCCAGCTTTAATGGTAGGTATAATAAATATGTATGAAGTGATGCTTCACATTCAAATCAGTGCACACAACAGAGAGCAATGGCTGTGATGGTGCATAATGTAGCCGCACGCATTTCACTTTTAGACAAAAGCCTTACTCGAATTAAATATTCATTGAGTGGATAAGTGGCCTCATACCGGAATGGGAAGTCGTTTGGTAAACATACAGAACAAAGATTAAGGATTACATTTCTCAAAACTTCTGTCCTTTCTATGTTTGGAGCCCGACGTGTTTTTCATTACTTTTAAATCTCACCGATACCTCTCCTACTGAAACCAAATCCGCACAGATCAGAAATGCACTTCTGACGGTTCATAGCAATGTTGCGGTGACTCCATTTCAAAAGGATTTCCGTTTGACAATCAACATGAATATAATTCTGGCCATGCAATGACAGAATGCTGATGACGTTGTAAGTATTGTTTCTGTTTACAGTGGAGTTGAGAAGCTAAATCGCATGTACTGTAGATAGTTCTGTTTAGAATAAAATAGAAGAGAAAAATACAGGAAAGCAGCTTTATTTGCCTAGCATACTTTAATATGACTGGATGTTAGTATTATAAAATAAGTAGAGGTCACTGAGATCCACCAGACTCATGAACGGTTTCAATTTACACTCAATAAATACACATAATATCAGTCTACACCCCATATTTTTATCGTATTCTATTATTTACTACTCACTTTATTACCTTGAGTAAGATGTCTAATGTGCAATGTGTGTGTTTTTTAATTGTTGTGTGCTTTTCTAAAATTGTATACACCAATGAGGGGTAGTACTTAATTAGTTCATCAATTGAATTCCGAATGCAATGGCAAAAATAGCTTTCTATTCTATTCCTTTTTATTTATTTTTAAAATTTTGCATTTTGTTGAAATGTCAAAAATAAAGTCTAATGTTTGTTTTTTTCTTGCATTTTGAGGATAAAGTGGAGTCCTGTCATGAGCCTGCGTGTAATGTTACATCTTTGGAGGGTGACTGATCACCCTGCCAGCTGCCTGTGTCCACGATCAATCAACTTGATCAATATTGTGTCTTACGATACACATATCCTCTCCGTATTGCACGCAGGTAACCATGGATATTCTTGCATCCATTATAGCTATTTCAGAAAATGAACCTCCTAAAAGTTTGTGCAGTTTCTCTTCTGAGCAAACATTTTTCAGCCCAAAGTCCTGATACTTTTATATACACATATAAAAATAGTAGTTTTGTAGTTACTAAGCCAAATTCTGATGATAAATTTTACCAATTCATCTACACAAAGCCTTTTGTAGTGCCATATGTGTCATCATTTGGTTAATTTTCAGAAGTGCAATATTAATCTTGAAATGTAAATTTATTCTCCACATTCCTCTTATATTTATGAACAGCAAAATAAATAAATCTTCCACTTTTCTTGTATGTCTGGCACTTAATATACTTATGTACATCAGCACAGGCAATTAAAATATTTTACGTGAAACAATAAAAGCACCAAGACGATACGCAAATGAAACATATAAAATTATATGACGACATTCAAATACAATTTAAAAAACGTAATTAAAGAATTAAAAGAGAAGAAAGTGAACGCTAAAATAGAAAAGCGCAAATTAAACATGAGAACAAAAGTTAACAGTGCAGTAAGAAATATTTGTTTGATTTAATAAAAGGAAATTAAACAGACAATTCTTCCACCTTTGATTTAAAAAAAAAAGCTGAGTTGCTGCAGAAACTTTCTGGAAGTTAGTTCTGTATATGTGGAGCATTAAAACTAAACACTAAATGGTTCATTTTTGACTCTGGGGACAGAGAGCCAGACGTGTCCCAGACTATATTTTTATATTATTTTATTATTAACAGGGGTTCAGCGAACCCAGTATTTAAATGGCCTGTAGATACTGAGGAAAATAGCTCAGGGTAGGAATTCAGCTGAATTAAAAAAAAATATATGAATATAAAAAAAACAACTTTTTCATATTGGTTTGTATTGCAGAACATCATTAAAATGGCAACTCCGTCTCTTTTTTCATGTCTCATGTTCTCATTAAGATGATCAGACAATGTGGGGGGAAATTGAGGTCTTTTTCTTTACTGAAAAAAAGTATTTGAGACTGAATTAACTTAAAATAGAACCTGATCTCACGTTCCAATGGCCAATCACATAAACCTGATAAGATTGTTCAGAGCAGTATAACCTTGTCATAAAGGAGTATGAAGAGGGGGGGACATTTATCTGTGTTTGATAAGGTTGAAGTGAAGTTATTAGGCTTAGCTGTTGGCTTTATGGCTTATTTTTGTAAAAAAGAAAAGAGATAAAGAGTAGAAAGTGATGAGAAAAAAGATGAGAAAAGGGAGACATGAAAAAGATGAGGGGAAAGAGATACAGGGAAGAGAGAAACAAAAAGGAGGAGACAAGGAAGGGGAGAAAAATATATGTGAAAAATAGTAAGAGATCAGAATAAAAAAGAGAAAAGAAAGTGATGAAAGAGTAGGAAACAAGAGAAACAGATGGGGAAAAGAGACAAGGGGAAATGAACAGAGGAAAATAGACAAGAACAAGAGACAAGAATAAGAAAAAGAGACAAAATGAGACAGGATAAAAGATGAGGGAAGAGAGACAAGGTAAAAAGAAAAGTGACGAGAGAAAAACAGAAAGAAAAAGATCTGAGGAAAATAGAGAAGAAAAAGTGATGATAGAATGAAAAAAGAGAGAAAAGAAGGTGAGAAAAATATGCGGGAAAAAGACAGAAACAGAGACAGGAAAGTGATGGCAATGAGAAAAAGGGAGAAAAGAAAACAAGACAAAGAGAGGAGAGAAAAGTGGAGAGAGGGACATGTCTCTACCAATAATCAGCCACTGCTGTTTAATCACTATCAATAAAACCGCAGTCCTCAGCAATGATTATGCCACACTGAGGGTTAAATGTCTCTCTCTGCTAGTCCCGCCTCTAATGTAAATATCATTCTCTGATTAGCTACCTGAGGGTGTCATTTACATCATATTTGCATCTGTTTGTGTGTTTGCTGTATAGGACATGAAAGAGGACAAAGAAAAGAAAACTGGATAAAAGAGACTTCTTTGGGAGTCATAAGTTATGTCAAGGGTGTTCTGTAGGGGCTCAAAAATACAGATATTCACTAAAAGATAGAATTGATAGGCTACACTTTAAATATATATATATATATATATATATATATATATATATATATATATATATATATATATATATATATATATATATATATATATATATATATATATATTCATATTTTCATGTGTTTCTGTGGAAGAGACTGAACACACATTAGTAGTGTAAATACAATAAATTCTAAGATTCTACAAGGTCATGTGATTTCATGCATTCATATCTTCCTTAAAACCACATGTAATAATTGTGTCCTGTTTGGCTACCCCTTTTTTTTGAGGTAATAAACTTACCATTAAACTCTACGATCATTCTACCCCTAATCGGTTCATATGTCGTGTGTCATATTTTTGGAGAGAAGCCGGAGGAGGAGCAGGAAAGGTTGCGGCTGGAGGCGATAGAGGAGAATCTGGAGGAGATAGAGGAGGAGATGATGAAAGAGAGGCTAGAAAATTCACAGGTGAGGTTAAAAATGATGGATATGTTCGTCATGAGATGCAGCACTGACAAATGTTAGTGCGATGGTGATCTGAATAACAATGCTACAGCCATGTGGTTTTAAAATCAAGACTGGTGTTCTAAGAGACCCCATCCTATATTACTAGTAATGTGTATGTGTTTACAGGGTTGACAGGTTTATATTGTGGTTTATTCCTTTTTCCTGTAGTCCTCTTTTGTGTCCTCGCCAATGTCAAACTCCAACCTACTCCCTTGGTAGAGAGCCAATATAAATATAAGAGCAGCAGTGTTTACGGAGTGAATGAAGAAAGCAAATGGTGGTAGGGAGAAAGCTGGTGAATGACAGAAATAAAACTTATTTTCTGGTTGTTATCTCAGCCTTGAGCGCAAACAAACACATCCAGGCTTCCACCCACCAATGATGGTGTGTGTGTGTGTGTGTGTGTGTGTGTGTGTGCAGCCTGACCCCGGTTTCAGTTAAAAACACAAAATCAAGATTGCGCTCAATAATAAAATCATTGATTAAAAATGTTTTTCCTGCTAAAGACCTGACATTTAACAAAGCTAAATTTAGTGTGTTAAAAGCATTATCTGCCCTTTACCAGCAGCAGCCGGTAATGGAATCATCACACATACACACACAGGGGTGCCTACTGAAAAGTCAATGCACATGTGCTCTGGCATTTACACTCACACACCTACACACACACACACACACACACACACACACACACACATACACACACACAAAATTCTATTGTCCTCTTTTTTGGCAGAAATGTCTGCACTTCCTCACCTGAGGAGCCATTAGGGTGTGATGCGACAGATTCAGGATTATTCGCTACATTTGCTGGGAAGCGGCAGGTGTTATAGTGTTATCGTGCTCCCAGTAAGCAGATGATGTTTCTTGCTAAAAAAAAAAGGTCAAATCTCTCTCTCAAATATGGAGTTAAAAGTTCTAACCAACCATGTGCTGAGGAGATATCAACATTTTTGTTAATGAAAATAACTGTCACCATAAAGATCATAGATTACTGAAGAAGGCTTTCATAGGAGCATGTCTGTAATGATTTGTTGTATTAACTTCCTACCAGCCCAGAATGACTAAAAACATATTAACATGGTATGGTAATCCTATAAAACGGCTGTTTCGGAGACTGAGAAAGATGATCAATGAAATAATAATGGTGTGACATAAAAAGATGAAAATGAAAGAATATTCATCAACATATGTATGTATATATATATATATATATATATATATATATATATATATATATATATATATATATATATATATATATATATATATATATATATATATATATTCCTTGAGTAGTCTGCTCCACTTTTGCCCCCACTACCACACCCGTATATGCAGTGGTGATGAATGAAGCATTCACATCCTTTTCTTATGTAAAAGTAAGTTGTCACAAAAGATTCAACAACAGTTAAAAGTCCTGAATTCAAAATGTTAATAGAACAAAAGTATTATCAGCAAAATGTACTCAAAGTATCACAACTACTCATTATACAGACTATTCAATTCAATATTCAATTACATTTTATTTGTAGAGACCAAAATCACAGATTCGCCCCAATGGGCTTAACAGTTTGTACAACACAACATTCCCTGTCCTTAGACCCTCATGTCATACGAGAAAAAACTCCTGGAAAAAAAAATGGAAGAAACCTCAGGAAGAGTAACAGAAGAGGGATCCCTCTTCCAGGACTGACAGGCGTGCAATAGATGAAGTGTGCATAGGATAGAGATAATCCATTCGAACAGGGAAATTTGAGCATGACATTAGATAGATGACAGGAATATATTAATTGTGGTGTATGTAGAGGATGAGGTGGCGGGGTCCATTGCAGCCACTGGATGAACCAGGACAGCATCAGACCCTCAGCAACCAAAGGCTCACTGTAGAGGCTGCACTGCAGCACGGTCTGTGAATGAGAAAACACAGGGCAGGACTCCAGGAACACAACAGATTTATAAACAGTGCATACAGACTGTTTCCTGTGGCAGGGACGGTCAGTCAGAGAATCTCAGGGTATTTCATGTGGTCCCGGCAGTCTAAACCTATCGCAGCATAACAATATTCAAAGCCGGTCGTCGCTATGAGCTTCATCAAAAACGAAAGTATTTAACCTGTTCTTGAATGTAGGGAGGGTGTCTGCCCCCCTGGACTGAAACAGGAAGACGATTCCAAAGGCGAGGAGCCTGGTAGCTCAGACGATGTTATGTTATTACTTGGCTTCAGGAGATTGTTGCTGCTAACTTTGGTTGAGGCAGGACTGAGTTGAGTCTGATTGAATTAATTTCAAAGGGCGTAGTCACACAGGATTATCGTGATAATTAAAATTTAAGCAGTGGCACTAACCGTCAGGGATTTTCCCATGATTATCTTTTAAACCAGTAACTGTCACATTCCTATTTATGACCTGGCAACCCAAATGTTGTCCTTATTAAAACTCACAACTGATAAATAAAGTGTAAGCAAACTATTTATCGCTAGAGCAACCGCTGCAGCGGTCGCATACTCAGTGATTTTACACACATGCCAACAAGTCTCTCTCATTTTAACAGACAGTGACACAAGCGAAGCCCGGCAGGGTAGTTGGGTTTCTGCCAAGCATGCGACATGAATGTCATTTTTATAATGCAGCTTGACATCGCATTCCCACCGCAACACTGCAATTTGTGTGATAAAGGCCGTCTGTGCCACTCGGAAAGGGAAAAGGGCGCGCAAACAATAAAGACAGTGCCCTGCTCGTTCCACTCAGCTTGAAAGTTTGTTAAATTTAGTTTCAGCTCCCTGGGAAGGCGGCAGGTCGGTCTCCAGCCCCTGTAATGAAGTGGTGGAACCATTTCAGCCAAAATGGAGGACAGTTTTGGTCAGGCTAAAGTCTCCCAGCAGGTTTCTGAAGGATGCATTTCCTGTGTGTGTGTGTATGTGTGTGTGTGCGTGTGTGTGTGTGTGTGTGTGTGTGTGTGTGTGTGTGTGTGTGTGTGTGTGTGTGTGTGTGTGTGTGTGTGTGTGTGTGCACGCTTCCTGTGGAGTCACAGGGAGTGAAACTACACTAAACAGAGTGGTAAATGATTTTTTTGTAGCCTTTGATACCATAGATCTCAGTGTCTCTAGCACCACCCTCTCTTGGTTCAAAAGGACTCTATATAACTTTCAGAAAGATTTGTTAAGCATTTTACATGAATTAAAATGATTTCAGTACAAATGACTGAATGGGTCGTAACTAGGCCTGGGAAATAAAACAATAACACATATATATATATATATATATATATATATATATATATATATATATATATAAATAGATATAAAATAGATATAAAATAGATATAAAATATATATAAAAAAAAAAAAAAAAGAACCAATGCTCCTCCCTAATTAACATCATATTTTCCTTGATAAGGGCAAAATCATTGAATCAAGCAGCCAGTCATTTAATAGGCAAAAGACAAATCAAGTTTAATGTGAAATGGTTACATTGCCTTTTTTTCTCCTGGTAATTATTAAATATAGATAAATAAAAATTAGATAGATAAAGATATATAAATAATAGATAAATAAAAATATCTAGGGGATCCATCTTCTGTTAAAAGGTTCTTTAGGGGATTTTAGTGCATTACGTAATCTTGTTTAAATTTCCATGTGAATTATAATTTGCAGTTTAATGGATAATTATTGTACTAAAACACTGTTTTAGTACAATCAATGCATTTTAATATAAGATTATAATCACAATGGCCTTTAGAAACATGTTTTTGGTGAGGGGGTAGTGTGGACTATGCTTTTGCCCTTAATGTAATTCCCCCCCCCCCATTACATTACATTTACTTTTACATCTTTAAGTAGTTAGTAGACACATTTGCTGCAGTAAAAAGCTTGAGGTGATGCTTCTACAACAGCATTTTAAAACCTAAATATCTATATTTCTAAGTAAATGAATGTGAATACCTCTGGTGTTTGGGTTCTCTCTTCTTAGACCTGCTCCCCACATGAGATCCAAGGTAATAAAAGTACAGCTATTCATATTTGATTGAATGACATACTAATTAAAACAAACAAATATTATACTGCATTTCTGCTAAGAATGTTCAACTAAATGCTGCTAAATTATGCAAAATTTTACACACTGGACCGTTCAGTAGACGTCATTCAAGACTCTCAGTCCTCAGTTGGCATAAATGCAAGGTTGTAATTGCAGGTCTGTGACAAAGCATCACTTCTGTTCTCCTGCATGAGTCAAACAATCTACGCACCATTCTACCCACCTGACCTCCAAACCTTTATTTTCCGCTTCGCCACATACAGTAAAGGGCACAGTTGGGGTTCCTCAGGGCTGGGCTGGGACATCAGACAGAGCATGCCAGACCTGGAACAAAACCTACAAGCATATCTTTGCTCTCTTTTTTTCCCCACATCTCTGCAAAACCATTAAAGTCTGATTTAGGACTGTCCATCACTGTCACGCCTGCTTTTCTGGTGTTTTTGCGACTGCGTCCTGCTTTCTTTGTGGTTTCCCTTTTTAGCCGCTCCGAGTTACCTCGTTAGCGTTGGCTCGTTAGCCCTGCTACCTGTGTTCCCGCCTATTCTCCAGCCCCTCATTAGTTCAGCTTGTATATAAGTACAAATTTTAGTCCGGTGTTTGTGGAGTCATCTGCTTGTTTTCCTGTTAGTCTTATTTCACCTGCTCCCCTCAGTTGGTTTTTCATTAAACATACACTAAGAAGAAGAAGAAATAAGAGCCGTCTTCTGTGCCTGGGTCCAGCTGCCTGCACTGCACCGTAATGAGGACTGTAAGGAGGCTAAAAATCACAGCTCATTGTTCTGAAATATATCATGCTTGGTACAATTAGTAATAGTGATTATATTTATCATGAATTATCTTATTTAGCTTTGTTTGTTTTTTTCATTTCATTTCATTTCATTATTCTTATTTTAAAAAAATAAGAGAAAAAGTCAAAAAAAATATCAGAAAAAAGTCAAAACATTTCATTCTTGTTTTATTAAAACAAGATTGAAGTAATTAAAATTAAAAGTGCCGGTGTAATAAGATAATTCACCATAATTAAAGTTTTTCTTGATTTTGTTAAATAAATCTTGTCTTTAGTAAAACAAGGTGAAATCATTTGACTCATCATAGTCTCATCTTTTTTTCTCATATTTGTGAGTTTTGCCCTTACTTACTTTCCCTTACCTGCTCAACATTAGAGTAATTGTACCAAAAGCAAGATATTTTCAGCTGATCATATTTCATTTTTGCATAGACACAACACAGTCACTTCTCATACCTGCAGGAGCTGAGTTCTTTGGTAATTATCACAGATTGAAGAGGAAACCTGCTGTTGTTGTTTGTGCTTTGGTGACACGCAGAGACATGAGATACAGAAGAAACCCTGACAAAAATATTGGCTATTTTAACATCTTTATTTCATTAATCTTGGTGAGTTTTGGTATACTGCTGTTTGTTTTGATGGATCTTGAAAGAAAGGATGGTTTTCCTCTGTATGAGAACATTTAAACCTTATCTCTCTCAATAGGGTAAATGCACTTTCAGTAATATTATTACACGTGTTATGTTTGTAATGGCTCTCATCTTTTAATCCAAGGTGATGTGTTTGTTGTGTGCCGAGCAATTGTAATACAAAAATATCACTTCATTCATATTGAGGCACTTTTTTTGTGCTTTCATGAAAATCATGAGGGAAATAAAGAATCTCCCACTGTAGTTACATACTTTTCCAGTTTTACCATATATGGAGATGCAATGTATTTTTCCAGTCTTTGTGTGGTAGGGTGTTATTATGTTTCTCAATGAAAATGATTCCTTCTTCTCTAGTCCTTCTTACATCAGCTGTCATTAGTTGCATGAATGAGTGAAGACTTGGAATGAGAAGTAATTAAAAGAAAAAAAAAGTTTGAAAATTCTCATAAAAGTTTTAACATTTAGAGGGAGTGGATTTGTCAGTGTCATTGATAATAGGGAAATGCAGGCTTTTGGTGATGGAAACAGATTTTGCGATTAAATCATGACTGACCTGTATGTGCCATTGTGGTGTTACGTGATGTTATGCTACGATGTAGTTTCAATAATGGCGGTGGAAGAGAATGGAAAGTATGTGTGGCGAGACGAAGAAACAGAAACATTTCTACGGTTAATAAAAGGAGCAAAATCCATTCTAAAATGTCAATACATTCGGATGGAAACCCAGTTATTCATTGTCCTCACTTGTGTTCACAAGCACAATCACTGTCCTCTGTTAAAAATTGTGTTTTTATGTATTTTATTTAACCAGACAGATCATTAAGACCAAAATCTTATTAAACATAAAGCATCCAAACACTATGCTACAACAAATATAAAAAAGAAATTGCTGTGGTACAGTAACACCATCTGCAGTACATCATCCACCCACACACACAGCAGCCACACCAGAAAGTGTGTAGTTTGAGTGTTTAATCTGTTCCAGTCACTTTCTGCAGCAGCTCTGAATGAGATATGACTATGTGCAGTGTTTGTTTGTATAATGTTTGAGAGAAAGCTCAGACTGGGGGTTGTAGGCGGCAAATGAAATGTGCAACAGGTGGTAGGCAATGGAGGGTTTTGTAAATGAGCGTGAACCAGTGTGCATAGCGATGGGCGAGCAGGGATGCAGTTAACAGAGGAATAAAAGGCACAGTGGTGCACGTTGAACGTGGCATTCGTAGCAAACCGGTTGGCAGAGTGATAAAGGCCATGAAGTTAACGAAATGAAGCACTGCAAACAGTTTTAAAACACAAGGGCCCCTTGTCGTTATTATATGGTTCATTCAAACATTGGCAATTATATATCAATAAGCATTCGACATGTTGTCACTGTAGTGACATGATAAAAAAAGAGACATTAGTATCTGGCATAAAAAAATAAAAAAAAATAAAATAAAAAGACTAATGCAATCCAACCAATTTTGTTGCTAATCTTTGACATAATTAAGAGTCTAATTCCCACCAAACCCTGATCCTCCTACCATTTTATAATGTGAAAAATAATTTTTTGTGTGTTTTTCTTTGCAATAGATAATGAAATAATTCAAATTATTAAAGAGGCATTTAAAAATTAAAAATTCTGAAAATGATTGAATGTTTGGTAGGTTTGAGCAGGGTGGATGGTGTCTATGAGATAAATGTAAAAAATATGAATGTATGATAATTTAATTGCAGTTTATTCGTGTGTGGCCATTTTCGCCACAAAGGTGTGTAGAGAGTAGCAAATTCAAGAAGGGTATGAGGGTCAGGTTTAACTAGACTACATGGTTGTATGGTTTCAAGCTAACACATTAAAATATAAATTTAAATGAACTCATATTAAGGACAATGTTTCTCATCTGTCACATCTGACTGAAGTGGCCATAGCTTTATACTTAGCCTGACAGTTTTGCTATGAATCATATTATAAAACAAATCTAAGATATTGAATAGCAAGTGTTCAGTGGGTGAGATGTCAAATATGACCTCATTTCAAAGGTTTTATTGATGAGCTCAATAACACTCAGCCCAGAAGGGATTTTAACCCTCACTCCACATGCACCAAGAGTCCCAATCACATTCCGCCACGGTGGGTTCACTTAGTTGAGAGATGTTATTTACCACACTCCATGATCCTTCATTAGTTCCTTCCAATTTGCATGTTACAGTGCTTACGACAACTCATTTCATTTGCTGTATTTATCATGGTTTAGTAACGTTGTAGAATCTACCGAACGCAACGCTGTCAAACTAAATCTCTGTCGACTCAATCTGTATTTGTATCAAAAGGCAGAGCAGTTCTCCCTAAGAGCCGAGGCGACCAAACCAGTGACAGGGTTTATGCACTGAATGAAGCAGGAAAGTGGTTCATACACATATATATATATACATTTAATAATATATATATTTATATCAAATGGAGCTGCAGGTGATGCAACTCTTTCTGTAATGTATGAACCTTTAATGAGTTTATCTATTGTTTCTATTTGTTGTTTGATTTTATTCTTTTTTTTTAATTGCACTGTATATGAGCGCTTCTCCCTTAACTTTGTTTCCCTGTGCAATGACAAATAAATATGATTCTGTATCATGGAGCTAGACAAATAGGACTGTATAGCAATTTTCTGTCTGATTGCACTAGATGATTTATGGTTTTAAGCAGACATATACTACTACTACTACTACTAATAATAATAATAATTCTTCTAATTGATTCTTATTTGGCTGATTTTAACCCTACAAACTTTTCACTTATAATTTGTGTCATGATGCATTTAAATGCTGCTGCTACATTTATGAGATGTGCTCTAAAAATACATTAATAATTACCAATCAAATGACTCATGACATTTAAAAGCACCTCAGAGTACCATCACCGAGTACAGGTTTGTTTTTTTGCTTTTTTCTTTCTTTTTTTAATCATTTTCTTTCTCTTTAAGTTGGCAGCCCCCAGTTATTTTTTTTTTCATTTTTCTTTCATTTTTGAATTCTTCGCTTTGGCCAAGCTGGCCAGCACTGTGTATGTGCTGTAATAGTCTAAAGAGCCTTTTCTTTTAGCCTTCACTGTTGCCATAATATCTGTAAATAATACAAACAAAAAAGACAAACATAATGATGGAAATAGTCATTTCCGTCCTTGACCACCAGGGAGCTACTGCAGATTTTATTTTATTAACCTATTTAATAAGGTAAATCCCACTGAGATAGGATCAAATTTTCAAGAGACATGAATATACATAAATTAAAACAAAATTAAAAAACAACCTAATAGAAAAGCCCAATACGATTCCGATGACAAGTAACAATAATTAAGGCAAGGTTTTAAAACTCATATGAAAACAATTAAACAAATACAATGCAGAAAGAACATCAACCAATGATTCGATAAGGAACATAAAAATCAATAAAACAAATTAAACAAAAAGCCTTTAATTTAAAATATTATGATTTTATTTATTTATTTTTTTTTTTTTTACACTGGGAGAAAGAGTTTTTCATTTATGGGCATATTTGTGCAAGCAGCAACTGTAATTGCCAGTCATTAAAATGCTATTTTCTTCAAAGTACAAACTGGAAAATAGATACATAACATGGTTGTTAGTGACTCATTTGATATAATTATATGCAGTATTGGGCGTAATGAGTTACAAAATAACGAAGTGAAGTAACGCGTTACACTCAAAATATCAGTAACTACACTACTTTACTAAACTTTAGGAACGTGCTTTCCTGCGTTACCCAAACCAGTCTTGTCAGTCTAAAAAGTTCTAATATGTTTTAGTGGTGCATGCATCCTGTCGGCGTTGAGTGTGTTGAGTGACGTAGTTGCTGGTGTGTAGGAAAGAGAGGGAGAATGGAGGACACAGAGACGGAGGCAGGCGGATTCAGCCAGTGGCGATACTTGCACTATTTTGACTTTATTGCTAGAAAGGACAAAAACATTCGAGTGGAATACACTCTATGTCCAGGTGAGCCGTATCTTTGAACTGCCGCCAACTCAATGAGCAACCTGATGAAACATTTGACTGCCCAGCACCGCACTACAAAACTTGTGGCGAAAGATTCTACTAGCCAGTCTGTTAAAGAAGACACTCACGAACCGACCCCACCTAAACAAGCTAAGCTTTTACTGATACTTGAAAATAAAGCGATGAAAAGGCTATGATATTTGTCCATGTATCCATGCGGTAACCTTTAACATTTGCTTAAAAAAAACTGGAAAGTAAAGTAACTAATAGTGAAGTTACTTTTCAAATGCAGTAACTAGTAAAGTAACGTAGTTACAAATTTCACAAGTAACTAGTAACTTGTAACTAGTTACTTTTTTTTAGTAACTACCCCAACACTGATTATATGCACGGAAAGTGTAAACTCACTTTACATTTAGATACTGGTAATGTTAACCAATCATGTGAATGTGTATAATGGTAGTCAATAGAGTTACATAGGAAAGACGATACAAAAAAATGAAAGTTACCAATGACATGTTTATAAATAATTATATATCTGAGGAATTTATCAAGCACAGCTGCCTCAATGTCAGAATTTCACCTTTAAACATGCAGGAACAGTGTATTGACATAATAATAAAAAAAGACAAGCAAATACTACTTTCTCTTGTTTTTTCCCTGATTAGTATTCTATGTAGATGTTGTTTGTTGCCTCTCCCATCACTGTGAGGTGTGGGTAACACACGTGGCACACATCCAACTCTCTATAGTAGCAACGCTGGCAGAGAAATCGGAATATTGACTCTATAATTTACATCAGGGAGGTTTGTGCCAGCCATGATTGCATGCTAAACACCGATAAATAAATAAAGATGTCAGCAAATAAATACAAAACACGAGCAGCCGGCACAGTCCTGGCAGGTCGTCTATGGGGATATATATACGGCCGCAACACATGCTGGGAGTTGTGTGCCCATATGATCCTTTTATTGGCAGCTGTCAGAATGTTCATCTGACCTGAAAATGTACTTGGGAAAAAAAAAGAAAAAGGCAGATGAAAGTCTACTTCTACTTTTTCTCTGGGAGCTTTGTAGAGATGTGATTTCATCTGCGGTTGCAGAACAATACATGAAACAGCAGGTCTCTGCTGACGTAATGGCAGAATGAAATGGACTGGACTGTAACACAAAGCTTGAGTGGCATGTGAGTGATTGCATCATGACAAGTCAATCAGTGTAGCTCTGCTACATACTACTGCTTCTATTTACAGTATAGAGTATTGCAGTGTCACACACACACACACACACACACATATATATAACCCCAAAAGTTTGGGGAAATTTAGAAAAATAGAAATTTCCTTATTTTTGAAAAGCACTGTTTTTTTCAATGAAGACTAACTTATCACAAATGCACTCGATACATTGCTAATGTGGAAAATTACTATTCTGGCTGCAAATGTCTGGTTTTTGGTGCAATATCTACATAGGTGTGTAGAAGCCCATTTCCAGCAAATATCATTCCAGTGTTCTAATGGTACAATGTGTTCTTCATTGCATCTGAAGGCTAATGCAATGTTATTTTTTCTTCAGTTTACAACTCATGGTGGTATATAAAAGTGTGACTTTTATGGAAAACACTAAATAATTATTATGTCATCTCAGTCAACTATGTGTATTTTAGATCCAATTCCAACTAAACTCCTTAAAGAGACACTGCCCCTAATTATTGATAATATCTTAGATATAATTCATATGTCTGAACTGACGTTCCACAGGCTTTTAAACACACGGTTATTAAAAAAACACTCTTGAGCCAGATATTTTAGTAAACTACAGGCCAATTTCACAGGAAAATAGTTTATTTGAATATTTTCAGTCCAGCTTTCGGGAACCATCACAGCACTAAAACAGCCTAGTCAAGGTCACTAATGACTTGTTGTTAGCTGCTGAAGATGGAATGGGCTCCATCCTGGTCCTGCTGGATTTAAGTGCTGCTTTTGACACAATCAACCATAGCATCTTACTGCAGAGATTGGAACGGGACATAGGCATTAGAGGATCCACCCTCTCCTGGTTTAAATCCTATTTATCTAATAGGTTCCAGTTTGTTAACGTTAATCAGCAATCATCATCATACTCAAGAGTCACTTATGGTGTCCCACAAGGGTCGGTCCTTGGGCCCATTTTGTTTACTCTATATGCTGCCCTTGGGTAATATTATTAGAAAACATGGCATTAATTTCCACTGCTACACAGATGACACGCAGCTATACTTATCAATTAAACCTGATCAGATCAGGCTAGTACATAAACTAAGCGCCTGTGTTATTCCTGACATAAAAACCTGGATGTCCGTTAATTATCTTTTACTCAACCCTGATAAAACAGAAGTTATTATATTAGACCCTAAAAGTATTAGAGTCCCTATCTGAGCAGATAGTCAGTCTGGATAATGTGAGGATAGCCTCCAGCACCACAGTTAAAAACCTAGGAGTTTTATTTGAGCCAGACTTATCAATCAAAGCTCATATTTATCAAGCCTGTAGAACAGCCTTCTTTCACCTGTGTAACATAGCTAAAATTAGAAATATCCTGTCTAAAAATGACGCTGAAAAATGAATCCATGCGTTTGTTACATCTAGACTAGATTACTGTAACTCCCTATTAGTAGCGTGTCCTAAAGGTTTCCTAAAAAGTTTTCAGCTGGTTCAAAATGCAGCGGCTCATTTACTAACAGGAACTAATAGAAGAGAGCACATCAGCCCCATACTCCAAGCCCTTCATTGGCTTCCCGTTGAGTTAAGAATTAAATTTAAAAATCTTACTTCTAGCTTACAAAACCATTAACGGTATGGGCCCCTCTTATCTTAATGATGCTCTGGTCCCATACCATCCAAACCAATTGTCTGGGTGACCCCAACACTGTTGTTTTTGCCCCTGTTTTTAATGAGATGAACTCAAAGATATAAAACATTTTCTACATACACAAAATAACCATTTCAAATCTCAAATATTGTACACAAATCTGTCTAAATCTGCGATAGTGAGCACTTCTCCTTTGCTGCGATAATCCATCCTACCTCACAGGTGTGGCATATGAAGATGCTGACTAGACAGCATGATTATTGCACAGGTGTGCCTTAGACTAGCCACAATAAAAGGCCACTTTGAAACATGCAGTTTTGTTTTATTGGGGGTCTGGGGATTCAGAACACTAGTCAGTGTTGTGTGTGTTTGTGAATGTAGAAAATGTTTTAGAGCTTTGAATTCATCTCATAAAAAACACATTTTTCATGCATATAATTATATCAGTTATGTATCTACATTTTGTACATTGACATTATAAATGCCCTGCAACCCTAATGAGGAATAAGTGGGTATAGAAGATGAGATGAGACATTATATATGTTTCTCTCTGGCGTTTCCCTTCTTGTCTGTCATATATGACAAATACACGAATAAGAATACAATTCAAAATAAGAAAAGTTCTTAAAATCGACAAGCTACTGCATTGTTGTTGTTAACCCATTAAAGCCCATTTTTCTTAAAAGTTTTCACGTATATAATTATATCAATTGAGTCACTAACAAATATTTATTTATATTATTTTCCATTTTGTACTCTGCTTCGAAGGAAAAAGCATTAAATGAGCGGCAACTATAGTTGTCTCTTGCATAAATATGCCCAATTACCAAGAAGCACTTGAAAGCTTAATTAATTTTTTTTTGTTTTGTTTTTGCTTTTTTTAACATAAAACCTTGTTTTTTCGTTGAGTAGAAAGTTATAGTCACAGGCTATGGCAACTATAGTTGCTGGTGGGATTAAATGGGTTAATTGGACCGCTTAAAAGTCAGTGGGACTTAGAGTTTAGAGCACTATGGAGCTGTAGAAAGACCACTGGTTCCAAACACCCCCTAAACTTGTCAACAGGACTGAAGGAAAGATGAATTAAATATACATCAGCAAACATTGTTTTGGAAAATAAATCACATCTCTTCCTGTCTCCCTTCCACATTGTTGCATTATCACCCACAAACAGTGAAATGTGGTTTGGATGAACTTGAGCTGAACAACTGAGTGCAGGATGAATCATCAAACATTCAAAGCTGTGTTACAGGAAGAGAAAAATAAGATTTGAATGTAAAATTGAATGTGATACTAATTCCTTGATTATATTTTTGCATATAAAAGGAGATCAATTTGCAATTACCATAGGAACAGTATTAAAACAGGGGAATATTTTATTTCACAGGACCTTTTAGTCTGGCCTGGTAAATGTACTTAGACACAAGTGGATCCCTCTTATTCATGCTCTACTGCAGGTGAGCCTCACGACTCATTTCAAACAAACCAGCAAAGACAGATTCTCTGAATAAATATAAATATAAAATGTAATAAGTCCCTCTCCACTCGTGAAGTGAGGCTTGAGAGGCTCATGCTACACAACCAAGGTCTTTCCCTCCGGCATCACAACCAAAATCTAAATGGAGGACCCCGGCACCGCTCTGCCCTCGACCCATTTAGTATGTTCATGAGTTATTTACTGACGATGTCAACCCATCTGAAGCTTTCTCTCCCCGGGCACACACGCTTAAACACACGCATACACCCTGATGCATGGATGCCAAAAATAGAATCCGCATTTATTTATTGATAAATGAAAGCTTATTTATTTGTGTCAGAAAATTGTAGTTTGAAGGGATTTAAAATAAAGTGTAACGGCTGGAGGACACTCCAATCCTAAATATCTATAGCCGGGCAGAATGTGCATGTAATGTGTTATTCTGACACTTACACAATTGATATTCACTTGGTGGCACCCCGATGGCCTGATGGTTAAAGTGTGAATAATCATCCACAGTTTGACTCCCAGCCATAGGACCATTGTTGCATGTCTCTCTCTCTCTCTCTCTCTCTCTCTCTCTCTCTCTCTCTCTCTCTCTTTGTGAGTTTCTATGTGTCTCCACTGACTGTTCAATAAATAATCATGAAAAATGTTATTAATATTCACATTAGAAATTACCCACCATTGCAACTAAGGATTTCAGAAAGTTCAAATGTGTTATCGTGATAAATGAGAATTGAAAACATACTCCTGAAATGAGGTTATAGCCCGTCTTCCCATTTAAAATCGTCCTGATTACATGAGCTTTCATTTGTTCGCTCTATGTATCAATCTGGATTTCTCTCCATTATCATTTCAAAAATTTGGAAATTAAGTAGGCCAATCAACTTGCTCCATTCATTGGCTGAAGGAGCTGCCCTTAGTGTCCATCAGGGGTAACAGGGGTTAGCGCTGTTGCCTCACAGCAAGAAGGTCACAGGTTCAAGACCTTGATCTGCGACCTTTCTGTGTGGAGTTTGCATGTTCTCCCCACGTCTGTGTGGGTTTTCTCCATGTTCTCTGGCTTCCTCCCACAGTCCAAAAACATGCTGAGGTTAATTAGAGACTTTGAATTGCCCATAGGTGTGAGGAATAAGATGGTATCAATCAGATTATATTTCAGACAACTTTTTACTTCTACTCCTTATATTTTCAGGCAGTTATCTGTGCTTTCTACTCCTTACATTTTGACATTTTTAAAAGTTACTTTATTTAACATAATTAAAAGGACAATACAATGCCTTAAATCCAGTATATCCTTTGCCACAAAGTGATTACAGCTCATATATTTTGATTGATAGGCAACTATTCATCATATCTTCTGCTACATGTTAATGCTCAGTGGTTCACATGCATTTGCATTGTACACTTTTTGAATGGGCATATATGTGTCTGAAACAAGTGCATAATAAATGTTTCAACAATAACATTTTTTTACATTTTTTTTTTAAATACAACTTTGACAAATACAATCACATTTTTAATTTTTCACAAAATTTAATATAATTTTTAACAGTAATTAACAGGGTTTTTTTTTCGGATTTTGGGTGTGAAAAGGTCAAGAGGTCATTTATGCTGTAGCTGTAGTTGACGGTCATGGGCTGGAGTGATGAAACAAACATATTTGTAACAATAGTTTGCAGTTTATTTGTACATTTTCTGAAAGTATAGTAGAAAGAAAATATTTTTTCAAAAAATAAAAATGGACAATTTTATGCAAAAGAAATCCCAATTCTGGAGTGGTGTCTGCCTCTCACTCACATGCACTCCTCACAGCATGGGATTTCTGTATCGCTAATTAAGATAGACGTGAAAAAACTGAATAAATACACTGTATGTATTTGTGTATTCATGGCGATGCTCGGTGGTATGAGTAATGGAAACCTCCAACTCGGCCATTACTTTCTCTGATATTAGACAACCTGTCATGCATTATCATGATCCTGCTAAGTGCTGGTTCTCTTTAACCGTCTCCTTTGGAAGTCGATGTAATATCTGGCATTAATTAGGGGTTATTTAACAGCTTTTAACCTGGCTTCACCTCATCAGCATTCCTATTAGAAAGAGGAGTCAGGCAGCTTTCTGGTCAGGCATCATTACACCAACGCGCTGGGTGTACGCTTGTAAATTGGCTCTCCACATATAGCTCCAAATCCAGCGGTGATCGTTTATTCCGAGCTCTGTCACCGTTCGCGTCCTCAGAGTCCCGCTGTCTCTTCGTATTCAGCTCAGAAGGGACTGGAGGCAACTGGGAAGCAGCAGAATGTTTATGTCTAGAGCCTTAAAAGTAAATCCTCTCAGTTTAAGTTACTGTAGCTATAGCTGAAAATCCTCCAGGCCACACAGTTAATCACTCTAAATGCGTCAGTCCTCTCAATAGACTCTATCTTCATCTTCCTCAATATATTTCTTTTAAACCCGCCCGCAAAGATTTTCTGTCAGATTATATCTTTCATATATAAACAGACATAATATTTTTATGGTATGCTTACTTGAAAGCTTTTGAGGATAGCATACAGTGTCCATTTGATGTTTTTCTTTGGTGCCAGCATATTGAAAGTGAGAATTAATACCCATTTGAATCATAATTTAAAAATTTAGACTTTTAGACAATTAGATTACCATAGATACATCGATGGGTTAAAGCTGCGAGGGAACAGCAATCTCATTCACACATTTAAAGACTGGCGAGGATTGTGGAAGCCAAATGTTTACAATCCGTGTATCGAAGGGAAAGTTCACTAAACCTCTGGAGCTAAATGAATAAAACTGTGTACATTTATATGTAAAAATGTGCCTGAATGTGTCCTGTATCCACATTCTCACTGTCAGAGGATGTTTATTGATACAGCATGGAAAGGAGCTCAAGTAAACATTTTGTGTGTATGCATGGTTTATTCATTTGGCCTCTGGTGTCTTAGGCTAAAAGTGTGTGCAGGATTGAAACCACCATGATCAAAATAAATAAATATGTGACTCAATTAATAAATAAAAAGAAATAACACAGAATTTAGACTTAAAACAAATATGCACAAAGATAGAAAATAAATCAAATGTATTATTTATTTTGACAAATTACTTTTTTGTATTAATTTATCATTTCCTTTTTCATTTTTTGTCTTTTTACTTTTATTTTAAAATGTTTCAACCCTATGTTAATAAAGGAGCATACTTTGATAGTGTCACTTAGCAGCCATTGGTTAATCTATCATTAGAATCAGTATTTGGTGATTTTTTAAGTTTAAATTGACCAAAATCAAGAAAAAAATGCTTAAGAAGATAGATAATCCTACTTGATATTCCACTGTATTGCATTGTACCAAAAAAAAGATATTTTCACATGATAAGATGTATTATATGTGCAGGTTAAAAATAAATTAACATGCACAGACATAGAAAAAAAAATGTTGTTTATTTTTGTTATAATTGATTATTTCCTAGATTGTGCTTTTATTTTTGTAGTACAACCTGGACAAAGCCTTCTCACTCACCAAAACTCATCCTTTTAAAGTATTTTTTAATGTTTATACTGCATCTGTATAGCAACTTTCTATACTGCAAAAAATGAAATAATATCATAAATATCTTGTTTTTTGTATAATGAGTCCGATAATTAATAGCATTTTGCTAATTTCAAGGTTTTTCTCATGATATTGGTCAATTTAATCTTAATAATAATAATAATAATAATAATACATTTTATTTATGGGACCTTTCTGTGTGGAGTTTGCATGTTCTCCCCGTGTCTGCGTGGGTTTTCACTGGGTACTCCGGCTTCCTCCCACAGTCCAAAAACATGCTGAGGTTAATTGGCAACTCTAAATTGCCCATAAGTGTGAGTGTGTGAGTGAATGGTGTGTGTGCCCCACGATTGGCTGGCGACCATCTGGGGTGTATCCCTGCCTCTCGCCGTAACGTGCTGGGATTGGCTCCAGCAGACCCCTGCGACCCGAATAAGGAACAGAAGGAATAAGGTATAGAAAATGACTGACTGACTTATACAAGAGAACATGTTACAGACCTATAAAAACCTAAAATACAACATTAAAAACTTTCTTACCAATTAATGTGGTCACCGGTGTGTGTTTATCTTGAAGTGCTTCCAACAGTTTTGAACATGGCTCAGCTTCACCATAATTACAAACAAAGACTATGTGTTTTATTACACTGAATCCATAGCTTTACATCCAGTACTTGCCACTGGAGGAAATGGGCAATTCCGAGAAAAGCAACACCTCTCAAACAATAATAAGGTTGTTACAGTCACATCTTTGCCATCATCACCTCACAAGCATATTGCCTCAGTCTTCCTGCAAACGTCTCAGGGAGGATTCCATATACATTCTAAACATGAGTCTCATTTTGTCGTCCCAGAGATATCATGACCCCTAATGGCCAATTTAAAAGAGGCACTTCTGTTGCAAGAACGGTAGCCCAAAGGTCCGGGCTAATCTCCACTCTGAGCGAGTAAATGCTGACGACATGCTGTATTTGTTCCAAATCTCTCCGCCCTATTGGCCTCTCCATCAGTATGCAAATGAAGGGTGTAGGATTGTGGATGTTCACAGGGTGTCTGGTAAATATTTAAATTACAGGAGCACGAAAGCATAATCACACCTAAATTATGATGGGACTGTGGGTATACAGCGCAGAGTTTATTGCTATTCACAATACAGCCACACATACCTCCTCATGATCCACAAAAAAATCAATATGTATTCTGCTGCCCACTCATATTCTACTGAATTCAGAATAAGGGCAGTTTCTGCAATGACAAAGTAAGGTAATTAAAGTCAGTGTGAAGTAATGAAGAATGTGTGTTCTGGATTTGTCATACCGCAAAAAAAATGTGTTTTTAACAACCTAGCCGAATTATAATGATTAAAAGAACTGGCAGGTATATGAGATCAGCTATCAAATCATGTAAATATAATCAATGTTCTCTGTTCTGAAGCTGAACCGAACAGCCTGACTCATGCTGAACTCTCAAAAATACACCATTTTAAACAGACTATGGATGATATTTTTTTTTAAAAAAAGTGTTACACTGCACAGATTTTGCAGGTGATGGTGGATTATTTCAGTAAGAACATAACTTAAATGACCAGTGAAGAAATGATTCATCACTAGTCATCATTATTAAAGTCCAGCTGAAACAGCAAGTGGAGATTATCTAACTTCTGCATTGTGATGTCTCTCTAGTACGAACCACAGACTATGAATAAAGTTTTCATCCCAGAGTTTTCGGACTCATGTCTTGATATGAAAATGCTTTCATTAAATTCCATTTGTGATTGCACTACTTTTGCCTTTAATAGTCACTGAAAATGTTAGATTTCACATTCAAATCTCTGTTAAAAGGACAACAAACCATACAATAGAGATACTGTAAAACACTGAGCACTGTTGATCTTTTTAAAAAACATATTTATGGGAAAGAAGTCTAGTTTAAGTATGAAGCGAGAATACTCACGCATTTCAGTTTTCACAAAAGACATTGTCAAATTTAAATCTGTGTACTACTACTACTTATTTAAATCTGTGTGCAATTTATTCAAGACAATTACAATCTAACTCTGTTGACCACCTTAGTTGAAATGTTTCGTTAGTTTCTTCAGAAGCAAAGGGCTCAGAAAAACAGCAGCAGTCAGTATAATAAATACTTAATCTCCAAACAAAGAATCTTTTTTTTTCATTTGAAAATGAAATTTCATTTCTTCCTGTTTTTTATTAAGTCAAAATTTTAGATTACCACTTTTTTTTTCAAATTCACATAGGAAACTGATGAATGACCACTTTTAAGACTGTGCTTTTACTCTAAAGTATATTTAGTCTGATTCATTTTTTTTTCTGACTATCTGTCTATCAAACGGCATCTGTTTTTGGCCTTTCCCTATTAGACTCGGTCCTGGTTATTAGTCCTGAACATATTTCTAACAGTATCAACCTCTATCCGGACCACTAACAACTAATACGATACACTCAGCCAAAAACTCAGGAATCATTCTGGATCAATATCTCAACTTCAATCAGCAGAGTTAGAGTCTTGTTCAATCTTGCTATCTACAAATCAGAAATATTGCTGATGTCAAACCAGTGCTAACCTAAAAACATAATTGAACAATTTATTCATGACCTTGTTTTCTCCTGCCTATTGTAATTCATTATTCAATTGGCCTGAATGATGCAGCAGTTTCTCCCGTTGGTTGAGAATGTGGCAGAGAGACTCACAGAATCCAATTTAAGATTCTATTAATAACTTAGAAACCCCAGCATGGTCTGAAACCATCTTTCATTTTAGAACTTTGAACTCCCTCTTCTGCACTGAGACCCCAGCTTTAAAACAAAGAGGATCATGCTGTTACTGTTTTAGCTCCAACGTTCTGTAACAAACTCTGAGTCAGTGCCTCACTTTTAAAAAGCTTTTGTGTAGACTAATACTTTTAGCCCTCTATGGTAAGATGTTGCCATATGGCAACAGACCAATTTTATGCCTACTACACACATCCATAATTCAATGTATTCAAAAGTGGACCCCATATAAAGGGGGCCATATGAGAACTAATAGCAATGTTCAAATTTGTTAAAAATTTTGTTTAAAATTGTTGTTGGAGGCTTTTTCCACAGACCTCTTCAACATTTTGCTCCCCAAATATCTCCCCGAATAGTAGTTTTATTACATGTTTAACCCAGAAAAATATACACTGAAGAATAGGTGAGTTATGTTCATGAATATGGAATTTTTTGCACTGCATTTGATCATTTAACAATAGAAAACTGTTTAAATGTATGTTGTCATTTGGCAAACCTGTACCATCATGGAATTGCTGTTCTAGCATGTTGTTAGCATTGTGTGTTTAGTTATAGGACTAATTGTCCAATAGCATATTGTAAACTCTCCACAACCATGTAGAATAATATGTTTTCAGATCCATCAGTTTGACAGAGGCATATTTGAATGTAAGATGTAGTAAGATCATTATCAATTACCTTGGTGTGCAGACTGTAGTAATGCACCTGATTTTGGGCTATACAAATAAAATTGACTTGACTTTGGGAGGAATAATTGCACTTCCCTTCCCACATTGTGTCCCATTGTACACATTTGTTTAAATTTTACTATCTGTACCATTATTACAATGTCATTACACTGCTGTTACAATGTTATTACACGGCTATTACAATTGTTTAAATTAGTTTCCTCTGTGATATGGTGTTGCTATTTGGCTTGGAAACATAACAACTACAAAAAAATGTAATTAACATGTATTTTGATTATGTTTCTTTGGTCTATATTAAGAAGAAAAATACTTATCATTTTTAGTATTTAGTATTACAATCAGCTGGCATCAGGCTGTGTAGCATAGGGGGTTAGGGTGAATTCAAAACGTGATTGTGTGGCTTCTTCTAACCGTATACCTGTGCAGATAACTCTAAAATATAAATTGCTATTCAAAAACCTTTGCGAATGGTAAAATACTGTGACAACTGTGTTACCAGCGTCATTGCGTCTCTGTGTATCCATGCTGGTTGCAGGTATTTAAATCCGGTAAAATGGGCTGGAAATCTTCCCCTTTCTATAATAATGAGGCCCATTGCAAAAACAGCCTCATTCAAAGACCAGCGCTAATAGCCACATGCAGTTATAATGGAATAATTATTATCATCAGAGAGCTGGTGGTAACTACACACTATCTCTTCATCCATACAGACTGTTTTATTACCAACAATCCCACCATATGAACCTGGAATCTGTGTGCAACAGATGATCTGTGTAAACGTTTAGCAGAGCACAGAAGATTAATTCCCATCAGAGAATATAGTTACTGCTGCCATCAGAGGTATCAAGTAACAAAGTACAAATACTTCCATTACCGTACTTAAGTAAAAATTTTGGGTCTATTTTGGGTAATTATACTTTAATGTAGTAATTGATTTTCAGCTGATTTTCTTTTTTACTTCCGATTCCTTACCTTTCAAAAATAGCTTCACCTAAAATCCAATCTGTTCAAATTTATCCAGTATTGAGTACAATTTTCTTGGTTTATCTTATTCCAATGGCAGACAGCTTTGTTTATATATATGGTTTTTTAATATATATTGTAGTCAGTTTTTTGTCATATCCAGGCACTGTTGTTAGGTTTTGTCTTCTGTTTATTTCCTCCTTTACTTTGAAATCTGTCTTTCCTCTTGTTTTAGGGGATTTTCCCCTTCCTCCTGTATCTTCTATCTGGGTGATTGTCTTCTTCCCTGATTTTTTTCCACCTGTTCCCCATTACCTTGTGTATATCAGCCTCCTTGAATTAGTTTTACTTTTATACTTTAAGTAGTTTTGAAACAAGTACTTTTAAAATTCCACTTGAATAAAAAAAAAATAATCTTGAGTTGGTACTTCAATTCCTACAGAAGGATACTTTTGACATCTTATGGCTGCCATGTCGCCACACATAAATACAAACAGACTGACTTATTGTCTGAGCTGATGTGTGATGCTGCAGCAGGTGGCGACACAGCAGCTGTGGCACCACCCAGAGCAGCTTGATGTTTCTGAACAATATTATTGTGAGATTCAGACATTAATATGACACACTTGAGATAAGTTGTATCAGTAGTAGGGGTGGAGGAAATACTGAAGTTTAGTACCAAGTACCAATACAATACGGAAAAATATTTAGTCATGTAAAAGTAGAAGTAATAGATCAACAATCTTACTTAAGTAAAAGTACTCACTTTTAAATTTACTATAAAGTATAAAAGTACAAGTACTCACACAATGTGAGTATATATATGATATAGAAGATGTAGAAGATGATATAGATAATATGATAAAAAATGTAGATATGTATTTCTGTCACTGCTCAGGGGTCACAAGCCATATATGTGTATTGAAAATATTGAGTGTCAATATTGTCAATATTGTGTGTGTTCTCTGCAATACTGTGCATAATTATTACTTATCTTACTTATATTGTGCAATACTTATTACTAATTGACCATTACAACATGATATATTTTTAAATCTATTTTTGGCTGGCATGGGATGCATCTGAAAACCAATGAATCATTCTTATTGTGTTTGTTGTGTTTGAACTAAAATAATTGGGTTGTTGGAACAGAAGTGCCCAGTATCACACTCTGTCTGCTGTGGAATGTTACACTGAATATTCATGTAATGGTTTCCATTCTGCGTGCCCACTTTGAGTGGGTGTGTCTCGAACGGCAGGTTAGGTACCTGCCATTTGGGACGTTCGGGATTGGTTTAAAGTTCCAAACAACCCAATCAGGAGACAATTTTTCTAGCAAGAATTTGAGTAAAAGATGTTAATAACATGTAAGGAGTAACAACGTCAATGTCCGAAATGTAAGGAGTAGAAAGTATAGATAATAGCCACACATAGTCTATGAAATACTAAAGAAGTAAAGAAAACATGAAAGTTTGCTAATGATTTTGGAAAACTCTGTGTGTGCATACGATTTTCATCATGAACCAATGTGCTGAAATGTAGAGAAAAGTCTGAAACACAGGAATTCGCTCCACTTACTCAAAAACAATGACAAAATGCTAGCCTGGCTATACACATCTTTCATTGCAGACAAATTCACTTCGCTCTGCAATTCAGTCTGGACACCAAGGACCCAATTTTCCCCTCATCTAGGGAGCCAATCACAGAACGGGGGAGGGTGCAGGGAGAAGATGACGAAACACAGAAGCAATATTGTTGATAACTGTGGATACCAACATGACGGTAGACAATAATTCACCTTCAGATACAGCCTTAGAAAGTGTCCTAAGTAATTTAGACTGCAAGTTTATTTTGAAAATTGAGCAACTTTTCGCACTAAACTATTTAATCGTCATTGGGTATCGGGTACATCATCAGGTATGTTTGATATGGTTGGCTATAAGCTACATAGATATATTTAATAGACATTCATGGTGCCCAATAAACGGCCCTGGGCTTTCATAAACCATGGCTCCAATGTGAACAAATGTAGTAATGGTTCCCAGACTGAATATCAATGGACATTTATAGGGCTGGTCTGAGCCAAACTACACAACTGCTAAACTTTATGGGCATGTTTGCGCCATCATATAATTAGCGCAATATCTTTTGTGAAAAAGACCATGAGACAGAGCAAATAGTGTAAACTATAGTGCTATCAGTGGCACTATGTGATTCAAATATTTTATTTTTGTTCCAGGGCTGACCACTGGTTTATGGTATTTTTTTGTGTGTGATTCCTTTATTTTATGTGTTTTTAATAGAATTGTATATTGTGAAGCTCCTTGTAACCTTGGTTTTTAAAAGGCTCTATAAAAAAATAAATTATTATGTGACTGTAAATGCATTTTTCTTCTCTTACCATTGGCATCATTTCAAGGCCAGTAGTGTTATTCTTTGAAGACTCCATAGGACCAGAAACAAACAATTCAACCGCGTAAATATGTATAATTGAAATGAATATTGAATGTTGTGCCCACTAGCAGCTTGTAGATACAGTTTGGTTCATAAGACAGCTCTTCAATACTTTCCTGAGGCAAAATAGCCAACTGCACTAATTGGGCTCGATAAACTTGAAGCAGCGAATTCCCAAAAGGCGACAACATTATAATCATTAATTACCCGCTTCACCTGTATATGTTTGCAGCATGAAAGCACATGATGACAAACTGTGACAAGAGACAAGACTTCTTGAATTAATAAGAAAATATAATTCGGTAACTCACTTCTTGGAGTACAGGGTGGCTTTCTTGACATGTGAAGTACTTAATGAGAATCCTGTATAATTTACATGTATATTAAGGTGCAAGGATGATTAATTTGTTATGCACAGTCTGCAGTTTAAGAATAAAACATGAGATGCTGAAAACAACTGCAACAGTTAGAAAGGAGGTTATAACACAGAATTAATGTGCCTTTGTGATTCAAACGTTTTCGCACATAAACAGGCAAAGAACAAGTTCTAACTAATCAGACTGGTGTGTGTGTGTGTGTGTGTGTGTGTGTGTGTGTGTGTGTGTGTGTGTGTGTGTGTGTGTGTGTGTGTGTGTGTGGTTGTAGCACTGGACAGCTGTGCATAGTGGCAGTCTGCTCTGACACAGCACTTTGTCAAACTGGAGACTGCAGCTTTAGCAACATATTTGTCCCACTACCTTCAGATGGCTGCTGCTGAATTTTTATACATTGTTGCACAGCTGTTGACAACAGACACCGAAAAAAACAAGGTTCCTTTCATTAACTCTTTCCCCTCCAGGATAATTTAGAAAAGTTTCTAGCCACCGCCAACATTTTGAACCAAAGTCTCTGATCTCTAACATCCCCAGAATATTCAGTTCTATGAATATGTAAAGAACAAAGAACATTTTGTTCTTGATGGATTCTTTCTTTTTTTTATTGCGGAAATTTGAATGTAGGTCTTATTCATTGAAAAATCCACTTTCCAGACAAAAACTGCTTTTTCAAATATGTTTCATTTCAAGAAGAATATTGACTTTGAAGTTTTCCTCATTGCTATATAACAACTTCAGTGTTGAATAGTTTCTTCTTTTCTTACTCTATATCATGTCTAGTAAGTGGGAATGTAGAACATGACATAGATATGTCAACTTCAGTGGAGCAGTATAGAAAGAGGTTGAGGTTAAAGAGGTCATGTTGTAGTTTTACTGCAATGACCACTGTGGGTAGAACTGTGTGAAATGATACACACAATGTGGCTGTTTATATATACAAACATACGCATTTAAGCACACACGCATGCATTCTCTCTGTTGCTATACACACGTTACCACCAGGGGAAAATGAATGAGTCCTCATTCATAATTCAGGATAAGAAGAAACATATTCACCCTTGGCTGGTTTATTGACCAATTTAACTTATTTGTGTGGAATGAAAGTAGGTAGACCTCAGCTCTCTTACAGTTTCTGTGACACACTCGCTGCACAACATTCTGGGAGAAATGATCCCGACAACAGCTGGGTCACTGATTGGCTATCAGTGTGTGACAAATTACCCAATGAGAAATAGGTTACCTATTTCCACAAACTAATTAACCTGGCTGATAGTGAAACAAATGGTTACATTTATGTACTGTATTAATACTTCACATCTGTTGCTATACTACACAAATCTTTATACCTGCGTTTCCTGTAATGTGCAGAATATTGCAATTGTTGATTGTTACAAAGTACATGTGAAAAGAATAATCATGTATGCGGTCACGTAGCGCACAGGGGTCAAATAGTGTATGGGTGCAGTGTATGGGATTATGTAGTGCATGGGGTCAGTATGGGGGTCAATGTATTGTGTGGGGGTCAGTGTAGTGTATGGGGTCATTTAATGTATGGGGTCAATGTAGTGTATGGGTAATGTAATGTGGGGGGTCATGTACTGTATGGGGGTCAATGTAGTATATGGGGTCATGTAATGTATGGGGTCACATAGTGTATGGGGTCAATGTAGTGTATGGACTCATGTAACATATGGAGTTGTGTATCATGGGAGTCACTATGGGTCAGTGTATGGGAAGTAACTGGAATCTCTGTGATTTGAGGTGGGTTTTGGTAAGTTTTTTTTTTCTTTCTCCATGTCTTTTTTTCTCTTCTGTCTGATTTATCATTCTAATCAAGCATCCTGCACCTTGCCAACATGAAACAAATACGCAGCTCTGTGTTTTATTTGCAACATGCTGATGTTCATCGTTTATGATGTGAAAATGTCACAGACATAAAAAACCTGCATCCTGGGATTAGTGCAGTTAAGTTCAAACAGTCACTCTGTGTCACATTGTCCTTTGTTTCTATCACAGTTCCATATTTAGGTAATTTAGAGACAAGAGTGTAGACTAAACGTCTGCAGAAGTATAGATACCTAAAAAGTGTACTTAAGTACAGTAACAAAGTATTTGTACTTCCTTACTTGACACCTGTGGATCTGGTTGTTGAACAACGTAACAAAGTGATTTTATCCTAACCCATACAAGTCTGACATGTCTAACTTTATTAGCATGTAATATGAATTTTGAGGATACATCTTACTTTGACCAAGTTACATTCATGTTTTCAGTGAATTGAGCGGTGATTTGTCATCTATTGATCATCTGGGTCCAGATTTTATGGGGAGCTCTCACCTGTACTATAAAGGTCATAATATCTCATTTTTTTTAATCCATGTCATTGACATTAAAGTGGGATCATTTGAACTCAGCTTTCAAGCTGCTTCCACTGGAAGTCGGGTGGGGTCTGGAGCTATATAGGGCTTTAGTTTAAGAGAGTTAATGAAGGGAAAATCACCAAACAGGATGCAACCTCTACCATCACTGACCAACCTGACACCTTTTCACCATGTTATATGAAAACTACTCCCAATACTAAAATCGAATGTTGCCACTGAACCAAAATCACCTTTTGAATTTGTTGCATATATGTAATATGTGAGGGATACAAAACAAGGAACACTATAACTTATGTAACTTCCTCCTCATACATTAGCCTACAGAATCTTATGTAACTTTCTCAGACCATAGTAAGAACTCATTCATTCATTTACTTGCTGTCCTCTGCTTATTCAGAAATATATTAATCTATTTAAAGTAACAAATTGCTGCTGATGAGTTTTTTCCTGCCTTGGTCCCTTAGGTGTTTCTTTAAAACTGTGTATTTCTGAATGGATCTAGTGTACACAGAGGTCTGATGAATTCATAAGAAGATCCCACATTACTTGCTAGTATTAAATGAAATTTCATTTCCTATTCCACCAATAATCTGGGTGAGCTGAAACTGTCAATCATCTGTCACTCTTTGATGAATCCAAATGGAACTGAACTGATGGCGCAGCCACTGTTAAGGTGCTTAATGAAAACAGTGACAGTTTCTGTAAGAAAGTTACTGAAGCTTTAAGTTACAGACACAGCAGTAAAACTTTATGACCACACTGATCACTTTTGGGCTATTTTGACTTCCAGAATGTCTTCTTTTAGCCAAGAAAAAAAAAATTAAATGCAAATTTAGTATATCTGTTACTTCACTTTATTCATTTTGCATATATAGATTTCTCCTAAATCCAGCAGCACCACCAGCATTGATGACATATGAGGTCTTATTGTAGAGCTGCTATCCTCTTGAAGAAAATACATCCAAATATGGTTATATTCTTTATATTGGCAACCAATCATGACAGTCCGAAAAATAGTTTACATTTTAACACAAAATTTCATTGGCAGGTGTTGATTTTTGATTTTCTCAAACTTAGCTTTTTTGAATATGAGCCAGAAATCCCAAATGTTTTAACTTTTATTCCTAACTATAATCATAAAGTTCATGTTCATATAACATTGATAGCCTGATTTATGCTTTATTACACTTTATATGCACTTTATTTTTAAAAAAGAAGGGGGAAATGAAGTTTGAAGAACATTTGACTCTAATATATCATCTAAATGAAATAATTTTCAACCTGGATTCATCCTGTGTTCATATTTTACTCATGTGCATATTTAAATATATAATTAAAAAAAAGTTGCAATACAATAAACAATTCGCTTAATGTATGAATTCAAGTGGGGAAGTATCTACAGTATGTGAGTTAGTAGTGTAGTCAAAGTTTTAGCCTGTTCACCTTAAAGGTGGAGAGAAGAAGAAAGGTGGACATTTTTAAGATGAAACATATTAGTGTGAGAAGTGAAGGTTTGCTATTAATTACCTTCATGCCTTCTCGCAATTCTTTAAATCCGGGTGTTCAACCCCTCCACTCATTCAGAATCAGGTCATCAACCACCCAGGATGACTCTCCCTCTCTCTCTTTCTCTCTCTCTCTCTTTTGTTTTTTCTCTCTTTCTTTCTTTCTTGTCTCACTGTGTGACAAGACTGTGGACAGGTGGGCATGCAGGTGTGCCCATTGATCCAAAATGACAGGTGGCCTCTCAGTCGGTTGCCTGGAGACAGCAGCTTGGCAGACTTGTCAGCTTCACCTCAGGCTGATGAGGGACAGGCCAGACCTGGTGGCCAGGAGCTGTGACTGAGTAGAGGTCAATGCTGGCAATGTATCGTGAAATGATTTGTTTATGAGGAAAGATTCCTGCAGCGCTTCACATATCATGTGTGCCGTCATCTGTCAACAGGGAGACAACAGACATTTAGCAGGCAGGGAACAGGAAAGCGTAGATGCCAAAAAAGCGTCCGAGGTTGAATCCCAACTGATCTTTTAAAAAGAGATTCGTTGAATGAAGTTCATATTCAGATCACTGCAGCAGAGTCAAAAGCCAACAAAAGAGGCAAAGGGGCCATTCAAATGAAGTTGAATGAGAAGACCTCTGACCTCAACAGATTTGTTCTCTCACTAAGAATATATATTTTAATCTTTGTAAAATTGAATTTATGAATAATCTACTGTCTTTTGTGGAACTTTCTCCAAAATCCATTTTGTTCATTTTAAACCATGAATGTGGAAATGTGGCAGCACAAATTGTTTGACATTTAAGTTGAAAGTATTTGAATGCTACATATTTTGTTATAAATATGCAGCTACTGCCCCCTACAGGTGGAAAGTCACCTAAGACACACCCCCTCCCCCACCCATTGACCCGAAGGGTGTGTATGTGTGTGTGTATGTGTTGGTGATATGGGGCGAGCAAGCAGAGCGCACTGTCTTCACTTTATTCACCTCACCCTGGGTAAAATATGTGTGTGTATATGGGGTAAGGAGTGGAGTGACTCATTATTCTTAAACTGGAATTACACAATAAAACTTAAACGCAACTTTGGTTGAATGAAATGCAATTTCCTGCAACGTGACAGTTACAAGAAGCAATTAAAATGATCAGATCTCATCAACACTTGATTATTTCCAAAACATTAACTTGTCTGGTCATTTTTCATCTGCTTTATATAGTTTTCTTGTTTTTCTTCTCTATAATTTCATGAAGTGAGATCCATCATTTTAACAGTATCCCGGAGAATAAATCGTTTTACTGCCTATGTCAGGATTACATCACAGCGTTTACTGAAAGCAAAAGAAAGGAAAAGTCAAGGCGAAAAATTATGTTTTGCAATGATGTTGGTGCCAGAATTGAGTAATGATGAAAGTAAATTGAAATTTTATCGCATACCAGCAGCCAGTCAACAAAATCGAAGACAATTACAGTTAAACACAATAAAACAAAAAGACTGGGGGAATAATCAAAAATGCTCATGATTGTTACGTTAGTGCACATTTATATCAGATATGGTTAAGGAAAGTATTATCTACTGTAAAGTTTCACCATGTAGAGCTCTGTAGCTCTGTCTCCCATCACTGCCCAGGTTCATATTTTTTTCACATTCTTGATGCATTTTTATTAGATTCAACTCTAGGGATAAAGTAGACATCCAAGGTATCTGTGGTTTTCAGAAACTTTAACTGCCAATTTTAACACTAAGACAAATTCTTTATATGGATATATCCACTTTGCCTGTTCCTGCTGTGGCTTCTGGTCCTGAGGTTCAGCTTTATTTCCACAATTTTACCTCTTGCTCTATTTTTCTCCATCATTCCCCTCCTGCTTTCTTACTGTAACAATCCTTACATGCACAATTCTCCACATCAGACTGATGACCTCTCAGCCTGTATTCCTCGAGCCTATCACTCCCTGAATTCTGTTCTTTAAATATCTTTGCAATTCTGTCATTTTGACCGACAACACTGTGACCTCCATGATGTCCAGGGAGCCACTGTATAACTGAGAGTTTCCATCAACCACCTACTGGGCCCAATACAGCACCAGCGTGTCGACTCCTTGGGGATCCTGTCCTATTTTCTCTCTTCATCTGGGCCAACGCTTAATTAAGACGCTTCACATCTATAGAGTCTAATTGCCAAAATCTACCTCTGCTGTTAACCTCAATAATTTTGTTATACACTTCCAATTGATCTCTATGTGATAAAACAGCTTTAGAGATGCAGCCGACTTTGTTTTTTTTTTTATTTATTTCTTATGATATTGTTTTTATTATTGCTGCCAGTGTTGATATACAGTATGAAATTAGATATTTGCAGCTCTGTATTATTTTTTGCACCAGTCCTTCAGATTTTAACAATATCATATAGGGAGAGATCGATTGTAGAGGAGGTATAGGAAGCCTTCTCCTTTCTCTATTGAAAGAGGCATCTGAAATGCAATAAAACCCAAAAAGCAGCTATAAAAGGATGTTATAACTGTTATAATATTTAGGTTTAATATTTAGGGTTTTTAGATAGAATTAACAGTCAATTAATTAAAAAGAAACAAAACAAACTAGGAGTTATCAGAACAACATATCAGCCTCTACTTGGACCCAGGTAGAGGAACATCAACATCTAAAAGGAGCCCTGAAAACTTGTGGGTATCCAATTATATTGGACATTTGGCAATACACAAATGTGCTCCAGAAAAAAATCCAACATGGAGAAAGCAGAGAAAATGAAAGACAAATACAAAAACATTGCCATTCCATAGATGTCTGGCATCTCAAAGAAACTCAGGAGGATTTTTAAGAAACATCAAATCCCTGTATGCTTCAAACCCTGTAACACACTCAGGAAAAAAAAAACTGGTACACCCAAAATACAAGGTACCACACAATCAAAACCTGGTATATACTGGCAAATGCAGTGAGGAGTGCAAGGACTTATAGATTGGGGAAACTAAACAACCTTTAAACAAATGCATGGCCCAACACAGAAAGGTCCGGTCTCAAATGCCTAATCTCATCTCAAGGAAAAGACACTCTTCTTTGAAGACAGCAATGTTGAGATTGTGGACAGAGAGGACAGATTGTTTAAAAGAGGAGTAGAGGAAACTACCTATGTAAAAGTAAAAGCGGAAAAACCATCCATTCACCAGAGGTACACCTGACCCTAACAACTGTTGTTCTCCTGGAGGCCCAGATAAGACCACAACAATTCAATTCAAAAACATCCACAGGTACTTTGATGAATGCACCCACAAAGTTTAAATACCTGGGTTTCACTCCACTGACTAGTGTGGACTATTGAGACAGATGCATACAAACTACAGAAGCCGCTTAGATAAGAGGCAAAATGACAAATACAATACAATACAATTGCCTATTATTCAATTTGAGAGAGAGAAAACAATGACCTGGATGAATGAGAACATTCATAGACACACTGTAAAAACCAAATGATTGTTGAATGTAATAAAAGGGAGCAAACAGAAATGTTTTCAGTCTTGGAGCAAAAGTCAGTAACAGTATAGACAAGACAGCAGTCAGCATCTACAAGCATGCTAGTGATGTGAGGGCTAAATGCTAACATATGCATGCTAAAATGCTTTTATAACAAAACCAATACAAAGGATCATGAGAAAATACAAAATATACACAGACAAAACAGAACAAACTTCAAAAATGTTTAGTTCACCCCAAAGAAAAGATAGAACAGGACAAAAAATGTAAAGCAGATCATGTAAAAAGGCATACATTGGTGAGACAGGAAGAGTATTCATCACAAGAAAGCTTGTAACTGCAAAAAAAATATCTCAAGCAAAAGTCATTGGATCAGAGAAGATCAAACACAAACACTGTAGATCAGTAGAAATCAGGAGGCGAGACAACGGCACCAGTGATGGTGATATGTCAGTTGAAACTGTCAGTTAAAAAAACATCTCCTACTTTATTGTTTGATAAAAAAGAAACAAAAATAAATAAATAATTGCTGGGATAATTATGGTTTATTCGGTGCTTGGATGAGCGTATTCATATTCATATTTTAGGAGCAAAAACGACCTAGTGCTAAAGGAAAAATACATGCTGCTGCCAAAGGCTTTGTTGTGACTATGAGTTACTATTTTTCGAAATAAATTATTTTTGTTGTTACAAAGACTGAACTTCAATTAGATCAATCTTGGTGAGTTCCATTTCTTCACAGCTGCTCCAGTGAACCCAGCGGATCTCTGATCCAAGATGTCTATTTCTGTTTACTGTCTCAACAAACTCCTATAAGTTCAGATATAAAAGATGATAATAATAATAAAAAAACCTTAAACTCCCATCAATACTAAGGTGCCATTTGGCCAATGGTTCCACCTCTAGTAGCTCTCCACATTCAACCACAGCCTGCTCAGATATGCTTGGTCAATACTACTCAGACAAATGGTAACTCGAATGGTCACAGAATAATCGTCACTCACCTACAGATTATGACACATGCAGAAAGTGCAGAAAGATTCCTATTGGATGAATTTAGTCAAATAAAGTGGCTGTAACCCAAGAATGGCTGAGACAGTGCCTTACCTATACAAGTGACTGTAGAAACATTAATGGCAGTCCATCTAAAAATGTTTGAAATATTTAAATTTAGACCAAAGTGGTGGACTGCCTGACATGTCTAGACCCTGTCAGCTACCTAAAAACAGCCATTAACAGCCACAAAGGGCAAAACCACACCAGCAGTGACCTTAATCCAATGAGCCAGTCTGACCAGCAGGGGGAGGAAATGAATACAAAAAATGAGGTGAAAAAAACAAATGTATCATTAGTGGTGGAAGAAGGAGTCAGATTCTTTACTTAAGTAAAAGGATTAATACCACACAATTACAATAATTAATAATAATAATAATAGCAACTACAATAAATGTCCTGCATTAGATCCTGCAAAACCAGCTAAATAGACTTAAAATATTAAAATCAATTGAACAGAAAAGAAATATATAATATAATAAGTATATTATTAATAATGATGAGTCAGCCCTGCTAGAGGTGGAGCTAGTTGTTTTACAAGGGTCAGTCAATTCTTGAGATCATAAATTATGTGAAATAAATCATGAAAGAAGAAAATCTTGAATTAAAAATAAAAAACAAGTAAAAGTACAGAAGTATTATCTGCAAAATTTACTTTAACTATAACAAGTAAAAGTACTTATACAGGCTGCCGTTGCTATGATGGTTTTGTACATCATACTACCTTTTTAATCACCAAATACACGTGAGAGCATGTATTGCAGCTCTGTGTAGGTTTGTAGTGTCTTAGTTTATCAACGTGGAGCCAATTTGAGATACTTACAAAGATTAATAGCAACGTTACAATATTTGGAACCTTTCAAACAAAGTGAATATTTCAACAGCAAAAGAGTGACAATTTAATAAATAAAATATAGATAGTAGAATATTAATTCATGAAAAATGTTAAAATCTGCATCTGAAAAGTGAATATATTATACTTAAATACAGTACTTGAGTAAATGTACTGTAGTTACTTTTCACCACTCAATATCAATACTGAAATAGAACAATTTTGTGCAAAATCATGATTAATTCTTCATAGTATATTCTCTTTGAAATATAAAGTGTTTGTGTAACATTGTCAAACATTTACCTGTGTGTGTGTGTGTGTGTGTGTGTGTGTGTGTGTGTGTGTGTGTGTGTGTGTGTGTGTGTGTGTGTGTGTGTGTGTGTGTGTGTGTACGCTCATACACTCATACAATGGTACACACAATTTCTTCCATCTGCTCTGCTGTGTGAATGGACAAAATCCAGGCCGAGTTCAGATTTGCCAGCTGTGAGCACCTTTAAGAGGCTCGAGGAGCACCATCTGTACCTGCTAATGGGATGGGATGGGAGGTAATGTAGTGCTAAATAATTGTGCTGGGCTACTTGGCACCGCCCTCCCCCCTAACCTCCCCAAGCATCAAAGTGCAATCACTTTCTCAAAGCAAAGACTAATGTGGTCTCATCATTCCTCACTGTGTTTACCTGCTGTGACAGAGTTCGGGCACGTCAGCCTGATGTTTTAATCAATATCAGGATCTTCATCCTCAATACAGATGCATGCTGTAAATCCTGACGTCAAGGCTCTAATCGTGTTTCAGTATCATTCAGTATTTTGGCCTCTGTGCTTCTGAAATAAATCCAGTGCCCCCGGTATCACGAGAACATCTCATTTCAATTTGATTTCAACAGATTGAACACTTTTGTGTTCCATGTGGTATTCTGTAAAAGACCAGCAGCCTGTTTAAGATGTAATGTTTGCTGCCTCTGCATGCTCAGCTGCAAACAACTTATAGAGAGCAGAACGGAATTTACATATTTTACTATGCATACAAATCAGATGTAAATGAAATGGTCCCTGTTTCACGTTTAATATAAAAGTTCTGTGTGTATTTGGCTCACATTGTACATGTCTATAAGATGGTAACAGCTCCACCAAATTTTTCCCTCTAAACTCTATACAGCCAACACATTTGAACAACTCTCTTGCATGATTTCATGCAAGAGAGTTGTTCAAATGTGTTGGCTGTTCAAATGAGCCAACATTTACCCAAAAATTAAAGATTAGAGAAAAAGTCCAAAAAGTGACAATAGATTTTTATGAATCTGTTTTTTTTTTTTTTATTTCGTCTCTCATTAATATTCCCGTGACCCCTCACATTTATCGGCTGACCCTTTGGAGGGGCCAAACCCCTGGGTTGGTAACCACTGGACCAAACTAGCCAACAGTATATAAAGTAGTATCTAATAATAATGATGGCATTTACTGTTGCAAAATACCAGTCAGAGAGACAAAACAAGTGTTTTATGTTCATACTTTAAATACGTTTTTCTATGTAAAATAATTATATGTAATAATTCTATGTAAAATAATTACTAATAATTTCACAACAACTAACATTCACACATGTATTCATCAAAATGATGGATCAACAGGCCAGCAATTCCATGATGGTAGGGTGTTGCCAAATGGCAACATACACATTTTAACAGTTTCCACTATTAAATCTCTAATTGACACAAGGGGGGGGGGGGGGGGGGGGGGGGGGGGATGCACAACTCGTTCAAGGTCCGTTCAAAAGGAGAAAGTCTTTATTAACGATAATCACTCACAAGGAGGGAAAAAACACTACTAAACTAAATTATAAAAGTACCAACATAAATTCACTCAGGAAAACCGACTAATGATAACTAGAACAAAGTAACAAAGAAAAGGCTGTCAAAACAAGACTTGAAACTGAACAGACTTGAACAAAACACAAAACCTGAAAAGGCATGGGCATGGAGCTGGATGCTGGTTCTCACGACAAGGGACATGACGAACTGGCAAAGGACAAAGGGAGACACAGACAATAAGTAGACACAAGGTAACAGGGCACAGGTGAATCAGGGCAGGGGAAGGCAATCACACTGGCGGGAAACACACAAGGGCAGGAAGCAAAGGTGCCTGAAACGAGAGGGAAGAGTTATTTCAAAATAAAACAGGAAGTGCTCGACAAGACAACACGAGTGATGACTTAACATTTACGACGAGACATGACACTAATACAGTGCAATGATGGTCTGTGTGTGTGTGTGTGTGTGTGTGTGTGTGTGTGTGTGTGTGTGTGTGTGTAATAGGTATAAAATGGATTTGTTTCCATATGGCAATGTCACAAGATAGATGACAAGCATAGGATAACATACTGTATACAATAGAAAAGTGTTAGAGGCCAGAAACAGAATATTAATAGCAGGCACCATAAGCAGCTCTGTGCTTGTATTCAGGATCGTAGACTTTGACTACAGTTTTGCCAACAACAGCCCGCAGCGAACACTTCAAAAATGGTAATCGGGGGGAAAGGTCGTCACTGAACCGTCGCAATGTGTTTCATTGAGAGTTCGTTCAAAGCAAGAGTAAAGTAAATGTCTCTGTAAACAAAAGCTGATAGAAAATAATCAACTTCTGCCACCAGCAGAAGTAGAATCCTGTACTGTAGATGCACAATGCACAATGCACTCAATCAAATGTAAAAGAAGAGGTCATCATTTCCCCCTCTTACATTCATCATTTAACATTCATAACGCAAAATTTCCATTCATCACTTAAGGAAATTGGCCTCGAGTGACAGAAATCAAAGTGATGCAAATACTGAAGAATCAATAATGGTTGTGTATTGAAAAAATATATTATTGATATTACCATGTTGATTGATTTTGATGTAAAAATTAAATTAACATGTTTAAGTAACACATTTTGACATATGTGTCAGATATAATACTGGGAAAAAAATCTTTTTTTCAATTCATGAGGCCTTTAATTAGATATCACAAAGTTGCTTACTGCAATTTCAGTATTTGCTGACCCTTCATCGTGAGAGGTGGATTTTAGTCAGTACATTTATATTCATCCTTAAGTCAAGCTGGTTATAGCTCAATTAGTCTAAGGACTACTTGTCGTCCTCCATAAATGCCTGTTGTTTGTAAAAAACACTGGAAGCTGTCTCCCTGTGGTACTCCAGCAGTGTTTAGAAAATTCAAAAATTACAACAGATTTCTCATTAAGATAAGGAAGAGTAGACGATGACTGAATTTACATTTAAAGTAAACTCTTTAAGCTGTTGTATAATATATGAATATTGTGCATTCAAATCTTTTGTTTTTAAAAGGCAACATAGTAAATAATGGAGTTAATTGTCAAACATTTTTGTTGTTGATTTAATTAATTTCCTAAAAGTTACCAACATTAAAAATGTCAGTAAAAAACAACTTATTTATATGGAACAACTTATTTTTATGAGCAACCAACTGAAAAAAACTGTTTTTATGCTACCAATTAGGAAGTAAGTGCTGCTTAAAAATATAATATATATATATATATATATATTCATTCTAGAGGATAATCTAATGAACAAATGTAGATTATCTAATGAACTGAATGTAGTTCATTGGATTTCATTAGTACTTATGACAATTCAAAAACTTAGATGCAACATGTGTTGATGAAGTAACTTGACTTTTAATTGTATTATCTGGGTGGGTTAGTCTGACTGATTTTAGATGAGCTAACATGTTTACATGTACTTTAAAATTTTTAGTTGGACTAACAGAATAATTTTATTATTTTGGGTGTTATTTTGGGGATATTACCTCTACCTTTATCAATCATTACACTCATCTTTGAATTTCATAGGCCACTTTTAACAGTGTTTATTTATGTTGACTGCAAAAGTTCTTTTAGTTCTTTTAATGAGGTTTGATTCCAAACAAAAGTAATCAGGGAGAGGAAAATGATTGACTCTCTGAGCATCCATTGGGAAGTGAGATTGTGGTGAGTTCTTAGTGGAATGTGTCAGGCCTCCATGTTAAACTGCATAAAAAAAGCAAAAAGATAACAAATAAACAAGTGTATAGCCTGGTACAAAGAAACACTTTCAGTTTCTAAAGATAATGTTCCTATTAATGACAATTGTACTCACAGTTAAAACTGCATTACAGCCCAAAGTAATGCATAATAAGCTACTTTTAGTGCCCACACAGCTCCACACTTTCATTAATATATGGTCAAATATGGTCCCTCCTGTCTCCAAAAAACATGATGGTAATGACCACGATTCCAAACCCATGACTTCAAAACATGAGTCCAGAACCAACAGGTGGTGTCACGGTGACTACGTCCATTATTTCTCCAGTCTGTGGGTCATTCTGTCACCTCAGCTCCCCTGCAGCTCTGTAACTGCTGCTAGGCTCAATGTCATCCAAAATACTTGGACTGCCAGAGGTGTGAAGGTCTTCAGACCCCTTACTGGCTTTAATGGAGGTGTGTGTCAGTGAGTTTGTGTGCATGTGTGTGGGAGCCGTGAAAAAGCAGCTCAGACAGATGGATAACATGCTGTGAGTTACAGCGTGTGCCCAATGATTTTTTTTTATTATATTCTATCTTTTTATGATTTTTTATTGTTAAATTTAACATTTGTTTTATCATATAAACAGTCGAGATTAAAAATTCCCTTTACAATTGTGCCATGGACAAGAAAGTGGCCAATCCTCAGTACTCCTATCCAGATCCACGAATCATACAAAGAAGAGGCAAGAAAAGTCTAACCTTCTCATGATATGACAGGCGATGCTGAGGATTCGTGTTGCTTGAAACTAGCAAAATGAGAGAAATAAATGAAAGCGATTATATTGAGCTGGGTCTGCAGCTTTGAGTTCTGGACTAATAATCATGGAATAAACTAAAGGTTGTTATTTGTTATAGTTCCACTGCAAATACAAGACAGATTCAATTTGACTAAAAGAAATTCTGCGGACCTGTCTGAAATAAAGGATATTCAGACCTTTATGATCATTGTGCTATAATTGTGGTTAGAAATGCAAATATAAAGATCCTATATAGTTCTCCATACTTTCAGATTATTTACTGTTTAGTACTGAAAAACACAACAAGGTAATTGCTGGAATCATTGAAGGGAAACTATTTACCAAACTTGAGGAATGTATCATGAGGGATATAATCGCTACTGTCCAGACGTCAAGGTCAAAGGTTGTAAAAAAAAAGTCAAATGTATCAACAATTCCATCACAACTGACTTTTCATACAGTAAGTAAACTTATTATATTTCTTTATATTATATTTCCTGAAGTAAGTAAGTGTATTTGCATCACCTGAGCACTGTGACCACTGTGCAGGACATCAATATGTCCCTGAAGGTGCTGTCCCAGCAGGCCTCAGAGCTGTTGTTTCATCCTTTTGCCAATGAAGCAAAGACTGTATAAATATAATAATATATAATATAAATAATTACCATAGTCATTGTGATGTCACCTGTTGGTTTGTGAAGCCCGGGGTTCATCTTATTTTTTGGAAACAGAGGTAAATCTCCAATGACCATATTAGATGAGTGTGGAGCTGGGCGGGAGCCGAACCCAGCAGACAGATGCCAGCAGCCAGCCACCTGTCACTGTCACTGTCAAGCTGCCACTCCCTTAATTATGCATAACTTTAATTCTTAATATGAATCAAATTGATGACTTAAAATATTAAAAGATTCACCTAAAGGACAATCTATAGAGAACCAAAGCTTTTCTTGTACTTCACTGTAAATATTGTGCAATGATCTAAAGATTACATTTTAACATGGAAGTCTATGAACATTTTTTTTCTCTTTGAGTTCTAAAACTTGATCATTTCAAAATAAAAGTCTGATTTCCATATTTATTTATATATATATACTTATATAAAGTCACCAGCCTTTCTTAACAAATCTATAAAAGCGTATTTTGTTTTGAACTGAGATCAGAGATGTTAGGGAGCTGACTAATAATTGGCACCTCTGGCTACCAGCAGTTTAGCAGCCCTCCCCCCCCGTCATACGCCATTGGCCATTACACCCAAAGTCATCTGGGGGTGCGATTTTATTGGCACTTATGACCCACTGTGATCACCAAGGGGATGGACACTACGACATGGCATAGCAAAGGGGGAGCAGTGGACCATAGCCGCTTCATTAACACTGGTACATTAACTGTAAATCTAGGCAAAGACCCCCACCCCATCCCCCCCCAGGTACCCATCCAGCATATCAGGTGAGAGGCCTCCAGCTACAGCTTGTGAGGGTCAATCTGCAATAAAAAGCATCCGTTTTCATGGCCTGCGGCAGAAAGATTGGAGACCTCCCACTCCTCTCCAAGCCATTAACTTCACCCTTTCATGGCAGGCAGTGGGACTAGTCACTGAGCTCCCATAATCCCCATTATTACCTTCATCTGACCTTCATATGCCCAAGCAAAGACCAAGGATGTATGAAAAGGTGGGCAGACTGGGCTGGAAACAGAAAAGTGATGCAAGCTTGTTCGGTAAAGAAGAGTGAGTTTTCTCAAGTTAAGTTATTTTCTGAAGGTCAAAATCCACTTGATATCCCTGATTTTATTCACATTGTGCAGCACATACTAAACAAACAAGATACCCTAAATGCATGGATGATTTTAAAACACAGACTTTGGATGTCAAGCTCAGAGATAACACAGACTGAAACAGCCAGCAATTACGTTCATATTGGAAAACTCTGCATCTCACAATTTAACTCAGGAAGTAGTTTGTCCTATCAGAAAGTAAGAGAGGTCAGTTTAGAGTTTAGAGTTTCAGTTTAAAAAGTTTACATTCAATGAATAAATCCCTTTAGTGGTCACAGTGATGACAGCAGGAGCAAATTAGGAGAGTGGGTGATGAGAATATAGAGTGATTAAATTCATTTATACCATGGTCTAGGCAAATACATTTTTTTTGGTTTTGTTTTGTTTTTTCTGATTGGCCAGCAGCTGTGTCTCAAATCTCAAAGATAGTTTGGTTCAAGTTTAATCAGCCGTTCTAAATTCATCCACTAGAGCTCAACTGTTAAACATTCTTATCAGCAGCACAGCTGAGTTATTATCTTGATAAACTAGCAAGCAGGAAGGAAAACACACTAATGATGTTATTTTAACTTTTCTATCTATCTCTTTGGAGAAAACAACAATTTAGAAGAATGAGATGGAGCAGAGGAAAAGAAACGAATAACCATAGAATGTAACAGTAGAGGAGCAGCTGTAGAGCTGCTAGCTCTATCTCTTATTTATTTTAATTAATTTATATAATTTCTGTGACATACAATTAATATACTGTGTTGAAAACAGAACCCTTACTTTTTTACACCTAAATGTTTCAGATCATCAAAAAAATGTAAATATTGGTCAAAGACAGGACAAGTAAAAACAGAACGAACCACCTTTTAAGGTCATGCCACAGCATGGAATAATGGACACAGCAGGTCGGGACTTTGACTATACCACTCCTAAGCCTTCATTTTGTTTTTCTTCAGCCATTTAGAGGTGAACTTGTTGGTGTGGTTTGGATCATTGTCCTGTTGCAGAACCTTGAGGTCATGCACAGATGGCTGGACATTCTCCCTCAGGACCTTTTGGTAGACATCACAATTCATGGTTCCCTTTATTACAATGAGTCTTCCAGGTCCTGAAGCAACAAAACAGCCCCAGACCATCACACCACCACCACCACCACCATATTTTACTGTTTGCATGTTCTTTTTCTGAAATGTGGCATTACTTTTTCGCCAGAAGAGACACACACATCTTCCAAAAACCTTTATCTCACCAGAGCACAGAGTATTTTCCCAAAGGTCTATTTTCCCAAATATGAAACAGTGGTTTCATTGTTCACTTTTGTGTTCACTTGGTATTGTCTTTGAATAATATTTAAATTTCTTTGGTGAACTGAATATATATATATATATATATATATATATATATATATATATATATATATATATATATATATATATATATATATATATATATATATATATAATATATATATATATATATATATATATATATATATATATATATATATATATATATATAAGAAATCAGGAAGGGGGCAATCTCTCACACCATTGAATATGAAATTAACACCAAATGGAGCACAGTATGGGATGACCCAAAAAACTTTGACACACTTTGACTGGCCAGAAAACCTCAGGTGCTGCAATGATTCAATGCATCCATTTAAAATACCAAAAGTAAAAATTACATTTAATTCAATCTTTTTTTTCTTCAGCATAAGTCAGCATATTACCACCTGAAGAATATATCGCAGAATAAAGGCTTTATGCCTCGGCAAGCCTTAGAAAAGCTTGTCCATGCTTTTATTTTCAGTAGACTTGACTACTGTAACGAGGTCTTTACAACCCCCCCTAAAAAGTCAATCTGACAACCTCAGCTAATTCTAAATGCTGCCACTTGTGTCTCCGCTAAAACTAAAAAAGTGGAGCACATCACTCCACTCCACTTCTGAGGAATGGTCTTATTGTTGTTTTGTTTGCAAATGTCCATGATGTCAGTAACTCAAACCATGTTGCTCCAACCATAGTTCTTATGTTGAGTACTTATGTTAACTCAAAACTTCATCGTTCCTCAAATATAACCAGGCATTTTTTGCATCTAAACTTAACCAAATCAAAGTCTTGTCACGTTATAAAATATAGTTGCTGTTTCTGTGACAGAGATTTATTACAATATGATAATCATCATACTATGATTTATAACCATCGCCATGTTGGCTGCTGTGGATGTCAGATTGGAAAACACTTGATCCAAAGGTATTTTTAGTCGCATCGTTTAGAGAATTTGTTGTTGCATATGGGTCAATGTGAGGGAACAGGTTACAGTATTGCACGTTGCCCTTTGTGTGATCCTACCAGAGAGACGCAGCTGGCCACGGAGCACTTTGTTTGTTTTTGCACCCCCTCAAGGTTAAAAAAAGGACATACTCAAAAAAGCCATTGAAATAAAATGAAAGAGTAATTCAGTCGGGGCCCTTATGGGGGAAAATGGATGTCCTGCAGGGTGGAAACAGAGTCCCTCAGCGCTGCAGAGCACTTTGAGTTCCAGTTGCACTGCTCACCTTGTGTTTACACAGACAAATGGATATCCATTAGTAAAAAGGTGTTTCCTTCTTGTGTTTGCATGTGCTTGTGTGTGTACCAAGATATACCCCTTTTTTTATTTAAATGGCTATATCTGGGTAAAATTAGATAGTAATTTATGTAACAATGCAATAAGGGGCTAGAAACAAATAATAATGGAGAATCATTTAGAGATGGCAATGAGCCATTTAGTAATATTGTAGTAATATTCTAGTAACAACATGGTAACAATAAAATTATTACATCAGTGCAATAATTGGTTAAAAAAATGGTAAAGTGGCATTAAAAGGGTAATAAACCAGTAATAATGAAGCAATATAGGTTAGTATTTTCACTGTATTTCACTGTATAATTTATGTTTAAAGCTGAATATTATTTTAATACACTCATGGTAGTTTCTGTGTAATAACAATGAAGAGTCCTGGATCTCGAATTCTCTATATTATGTTGTCAGTTTAATGACTAAGTTTAAAGGACAAGAAAATTCCACTTTAACATCATTTGGTGCCATAGTCCTTTGTAAAGCATCAGTCCTCTTCAGCTCTTGACTTGTTAACATTTGTTGACTGAGAACTTTCTGAGTTAATATTTGAGCGACTGCTTTACAATAACCTTGGGACGTGTCATATTATAGTCACATTATATTGTATTTATGGCAGTATAAAACACATCCAGTGTTGTTTGTTCTGTTCCTTTCACAATATCAGCGTTAACCTTTGAAAAGACAATCAAAAGCCTTTTGTGATGATGATTTAAGTGCCTCTCAGTAGGCAGATTGACAATAGAAGAGATTGATTTCCTCTCAGGATGACATTATGACAGAGTGGAAGTGCAGCATTGTATATAGTTCAGTAAGATAAAGAGCTTCTACCACAGAACCACTCTTTAAATATTATATATTTAAAGAACATACAAACATATAATTCTTCATTTTCTGCTTAAAGATTACAAAGATCAAAGGTCAGCCCTCAGCCAGCCAACCATGAAGCCTGTAATGATACATATCTGTCACCTAATTTAAACAGTCGTTCAACAAGCCTTTTTCTTGAGAAGTCATCATGACAATGGACAGTAGGACAGTAAAGGAGCTACAAGTTATATGACATAAAAATACAGCAATTACTAATCAGAAGAGAAAAATAAAGAAACTGATAGAGAGGGAAACAGAGGGCAAGATCGTAATCATAATAATTACAAATTATTAAACAAACATAAAAAGACAGTTTAAGTAAACAGATCAATTAAAGCCACCTTATGGCTTTACCTTATAATAATATAAGACCAATCATTTTGTTTTAGTTGTCAGGAGAGTCAAAAGAAAATAAAAACGATTTGTGTTATGCACCTCACGCTTTTGTCTTTCTTCAAAGATATGAACTTGGTTTCTGATTCTCATTAATATTTTTTTCCCATTTCATGAATATCATACAAGATCCTTCCCTTTGAAGTAAATTGAGTTATTCTCTTTTAACCAATTCATTGTAATTTGTTTGATTATTGGCTCATTATTATGAAAAAAACCTCCTTGATCCTCACTGGTATTTTTCCCAAGAAGTAATAGTAGTACATGTCTTTATATACTAATTGTATTGTTCGTTGTTACCTGTTGACTATGATGTACTTTATTCCCCAAAAATCTGTTAAGCCATACTGTAGACTTTTCAAAATTGAACAAGACTGTGTGTGATTCTAGTATAATGTATATAATATTCAACTGACAGAAAAAAAAATGACAGCAACATGAAAAGAACCACGGCACCCTCTGCAGGAGAGGAGAGGAGAGGAGAGGAGAGGAGAGGAGAGGAGAGGAGAGGAGAGGAGAGGAGAGGAGAGGAGAGGAGAGGAGAGGAGAGGAGAGGAGAGGAGAGAGGAGAGAGGAGAGAGAGGAGAGGAGAGGAGAGGAGAGGAGAGGAGAGGAGAGGAGAGGAGAGGAGAGGAGAGGAGAGGAGAGAGGAGAGAGAGGAGAGGAGAGGAGAGGAGAGGAGAGGAGAAGAGACGAGACGAGACCTTCCAGGAAGCTGTGTGATGTCAGCAGAAACACTAGTGGTGCAATACTCATATTTTTTATCAATAATATAAGACAACAGTTTGGCATCAGTTGCTGCTTTGCACTTTCAGGCTTATTTTATTACAGTAGGTATTCTGTGTGTGTGTGTGTGTGTGTGTGTGTGTGTGTGTGTGTGTGTGTGTGTGTGTGTGTGTGTGTGTGTGTGTGTGTGTGGTGGTGTGTGTGTGTGTGTGTGTGTGTGTGTGTGTGTGTGTGTGTGTGTGTGTGTGTGTGTGTGTGTGTGTGTGTGTGTGTGTGCGTGTATGTGTGTGTGTGTGTGTGTGTGTGTGTACGCACAGCTCTCGGTCTGCAGCAGTATCTTAATGTTGCTGTTCACTGTCTCAGTGCTGTGTCAGTGTGCTCGTTTACAGTAGTCACCATTGTTAAGGTCACATGTTACTGTACTGTAGCAACAGCTTCTGTTGTTACTGTAACAACAGAAGCTGTTGTAGGAACATCGTTCATCATTGAAACACAGATGAGACCAGAATCCAGAAGTGTCATTGGATGGATTTGTGTGAGCGAACTGCTGTGTTTACCTCAGCGGCATTGTGTTCACTTATGATTATAATATTGTATTGATATAATATAAAATGTTTCGTACTTGAAAATATAAAAATTGAAACTGAAATTTCAACTTTTGATCTTGAATTTTGAGAAATACATCAACGTAGTCAAAATAAAAACAAGGGTTAGGGTTTTCACTTCCATCAATTTCTGTTGAGTCCATGCTTTATCTTTTCAGATTCATAACTTATTTTGTACAGTTTATTTATTTATTTATTTTTATGGTTTTAGATTTTACTTTTTCATTTTCAGATGTTTTTCAGTTTTAGATTCGGTCAATAATCCTTCAAAGTTAACCAAATATTTGATTTGGGCAGCAGGGCAGGAATATCTCTTTTAAACACATACACAAAAATGTACAACTGTGCAGTGCACTGCAAAAAGACAGGGCCGTAGGGTTTATATATGTATTATTTAAATATGCACCCGCGAATTTTGTTTTAAATTATATTATTATTTGTATAATTATTAGGGCAAAAGAAGGAAGTTTAGGTCATCAACACAGCAATTCTACATGTTGCACCCGACATCTGCTGTAGCACTAATTATGCCAGGTGGATTATGTCTGTGATTTGTGGTCTGAAAAGCTGGGAAACCCTTATATAAAATCAATACGATCAAAATTTATTTATTAAAGTAAATCATTGAATGATTCCTAAACCATTCTCTTAAAATAAATTATGGCGCTGTTAATCACTTAAAGTTAATCATATATTTTATTTATTGAACAACATGGCAGTAATATCGTTTTTAAACACATACACAACATTCAGTAAATTTAAAAAAATGACCCACATAATTGTACATCTGTGCAGTTCACTGTAAAAAGACAGGGCCATAGGTATAAAATAATAGCCAAATAATAATACAAAAAAGCAGCTAAACGCAATAACAACTATATATAAGCATTGCAATGAACTTGTAACAAAGCTCCATATTTCTTTTAGTTTACAATTCATTCCTCACCCTGCCCTTCTTTCTTTTTCTTCTGGAACTGTCTGGTGTGCTTTCAAGAAACAGAGAGTGCCGATAGACTGCGTTTAGGCAGTTGTGACAAATTGGCCATAGATAGATGTAACTCCACAGATGTAGCTTAAACAGCATTTACTGATTCGAACAACTGTTGCAAATGGGGTGGTCTCCCGTTGGTGGGAGGTTGGCGGGTTGGTTCCCTCAAAGAGGGAAAACTGGTAAAAGCTTTCATGAAGTCACCGTCTTTCATTTTCTCTGACTCCTGCGTAGTGATCATAAAAATGTCCAGCTGCAGATCTCATCCTAGGCTACCTTCACTCCGAGTCAAGACCTCTTCATTTGGGCTCAGAACCTCCTCTCCTTGTGCACTCGATTATGTACCATCTACTGCCTCTGAAAAAAAACGCACCATTGCTCTCTTGGAAATAAAATGAAAATAAAAATTCCATCTGCCTTGATGAGAGTGGTGTCTCGCTTGCAAAGAAAATCAACTCGCATCCTCACTGGTTTCAAGCACTCAGCTGTTTTATAAGGGCAAAATCCTTGTTGGTGAATATTAGTGCAGGGTTGATGTCCATGGAGTACAACATAGAGGTCCAGCATATGAACTAGGCTGCTCCAACAGGTATGGCAATCCCAAATGAGAACCAACTCTTTCCCATGATCTAGTTTGATGTATTCTCTCAGCTTGTCATTATTGACTCACTCCACACTCTTGTACATGTCTTCTCTCACTTTGACTTGCCGATAACCACAGTCCTCGACACACACTTTGCAAACTCGTCATCGTCAGACTCAAGGTCACCATCCTCTTCCCCACAGGACTCACTCATTTTGTCAGTAACATGCTTTAGAGCACATCTGTGACAGCGAGGTGAACTGCATGCACATAGCACAGTTGTAGTTCAGGCAGCAACAGTGTTCCAAAAATTAACCATTGCATTTTTTTTACATTAATATTAACAATGCTGAGATTACAGCATGTTTGTGCACCCTGCACATTTATGCTCATGAATATTTTATGTTGTGAAGAAGTATTTTCATCAATTTCAAAGAAAAATGCACCCCTTGCTTCACCATGTCTTGGAATATATCTTCTAGTTTTTTTTGTTGTTTAGCAAACCCTCTAACCTGTTTGCATATTTGAAAGGGATTCTTCAGAAGAATATGGCTATATCTCTTAAGTGCTGATCTGAGATAGCTACATTTTGCAAATACTTTTGAATGTAAATCCATTAAAGGCTCCATCAGAATTTAAAAACTGGAGGCACAACACAAAATGCACAAAATATAGGATGCCTAATTGACCTGAAACTAATGGGACAACACCTGAACACAATACAGAGGCTGTCATGGTATGGCATTGCCATGGTATCAATAAACACTCATGTTAAGTTAGAAGCTCAAACACAAAACTAAGGCAACTCTTCTGATGTAGAAAAATAAAATACCTTTATTTACCGGCTAGTTCATACAGAACATTAAAGGAGGCAACATGTTTTGATCAAAGGCCTTCATCACAGGCCTTTGTTATGTTCTATTATGAACTAGCCAATGAATAAAAGCATTTTATTTTTATACACCAGAAGAGTTGCCTTAGTTTCGTGTTTGATCTTCTTATGTGACTAAAGAGCACTTTCATGGTTTCATTTTACCCACTTGAGCACTCAGTTTTCTATTTATGTTAAGATAGCCTAGATAAAGCTGGAGGTAGTGTGTGAGAGACCTGACCTGACCTGCACTGACCTGATAGGGCCACAGCTACACAAATTCCATGACTTATGCTGGTTGGGCCATGTTAGTTGGAAGGGCAGTACTGGTACTTTGGTAAGGTGGCCAACCTCCAATCTATATCTCCTGTCTTGGAAGCCAGTCTACCTTCTCTTTTGGTTTGTCTTTACCTTTTACACATTCCAAGTTAGGACTAGTATTTATATAATGAGCACTCCGTAGACCTGTCTAGTTTGTATATACATATATTTCAATGAGGAGAGACTCAAATCAGGAGGCACAAAGTTGATTTAACACTAACAATAAGAGGGATTCATTTTAGGAATAGTATGACACTGATATCTAAACCCAAGGTTCTAGTGGGGTGATTAATAAGCAAAACAAGAGTGTATCATTTAGACAAGATCTGGGTGCATTTATTCACCATGAAAAAATAAATACTTCTCAAATAGTGCTGGTTCACCTCTATGCTTTGACAGAATCGAAAAATCAAATACAGTGACCCAAGTTCAACTGAAAATAAATGTACTGTAATAAAAAGTACCTAGGATAATAAACTTAGATAAAAATAAAAGGCCCTCCACTGCCAAGGGGCGAAGGTTATTTGTTTCCAGTCATTTAAAGTTCTTTTTAGTCCAGTCAAAAGTCCTTTATCAGTTTGTCTCCTTCGTAGTTAGTTCAGTCTCAGTTTAGTTATGTAGAGGCACACACTTGAGCCAGACGAGACGGTCCCTACAAGAGCGGGTGATGGATGTCGTGTACACAAAATATCTATTGACATGGTCTGAGATACAATATAAACAAGAACTGTGAAACTGTCAGTTTCACAACTACTACTACTGGACCTCACTTCAGATGGAGGCTTATCTCACAGTCCGATCACATTTCATCACCAGTGACTGACACTGAAGAGTTTTATTTTAGAACAAAAAAAATGGAGGACAGTCACAGAGACGATTACATTAAACAAGAACTGTTGGAGACCATTCATGAGTGGGACATTCCAAGTACCAAGAATGTTTCTGTGGTGCATGATGATGCAGCAAACATGGTCGCATGCAGCGACCGTTTGGTCCAGCAGCCCTCCTGGGTAAATATGAAAGGGGTGCATATATTACAACTCTGCATAAACAGCACTTGCTCTGAAGCAGGACCCTAGTTGGCACCATGGCCCATCAAGATAAACAGAAACAACAGAATGTTCCACAGCAGAAACCGGTGCAGGATGTTGTTACGCACTGGAACTCTGTTTATTTGATGCTTGATCGCTTGATATAGCAGGGGCCAGTTTCAGCCATGCTCACAGATGAGAATGTGTACCAACGACTCAGAGCTGCAAAGAAAATCAAGATTATGCTGTCTGAGGTAATGGAGAGGTTAGCTTAAAATGCCAGGGCTGGAAAGTGTCTACATCAGTTCGGTGGTGCTTGACCCACACTTCAAGAAGCTTTCTTTTCTCTCCTACGACCAAAGAGATGAGTATTCAGTGGTGGCAGAACTAGCTAAGAGTCTAACTGACAGGAGCAAAGTGAAAACACGCTGGTAAACACTTCCAGTTGGGGCCCACACAGGCTAGTTGGAACAAGGCTGGGAATGTGCTTAGAACACATGGCCATTAGATGGGCTAATAAGTGGGTTCCAGCTGTGCTCCACTCCTAAGATAGTCAAAAATGATTAAATATGGTATTGTTAGAAAATGATCAGTCTGACGAATCTGATTCCACTATGAAAATCTTTAGACAAAAACAGCCCTACTGAAACAGGAATGGATTATGACCAGCCCAAGGCACACCTGTGCGATAACCATGCTGTTTAATCAGCACCTTGATATGCCACACCTGTCAGGTGGATGGATTACCTTGGCAAAGGAGAAATAAGCTGTTTTAAATGCAAAGAACAAGGCTTTGATCTTTTATTTCAACTCATGAAAAACGGGGGCAGAAACAGGCATTACGTTGAGAGTTTGGTTTAAGTGCATTGCATTCGGAAGACTTCTGCTTGATTTAATGTGGACGCCTGAAGCCTCTTAACGTCAGATAGCGTCATGTTTTCTGCCAAACTCCCAAATCATGTTAATTGCAAGTGAGCGCACGCTGCATTGCTGCAGTGACGTGCACCGTGACAGAAATGGTATCATTGAAAATCTCTGCCATACGCTGCTCTCAGGCAGCAAAAAATAATTCAATTCCACATTCACGGGCATTGTCGCTGTCTGTGTGTGTCTTTTGTCTGTGTCATTCACCGTCTCTGTACGTCTCTCTCATCTTCCTTTGCTCTCACAACAAAAGGCAAATATGCCTGCTGTCAACTCCTGGAGGAATGAAGAATGCACTTCCAACTCTGAGCAGATCAAATCCACGGAGGGCGGCATTTCAGACATGCAGCAGTCTGTAATACTCACGCAATCAATCTTTTTCTTTCTTTCTCTCTTGCTGTACCTCACACAAGCACACATCATTTGTTACCCAACTATAGTTTTGCATTATCTTTTTCTTTCATGGCGTCACCACGAGAAAGGTTGGGCATTATTTGATCTGAGCAGAGTGAAGAACAGCGGGAGGCTTTTAAAAAACACCCAGGGCAGAAAAGGTGACGTGACTTCTGAGACTTCTTTGTTCTTTTCAGTATGCATGCAAGCTTGGTATTACTTTACTAAATTAATTCAGTTAACTACAAAGTTCATGCTGTGCAGCATTCAGACTCATGACGCTTTACAAATGGTTTGAACAGCAGTAAGCAAACAAACAAATTCAGATCCCACATGAGGAAGGAAATGGATCAGGATTAAAAGAAATGAGTCTGTTATGTTTGTTCCAGGCTGAAGCTGAAGCATTTCTTTAATATTATTTTGTGGTTTGGGTAAAGACAGAGGAAGAGCTGTAATAGTAGGTATTTACCCAATAAATTAATGTTATTATTTACTAACTACTTTGCTAATAGATTGCTAAAATACTTTGCAAAGTACTCTGTTTAGCTAAATCATATACTGTATGGCATTGTTGGAGGTGCATTAGGCATCAATGCCTAGCAGGTGTATCACCATGTATGATGATCATAAACAAGTTAATTGAGAAATTCTTCAAATACTGAATGGTGAATTTGATTTACTGCATAGATATAGAAAAATAAAAACACAACCAACATGGAAAAAAAAGTGATGGAAAAGCATCACTTTTTGGAACTATATGGAAAAAGAAAATGAAAACAAGGTTGTATGCAGGTTGTGTCAGACTAAACTGGCAGAATCACTCCGCTGGAGAAACCACATCCAGTACATGTGGATGTTAACCTACATGGAAAGCAAGCTAGCAGGCTACAGAAGCAATCTGTCAATGTTCACCAGTTCAGACTTGTGGCACAATGTTCATTAATAAGCAGCGTTAAGTGCCAACTATATCAGCGGTATTTAAAACACTATTGGTTTTTGAACAGTGTGATATATTGTATCTAATAGCTCTTTAAATTTAAACAACAATGGTGTTAAATTGTGACCGTTTGTTTACTGCGTTACACAATACAACTAGTATGATTTTTTTTCTTCCATTTAAACAACTGATAAATTAGTCATTAGGACCAGGGCCAAAGCCAGGATTTTTCAAATACAGAGGTCAACATTCTATATATAATATACAATATACTAGCATACTGGGTCATCATTAGGCTATATAATGTGTGTATATACACTACAATTCAAATGTTTGGAATCACAGAGACAATTTTGTGTTTTCCATGAAAAGTCACACTTTTATTTACCACCATGAGTTGTAAAATTAATAGAAAAACACATTGTACCATTAGAACACTGGAGTGATAGTTGCTGGAAATGGGCCTCTATACACCTATGTAGATATTGCACCTATATGTATGACTTAATATGTCTAATATGTTAATGCCATGTTTAGTCACTCTTTTTATGACTTCTATCCATCCAAACATCCAAATCATAGCCTATTATTGTCACATCTGTAAGGTTGTCTTCCTGTTTTATTTTGAAAGTATTTTGTTTCAGGTCACTTGCCCTTCCTCATGTGTCACCAGCCTGATCGTCTTCCCTGATTCCTGATTGTGTCCACCTGTTCCCCATTTCCCTCCATGTGTATTTATAGTCTTCATCTTGCCTTGTCTTGTGCCGAAGTGTCTTTGTTCGTCCACGTCCTTGTCCCACAGCCGGTCCTTGTCCCACAGCCTTTGCCTTCAAGTGTTTTTTTTTTGTTGTAAGTTTCATAGTTTTCGGTTTCAGCTACATCAGTGTTTTGTAGCCTTTTCGTCCTGCAGCATTGTTTTTGGTTTATTATTTTCTGGTAGTTTTTTCATCCATCAGGATTGTTTTTTTGTGTCTAGCTTAGAGTATTTAGACAACTTATTCCCTGGTTATTCCTTCCCATTTTGGTGAAGCATTTTTCTTTCAAGCTTAGTTTTCCACATCAATAGTATGAGAGTAGTTAGGTTTCTTAGTTAGACTTAGTATTTAGTTTGGAGAGCAGGTTTTCTTTGTAATTTTCATAGTTCATAGTTCGCTGCAGCTCGGGAAAAATAAACTCCCTGAACCTGATTTCTGCATATGAGTCTTCTGTTCGTTCTGGGCCTGACAATAATTCATACTGTGGCTGAACATGACCTTAAAATATTCATATTCATTGCATGTCCTTTCACAGTGTAGCCTAGGCTACATGTACAGTAGGTTACAGGTTAGCATTTCTATTGACTATCTGTTGCATGCATCTATAGGCCAGTATATTATTGCTGTCAACCTGGGTGTGACATCATTTTCCCCTCTGAGGTAACTGAAACGCATTATTTTCCCTCTAACACAACATAATGTGTAAACAAAAATGACTTATCTTATTAATGAATTAATATACAAACGTTTAAAGTTTGGTTAAATCAACAATAATAAAAGATTAACATATCAAAAGAAGCATGGGAGGTGATGGAGGGAATGTATGTTACTAACCAACGCAGGACACTGGATGGCTTTTTGTTGCAGCAAAAGTTGAGGCTGGTTCCAGTGTCTTGTTCGATACAGTATTTATAGGTAGAAGGTATTTTGGGGCCATTGTGGCTTAAAGGCAGCTTTATACAAGAAAGTCTAAAATAAAACAGAAACACAGCTGAATGTGGAATGTTTTGCTTTCTGTGGGGGAAGCACTGAGACTGAAAAAAAAGGCATCGGTAACCCGAGGGGAGCTAGAAACAGCAGAGACGGAATCTTGAAAGAAGAAGGAAAAACAAGTGAAAGACTGGAGCAGCTGAGGGAAGAAGAGGATTTAAAGCTGTTTGTGGGATCATAGAGATATTCAAGAAGCTCAGCTAGCAGAGTTCTGAAATAACTCAGCATTTTAGCAAACAACAATGACTGGGTCCCATTTCCATGTAATAATCCTCTTAAGTACCGAACAATAATTCTTATATATCTTTGGCAGTTTGTTCATACCTTCCAAATGCTGATACCTTTTTTTAAATAAGTCTCACTGATTCTACATTTAATGTTTTCCCATCAGTGAATAGTTCCTACATTTCGATCATACTATGACACAATCAAAACAAAACTTAAAAAATAAGATAACTTAGTTTGCTACATTAAGTAAAACAGCCTAATGGTGACAGAATATGGTTCTGTTTACACTGCTACAAATCACAACCTGTACAGGGATACTTGACCAGAATGGGGCCATCATCCTATTGGCAATGAGTCCGATTGGATTTGGATTTGCACGACACATTGCTTCCAAACTTCCCCAAAACAATGATTGACACAGAGTTCTTATGTCTTAATATATGCCATATGTAACATACTGTATATAATCTTATACTGTATGTCTGGTCAATAATTTAATTGTTCACTATAACAGTTAGGTCAGGTGTAGAGCAGTCATCCACTGGTCAGAGGATCAACTGTTCGATCACCACCTCCTCTGGGCTGCATGTGGTGCTGGGCATGATACTTAACTCCAGTTCACCCCCAAAGGCTACACCATGCAGTGTGTGAATGATTGAATGGTTGAATACAAATATACCATTTTGTGTGTACTGATACACTTTAACCACAAGATTCATTCCTCACTTGAAAGTTTGTGAGTTTGTAAACGTGTTTCATCTACTGTCTGTTACATTAAAATCCTCAAGAGCTCTATGTCATAGATCTGTTACACAGCATCTAAAATAGGTATTCCAACAGATTGTACCAAATCATATCCTATATGGGCAAATGCATATGGCGCTACCTATGTTTGCCCATAAATGGCCCATATATGGGTAAATGCATATATAGCTCTGCTCCTATAGGGGCCATATATTTGCAAACACAGGTGGGACCATATATGTGTTCGCCCATATATGGGCAAACACATGTGAGACCATATATGGGCTTCCACACTTAGGATCCATATGTGCAGCCCAAACTTACCCCTTATGGATATGGCCATTTCAAGGTATATGGGGGCCTTGGTTAAAGGGGGACCTGGGGCCCCTTAGTTAGTGATTCAGGCATCAGAGCCAGTGTCTGCTCCACTATTTATGCTGGCGTCACTAACCACTTCTGATGATGATGATGATGATGAAAGCTATGCCACCATCACTGAAACTAAATTGTGAACGTTATTGAAATTTAAATAAACACAACAAAAGTCAATCTGGGACAATTTCATTATTGTTATTGTTAGCAGTGTCTATAAGGTGCTCCCTGCTAGCTATATGTTTTCTTGCTAGTAGTCAACACGCTATTACCCTTCCAACTATAACCTTGGTAGCACAAGTATTTTTGTATACTGTAAACTGCGACCTCAGAGCAGATCAACAAGACAAGTCTGTTCAGTGTTTATTCCTGGATGTACAGTATGGTAACTTCTTAGCTTAGCTAGCCAGGCAGCTCCATGCTATGTGAGCATGCTTTAGCAGATTTGGCAAAACGAAGATGGCAGCGCCCTCATTTACGCATCAAAGTCCAAAAACCAACAGGTGACATCATGGAGATTACATCCACTATAAATACAGTGTATGGTGCCTACCCAGTTGTGATGGGGCTGCTTATGGGCCCCACATAGACATGCTGGCTTGGTTAAAATGGAAATTATGATAATTACTCAGTAAATTGTCATTAAAAGCTGATGAAGACAGCTTTACCCCGATAAAGGTCTTGTGACAGGAAGCTGTGTTTTATTAAAAAAAGAAAAAGTTAAAGTTTAAAAAAAGTAAATGAAAATGAAAAAAATGTCAAAATGATCTTTGAACATCAAATTATCTCAAGGGTATCCAACTTATTCTAACAGCTTTACAGTTTGTCATACTTGTAGCTCGTCCGTGTGCTTTTTTTTTTGTAAAGCACTGCTTGTGATCACGATTTAGGAGCAGTAACGCCATAAGTGTGCCCCAATTCATCGTGCAAATGCCCCATACAGCCTGTTCTCACAAGATGAAGATGGATTTCTTAATGAAGGCAATAAACATGACAGCGTGTGATGCTGGTTATTGACCCATCTTTCACTACCAGCTGTGACAATCAATGACAATGAACTCATCTAATGAATCTGCTGTGCAGCCGCCTCTGTTCTCCACAACACTGCATCTTTTAAAGTGAACAGGGGGTGTTACAGTTGTGTTGTCTATGCTCTTTCAGTGCTGGAAACTAACTAACTACTACTATTCTTGCCTACAGTTTGGTACTTGAGTATTTACATGTGACTTTCGGGGTAAAATATTAAACTTTGTACTCCACTACATTTATTCACAACTTCCCAAACCATTTGTCTTGTATTCCCTGTGTGTTTGAGATGTAACTGTGTGCAGTTGAACAAAATAACCAAATAGAGGCCCAAAAATGTAACGTTCCAGGGTTATTCTTCAATTTAAGGGGTTTTGCTGTCACCAGGGAAGATTTTAAAAAAAATGTGTTTTAGAAAAATCAATTATTGTATTTGTTAAGAGTAGGTTGTAGGAGTTCTGAACAAAAACTGTCTCAATAATGACATTTTAAAAATTGTCTTTTTAAGTTTTGAGGAAATGCAATAGAAAGCTTAATGAATGTAGCATTTTTATTGCTTTATTACAGAGGGGATGTCAAAAACGTCTGGGTTTGGAGACAAGCCCAAGCTGTGACATTCTTACACATTTGAATTTTCAACACACTGAAAAAGTATTAAGTTGTCATCATCGAGATGAGTTATTTTTTCAAGTGTTTTTTCTAAAGAAAACTTTTTTTCTTGAAAATCTACCCTGGGGACATAAAAGTTCTCTTAATTGAAGAATCAACCTCCAATTTCTGTCAAAAAAATGACTTTTATTCATGTACGATTTTGAATGCCAGGCTTCTTTTAGCAAGATGGTTTCACTGAGAGCGATGCTTTATTTTTCAGAAACACCCACAGAGTCAAACCGCACTCACATCTGGAAGCTGCACAGTACCACTCTGACCTACAATAGTTAAAGTTAAGAGTCTTGCTCTCGAGTAGCAAGTGGTGCAGTGGGTAGAGCAGCCGCCCCATGAGGAGGCTACAGTCCTCGCTGCAGGTGGCCCTTGTTTGAATCCTGCATCAGGCAGCACTTCCCTGCATGTCATTCCCTTTCTCTCTGCCTCCCCCTTTCCTGTTTCATTCTACTATGTGCTATGCATAAAAGCATAAAAACAGAGACAGAGAGGCTCTTTTGCTCCCTACAGATCAGCTGTGGCATTTGTTTTCCTCCATTTTAAATCATCTCCTCTTTTTCTTCTTCCTGTAGAACCAACACATACAAATATTAACATTTTATGATTTTTTTGATTACAGGATTGGACAAGTAATGTATAAAGTGTGTGATAAATCGACATCAAGACAGATTCATAATATGTTTGGGGAAAAAATGATGGATAACTATCAGGCACCTGATTGGCACCTGGAGTTATCTAAATTGTATCTAAGTTATCTGAAATGCTTAGTTTTAATGAATTTATAGAATTGTGTAAATGGTAAATACTTTAAATACATTTCTCCTTAAAGAGGCTGAACAATATCATGAACTCATGGCTGTATGAAACGTCTATTTAACATTAACTATATTTGACTATATATAGTTATATAGTTTCACTATAATGTGAAATACAACTCCTGACTGGGCATTCATATCTCTGAGCCTTTTTGTTTCTGCCTTCACTAGAATGAATTCGGATGCAAAGAACATTTAACCCCTATAAATGATCAGCTGTTTCCTCTGCGTTTTCTGATTAAAATGTGTTTCTTTGTCTTTGTCTATCGACAACATCAAACATCATCAGCATTAGCTGACAAAAAATTCTTACAAGTTCACCTGTTCAAACAAATTCTTGAAGAGCTCTCCGTTTTTCTCTCCGGAAGACCAAAGCTTTACTTCTTCCCGTAATGTAATTTATAGGAGATAAGCAGTCTGAGCAGCAGCCACCCGCTGCTCTCAAGAATAAACGCTGCCTTTTTTTTCTGTCCTGAGGGGAAATCAGAGCAGCTCCTCTCTTGTGATGCAGCAGCGCCTCATAGAGAGAGCACTGACCCACGGAGCTCGCGTGACCACCTCTCTGTCATCTGCAGGTACAGTCGTCACAGCACTCTTGTTAACCACCCACTGAAACCACAAATGGGCACGTCGTCAGACATGGAGGCACATCAGCTGCTCACTTTGTTCTTTCTCAGCTAACCGTGGAGACCCGGGAATCAAAGTTGGTTTCTCTGCAAAGTTCACATTTGCATTTTGCATGGCGGGGGCCGCCTCTTTTGTTCAGCAATCCCCCACCGCTGCTCCGAGGGTGGAAGTGAGGCATAGAGATGCGGGTGCATGACAAACTTAATGCCACTGCAAACTAGTCTATATGCAACAAAAACTAATGTGTTATTATTACATTATATTGTATATATAACACTAAGAAATTCTGATTTAAAAACAACATTTAAACACATCAAATTGGGTGTGAGGGCAACATCGCAGGTTCAAGACCTTGACCTGGGAACTTTCTGTGTGGAGTTTGCATGTTCTCCCTGTATCTGTGTAGGTTTGCTTTAGGTTCTCCGGCTTCCTCCCACAGTCCAACATGCTTAGGATAACTGAAGACTCTAAATTGCCCGTATGTGTGTGTGAATGGTGTGTGCCCCACAATTGGCTGGAGACCATCTGGGGTGTATCCCTTCCTCTCGCCGTAATGTGCTGGGATAGGCTCCAGCAGACCCCTGCGACCCTAATGAGGAATAAGCAGGTATAGAAGATGAGATGAGATGAATGAAATTGGACTGGTTCATTCAAGCCAACAATTTGAGTATCCCCAAAATAACCCAATATAATAATATCATAGAAATGATGACCCAATAGGTTCAACCCAGTATTTTTTATAATGTAACATTATATTCGTGTCTAATCTAATTAATTATTTAGTTTTCTCATGATAAAGACCTGATTTATTATAAACCTGTTTTCTGGGTCATGTATGCATTCTTACAAAATAAAGCAACATTAGTATATAGAACGCAAATTTTACACACGAAACATGCTGAATTTCATTTATACTCAACATTACTTGACAGAACACACTTTGGTTTAATATAACCCACGAAACTGGGTCGGTTCATTCAACCCAGGAAGTTTGATAGTTCCAAAATAACCTAAAGCAGCATCATAGAAATGATGACACAACAGGTTCACCCCAGCGTTTGGGTTATGTAATCAACCCCATAATTACCCAACTCCATGAAATTAACCCAGTTTGGATTGATAAAATAACCCAGCATTTTTAGAGAGTAGGCAGCCATTGTTGGAATAACTGTGTTAATGTTCTAATCTTGACATCACTAAATAATAATTTTGCTTTCTTGTTATAAAGGCTTATTTTACTAAGTATCTGTTTCTGTGCCATCGTCATCTTCCAATTTACATGTTACATGCATCCAGTGTCCTTCCAAAATAAAGCAATATAACAAGTATAGAATGCAACTCACAACTATTTCAATCTATTGATTATTGAAATGATAAATCAAAATAAAATAGTGTAAAATCTGGATCACTGTTGAAGATGCAACCTGAAAAAAAAACAGATAATAATCAGATTTGAGTAGCTGGAACCTGAGAGTTTGGACATTTTCTTCTTAAAAATAGAGCAAATCGATTATCAAAATACTTGCAGATTAATACTGTTAATTATGTTAGATGAATTAACAGTTGGCAACTCGATTAGTCAAAGTAGCTATAAATGCAAACTTTAGACATGAAATATACTGTTTTGGCTCATTTTCACTCAACATTAATGATAGTTTCTGCGCTGCAAGTACTTTTCAGGTTGTGAGTAAGTGAAAAATACTTTTAAAATGCCTGAATCTTAACTCTAACCCCACTTGTAATGGAACCATTATAGTCTCCGGCTAAATTCTGCTGCAATGTGTTTAAAGTATTTTTCATTTTTTGTGCTGCATCTTGTCACTCACAGCCAGTTACAATGCTCCAATAGAAAACATCGCAATCAGACAGACTTTATTGTATTGAGCTAGGACACGGTGTAAGTCAAAGAACTACTGACACATACGCACAATCAACAGGACCAGCCTGAAAATCTATATTTCTTCATAGCAGAGCTCAGAGTCACCAACCGCTGTGAATGCATGCTTGTGTTCATGGAGCTAACTCCACCATAACGATGCATCACTGAGAAACAAACCACAGATTTCAGCTCCACTGTTCTCTGCGAGGAAAAAAAAAGAAAGAAGAAGATTAGAAAAAACAGAATGCAGACAATTTGCAAAAGTCCTTTTACAGTGGCATCGTGCAGGTGAAATAACTGAGCCAAGAATCTGCTTTCTGTTCTTTTCATGCATACACATTTTATCCCCTGCGCTCTGGCAAAGGAAACACTGAGTGAAATATTGCAGGACTCCAGCGAGACAGGTGGCTCATTATCCACATCATCAACCGAGAGCGAGAGAAAAACGACCCCCAAGGTTTCTGACATGAAGCAACACCCTGTGCTCCTTAGAAGTTTCTTACTGAATGTAATTAGCAGCACGGACGGCATAAGGAAATCCTAATGATGCAGCTCTCTTTTTTTTTCTTTCTCTCGGATTTCTCGCCCTTTTGAAGCCACGCAAACCCAGAGTTTCTGCCTCACGAAGTTTGGAAAAGGGGATAAAAAAAGCAAGTTTTAGAAATAATTTAAGCTAAATGAAGAAAAAAAAATGCTGATAAAGAATATTAAATATTAAACTAAAAGGAAACAAATGAGCACGTAGGAGTGAATTTGTTGGGATAGTTAGGATGTTGGTTCATTATTAGCAGTGATCCTGTATGTGAATTAGGAGGTAGATAAATAAGTAAGGTTGAGTTAACCTAGTTAGTTAGTCTTGCAGGTGTTTGATAATGAACTAGAAATGTTCTCATGTTATAGCTTCATCTAAATCATACTGCAGGTGTGTATTGCTGTGCAGTGCAGAACCTTATTGTATAACATGAAACTGAAGAATAAAGTTTCATGAATTACCTATATGACGTGCTTTTAAAAGCACCACTGTGCCATAAACCCCCAAATGTTTGACCGTACAAGCAGGAATCAGGACTGTTTGTCATATCTGTTCAAGGGACATAAAATTAGTTTTAAGAGAGAGGAGAGGAAGACTGACTGTGTAGGTGCAGCCGCTGCAAGAGCAGCAGACTGGCAGAAATCTCCAAGCTCTTCCTTAGGTTGGCAAAAGGATGCAGAAGAATGTGAAATAAATTACAGCCCCTCAAACTATACTTTAATCATAGTGTTTTTTTTAATTAATCTGTTCCTACTCTTAGCAAAATTCCACATACATAAATGTTACTAGCAAAAACTTTGATTTCTTTATATTTGAAATACAATTTGAACAATATTTGAGAACAATCAAAAAGAACAACAAAAAAGGATCATTTTTAAAAATCTGAAATACACAAACCTGTTTATATAAAACATATTCTTGCATATTTTTTGTCTATTTTAATTAATGTGTGTGTTTATGTGTGTGTGTGCGTGTATTTCACATTTTTCTTTATTTTTTGTTCAGTAAGTTATTATTATTAAAATGTCAATCTGTATTTAAGTGAAATAAGTGTTTTTTGAATTTCTTATTTGTTTTCCTTATATCTCAAAGACTCTTTTCCCCCTAAAAATAGAGATAATGATTTGCACAAATAATAGATGGGGTATTACTTTGGCATGAACAACTTTAATTAACTTAATTAAAAATTTAACTAAGTTTAGTTTGACCTTAAATGATGGTGTTACAAACAGTAAGCAAGATGATTTGCAGAATTATGAGGGAGTTTGTTTTTTAAACTCTTGATATTAAAAACTGTCTGCAAAGATCCACAGTGAGAACTTCAGCACAGACATTTGCATCCAAATGTGTATGTGAAGGTAACAATTATTCATACTGTTTGTTTAACATGTTGCACATGTCACATGTTGTATCTGTATAAACAAAACGACATTAATCCATCTACAGAATCTTACATTTAGTGACAAGTTACTGATTCACAGTCTACTACAATAACTTGTTCTGACTGAAAGAAATGTCTTTAGATGTTTGGATGTGCTGTTTACTATCTGACCCACTTTTTTTTGCTTTGGAAGCAACATACGCTGAACAAAAATATTTGTTGTTTTTGCCCCGATTTTTCCATGATTATAAATAAAAAAGACCTAAAACTTGTTTTATGCATGCATCTTAAATTTTGTTCCCAAATTAGTTTAAATCTGTGTTAGTGAGCATGTCTTCTGACAGGTGTGGCATATCAATATGCTTATTAAACATCATGATTATAGCACAGGTGTGCCTCGGGCTGGGCACAATAAAAGGCAGTTTTATCACACAACACAATGCTACAGATGCTGACAGATTTGAGGTAGCGTGCAACTGGCATGCTGACTGCAGGAATGTCCATCAGAGCTGCTGCCCATGAATTGAAAGATCATTTCATAGTAGAGGGCTGCAATGATAACAATACACTAGAGTCTTTGCCGCATATTATTAAATGATGACAATAAACTATTGATGTCACTCAACAATCCCTCGCCGTCTTATTATTTCCTTTGGAAGCACCTTCTTCTCTTCTCCGCTCCTCTCATTACGTGATGTTCTGACATGCTGCTGTACCCATGCATCACCATCCTGTGAAACTGTCAATAAACGGCTATAAAAATGTTCCATTGTACCTTTAACAAATGGGATAATATCACTTGAAAAACCTTGTGAAACCACACAAACCAGTTCTCTCTCTTTCTTTTCATGTGTTTCTACCTCAGTGTTGTTTAATCCAAACCGTCTCTCTGGAAAACTTCCCAGCTGTATGTTCTTATTTTAAAAGTAAGAAAAGTGTTGAAAAAATACAGTACTTGGTTCTGTAGAACTTGTAGATTTCAAGAATATTTCTTAGGAAAAAGGCAACGTTGAAGAAATTTATTTCTGTTATGATTTTTTTCTGTTTTTGTACTTATATTTTTATTTATATTTAATTATTTCAAATTTTATAACTGACAGCTACTGTTTATCTACTCATCTCATCTACCAGTGAAACACTTTTTTAGTGATGAGTTTAATCCATGGACAAATACTGCCAGCTGTCAACATTTGGTTATACAAGTAGATCGAAATACAGTGTAACTAATCAGCTAGAATGAGACAATGAGATGTGATATAAAGTAATCTTACTGTACGGGCTGCTGCTAAATGCTCTGATGTTGTTGACAAGGTAAACTACGATGGAAAATTAAACATTGGAGGATAAATTGAAAAAAAAGGATAAAGATAAAGAGGATACATTGAATTGTGGATCACTTACACAAAATATCACAACCTAACCATTGTTCTACCATACCTGCATTGCCTTTCACACAGATACTATAACACAGTTGATCCTCCAATGTGACTATCACCCTAACTGGCATAACGGCGGAACAACTCTGACCCCCATTCCACCTTTTTACCTTTAACACCGATTGGTGATGAGGCTTAACGCCACCATAATGCCACCTCAAACAGGCTATGTGAAAGGGGCTTATGAGATAAAGAGTTTCTGGGCTGTAAATAATTCATAGATAATTCACTAGAGAATATAAATATGGAAGCTGGAAATGCTCATGTTATTTCCCCTATAAACTACTGAGTTTTTCCCTGTGTGTAGCAGCGTTCTGTATTCTAATAATAAACCCCCTCTCATTATCTTGATTATTTATTTCAACACATACAGCATGCCTGTTATTTCCAGTTTTATGGGCTCATTTCTATTCTTAGTGTTATTAACATGAAATACAAAAGATGAAAACAACATTCCATGTTAAGTCCTTAACACGGTAAGTGTGAAGCGACAAAGAAATAATAATTTTCACATCGACATGCTAATAAATACAAATACAGGTTGATTTTTTCCCCCTTTCCCATAATTAAGTAATAATCCGTTGTTATTCAGTAAGATCTGCTACTGTATGAAAACACAAATTTGGGGAAACTTTATCTCCCACAGCTGCAACTAACAGATCCAACTTTTTTTGTGGCTTGGAAGCACATTGGGTCTATGCTTGTTGTATGAAGTGTGTTATATAAATAAACTTACTGTTTTGCCAACCTGCTTTAGCTAATACCGAGCACATTTATTGTGATTGCATTTGCATGCTGCACAGCAATGATAACATTATATTTGGGACCTATTGTTAGGTTGTTGGGCCTGTGATTGGTTTTGCTTTCCCCTTTTTTTTCTTTTCAGACTGAACTGTCCTCTAATTATTCCAGAGTAAGCTCAGGTGTTTCTGCTTTCACCTGTGATGGCCTGACTGAGCTCAGGTGTGCTAACCCAACCATTCCTTTCCAGGAGGTTAAAAGCAAGAGGAGGAAGAGCAGGAAACTTGGCGGAAATTCATCTGGGTTCCTGCTCATGTCAGTGTGGAGGGAAATGAGCAGGTGAAGGGTTCTGGCTGAGCAGACCATCAGAATTTCGTGTAACACCTACAAGTTCCACTAAGCAAAACAGAAGTTAAGGACTTTTTTAGGACATATACACACTCAACTTTGCAGGGATATTAGGACATTTGTGAAACCGGAAGACATCCATATCATATACAAACACATGATAGTGCTGAGAGGAAGATGCAATTTAAGGGGGGGGGGGGGGGGCTATTAAAATAAAATAATACTTTTTCAGTGCTTATGTGTAAATATTTAGGTGTCCAAATAGCTCCTCTTGTGATGTCACAATAAGGCAGGGGTGTCAAACTGTGGTCCTGGAGGGCCGGTGTGGGTGCAGGCTTTTGTTCAAACCAAGCAGTACCTCACCTGATTCTACTAATGAAGATCCTTAGCAAGGGCTGTAGTGGCTGATTAGTAGAAACAGGTGTGTAACTCCTTGGTTGGAACAAAAACCTGCACCCACACCAGCCCCCCAGGACTGGAGTTTGACACATGTGCAATAAGGAGTCTTAGTAGGCTTTTAACAGGTAGGTGAACAGTGAGTGCTGCTACTACTGTGGTGTTGGAGTAGTAGCTACTGGTTAGTAGGCAGTGATACTAAGGTTACAGCCCTTGTGCTTGACTTCTATTTCTCCGACCAACCCCATCTCTGTGAGGGGCGGGGCATTTCCACAGCACTAGGCCAATCACAACAGAGTGGGTGTTTCAGTAGGGCGAGGAGGTGGGAAACAGGGTTTTTCAGAATGAAAGTCTAAGAAGGCAGACTGTATTGCTGCGACAGGTCTAAGGAAATGCTTCTGGGTGATAAAAACATGATAATTTTTAGAAATACAGCATGAAATGTAAAATATTTGACTGGAAAATGATAAAATAGGGCCTTTGATATTGTCTTTCCTATGTTTAAACAGAGGAGAGAAAATATAATTTCTCATCTGAGAACAATTCACTTGAGTTTCATGAAAAGGGAAGCATCCAACTTGAAAACGTACACACTGTTCTGGAAGCAAACACCATGATTTTTCACTGTCAGGGTTTTTTGGGGGGGAGAGAAAGCAAGATATATTAAGTCATTATGTTTTTTGGGGAATTTATTTCATTTTTTATTTGTTTGTTGTTTTCACATAATATCTTGATTCGCACTCCAAGTCGATGGTGGTAATTCACCTCTAATTGGTTTGTCAGCCGGAAGAAGAACTCGCAGATTTTAAGACAGCTCAAAAAAGAAAAACAAAAAAATCAAACCATATTTAGTAAAACCAAAGAAACTTACACGAGTGAAGTGCTTGTTCGCCTGCAGTCAGCAGTGTGTTGCTCTTTGTGTCTTTTCTAAGAAACACTTTGAGAATCAGCTGACTGCTTTCTTCTTCCACTTGTGTCACAGAAGTAACGGCTATATTTAATACTGCTGCGTAATAACATTTGTTTTCCTGACATCTCGGGTCATTACAGCGAGCTGGGGACCACTCTCTGCCCGCCTATAACGACCGGGATGCATCACAAAATGACATTACAGTCATATTGATGCCAGCCATTACCCGCTAATCTAGGCTCTGCTTGTGTGCACTTGTTGTGGCCTCTGAAGAGACGGAGGAAGGCAATAAAGACCACTCGCAGAGATTTATGCTCATGATTCCAATCATTCTATATTCAGCCATTTTAAGTGCTCGAGGCTAAAACTTAATTTTTTTTTTTTTTCAGAAGATGCTTAAAACAAATTGGGCCCCAGAATGAGTCTGGAGCTTGTTTTGGCAATAAGTCAATAAGTGCCTCATCATTGATGATCTTATCTGGAGGATAAAGTCTCCAAGTTGTAAAATGTTGGAATAGAAAGTAACGAATGCCGCATGGTAGTGATGTGGCTTTTCCAAACCTATACCAATTGAAATTCAAGCTGAGATCAATGACACTCCTCCGATACCGATACTTTGTTAAGAAATTCATGTGTTTGGAAATTCTAAATTAAAAGTAGTGCATTTCGCATTGTACCTTCATAAAGAATACAAGACATCAGACTGATTGTTCTTAGTGTTCTATAGAAGAAAGACTAAAAACTCCTGTATTAGCTCCACACATGACTGTGTTGGTGTTCAACCATCGTTTTACCTCACCTAAATGATGTTTACACATTTATACAGATGTATTACACATAGGAGTATGACAGGTGGAAGAATTAGTTGTTCCTACACACAAGGTTTTGATAGTATGGTTACTTTCCTACTGTTTATGATGAAATATATTTACTCCAAATTACTATAGTATCAATATTTTAATATGCGAATTGATTCTAGAACATTCATTCATCTTCTATACAAGCATGAAAATCAAAAAGAAAAAAATATATATTTACAAAACATCTCCATTACCTCATCCCTTTGGACTTTAGACACTAATATTACATCGTCTGTCTTCAAAGGACGAAAATGTATTTTAAGACCATCTGTCTTTTGAGATCTTGCTCCTTGTTCAGTTTTATCCTACTGATATGGTATTTTCACCCTAAAAAAATGAACCCTCCTTTATATTTTTCACTACACTCATTTCTTCTCCTCTCTTAGGCACAATGTGGATCATCTGAGAAGAGAATCATAATTTTGGATTAGTATACTGAGACTGAATTGGTGGTCACCAGGGTTTTTTCTAACTGGAGACTGTTGTCTCCAAAGAATCTCTGTTACCTCAAGTAATAATCTGCTTTTTTTTTTCTTTCTTTTTTTTTATGAAGGGACCAAAGAGAGATGAGTTTAAGTTGAATTTAATATAACAACTCTATTGATGGTGTGATTTCTTTTGTCCTGAAACTTGGAAATACAAAATTAAATAAGATGTGTTTGAAATTGCCTTTGACCCAGTTGTTAAGCTTTTTTGTTTTGTAGGGTGGAAGAGTAGGGGACTGTACCCCTGAGTAACTATTGACCTGCTTAATATTGGGTCTTGTGCCAAATTTTCATATTTATCCTACCTTCAGGCCTTAAGTTACGTTACAGAAATGGTGCCCACTGTGGGACTCGACCGCCTCTACTAGTGGTTAGTAGGCCAAAAAGCATAATTTTCATATCTTTTACTGCCTACAAGGACATAGAATTGGGTAGAGGTCCCTAGCTATGTTTATTCACTGCTGTATAGTCCCTATCAATACAACAGCTGTCCATCAGCATCTTGCCACTGCTTATGTTACACATTAACAGTCAGCCTCTGGTAGTCCCGCTGCTAAAATTACAAAGAGTGCGTGGCCCCGACGTTTCTGTCCATCTCCATCTGCTGGTAAAAACCAGCCCTTCCAGTTGTTGTTTTTTTGTTTTTATGTTTTTTATGATTGCATGAATTCCCATGTAATCAGGAATAAAGGAGTCCGTGTTCATCTGCCACTGTAAGTTGTTAACATGTTGGGTGTTGCCTAGGTCTGCCTGGGTGGCATCAGCTTGATGGGTTTTAATATGAGTGGTTTCATATACAATAGCTTAAGAAATACCAACAATGATGGTTTGTGGAAAAAATATAATTGATTCCAATTGTAATTTTATACATTCATATTGTTGGGGAACAAATTACACATAATATTTGTGAAATCATTTTCTGACTAAGATATTTTGCTTGAAAATAAACCTGTGCCTTCGACTGCCTGCTTCTAATCCTTACAGCGGTTCTTAATGATTTGATGCTCCAAGCGATGTTGATGAGTGCTGACTTGATTCCACGTTATTGCTCTTTGTACTGTTTTGTGGGGATTAACTGTGTTAATGAAGAGGGTTTTTTTTCTGATTTATAGTGAGTCTTATGGACCGAAAATAAACAATGTCTAGTGCTGGGCAAAACTCATTTCAACTCCATTCTGCCACTCTAGATATAGTGGCACCTAATCCACATAACATTCTCACTCCATTAACCACTCCCTTCCTCAAATATTGCCCTATCCAAACTTCTTTACAAGCTCTAGTCTTGCTTTCCATAAGGAACCCTCGACCCTAAGTACATTTTTCCTTTTCCACCAACTTGATACATCCCTTCAATCATTGGTCTGGGATCATTAAGATATAACTCATCATCAAAATGCACCATACTGGACTGCTCCACTAGAGACCAGCAGAGACACTGTCTCGACGTGACTCCCTGAAGTATTTGATCATCCATGAATACCTCTGGATGGAACTTGGATGGTCCAGGGCTGACTTTAAGCCTTGGTTAAATGGTCCTTTGGTTTTGGCCAATGGGGAGAGTGCAACACCACTAGAATGGAATAAAGCAGTAATTGAAGTTCAAGATAATATTATCAGTCAACCAACAGCAGTGATGCCTCAAAAGCCTTTGCTTATGGTTTTGTCCTTGGACTTGACTACCTGTTCTTCACTATAATGCAGATCAATATTACAGACAAAGTGAACAATTCCATGGCAAATCCCTCAGTTGTAAGATAAGATAAGATAATATTTCATTTATTGTCCAACAATGGGAAAATTCACATTGTTGCAGCAGCAAAGTGGATAGTGTCTATACATTTCAGTCTGTGCCCGAATACAATAAATAGTCCTCCATCAGCAGAGATATGATGAAGTAAGAGAAGGCCATAAGCAACAAATGCATGCAAAATGTTGCTTTAATAAGCTTTATTCTTCTTCCTGTACTTTCCCTGGAACCTGTTGGCATGGATATTGCAGACAATATCCAGTTTGCTGTTAACAATGCCCATTTAATGTACCAGGGCAAGCAACAATTGTCGTATGTCTCCTCTCAGTCATTGTTCAAGAACAGTTGCACACCACAGGAATAGTGGAACTGTTACAATCAGGATGGGCCTCCTGACTTGTTCTGTCACCAAAGAATGATGGGGAAGACTACAGTATGTTTGTGTTGAATTCTTAAATGTCCCTGGGTATTTCTTGGGTGCGTTGACCAGGGGGGATATCGACATTTCCTGACAAAGTCCAAGCTATATATATATATATATATATATATATATATATATATATATATATATATATATATATATATATATATTATCTCAATGATAGCTGAATCAATAAATGCTCTGAAGAAGAAATCAACTAAATCCTATGGGAGACCAGAGTGCCAAAATGCTTTTGGTCAACAATAAGAGTAAGCTCGGTCCTTAGATTTTGGGTCAATCCAATGTTGAATTATCTACCATTCATTGTATTTTCACATGCAAGTAAGATGGGATTTGGAGTTCTTCTAACACAGAAAAAGGGTGACGATATCGAGGAAGTGCTCGCCTGTGCCAGTAAAACTTTGAATCAAGCTGAACTGGGTTATAGGAAAATGACAGCATTAGCTTGACCCTAAATTGTTCACTACTATGACTGATCATTCTGTTGTTCCACAAAAACTACCAGCCACCTTACTAGATGGGCTCTGTTTTGTCAGGAATGTGACTTCATAAAAAGGAAAATTAAATATTTTCCTTCATGCTCCTTCTAGGACAGACACCCGTGATCTCTATTCAAGTAAAAAGGATGCTGATAGCGGAGTCAGTTTGGAAAGAACAACACAAGGATCCTGAAATGGAAAGAAGCTTTACAACTCTAGTGGAACAGGACACTGTTGAACCAGTTCTAATCAGCTTCCTTCCCATCTACAAATTCTGCAGTTCAAGAAACAAGTGTCTCACCTGCCGAGTTGCAACTGGGAAGGAAGCTGAAAAGCCAGATGGATGAACTTCTACAAAGAGGTGCTCCTACTCTCAGCCAAGTTAGCTGCCAAGTGGAAAGGCCCCTACTGAGTGGTCACTCAGCTAGGACCCATAAATTACCAGGACATGTGGGAAGATGCTGGTGAGACCATTCAAATGGTGAATGTCTGCAACGTGAAACCATTTTATTCTAGTGCTGGAGATTCCTGAGAGCCAGGAGAGACAAAGAATTCTGGACATCTGTCTTTCTCTCAAAGGGGGGAGAGTCTAGCTGCCAACCTAAAATACTGCTGACTGCTCTACGGTGTAATGAAATAGAAAGGTCAGCAGTTTTAACTCTTCACCAAATGTGTTGGGTGGCTCAGCCTTTTGGTTTTTACATTTCAATACATTCCATGTGTAATCGCACTGCTTGTGTCTTAATCTAAATGTTTGATTTTATCTGCCAAGTGAAAGAACAACAAATCATACAATACAGATACTGTAAAACATAAAGCACTATTGGGTAGAACAAATTAAACATATTGGATAGTTAGTAGTAAATAAGAAGTAAAAATACTCACACACATTTTAGTCTTCTCAAGACAAAAAAAATCCAAATGCTATTTCTATGTGCAGGGCTATTTTCAAGTTTCAGTATCAAAACCAGCACATCTAAACCACATTAGCACCAGTGGCGATTTCTCTAAGACTGCAAGGGAAGCTGAACTTCCCCTGCCCTGTCAAAAAATAAATGGCCAAATTTATGCAGCTGTATTAACATTTTATTGACTATAAATCAGTTAGAACATGTTCATCCTGAAGACGAGTTCTTTCAGAATCAGCTACTTATCATAAATAAATAAATTACATGTCCGTACATTCCCATACCGCTTCCTGGTCTCTGGTCAATGCATTTCCCCATAGACGCTGAGCGTCTCTGAGAGTGAATGGGGCTTTTTTTTCCATCGCCTCGAAACCTGGGGAAACACTGGGCCTGGACGCTGAGCGTCTGCATGCTGATTGGAGGAAAATCTGAATATAGTGGTGATGCATGGTGATTGGAGGAAAAGCAGAATGTAGTTTGACTGACAGGTTTCAAAACTATATAACGCAGACACCCCCAGGTTCTAAAGTCATTTCAGGGGGATGTGTAACAATCACGTCTCTCTGTCTCTCTCTCGCTCGCTCGCGTGCAATCAAATCGAAGCGATTCACGTATAATGCACAAGTTACTGTTTTGCCTGCATGCTCTCACTCGCATTGCATATTAAAAAAAAAAAACATAGTATAAAAGAAGTTCCGGTAAACATCTTGATAGACGACAAACATCTCCCTGAAATGACTTTTTGGAACTTGGGATGTCTGTTAATAACACGTTTATGATGTACAGCAAATATGAGCTTCCCCTGTTTGAAAGATCACAAATCGCCACTGATTAGCACTGTATTCTTTCAAAAATAATAAATAATAATAATAAAAAATAAAAAAATAATACATTTCTACATGACCCCAAAGATTTATACAAGTGAAACAACCTTTACAAGTTTAAGTCAAACAGTATCTCCAAGAAAAAACATTAATAATTATATTTGTAATCTTTAAGTTTGTATGACTTCACATCACAATTAAAATAAATGAAAAGATGTTGACAACAGATGTGCGACCACGAGCAGACGCTCATGTTGGCTTACCCGAAGGCCAACCCAAGCCAAATCATTAGCTGGCTAAGCTAATGAGCCAGATAGCGATACATGCTAATTAGTGCTAACATATAAACAAATTAATTTTAGAATGTCATTAAAAAAATTAAAAATGAAAAAGAAATGGTGCACAGACTATGGACAGGACAGATTACTGGCACAATCAACAGCACAGGAAACCATATTAGCTGTCAGATATCCACAAAATGATCCACAAGAAGCTAATGCGAGTTCACTGACCTGCATTAGAAGAGGTGCCCCCGGGTGACACTATCCATTGAGCCCAGCAGATACCTTTCAGCTAAGCTGTCACTCAAAGGGGACATGTACTTAATTATGCAGATGAGTGCTAAATATTGAGCCTTATTAAAATGCAAACAGGTGGGTTATGAAAAATTCAGACTCACCCACTGCAGTTTTTGGCATTTCTGCATTAGATTAGTTTAGCACTGGAATATGCCCCTTGGTGTGTCCTAAAGTAGTAAAGTAAACCTGTAATAAGAGTAAAACAGTATTTTCCAGCTTTTCTGCACGTTAACTCTTGATCTAAAGCTGTGTTTAATATGGCTTTGCACAGATGGTCGACGGTCAGTGTGAGTCAGACCAAGGGCAATAAAAGTGCCCCCTCAAAATAGTTTCAGACAGCACGACGAGCTTTGACTCCATCAGGGTTTGTGATTAATCACCATGGCAACACTATTAATGGACACATTAGTTCCTTGGATGGCTGAAAGGCAAACCTAGGAGAGGATGGAGGTGCTTTGGGGGATTGAGATTGAAGAAAATTAAGTCTCCAGTGGTCAGCAATGCATTCTGGGAGCCTCGGTCACCATGCGCTGCAAGACAAGGCATTAATCAAAAAGATGCCAGAGACCAAGAGAGTGCTCTGTGTTGCCACATACTCCCACCTTCACCCATCACTGACTGATTGGTATTCATTATCCTTCGATTGGAGCTTTTTTTCCCTAATCTCTTGTCTCCAGTCACATCATGGCCTCAGCGGAGATCATTATTGTAAGCTGGGGACAGCAATCCTGACTAAAGAGTAATGACTCTGGCTAAGGAGAGGACTAAGTGTGCCAACATCCGCTCAGAACGCTAATTGAAGCTCTCATTAATCATTTATCTGTGCACCTCTATGTAAATGAGGCTGGGTAATAACAGAGTTGATGAGTTTTGATCATCAGAATTTTCATTCTTTCCTTTCTTGAAATGTTCAGCTGAAGAAATGACCCCAGAGCAGTATATAAAGGGTTCCTTTGGAAACTAAGACCTGTAGCAGCAATATGAATCTTCTTCATGAGAAGGTCCCTCTTTGTCGCATGCATGTACACAGTAACACACATGCATGTTTTTCACTATTATGATCTACAAGTGGTGATTATGTAACTTGAAACACAGCAATGCACCTATAAATACAGAAAAAGTATACTGTAAGCTCCTGTGGATATAAACAATGCACCATAGGTATTTTAATATGGACAGAGAAAAATCCTGGATCCTCTGTGGACAGAGATCATTTTCATTTTAAAAATTCTGTTTGTTGCCAAAACCTAGTCATGTGGATGTAGCCTGTGCTTTCATGGGGGAAAAAAATAACTATTCCTCACAGGATGCATGTTGAAAGTCACTTAATATACTAAAAATGCTAACCTATATACGGCAAAATCTTGGCAAAAGCAAGTGAAAAAAAAAACTGTTAAAGCTTTAATCTTAGACTACTTTTACTTAGATTAATATGGAAAAAATAAATAAATTTAAATAAAAATAAAATAAAAAATATGTTAGATATGCAGTATTTACATACCAAAAGTACTTATTTATTCATTATCTATCCAATATGTTGTTAGGCAGTTTAATCAATAAGAGTTAATTCTAAGGCTATAAATTGACCATGATATATATGTAAAAGTATTATTTCACTTGTTAAAGAGTGTGGTAAAAACTGCAATATTTCCCTTCAAAATGGAGAAGTAGAAATATAAAGTACAAGTGCCTCAAAAGTGTACTTGAGTAAAAATATGGTCGATAATTTAATTATTATCGACATAATTTTTTTTTCCAATTTTGTCTTGTTTTAAGAAAATAAGACTAACATGAAGATAATTCTATTCAATTTTGAAATAATTGTACCAAATGCAAGACATTTTCACCTGATGAGATTTCCTCTTTTTTTGCAGTATACCTATAATTCCATTCTAGGTCATTTTCTTGCAGTCTCAGGCACAATAGTGGATTAGTGGAAGACTTTTCATGGAAAATCCTAAATTATCCGGGTGACCCAAAAGTTTTGAATGGTAGTGTATATATAGTATGCCATCAATGTATATTAGATATGTTATATATAATCATTCTAGAATGTAACATATACCGCTACTGCCATTTAAAACTAGCTCTGATATGTTTCATATGTTCCACATCAGTATTTCTAATGTTTCACTCTCTACTAACTACAAGTAGTGTAGTACTGGAATTCAAACCAAGCGGTTCAGCAGCAAACACCATCATTTAAGTAGCTTTTCTTCCTTCAGTGTATCTGTAATGAAGTCCTGTCAAGTCAAATCACTAAATATTTTGAGCACTTTAGTTAATTCTCAGACTTTCTGATGAAACTTTTACAGAAAATGGAGCAAAGTAACATCATCATTGCCTTTAATCCCCCCCCCTACTCTCTTTAGATTAACACTGTTGAATGCTGAGTGCTGTTTTCACCGGGGTGGACTCAGTGGTCGTGAATCCACTATGGTGCTCTGCTCCTCTGCTGCTCCGCTTCTGTCTGCAGTGATTCTGGTAACTGAACATTAGAGTCTGGGGGGAGTGAGATGGATGAAAGGGCTGATGATCAGCCACCCAGATCCACATTGGGCTAATCACCACTGCAGTGCCACCATTTCTTCAGGGACACACATTCAGCCCAGGAAACCAAGTTTGTTTTTTCTACCAGAAAAGAGTTTTCAAAAAAGAAGTTTCTGTTTCATAAGCCTTTGACTGTGTCCTTGTTCCAGTAACACCAGACTGGAGGAAAAGGATGAATTTAGTCTCTTTTACACTCTCATCCTTTTTAGTACAGTGATTGTTCAGAACAGGCCTGTTGCTTGCCTCCCGAGTCCACTTCCCACGTGATACTCCTTTGGGTCCTCAGCAATACACCTAATGAGTCTGAAGTTGATCTGATGAACTATTTCAAATGGCACCAAATTCGTCGTGGTTACTCCAAACTACAAACCTGTATAAAATATCTCAAATTCAAAATATCTTAATCCAGAGATGTTTTGAACCAAATTTGGTGAAAATTGATCAACTATTGTAGGAGTGTTGAAAAATGGCGGATTTCGATTCTGAGTCTTATAGTTTAAAAGTTATTTAAATCCCCTTTTTCCAGCAATTCACCAACCAAGTGTGAAGACGATGACATGAACGTCTGTTGACACATGCGACACTAATACAATACAAAAGAGGATCCTGGTATTATGAATTAGATAACGCCTGTTTGTGTCTCCATGGTGTTGGACACATATCTGTGCTGGCACTCTGCCCATAGGGTGTTAAATCATTGGCATGGACCCAGTTGGTATTATAAATTGTTGCACTGAATTGCATGCTGCAATAAAAGCATTCCATGTTGTTAGGCAGGCCTAATCTATTTCCCTGTAATTTAATACTTAGATGGCAAATGATGAAATATAGTCACGACAGGACAAGCAGAGCGTTCCGCAGGCCCTGGGTGGCGATTTGTTGCCTAATGAAGCCATTAACCTCACACTACACAATTCAATACAAGCAAAATAATGGCTTCATTAAAGGATTGCTTCTCTGTTAGGAAGAATGTGTTGGCGGTGCATATTATCTCAGCAGCCAGGAGAACAATGCTCACCGTAACAAAGATAAATCTGAGTTTCCGTTAATAACAAAACACAATGCTGGAAACAATGTTAAAGAGCAGGTGTTTTAAATTGTGACCATTGTTCCATTGAGATAAGATCAGTCCATCAACAGAAAGATTCATCCTGTGTGTTCCTGTAGAACTCTGAATCATTATGGGTTTTAACAAATTAGATGTACTCCTGTTACTGTACTGCAATAGCGTTTTTTGTGTAGCTGTACTTTTTTGAGTAATTTTTAAAATCAGTAGTTTTACTTAAGTACATATTAATGGAAGTTGTGTACTTCAGGGAGGGAGGAAGGAAGGAAGGAAGGAAGGAAGGAAGGAAGGAAGGAAGGAAGGAAGGAAGGAAGGAAGGAAACATAAGAGGAAAGGAGTAAAATAAGAAAGGGAATAAGTAGCAAATAAAAAAAGTACACCTGAAGGAAGGAAGGAAGGAAGGAAGGAAGGAAGGAAGGAAGGAAGGAAGGAAGGAAGGAAGGAAGGAAAGAAAGAAAAAGAAAGAAAGAAAGAAAAAGAAACAAGGTAAGGAGAAAAGAGAGATTTTTTTAGTATATAAGTAAATATAAATATACGCTTCTGGACTTCTCGAGCAGACAACACAATCGGATCGAGGAGGTTATCATCCTCTTATATATACTGTATATATATATATATACGCTCTAGAAACTTTCACACTGCTTTCACTTCTACTTAAGCAAAATGTCATCAAGTTAACATCAATGCGTACATCAGTATATGAAGTCTGGCCTCTCTCCACCTGTTAGTGTGTTAATAAAAACTTCAGTTAAAAAGTTTCCTGGTATTTGGTCGCTCTGCTTATTACAGACTGAGCCATTGTGGTTCAAATAGAAATAACTGATAGCATCAAGCGTTACCTGTCATCTTCTCCACTCCTCCTCCTAATATGCACGGCTGATCATTCTAATTAGCTGTTAATTAGCAAGAGACAGGCGCTGCTTCTGCATTTTCAGTGCTGGCTGGCCGCAGACTAACACGCACACACCCGAGAGCTCCGGCTAAGCTCACCCGGAGTTGACAGCCACGCCTCCTCCCTCCCTCGTGCAGGTCAAGAGTTTCTTAAGTAAATTACAGGCAGAGACTTTTGTTTGTATCTCTCAGCTCATTCCTCCAGTTCTCCGAGGTTCCGTCTCAGTTTAATACATCGTTCATTAAATTATGGAAAGCCATTAGTGTCAAGATTGGGAACTTGCAAATTCTTTGTGGCGTCTCGCTTAGCATATAAAGCAGAGCGTGTCGGCTTTTATGCCCAACTAAATATCCAAGACAACCCTTGTTACAGCTGATGGATGAGCTTCATAATTAGACGGTGCCACCGCTTTCGACTATTAATGAGGGTTGTGAATCAAGCCGTCCCCCTGCACCGCCGCTTTCTGAGGCATCTCATATTTACCAGACAGGAGCGACCAGCGCACAATGGTCCCTTCAGCAGGAGGATAAACATGAATAAACATGCTGCTGTAAACAAAGAGAGGTGCTATCACACATTGTCTCTGACCAAGTGCAGAAACAGATTAACAAAGTAATTAAGACCCATTAATAGCTTCATCCTAATAACAGTTCTAATCATGCAGCAAGAAGTGAAAATATTATGTGGTGGTTGACATATGAAAATCGATTATTCTTTATGTTTGTCTACTGAAATGCTAACATGTATCTATATAAAAAAATAAATAAATAGGTTTTGCTTCATTTACACCAGTATTGAGTAGAATTACCTTTAATTATCTTATTCCAGTAATTCCATTAGCAGATCATTTATCTTATTTCAAGTCTTTCTCAAGTTCTTTCTTGATGTTCTTTTTTTTATGAAAATGTTCATTTTTATCTTGAAATCTGTTAATTCTCTTCAATGACTGTCAATTGTTTTTCTTATATCTTATGCTTCTTATGTCTTTTATGTCATAATTCAATTAAGATTTTCCATTTTGTGGAATGTTTTTTGAAGCAGGTTGAGTTGCTTTGTGCTGAAATGTGCTGTATAAGTAATCCGCGTTCCCTCGCTTATCTTTTCCTGCCTCCACTTTGAGGTTTTTGATGCTGATATTGTCTTTTTGACTGAGCAGTGTTAGTTTCCATATCAACACAGTTTGTTTTCTACGCAGTCAACAAAATCTGGTTTACACTTTCACTCTCCTCAGCATCTTTTCTCAAACTTCATTTCCTTGTCTTAAAAGTCATTACTCACATCTGAACTAATGCACGTCTAAACATATCAATCATTCTCTCCATCTACGGCATCTGCAATGGAGGAGAAAGAACTCAGATCCTTTACTGGAGTCAAAGTAGAAATACTGCATCTAAAAAATACTCAATAACATGGAAAACTCCTGAATTAAAAATGTTACTTGAGTAAAAATATAGAAGTATTATTAGTAAAATGTACTTGAAATTTAAAAGTAAACTCATTATGCAACATGTATTACTATCATTACTAGTAGTAGTAAAAGTCTTGCATCATGATATTTGATACTTTTCACATGAAGTGAACATTTTAAAAAGGGCATTAATTTAATAAATAGAATATTAAAGCATATTAATTTAATGTAAAATAGTTCTATCTTCCTCTAAAAAGTAACTAAAGTGGTCAGATAAATGTTGTGAAGCAGAAACCTGTATAATAAAGAATATGTTGTTCAATTCAAATAGATTGAGAAGTCTCCGTTTCCACATTCAAATCATTTCATCAACCAATAATAATAATAATTATAATCAACTTTTGTATAGCACTTTATACAAGAATGCAATTCAAACTTTGCAACATAGATAAAATAAATATTAAACGTGTAAAAATTAAATTAAAAGCCCCAAAATAACAAGAATACATTGGGAAACTAACTAACTAGCTAACTAACTAACTAACTAACTATATAGTAGGAAGTAAGGGAATCAATCATTTGTTATAACGAAAAAGATAAGATGAGGCACCAAACTGCATGTTGGAGGTTTTCTTCTTGTAGGTGCTCGATTTCAAGCTGGTTATTTTCTTCCTTTACACAAAGATCTTTCTGGCAACGATGTTAATTTTTGGAAATTTCTTTCTGGTAGCGATGTTCTTGCCCAGAGAGCTCATGTTTGTGTTGATTGCGACTCCATCTCCAGAATATCTTTCTGTTCTTTTTTTCTTCTCCTGAAAGGTAAAGACAACATATTTTCAATAATTTTACAGAGATTGAAATTGCTCAGCCAGTTCTACTTGGTAGCTCTGTTTCTTCTCACTGAGTTCTTTCTGGTCGCGACATTCTTGCTCAGAAAGTTTTACCTGATTTTCTTCAATGGCAGCCATTTTCCTGTCTGTGCTCTTCTGTTCGTTCAGCAGTTGTAACACATGCCCTCCACAGTGCTCTCTTCGTCCTTTCGTCCTTTTCCTTTTTCCATTGATTTTCTCATTACCTCAATTCCTCTGTTGTAATCCTGACACACAAACACAGATATCCATGAAGACATTTTCAGAGCAGGATATCTGGATGCCTGTATTTTTACAGTCATAAAGTAAACACACAGATAAAAAATTTAGCACATATTCACCTGGAAAACACTTCTGTACTGTTGTATGTCGTCAGTGCATTCAGCTGTATATTTATTGACCAATATGTACTTTATTACCTTTTTATATTTGTGCATATTTCATCATTACATTTCCAGAAATATATTATCTTACTGTAATATTTCTTAATTTGCTTATCAATGTAATTACTCTGATTTGGCCAAAACAAACATGAGTGTGTCTCAGATCTCATCAACTTTCAGTATCAACAGTAAATTCACGGTCTCACTCTATGAAGCTGGCTGATGGAGCATAATGAACAGATAAATGTACATTTTATCCTATTCTGATACAATTATTGTGTCAATCTATAAGATATATTCACAGTATTACAACATGGCAATAGATTCCATACTGTATGAACCATGACATGGCAACCTTTAGGACAAAAACTCAATTTAAAAAAGTAAACAAATTCTACATTTGTTTATGGGTGAATATGTAACGTGGCCTCATGAAGCCAAAATATACATGAACATTATTTTAGTGGTGTTTCAGATTCTTCACACTGTGAATCTGTGCATAGCTTTGATGGAAATAAATCATTATGAGAAGGGAAAACATTTTCATTTTATTTTTTTATTTCAGTGTTTGATTTTTGCAAGAGATTTGGTGGTAAGAGTCTTTTACGTTTTTAATAATTGAGCCACAGGTTCTGTAAATGTGTCCAAACATTTCCATTTCATACTGGAGACCTTCAATCCATCAATTTATTTTAATCTAAGGTACTTATCGCACCAGATATTCACAGGTATCAATTTTTAAAGATGAATTTTCACTTTTTATTTCTGATACATTCAGTGCTATTTTTAAAACTATAACTAACTCTACACATTAAACAGAAAACCTTTCACCAGACCAGCAAAACATTAAAAAATCTTGCAAAACCAAATGATTCCTGCAAAACTTTTTAAAACTCTATTTAAAAATTGTGTTTTTGTATAAATAAAATACAGACTATCATTTAAATAGGTGCGTAAGGAGTTGATGCTTCATGTGCTTGTTCAAATTCTAGCTCGAAACATATGATGTTTACTAAGTTTTAACAGGATCTATATGAAGTCTGTTCAGTTATCAACCTGATAAATAAATTGTTTACTTTCAAGGATGTAACTCTGATGACACTACTAAGTATTATTGTTTACATTTGGATCCCCATGATTTGTTACCAAGGCAACTATAGATACATACACACTTTTTTATGTGGGTGCATAGGTGAGTGTGGGTGCATGATGCATCAATGATTGCAGATTAAGGCAAAAGTGTCTGGTTGCAGGTCTCATCCATTGTACTGGATGTATGTCAACTAAAAGTGTTTGTGGTTTGTTAATGAGATACAGTTTGAATTAAGAGTTCGAGTTAGTAAAGTTTGAATTAAAACCAGACATCAGTGGTAATGTGCAGCCATGGATAATATTGATTTCCTGAACATTTGACATATTGTGTCATTTGCAAAAAAAATGATGCAAATGGACTTTTAAATAGCAATAAACCAACATGAACACACAATGTATATTTTGAGAGACCTGAATGAAGTTTTTGACTTATTCAGCTTGCCAAACATGTCACTGACCAATTTCAGAAATTATGTAATGAAAAACGTCAAATATTTCAACTCGATTACATGATTTTGGAGAATGTTTTACACACAAATTGAAATCTTGATTAAAATGTATTTTATTTAAAATTTATTTTATTTATTTGCACAGCCTTACCACCGAAAGATTCAAGACAGCATGTGGTACGGATCGGATGTGAAAGTGATTGCTTTTGATTCATTATTAGTCTTAACGATTTGCATTAACACATCTTTATTTTCACTCTGAGAATATTGAACTATGTCATTTTTTATGTCATATATATATATATATATATATATATATATATATATTTCTTTTTTCTTCGAGAGGGAGTTTTTTTTTCCACAGTCAAGAGCTGCACACCAGAAATCTGGCATGGCAATAGAAAACTTTATTCCCTGCAGAAAGAACAAGTATTTCCCTCTGCAATGTAGTGGGGTAAAGTATAGCATCACATGGAAATACTCAAAAACAAGTTCCTCAAAGCTGTATTCATATTCATGTACATGTCAATATCAATTAAACCATACATGCAATTTTTATTATCATGGGAGATTTTGCAAATAAAAAGACTTCATGTGGGTGAGCAATAAAAACTACAACATAATTGATCCAGAAGCTCTCTTCTGGTGCAGTGTTACAGAAGGACCATAATGATTGCTCAGGCACTTGAATAGGTTTCAATGAAATATAGCATGGCTGTCAAACAGCTGATTCATGTTAACAGGATGAATATGATGCTGGAGACCCTGTGGGTGTACTAGAGACGGTTATTGATGTCTGTGCTGTGTGAGACAAGTTTGTTAAGCATCAGCTCGACAGTAGCAGCAGTGCTGTAAATTGTGTGGTGGAGACTCTCAGATCTTTGACTGCGAGGCGCATGTTCAGTGATTCATTCACTACTCAGTGAACGTGGGCTGTGACTGATAATCGGCGGCTACAACTGACAGAATCAGGCCCAAGGAGTCCAATAATGAAGTTATAGCAGTTATAAAGACTTTTAAAAAATCAAAATAGTCTTTAACTCAGATATTCAGCAAGGAAACATTTAAAATATCAAGATTCATCAAAGTGACACCACTTCTGGAAAGCCTATGGATCATAAGCCACTGGCCATGTTTCAGACTATGCAGTTGGACAATAAACATAGGAATCATAGAGACCAGGATTCACCAGACCAGATCAGACCCAAGAGGTCCTAGGAGGAGCAGGTGTATAAAGTAGCAGGGAGTAAAATGCTAAATGCTAAAGCATACATGGAGAGGCACAAGCAAGTGTCTGAATGATGTACAAGAATATCTGTACCCAGACTGGATAAGAAGTAACCAAATTCGAACGAGACATACCACTGAAGGTGATAAAGAACAACAGAGTTACGGTGCTGTGGGACTTCAGCTTCCAGACTGACAAACGACTGCTGGATGACCACATACAGAGGTGGTGGATAAAGTGCAGAAGAGGTTAGTGGTGATAGATGGGGTCATACCAGCTGACAGCAACATCAAGGAAGAAGGAACACAAAAAGGTTGACAAGTACCAAGAGTTGAAAGAACAGACGGAACGGATGAGGAAGCTCTAAGCTGATGCGGTCGCTGCGGTTGTAGAACTGAGAGAGTGGCTAAATCTGATTCAGATTTGGCTCATAATCATAGGGGAACCACTTTTGGTGCACCGATACTTAAGGATTCTATATAGCGCCATTACTAAATGATGCTATATAGAACCACAGGCTTGCGATCATAGAGGAACCTTTTCTGGTGCTATATAGGACATTTGAAAATTATGTTACCTAAAGCCATTAGAGGTGCCATCTAGCACCAAAATGGTACTAAAAAGTCCTACAATATATTGAAACCACATTTGGTGGACATGTGCAGACATAATGATATGATACATTTGGAAGAAAGGTTGTCACCTTCCTGCAAGTAGCAATTCTGCTCTGAATGGACAGGTGTTCCAAATGACAATGCTTCAAGTAGCATTTCTGAAGGCTAACAGGCAATACACTAGCATGTCTGATTTTTATTTAATAATCATAATAATGAACATTATTTGCATAGCACCTTTCATACAAGAAATGCAGCTCAAAGTGCATTGGTGTAAATAAGAGCAGTCAGCCAAATGACATAAGCAGGCTGAAAATGTGCATTTATTAAATATTTCTCTGCAACTTTGCTTGAAACTTCACGAAAAAAACTGTCCCCTGCTGAGCGAAACCTTAACACCTGTAGCTGATGGCATTGAAGTAACGACCACAGTTGAAACATTTCCCCCAACAGCTGTGAAAAAACAGGATATGCCTCATTTTCACAACTCATAGTGAGCAAATCTTGCATATATGGGAACAACTCTGGTGAAACGGTTTCATCTCTTTCATGATAATTTCGAAATGGTACTTGTGTGTTGTTCCAGTCCACATTTTAGGTCACAGCAAGGCTGTGGGGATTAAATATTTAGCCAGTTTGTTCTTGCTTTACTCTGTGTTACATTACTTATTCATTCTGGCCTGAAATGGTTCCATGACTTACAATCTGCACAGAAGACAGTTACCTCCCAAAGGGCCAAAACACATCGTGGGTTTGAGAAGCTTTATCTTTCTGCCGTGCTCTGTTCACCAGAGACATGCTGCAGCTATTCTTTGCCAAACTTTGTTTATACATAATAAATAGAGAACATCATGAGCAGGAATTTGCATTTATCAAGCCCGAGCCAGGAGCTGGTAATCTTAAGGAATGTTACAGTATCTAGATCCAGTGCTGGATCTAAAGGTTCAATGCTTAGTATTTAGCTGCATTTAGTAGAATGGATTTCGCAGAAATGGAATATAATATGTTTGTTGCAATTAGTGTATAATTTAATCAAAATAAATGGTAATTGGACTGCATTTGTATAAGCAGCTTTCTAGTTATTTTGACTACTCAAAGTGCTTTATATTACATGTGTTCATGCACCCATTTACACCCATTCACACACTGATGGCGGTGACTGTACAAGGTGCACATCAGTAATTTAACCATTCACACACATTCATACTCCACATGGTGCAGCCAAGAATTATTGCATTTTTATTACCTTAGATCGAGATGTTTTAATCTACTAGAGTAGTTCGCCCTTCATGAAACCCGCCATATTGCACCACCATGTTTCTACAATAGCCCAGAACTGACAAACCAAAGAATGACTCTAGAGATGGACTTTCATGTGCTTTGCTTCTCGCATAGGTTCTGCCACACACTTGAAAGATAGTTGCCACTAGATGTCATTAAATCTTACGTACTGTAACTTTAAAGTCCAGCATTTTAGGGTATCTAACTTCCATATTATGAGGTATGTGTTCTTGCTCTATGTCTTTAATTTTCTCTTTAATAGACATATAAGTAGCCTAACTGCAAAATCCTTAGTAACATTTTATTTTATATATAATACTTAATATAACACAATATATTACTGTAACATAAATGTACAGAAATATGGAGATAAACAGCTGCTGTGAGGTTTTCTGACTTTACCTGAGATCCTGTCCTTTTTTTCAGTGTGTATGTTGATGACTCAACTTGTTTCATGACATGGAGCCAAAGTTAAGCTCAAATCTCTTCCAAAAAGTTCTTATTATTTTTTACTCAACTCCAGAACTCTTGTCTCATCATGATCTCAGAGCTCAGCTGAGAGGCTGCAGCTCACCTGTCTGCATGTTTCTGTGCAGCTCAGGCTGCTGCTGACAGGATTTTCAGACTAAAACGATGCCTGACAGACAAACAAATGAGTTGGGCAAGCTGTGGTTAATGTAGCTTATAAATAATATCCCTCTATTACTACAGTACAAATAGCATCACATTAATGTCACTCTACTCTCCAGCCACTAATGAAAAAGGGAGGGGTTGGCATTAAATAGCAAATATTTCTCACAGTAAATTTAAAGATGAATTTTTGGATTAATCATAAACAGATTCTCCACCTCTGCAACCCCACTACTAATGCTTCTGCTGCTGGCTGCTGCTAGTCAAAATTGTGGGTTACCAGATCACCAAGTTGTGTCTCTCCCATCGCTCTATCACTCTTTATCATAAAAGGACATAAAAAAGAAAAACACACAACACTTCAGAATAAACTATTTTACTGTTGCTATATATAGTTGTTTTATGTCATTTCAACCATCCTCTAATGATGAAGATGCCAACAGGGCAACATTTTGAAATTGCAGCTGAATGCAATAACATCATATGCAAAAAGGTAGTCATCTGCAAATTACAAACACCCACAACACTCTAAAACACTTCAAACCAATCGGAAGCCATAACATCATTATAATGTGTTTAAATGTAATGTTAATGTTGGAACATTTAGCTTTTGGTGAGAAACTTGAATAAATGCAGCTGTTTGCATGTGTTTTCCAACAACATGAAAAGAATATTAGAGATGGAATTATAACCTATTAACATATGATTATAAAAGGATTAATAAAAGTATAGATAAATATTGGTATAAATTAAATTGTAACAATACCCATCCCTAACAATACAACCAAGAATGTGATCTTAAAGGATTAAAATGTTTTTTTTAGCAGAACTTTAATGCTATTCAACAGAAGAAAGAATCAAAAGTGTCTTTTCTCCACTTTAGAGCCTTGTCCCACTGCTGGGGACGGCATCATCGATCCGTCTGTCGTTTGCAGCTTCTCCCTCGGGCTGAAATGTTTCTACAACTGTTAGATGGATTGCCATAAATTTTTCCACTGACATTCCCCTTGACAACTCTGGAATAGTTTACGATGAAAAAAAGGCTTTTCCAGCAATGTGTAGAGAGAACAGACAGTGCATACTGATTTGCAGCATTTAATTGTGTAAACTGACTGAATATTTTAATGTTTCTGAAGATATGATTTATACTTTTTTGTATGTGTCATATACTTTTTCTTTTAAGACATCTATATTTTCAAAAATTCTGTTTTGTGGTGTGACAACTGTGGTTAAGGTGTGGTTAGGTTTAGGTACAAAAACACTTAGTTTGGGTTAAAATGAAAAAATCTATGCACAAGAAATGTCTCAGGCTGGTTGATATTAAAAAAAAAAATTTTTAAATGTATTTAAATTTATTTATATAGTATTTGCTTAGGGTGCTTTCACAGCAAGAGCAGTTGGTGTGCACCAAATGGTCTATTCAAACCAAGGGCGCTTAGTTCACATCATTTTCGTTGGTGTGAAAGCATCAGTCACACTCGGGTTTGCACTAACTATTGTGTTGTTCCTCTGGTGAGAACACAAACTCAGGTCCAAATTAACTATTTGAGATGCATTATGGGAGGCGATACTAATTATGTAATTTCCTGTTTGTTTGAAGATATACTAATGTCAATTGGACCAATTTTGGTTGTTTGCATGCTGGAGTCTATATGCTACATAGTAGAAATGTTATTGCCTGGTGTAGACCGAACTAGTGGTTATTATAGTGATGATGTGGCTATTGACAATATGTATTGATATTGTTTCATTGCTGAGGTGTACAAATGTCCAATAAAGTGTCCAGTTGAATGCCAGTAAAATGGCCAAAGTGACTAACAGTCATATCAAACATGCATTTCGTGCAACTTTTCCAACTCCAGTCCATGAAACAAAGCATTGAGAACCCACACAACCCTCCTACTCGTGCTAAGAAAAGTGAAACAATGTCTGAATAATGTCACTAGTCTGAAAGGTTGACATGCAACATGTCCGTGGTTTGCAGAAACGTCAAGTGTCATTGGGGAGAAGGTGGTACAGGAATCTATACTTGGACACATACACAGCTTTGGCCTGTGTGCAGACATTCATACTGCAGAGAAGTCAAAAAGAAGGGGACATGTATTGATATAAAGGGATTTGGCACAAAATATTTAATAAAAAAAATGTAATATTGAAAAAGTTAATACATCCAATCATATTCACATTGAACTTTCCAATCTGATATTTAACCAATATATTTAACCAATATATTTAACCATTTCTTTCTTACATAAGCATAAAATTTTTCATCATGCTGATGTATCAGTGGCGATTTCTTTAAGACTGCAAGGGAAGCTGAACTTCCCCTGCCCTGTCAAAAAATAAATGGCCAAATTTGTGCAGCTGTATTAACATTTTATTGACTATAAATCTGTTAGAACATGTTCATCTTGAAGACGAGTTCTTTCAGAATCAGCTACTTATCATAAATAAATAAATGACATATCCGTACATTCCCATACCGCTTCCTGGTCTCTGGTCAATGCATTTCCCCATAGACGCTGAGCGTCTCTGAGAGTGAATGGGGCTTTTTTTTCATCGCCTCGAAACTCGGCGCCCATTGGATAAATGCTGAAAATTAGAGCCCGCCCGGACACTGAGCGTCTCTGGGAGTCAATGGAGTGTGGGCTGACCATCCGCATGGTGATTGGATGAAAATCAGAATGTAGTGGTGATGCATGGTGATTGGAGGAAAATCAGAATGTAGTTTGACTGACAGGTTTCAAAACTATATAATGCAGACACCCCAGGTTCTAAAGTCATTCAGGTGGATGTTTATCGTTCGCGTCTCTCTCTCTCGCTCTCTCGCTCTCTCGCTCTCTCGCGTGCCTGCGCAATGGAATCAAAGCGATTCACGTATAATGCACGAGTTACTGTTTTTCCTGCACGTTCTCACTCGCATTGCATATTTATAAAAAATAAAAAAAACAATTCGCATAGTATAAAAGAAGTCAACATCTCGATAGACGACAAACATCTCCCTGAAATGACTTTTTGGAACTTGGGATGTCTGTTAATAACACATTTATGATGTACAGCAAATATGAGCTTCCCCTGTTCACAAATCGCCACTGATATATATTTACAAAAAATGATCGTCAAATATGAAGATTGTGTAGTAATGAACTTTGCTGTTGCTTGTCATTGACTCATAAAGTTGCTGTATGTTGTCATGCCAGAATATTCCTGGCAGATAATGAGAAAAAACTGAAAAAATCACTGGACTACAGAATCACACACAACCTTGACATGATATTGAGCTGAGTGGTTTTGTCCTTCAAATTTTCGAAATAAAATGTGCAAGGGAATAATGAGAGGACTTTCATTAGGAACTCAGTATTGACACTATACTGTACATGATATAATTTGTATTAGTTCATGCTTCAAGCTGTTATTTCCAAGCACTTATTTCAGTTTGTTTCCATTGATGTGAAAGCATCAATGGCAATTGGCTGTTTGTTGAGTTCCCGCTGGAAAACTCAACAGGGATAATATCCAAACTAGTGATGTGAAAGCATCCTCAGTAGACCAATGACTTCTAATAAAATGCTTTATATATATCTGACAAAAAGTTCTGCATAGTTTTTTTGTGCATGATCCTGAATGTCCTGAAGTGATCATGTTAAGCCTCTGCAATGAAAACCTCAAGCAAGCTGGAGACATTCCTGTTATTCTCAGAGGAAAATGCAATACTGTATGATAGTTTCTGCATTGGATGACACGGTGGACCAGGGGTTAGCGCTGTTGCCTCACAGCAAGAAGGTCACAGGCCAACATGCTGAGGTTAATTGGAGATTCTAAATTGCCCATAGGTGTGAGTGAATGGTGTGTGCCCCAGGATAGGCTGGCGACCATCTGGGGTGTTTCCCTCGCCTGTCATGTCTGAACTCATCAAAAGTCAATTTTGTCTGCCCCATGTTTTTTTTCCACACTGAGCAAGAAATCTCCACTTCAGCAGCACTTACATAAACAAAACTCTTCACTTTCATTCCAAACTATATTCTGAAGGTTTTCACAAAGGGGGTTTGTTCATATATCATTCATAGCTTGACTTATAGAACATTTTATTTCTAAAAACATGGTGAAAAATATTTATTTATTTATTTATTACAGTTGACAGTACTTTCAGACCTATCCAAATCTCCCTCTGTAAAAAGAAAAAAAACATTTCTGAGAAAGGGATAGGTTTTGAGAAAGATAAAGACAGTTAGGGTTAAATATGATAAATAATTTCTGGTTAGTGGTCTGATACAGTGCTCTCCTATTACCTGTGCAACTTATACATTTTTTGCATCTATTTATCAAACCATCACCTGACCCACCACCTATAAATTAGGGCAGTTAAAGGGAATACATTGATAGAAGTCATTGATCTTATTTTGTGAGATATATACAAATTAGAAAAGCAGTATGACAACAGCCTGGATATACTGTTCCCTATTAAACATTATGTTACAAATTAACATTATAATAATCCCTTTAATTAAGTAATATCTCTCCTTTAGCAGCAGGACCTCTGTCACCTCTGTGCTGGAGGTGGTCTCACAATTTGCCAGTTAACTTTGAGTTCCACAAGCTGACTGAGAAAAGTTCTCAGTGCTGTGATTTAAAAAAAAAGTGGTCTTAAGCCTTTGAGGATAGCAGATAATGTGAAAGAAGAATGAAAGAAGAATGAAAGGAAGCCAGACAGCGATGAGACAGACTATAGTGAGACATTCAGACATTACTGTTCTCAATAAGATGTAAGTGAAGGATTCCATAACTGTTTCCAAATAGCCTCAGATCATAAATTGGATGTTTACTTGTTTTAGAGAAGTCAGCGCTGTCATAGCACAACCAGTGGGAGATGGAACACAAATACACTCCGCTTCGCTTCATATTGAGCTTTTAAATGGCAAGTTGTATTGATGTGGTATAAATGCTCCTGTAATAGCACGTCCACATGTACAGTAAGTGGTGGCCTGCAAAGTAACCTTAAAAGCTAAATTGCCAGAATTGTATGAAATTGCCTGAATGGATCGAATTGATACGGTACTGAAGCATTTGACAGTTTCCCTCGCATTCATGCACATATACAGAAGGCCACGGACAGAAGGAGCAGATATTACAGTATTATTAATTGTATTGCACAGGTATATTTCCATACTGATGCTATTTTAAGAACAATTATTGTGCAAAACTGTCTGCAATATTAAATACACAAATACAACAAAGAACAAATACAAAACCTTCCAAAAGCAGCTTTCCATCTCTGAAAAGCACTTAAGCACAATATGAAATAAAACCAAGTTGCACAAAGCAAAGCAGAATCTTTTTTTCTCAACTACTGTACAAAATGTGCCTTGTCGTCTGTCTTTTTAACCATGAACCACATCCAGATGATGGAAGTTGCACTTTTTGACTAACTCCCCCTCCTTGTCTTCATTGTGCAGCACTTTCTGACATTTCTTGGTTTCCAGGAGTAGCTCAGATAAAAAAAAATAATAAAAAAAACAACAAAACATAGACACAGTAAAACAGTGAAGTCAGAATCCATACAGTAGGGCAAATATATAACATTGTACCTTTTATATCTTTTATACCATTCATCCCCACCTGGAGGCTCCACTTTTTGTCTTTTATGTATTAAACTGTGGACTGAAACCAACTGACAATGCAACATGGAAGATGCTGACACCTCTACACTGGGACTACCAGACCCAAATAGACCATATCCACAGACTATATGTAAGAAGAGAGGTTTTATGACATTTGTATTGTTACAAGAACAGGGTGGAAAATAACAACCATAGAATAGCATATTTTCCTCAAAAATAGGTTGGTGTAGTATCAAATCTGGAATAGATTTATACAGGAAATTGTTCCTCTGACAAATTTGACTGAAGCTATGTCCTGTTTCAGGTGCTGCATCCCTCAAAGGCTGTAATAGAATGAGTCAAGGTGCCACTAAAAGGCTGTCCCATTGCAAAGGTTCCTACAAAGTGGCCTTCTTTTCCTGAATTTGGAGGATCCAATGATTGAAATGGACTTGGTGCAGCAAAGTATCCCTACTCATGTCAACCAGCAGCGATGGTGGAAATATTGTGCCAGACCATACTTAATTATGGACGGTAATTCCACTGTATGGAGTTGTCATGTAGATGCCCAAATATTTGATAAGTTTATCCAAATAACACCTAAAAAAAAAATTTGCCTTGACATTTCAGATCTGGTTCTTGGTCACTATCAGCCCAACTCCTGAGATGATTGGCCAGTCAACAAGAACATGATTAATCTGTACAGCTTTGTTTTTTACAAAGACAATGTTGAGTGAGGCGGAAAAATGTGCAATCTTGCTGATCAGAAAGCTGAATTATGTCCAGACCATATGACCTGGATGTGACAGAGAGAAGCATGGGTCTCAATCCTGGCTGCATTAGACTAGTAATGCGGCAGAGGCCTTAGACCCCCATAGACCCGATGTATCAAACAAGTGACATGTATCAAAAATCTCAGAAGAAAAAAGAAAACTCAAGGAGGATACCTCCACAAGTGTGCCGACAATGAGATGTCAGAATTATGCCTTAAAGGGATCCAAACTATTGGAATAGGCCTGTTAGAAAGCAGCCTGTCTCCTTATAAACATTAGCTACGAGGTAGTCTCACAGGATCGGCACATACACAAGCTTCCTGTATGACTCAGAAGCAGACCAGATGAATCTGGAAAGATATTTTAGAAGAAAAAACAATTTTTGTATGCACTATTTTATGAACTGGTTGAAGTTGACTGTGTAGCTGGATGAACATTTAGAGACTATTGTGGGCTTAGGATCGGTGTCTTGGGGATAAGCCTCATATAACCTGTCTCCTCAGGTTGCTGAGGCCAATTTCTCTTGGGTACGTCGCTTTGTGGATGCAGACAAGCTATTCAAGTTCATGTTCACAGAAGTGAAGTAGTCAATGTCAACCAGTTACCAAATTTAGAATAATATTAAAATTAATTATATATTATATAAATTAATTAAAATGTCTTTCTTTATTGGACAATAACTAGATATCCCTCATTGAATAAAAAATCACATAATTTTATAAAAGCTCCAGTGCAGTAGTTTATATTTCTGAGAAAGACGACTCTGGACCTAAGTTAGGGTTTTTTTCATCACGGAGGACACCCTTTAGTCCCTGAGAGGTAAGCCTTCAGACCACCTACACTACGGCTACACTATTGATACACGCATGCATGCCAGGATAGGGAATCTCAAGTAGGAGCCTTCACCAGACCAGATGGGTGTTCGTGTTTCTGGGATGAGCTTTATAATTGTTGGGTTTCTTAGGGTGTTAAATATTTAGAAAAGAAATTTTCAAAATAGATCAAAAAAGTTTCCTGAGATGGAGTAGAAGAAGATTTGTGAGTACTACAGGTTAATGCAGGTTAATGAACATGCCATCGCCGCTGGAAAAGTCTCAGTTTTGACTCTTCTGAGAGCAACTGGTTTAAAAAGAAGTATAGTCTTCTTCCTGCCCCATATCTAAAAAAGCGAAAGGCTTCTAGAAACGTGAAGTGGGTGGGTCAGGTGCTGCTGCGCTGACGTGCCAGGCTCTGCACCCTGACACGGCACACAACAACAATGACCAATGAGCTTATTCTAGCTGTTGCAGCTGGGATTCTGTGACAGGAAAGAAGACTGGTTGTGGCTGCAACATTACTGAGGCAGATACCAGATGGTCTGTGATTGCTGTGTGTTTGACCACGCCACCCGCTGTTCAGCATCACTGGTATGTTTAAGGAAGCGACATGGGGTCTGGACACCTGAGGGGTGATTGTCTGCAGTTATTGTTGTTTAATAGCATTGATTCAGGGATCCTCTGACTACCTTTGATGATGTGAATCTGAGGGTCAGGTGAGGGGGTCAGTCTGTATGCATTGTTCTTTGTGCCTATCCACAAATTCTTGTTTGGGAATGGCATCCCAAGGGTATGGTTAGCAACAAAGTAGTCTGGATCCCGTGATGTTTGGGTGAAGCCCAAGAGGTTTAAAGTCATCTTTACAGTTACAAAAGATACTGAGATTCTCAACTATGCTTTATACAAAACCTACCAGGATTCCAGCATCATGGGAAAGTCACACAGCAGTGGATTGAATCTTCTTATTCAACCCAAAAAGACTCAAAGGCTGTAATCGGTGCCAAAGGCGCTTCAACTTCAAATATAGAGTAAAGGGTCTGAATACTCATGTCGCTGATACTACAGTTACTCCTTTTTATTACAGTTATTCCTTTTTAATAAAATTGCAAAACAATTTTAAATACATTCTGAATAGACTGTATGTAACCTAAGGTATATAACTATATATAACCTATGTAGATTATTCATCCTCTTTCCTTTGATGGATTCCAAGACATTCTAGATTTGGCCCGTCACTCAGTAATTGCATGAGATCCACTTGACCTTTAGAAGAAATAACTCCAACTTATCTGCCTTCACTTAGCGATTTAGACCTTCATTAATGAACTCAAACAGAGAGCTCTTTGCCTCAATCCTAAAGGTCATCGGACATCATGAAACACTGAGAAACTCCAAACCAACTTTTAAAAAAACAAGTTTTTGTTTTCCTTTTTCTATTTTTTACCCAACTGTGATAAACAGACTTTTCTTTGGAGATACTCTGGCACTGTCTGCCCGAGGCATGAGCCAAGTAAGCTGCTGCTCCAAGGCCAGCATGCAAATTATAATGTGAACTCTTCTTGACTTCCTCTGTTCAGTTTTGGGCCAATTTCCAGTACAGGAATTGGCCCAAGCACTGCAATAAAGTGGTTATTAAATTAAGATTTACACAAAAATGTTATACTCAGACATGGATTAAATAGTCATGGATTTTGCCTTGAATCAGTCATACAGATTAAATGAAGAAATATTGGAACAGTAAAATAAATATATCAACAGTAACAAATATTTAAACAGTCATGGTTGAAGGTTATCTTTAAATCAATGCTATCTCTAAGGGAATGCATATTAATTATTTGGTGTATTTTAACAAAGAAGTGAGTATCTATTGAATCTGTCTGCAATTGATTGTTGCATTTGATCATTAATTTTTGATAAATAATATCCATGCTGTACACTTTCAAATTCCAGCGTGTTAAGATGAGTGATAGCTTGTTCTGTGTTTCAGCACAATGTGCATTTGATGGATGCAAAGCTGTCCACAGTCAGTCAATAAAGTATGCCAAAATCAATGCATTGAAAAAAGCTGAAGTATATACACCATAAAAAACAAAGAGGACTTAGACCAGCAAAAACCTTTGAATAGGAAGGGTTGCCAAAAATATAACTGATGTTTTTTTTTCTTCTAAGTTGAAAAAGAAACCTATAGAAGAGATCATAGCTAGTTACATAACCACAAGCCTCACCAAGGATGTTTTGGAGAAAATATCTTCTAAGGTGAAGCAGAGTACAAAATACTTGACTGACACTTCATGCTGACTCAAAAAGTAATCAAAGAGAGGAACAGTCTTACATCATTAAAAAGGTTTCATCACCTACAAATAGATCTTGTGCTGGAAATGTACACACAGACACTGGAATAAAGATGTTAGCTAAACACTAAAGAAGACTATTAAAAACTAATACAAGAAGAGTACTACACTCTGGGGGTTACGCAAAGTAAGTAGGTAAGTCTTCACTAGAATCCAAGAGTTATTTGTCTTACACAACAAAAAGAGGAATAAGAATACAGTTAAATCTGTGCCTGAATGATTTCAGCATAAAGCAGGAAGCTTTTGTTTGTTTCCCGGCATTGCGGGGTCCTGAAGACCCAATCTTTTGGTACCAGGCTCCAAAGTGGAATCATGTGTGGACACCAAAACCTTTTCCGTTGCTGACAGGCCGCGATTCTCGTGGAAATGCCGCCCCATTACAGACAGGGCTAATATGTTCTCAGCTTGCAAAAGTGTCAACAACATTGTTCTAATGTTATAGAATCGTTTGAGTTAATTTACGCTCCTTCAACAAAGTGACGATTTGCTGCACTCTTTTTGTGATTAACTGAGATGGACTAACTGTATCTGACATGTTCTTAATCCACCCATATGTCCATGGCATCTGTGCTGTGCCAAAATCATGGAGGCTGTGTCACGAGCATTTAGTAAAGAAAAAGGCACAGAGGATTATGCAACATCCAGTGTTGTCTTCCTCCTCAACTGCACAAGTGGCCCAGAGCGAGAAACGTACGACAATTGTGATTTACAAAAAAAGGACATGAGGCTTGAAGAAAGTGGACATGTAATGCAAGAGAAGGGAAGTGCCAGTGTGTTGTTGGAAAGTCACCATTTACACAGACTTCGTCCAAGTGGTTTTCTCTTTTTTTGGCTTGATGCCATATCTCTGTGCCAGACTTCTGCCGTTCATCCCTCTTCACACATGGGGTTGTAGTCATCTGTATGGAGAAAAAAGCTCTCAAAACCCAAATTCCACCAGGACGCTGCCTAGCTTGTAAACTATGTAGTGTCATTTTTGAAATAAAAATTAGTAACCATTGGTTGCATCTAAACACCTTTAAAAGTCTGTTTTTTCAGTCTATCATTATTCCTATTTGTGTTCCATACAGTGGGAACACTTTATAAGAAGTACCATTACAACTTTGAATTGTTCTTTGTGGAATGAGAAACACAGCCAACTACACCTAGCACATAGTAGCCAAGGATGCGCTACACTAGCCAAACTCAATGAAAATGGATTTAAGCTAGTCACAGAAGTGTTTTATGAGTCCATAAATTTGGATCTTCAAGTCAGTTATTTAACTTTAGTCACTACAGAATAGCAACATTTTCCCCAAATATTCTTCATGAGGTCTCTTTTTCCACACCTTGCTTCCACTTGTCCAGTTGACTCCTACATCATGAGAATTTAATGTTAAAAATCTGTGTTTCTATGATATTCAGCAGGCAGCCGATATTGGATGTGCCAGCGAGCCCAGCTGCCTTTAAAGGTTCCATATGCTGTCACAGTGGTGAGGTTGTCTTGTCTGGGTTTTTTGTCATGTGCATTTTCTGTTTTATTTTGAAAACCTAACCTCACTTGCCCTTTCTCATGTGTCACCAGTCTGATCGTCTGCCCTGATCACTGATTGTGTCCACCTGTTCCCAATTTCCCCTCCTTGTGTATTTATAGTCTGCGGTTGCCCTTGTCCCGTCTTTGTTCATCGTTGATCATTGCACCCAAGCCAGCCTTTGCATTGCCTTTTTTGTTTGTAAGTTTTCATAGATTTTGTTAGAGTATGAATAGGTAGCATTAGCCTTATCGTCCTACGTGATTGTTTTTGGTTTGGTTTGTTATTTTTCTGATACGTTTTCGTCCTCGGGATTGGTTTTGTCTTTTAGCATTAGATAGTTCTTCTAGATTATTGTTGGATGTTGTAGTGTTTTTCCTCCTTCCGGAGCAAGTTTCTTTTTAACTTTTCAAGTCAGTCCTTCCCTCTTTTGGTGAAGTGTTTTTCATTTGAGATTAGTTCCTTTTTTGGTTTTGGATAGCGCAAGTGTAGTTAGACCTCTAGATAGTCAGAGAATTTAGTTTTAGGACAGTGTTTGTTTTTTTTTTTGTATGGTTTATAGCCCCTTGTGGCGGTAGTCTGGGAACAATAAAACCCATTACTCTGATTTCCGCATTTGAGTCCTCCTTCCGTTCCGGACCTAACACATGCAAACAGCCTTCCTTGACTTCATGACCACCTATATCATGAGCTATAAAACTGTGAGTTGACATTTGTACTTTAAATTGCATTCCAAATAAAACCCAGAAAGGTGCATGAAGGACATTAAAAATCAGTTTAGGCTATCTGTAGATGTCCTTTTATCAATCAGACCCAGGGATTAACACCTTTTGTCGTGAATATGCATCATACCGTTTGCATTCCCACTGCAGCATAAAAAGCATATGTATTCTTCCCCCGATGCTGGTTTGTTGAAAGTGAGTTTTAAAAAACGAAACATTGAGGTCCAGCTATGGCTATTCCAACACAGATCCACATGCTTCGGGTGACTGGCCAGTGGTTGAAAGTGAGTGGCAATGCTGTAAATGCCAAAAATGTAAAGGCCAAACTGTTTTCAAATGCTCAACGTGCAATGTTCGTCTGTGCCTCAACAAGAACCACAACTGCTTTCATGAATTTCACAAGTACAGGTCCTTCTAAAAAATTTGCATATTGTGATACAGTTCATTCTTTTCCATAATGTAATGATAAAAAATTAAACTTTCATATATTGTATATTCATTGCACACCAACTGATATATTTCAGGTCTTTTATTGTGTTAATAGTGATGATTTTGGCATACAGCTCATGAAAACCCAAAATTCCTAACTCAAAAAATTAGCATATCATGAAAAGTTACTTTAAACGAGCTATTAACCTAACTTTGAGTCACTATATCTCATTGAATAATGCATTGAGCTTAACTCAACCTGAATGAGCCATCGTTACCACTTGGTGGCTATGCTAAAAAAATCCTCTAGAAGGCTCTGTCTGTGAGCAGTATGTTTATTTTTTTATTTTTTTTTATTTTGGAAAAACAGTTGTTATTGTTATCCTAAGTGAGTAAGAAAAGCTAAGAAAAAATTTTGTCCATTGCTTTTTTTCTTGGTGCGGACCTCAAAGGGCTACAATGAAATTATGACTTTATAAAAAAAAAAAAATTCAAAATTGTTAGAAACATTAGAGATCATGAAAGTACACATCATTTTAATCAAGAAAACTGACAGATTGGGCCTTTAAAAGTCCTTTATTGGCATGTGAGAGACCTCAAACAACAGGATACATTTTCATGATAAATAGAAGTGAAAACAGCAGAACTGCTCATTTGCTTGTAAATTATAAGTAACGAATTTGTAGAGTTGCGGAGGGTATTTCTCTTTGTATCCTATACTGCCCTGTGGTGCATCATTTTCTATCAACCTCAGCAAAATAATCTTATATGTCATTCTTAAAATGATACTCTGACCTCTGACCTTTAGAAACAATTGTCAGCCCTGTGACCTCCTCTATGCTCATATCCATGAATTTGAAAATCTCATGAGTGAGCCAACTGTGTGGGGGATGCAGAAAAAATGCATTTCCCTTGTTCTGTTCTTGCTGGTTCCCTGACAGCTGAAGAATGGAACGGGGCCTTCTTATTGAATAACAGCATCGATGCTTGTGGCTAAGTACGCCTGTGATCTTTCAAATTAAACTGATGGATCATGACAGTACGTGGCAAAACGGATTTTGGATGTCAGGGCAGAGGCACGGCACAGCCATCAAAGGAGCCGTTCCCATGACAGATGTGACGGAAAACCCGTAAAATTATGATAATGATTGGGTAGTGTAATAAAATCTGTATATATCAAATCACCTTTTGCATTGCTTTGCCACGCTGCAGGCAATCGGTAACTACAGAGAATTGTAGAAAGGTTTTCTTTTTTCTGGAATAAAAAAAAATGATAAAAGTAAAGAAATAAAGTGAAACAGTGAAATAAAAAGATCAGTTATTTTTGTTGTGTTGTGTAAGGATCTGTCCCCCTTGTGATTATGTTATTTACCTGGAAGGTACAAAAGACAGAAGGGGATTTTTTCTGTCTTGCATAACATGACATTTTTCCCTGATATGTGTGCACTAATATGGTATTGGGTGCGATGAATGTGTGTTGTCTGTGGCCATGCTGTAGATTAATGGTAGAATGGGTAAGAATAGTATGGGTAAGATGCCTAATCCAAACCAATATGCAGCTGTGTGTGTGAGTGTGTGTGTGAGTGTGTGTGTGTGTGTTTGTGCCCACATTCAAATGCTGTGAGCAGGTCTTATATTACAAAAAAAATTAATTCCAGAACACTTGATATCGCAACCTCCTTTAGTGGACATGTGTAGATATGATGTCTACGTGACCATGAGAACTTTGGTGCCATTCGGCCACCACCATTTAACTATGTAAGAAGGAATCTCCTCTGTCTGTGTGTATGTTTGACTGTCCTTTGTATATCTCACAAACCCTTGATCAGATCAACTTTAGACTTGGTGGTTGCATCGATGAAGACACAAGGGAGTGCAGTGTCAAGTGTGAAGTCTTCCAGATGATCAGTGCTGCAAGCAACTGAAATTGTCCTGTTCCGAATGGGCACTGCATTAGTCCTGTTGTAAGCATGCTGATTTATAGCCTGAGACATATAACTTTAGTCTTTTACATGAGACCATGCATCTAAAACTCTTTGGAAGGTTATCTAACACTGCTATAAATTTTTCTGCTATTGTTTATTACCTAGTTAGGTAAAGCCACTGTCATTTTAACAATTGCATCGCAGAAGGTCATCAAAAATGTTCCATTGACTTATAATGAATAATAATCAGTTTATTGACGGTAAACAGCAAAATACATATAATAGTACAATGTTGCCAAATGCTTTCCTTCATCCTCGTAAGGCAAATAAAATACCTTTTACTTTGATGGGCTTTGGTGCATAGACATGAGTGTTTGAGCACCTTTGAAATGCTGTTTCTCTGCAGGGAGCCTTTGAACACGCTGGATTCCTTCACTGTCAGATCTCAGAGTGAGAAACGGCGAAACACAGCTGCTGTTGACAGGAGGAGCCGTGGCTGGATTTAAGAGAATGTCAGGGCTGTCAGGAATCAGACACGCTCCTTTGTGCCTTGAAAAACACAATGTGAAAGAATCATATTCTTTAAGTGCCAACACTTGATCTTGTTCGGAAATCATGAAGGAGATAGAATAATACTTCATATAGATCTTCATTACTTACTATCAGGTATTTTATGGTAGCCGAAAAATATTTTTCTATAAGCTTATTATTTTCAATATTCTTGATAATGGAACCTGTATTTGGAAATGATAAGAATAAGATATGTCATAGGTGTTGAATAGATAATTAGATTAATAACTCTCAATTACTGATGATATAAAGAATAAAATGAAAATATACTTTCACACATGAATAGAACCTGCACATTCCAACCACTCAAAGATAACCTTTATCATTAGCATGCAGCCCTCCAAAGTCTTTATCAACTATTCCATTGAATAATTCTGATACAACAATGGATGTTTTATGTATTTTTGGTCCATTGTATTCCCAATATTTAGAATAATTCATTGTGTCTTGAAAACTTCAGAAACGGACAGAGAAAATATTGAGGTTAAAGTGCAGACCAGATTAATTGACATTTAAAAACAGGATTAGTTGATTATAATATGCAGAAAAGCGTTTAGTGTATATGCAATTAAATGTAGCAGGGGTCCATCTTTTGGTTAGTCAGTTAAAGTGGAATTGAAGGGTTGTGAATCTTTTAGGAATAGCTCAATCTCAGTATCTCTTAAGAAAACTGTGCCTTAGGAGTACAAAGATTTGGGATGGTATTTTTCTTTTTTTAAATTGGTCCATTAATGGTTTCAAAAACGGCATAAATGTGATATCATAGTCCCATTTGCTCAAACTGGAGTAGAGACAGTGAGCACTGCTGCCTCCACTCTGATTCTTCTTAAGAGACATTCTAAATTGCCAGATTTCAATTACAGAATATGTAGCCTCGGGAGTCCACATGTTTAGGAATTATCTTAAAATACATCCAGTAATGGCTTCAAAAACAGATATGTTCCAAATGGGGTGAGGGCAGAGACCACTGAAGCTGTAGAGAAGATCACAGACATATAAACACTAGGCTGATGTGTGAGTTTTTGGATTTTTATGTCTAGTTCATTGGAGAAAATCCTTAAAATAGGGTTTAACTTCCAAACCTTCACTTACACTTTAAGGCTGCTGTATGGTTCTACGTTGAATCAATGCCATACTGTACCAACAGCACAGAAAAGACATTGGGGGAGATCAGTGTGTTCAACCATTGAACAGGTCAAGGCAGAGTGAACTTGATCTTTCTGTGCTTGTCTGGCCACTTAGCGCTGCTTTGAGACAGGATGAGGGGCCTAGTGGATGTAGGTTTTGTTCAAATAAACATTAAATCTTAACCAGTGAAAATGTCTTCTGTTTGGTACAATTAGTCCAACTGGAATTATCTTATTTCATTGGCAGATAAATTAGCTTATTTTCTTCTTTCTGATTTGGATCAATTTGGTCTTGTTAGGGGAGACAAATGCATGTTTTAAATATTGATGGGGATTTATCCTTATGTATGCTGCACCATCCCTAAAGTTACCGTTGTAAACATTTATTACCTCCAAATCAAAACAATCTGCTCATTTCAGTCATCATTGTTTGCAGTACAAGAAGAAACCAGAAGAAACCTGACACAAAGGTAGAGAAACTCCATTCCCAACTCGTGCTTTGGGGTGTAATTGCAGAGCAACTTAAACATAGCAGCAAACAAAAGCATGGAAGTGTGTTTTAGGAATCTCCAACACACCTGATTCTAATTATCAACTCGTTATCAAGTAGATGAAGCTTGTCATAATTAGAATCAGGTGTGTTGGAGTGGGGAGATTCCCAAAACATGAAGGATGGTAGCTCTGGCATAGAATATGTGCGTAGGGCGCATGTGTAGATTCAACACAGAACCATAAATCAGCCTTCGGTCAGTCCACAATTTTGGTCCAGAGTGAAACATCTCAATGATGAATAGCCATGATATGTTGTTCATTCATGGTCCCCGGAGGATGAATCCTAATGAGTTTGGGGATCATAGAGCCGCTAGCATGGCTATAGGCCCTTTGTCTTGATTATCAATTAATCAAATACTGTGTGCACCTTATGGATATTTCTTTTGCCTAAATTAGCTCTTGGTGGAATCTCATATCGCTAATTAGTATCCAGCATCTCATCATTGTGCATGTCAGTTTACTGGTTAATATAGTGGAGAGGCAGATATTCTGATGGGCTGAATCGGATATTGACAATCAACTGGCAGCCAGAAACGGCATTGCAGAAAGAAATGATTGCAGGATGTGTAAGAAAAGCAATTTGTGCGCAGATCAATTGTAGAAGTGAGAATATGCAACACTATGTGTTTGTCAGCTTGTTTGCTGAGTTTTTTCTGTCCACAAGTGGCTGAATTTAATCATTTATATTTAGTAAAACAGTGTTTCGATGTACATCCTTGTCAGTTTTCCTACATGCTAAATCCATTAAACACTTCTCCATCATGAAATCCCTTCAATAGGACCTGCCTGAAAAAGTAAAGTAGACCAAATGTTTTTTTTTTAGTGTGAATTGCCCCAACAATATGAAAACAGTTTGATTATATCTTTTATATAGGTGGTAAATGTTATTTAATTGTGTTTACTCAAGCAAGCATTTCATTCTTTGGCACTTTTGGCATCACTGTCATGCCAAAAAGGTCAGTAAAGGACACCCTCGTGTGTAATATTGTTGAAATGACAAAAGTCTGGATGGTGATTTAGTACCAGCGAGTGATGATTTTACAAATGTTATGCAAATGTTATTTAGTAAATGAGATGAATAAATGAAGAGAAAAGCTGCACACAGCCATGAGTGAAGATACAAAGTTGATGGGTTTATGAAACTCCTGCTATGAGTCATTCATGTAATAGACGACATGCTCCGCACTGATCAGTGCAGCAGTTTGGAGTGTTCTGTATTAATTAGACATGAATCACATTTATGAGTGTGTGTAATGTACATGTGTGTGTGTAAGATGTGACTGTATGTAGTCAATCAGCCTCATCAGGGGATGTTCATACAGACCAGCTGCAGGCCTAATGGAGTTGGTCGGACTCTCCATCTGCTGACGATCGATGGCGGATGTGCAAGTTGGAGCTGGTGGGTGTTGATTGGCTGTTGGAATAGTGTGTGTGTGCATTAAAGCTTTGGTAAGTACAATAAACCTGAGGGGGAACAAGCAAGTGCACTTGCCTTTCTCCAACCTCTATCTGATTAAAGGGAATGAAAAATCCATGAGCGCTCATTAGATGGGTTTACAGGTGGTTAATGAGCTGATATTTAAAACGTGTCACTCGTCGGGTTGCTCTGTCTTTCTCTTGCTCCCTTAGTCTCTCACTGTCTTTCTCTCTTAGTCTCTTTCTCTGTCTCTTCATGTCTCTCTCTCAATTTCTCTCCTAGTTTTTCCCTCTTGGTCTCTCCCCCTTTTTTTTACTCTCTCTCTGTCTCTTTCTCTCAGTTTCTTTGGCTGCCGTCCAGGACAGAGCGCCACTGGGTCTGCTGGGGTGCCAATATTGCTCTGTATCAGCAAAATGTCAGCCAAGAACATGTTACACAAACACAAAAGTACCCACACACACATACACACAGACTACAAATCCCCAATGCCTATTTCCATCAAGTCGAAGGACATGTTCAAGATCACTGTAAAATATTATAAACCAAAAACATGGTAATACTGGACCCCAATAAAATATCTCAAAATGAAAAATCAACATCTCATAAAATACAGTAAATTTCCATAATTAAAATGCAGTTCATAGCGTTTTAATTTTGCATAAAATTGTATGTATTTTTGCTATTTTTTGTATTTTTCTCAATGGTTTACACTGGAAAATAAAACTTTATATTCCTCCTAAAATGGTATTTTCTTTTCAAAGTACACAAAGTAAATGTGTGTGAAGAAAACACTTCTTCACCATTCATCATCATGACTTAGGCCTTTTTTGTTCAGTGTTACACTTACTATAGATAGTACACATATTGTTTTTATACTCAGAACAAACAAATCCCACAAAACAATATACAGCATACATCTCACTATATATGCAATTACAGTAAAAAAAGAAAGAAAAAGACAACTATGCTTCATCCTTTATTCTGTTAACAGCCCCTCATCAACATCACAAGCAATGTCTTCCCTGGCCAAGCAGCGGGGGGAATATCTCAGAGCATGGAGAATCCAGCCATGGAAAACATCCACTACTATAGCTCCACATGTGTCTTCCATAACTTGGAGAAGGTGTATATGCATGTGTAGATTTCGGCCATACACTTTCCGTTGCTAGATGGGAAAAAATCCCCAATAGGATTGAGGAATGGAGAATATGGAGTGAGATAAACAACTGAAAAGCATGGGTCGGCAGTAAACCAGTTATGGACCAGAACAGCCCGGTGGAAACTTACACTGTCCCAGAAGACAATGTACCTGAGCTGCTCTGAGCTGTCCAGCTGATCCAGTGGAATGAGGGTGTTGTGTAGGGTGTCCAGGATTGGTGATGGATGACGCTATGGTGGGTAATTGCTGCACACATTGTGATGTTCCCTCCATGCTGGCCAGGGACTTAGCAGGAACAATAGCATGATGGCCGAAGGTATCCCATCCCCTCCTTCATGTTTTTGTGAATCCAACCTCATCAATGAAGATGAACCTGTGCTCCACTGCAGCCTCCTCTATCACAAGGACTCTCTGAAACAGAGATGGAGTGGTCACTATTCTGAAACGCAATCATTATGATTATAATACTGAAATATATGTAATTTATGCCGTTTTGAGTGTATGCATCATTTTTAGTGGGAGTAGATTCTACCTGTTGTCATTTCTGAAAGTCTGGATGATGAAGCCGACAATGTACCTGCTCATATTTGGCTGAAGTCTTTGCCTAGCTGCCCACATTGTTAGGCTGTAGTTGACCACATGATCAAAAGAAGTGGCTCGGATCTCATCAGACATTACAGTCCTTGGCATTCCTCATCCTTATCCTCTTCCCCATCCAAAAAAGAAGACCTCACCTATTGACCTTTTGTGAGTCATATGTCAATGTTAATTTTGTTTGTATCGCACAATTCACTACAAGTAAACTCAAAGTGCTTTACATTTAAAAAAAAAAACAAAAAAAAAAACAGCATTTACACAAATACACACTGGCATGCACCACATGAACAGTACTCAAAAGCCTGGGAGAACAAAACAGTTTTGAGTTTGGTATAAATGAAACACAGTAGTGATGGATCTCAGGTTATCAGGCAGCTTGATCCAGAGAACAGGACCAAGTAGCTGGAGGCTCCCTCATCAGACCTGGTTCTAATTTTGGATACAGCTTGAAGAGCTCTACCTGATGACCTGTGGGACCTGACTAGGGTGTACGCAGTGAGCAAGTCAGAAATGTATTGAGGAGCCAAACCATTAAGTGCTTTATAGACTATGTAGTTGTGTGAGAGAATTGAGACAAACTGTAAATCATTATCAATAAAAAAATGTCCCCTTTAAAAAAATATTGTTGTAAAACAGGTAACAGGAGTCACTTGGACCTTACCCCCACTGTGCACAATCCACCACTACAGTCACTTTATTAAAACATGCGCAAATATTTATCATACTGTGTATGTTTATACTGGTACATTTGTACTCTCTGTATGTAATGTGTATAATGTGTATTTTATTTCTTCTTCTGCCTCTAGATATTTTCTATATTTTTTATAAAATGTTATCTTCTATGTCATTGCTTCTCTGTATCTGAGCTGTGGTAATGTACGAATTTCCCTGATGTGGGATCAAAAAGTTTCTAATCTAATAATCTAATCTAAAACTGTAAAAGAAAAAAAAAGTACAATATGGGCAACTTCAATCTGACTGCCGGTTTATAATCTGATGTTTGACCGGAATGAACTATTTCACTTGTTTCTGCACGCACTTGACATCGGTCTGAACCCTCATGGCCTCGGGCTAGCCTGAAAATTTCTACTTGTTATCCTCATTAAAAATCTCCTCACCCTTTAAACACTGCATGATAAAAAGGGTAATTCCACCACGAGTGAACGGCTCGTCTTTCACGCTAGTAGCTCTGTGTGGGCAAAAGCTGCGTCAGGTAGATTGTCTCATAACCACTCTAGTTGCAGTGCAGGAAATATTACCTCAATAATCTGCAGCAATAGGCGTTTCAGCAGGAAACGGCTCCCTGTGCTGGGTGTGTATATATGGCCGGGTTGATTCAAGCTCATAATTCAACGCTGTTTTTGGCACTTTTCATCCTCTGTCTGCTGCGGCAGGGTGCTGGCTACATGACGGTGAACACCATGATGGCAATCCACCATAGCTGCATGACTGGCAGAAACCCTGGGGCACTATGACCGGAGTGCTAAAGGAGAACATGGCAGTCAATCACTTGTATTAATCGGCCTGTGATCAAGAGAAACAGCAGACATGCCACATGAAAGAAGAGACTGAGACAGAGAAGTGGAACCAGCTGGTGCAGCGCCACAGAAATTAGCTGTGACATCGCCCAAGTGATGCAGACTCACACACACACTTTCTTTTTCGAGAAAAAACATGAATATTTCTCAAGGTAGGGTATCTAAAATCCTTTTAGTTTCATTTACATTGTGAAAATTCTTAAGAGATGCAATGAATGATAAACAGCTGAATCCAGCTATAAATGATGCTATAGAACTAATTTCAACAGCAAATACATACAAGCACACACACACACACACACACACACAAAGCCACCTACATACAGACACTGAAGGTCAGTTGTCTATAGCCTTTTTCTGTACTGTGCCATATAATATGGAAAGACAGGGAAGTAAATCAAAGCATATTAATTGATGGATTGCTTGGAGCACAGCATATCAGGTTATTGATTCCCTGGAAAGACTCTAGGCTGACTGTAAAAAGAGAGATGGTGAACCTCTGTAGCAGTTGGTGTCCATTTCCTAAATAAAGTTTTCTCACAACCTAGTCTCCTGATGGAAACATTGACAATGTATGTTTCGGCAGATACGTTGAATGTCAAGGTTTTTTTAATATGCACATACTTTCACAAATACTGTTTTATGTTGGGATAATGCCGTAAATAAGGTGTTGTTCAGTTGGGGAACAAAAAACGCTTGATTAAGGTTAAGGAAAGGTCATGGTTTGGATGAAAACGATCAATGACAGACAAATGTCCGGTAAAATGTTGGGTTGAGTAGATGTTGCCAGTAAAATGCCCAACATGACGATACAAATGTGTAGTTAACAATAGTATTGAACAGGTGTTCCAACTCCAGTCCATGAAACAAAGCATTGATACAAATCAAACAATTGTTCTAAATCATTTCATGCTTTGTGATTAATTATTATTGTCATTCAATAAATTCAGAGGTTTTCTTGCAATAACCTTTCTTGGATTGTAAATTACTACTTTGCTTACATTACTGACGTTAGTCCTTCAGTTCTCATTTCACTTTCTCATTCACATCACAAAGCAGTGAGTTATTTTACATGCTTTATTTTAAGCATACATGCTGCCAGATAAATAGAACACGCCCAATAATGGATTCATCACAACACAAAGTATGTGTGACAGAAATTGTTTTAAAGATGTTATCTCAAGTTCCATATTATATCTATTGTTTCAACCATAGCTCTTTCTGGAGCAATAAAAAGCCCTAGAAAAAGCTATTAAGTGGACCTTCAATTAATTTTTCTTTTTGGTCATAATCAGGTATGTGCACAGACAGTCTGAAGGTGGTGCTCCAGCACCTTTTGTCCTCTGACTAGATAGTTGCCCTTTTGAAAGCCATTTTTTCTATTTCTTGTTCTAATATTATATTTTAGTTTTTAAGTCTTATTAATTCAGGCAAGGGCTGGGCGATATGGACAGAATCAAATATAATAATATTTTCTGTTTTATCAAATACTTCTATTGATATTGCAATAGTACTGTAGGATGTCTATTAGTGCCTTATAATATAGCACATGATATTTTAGATCATCATCAGTAATGTTGATATATTGATGAAATGAGTAAAGGCTAGAACCACAAAATAATATAGATCAATATCAACTATATACATACTACTACTGTCTGTTTTATACTACTTTGTAAACTGTATTAAAGAGATTACATAACTCACAGCCCAGCCAATTCAGTTATTCTAGCCTCAGGTTTATGTATTTTGCAAATTTTGCAATCTGCAAAACAGATTACATTATTTTTTTCCTATCTAATTCCTAGTATAAGTATCTTGCAGCTTTGGAAATTCAGTTATTCAAGCCTCAGGTTTACCAGTTATACCAGTCTGTTCAGAAAACATCACTTTATTGTGATGTACCTTTTAAAAGCAGAAGAAGACAACACTTTGTGTGATCTCATGATATTGATTTAATATCCAGCCCTAATTCAAATTGATTTTATTCTTCAAAAACTGCAGGATTTGTTTTGATGAGATAAATTTTGACAGTTTGATTGATTTCCTATTGATTGTAAAATATATTAAAGTTTGGTTCCTCTGCTCATGTGTGTGTGTGTTCATGGTGCAGCAGCATCGCATGGCACGAGGCAACAAATGTGTAACATGAACTCATGTATTCAGCTATCAGTGTTTTTTTTCTCTTTTGCATAAGCACCTGCCCCCCAAAATGTCTGTGCACAGCCCTGGTTATTATACTGTTTCTAATGTAAAAAATGGCACATTTGTGGCATTAATGCATCTGACAGTCTGAGTCCTCACAGTACATAGATAAGACAATACAGTACTTTAGTAAATGTACTTGGTTACATTCTACTATTGTGTAAATCCCTCTTAAGATGAAACCCAAACACCCCCATGACACGATACCAACAACCATTGTCCATGTGAATAGATCAGTGTGACCTGTTACATGTTGTCATACTAAAAGCTGTTCCGTGTGTCCATTCAAAACTTTGGTAAGTGAATGAGGAACCTGCAGAGAAAAGATCAGCTTCAGCAGGTTTCTGTATTGACATTCAGCTCTGGAATCTAAAGGATTGCAATACTCTCTTTATTTTAACTCTATCTAAAAAAAGCTGGAAAATACCCACAGTAAGTATATTTACTCAAATACTGTACGTAAATACAATGTTGAGGTACTCGAATGTGGGTTTTCCCTGTACTTTATTTCACTACTTCTACATTTTATGTTATTTAATGTTAGGATTATTTTAATATACTGTACATCTAACACATCCAATCACAACAATTAGTATTCTTTGTATTATAATAATTCTACAGTAGCGACGTGCAGTATTTATTAGGTGAACATTTGAACATTCACAGTCAATATATATTATGATGATGGTGATTATAGGTATGATGCTGTATGATGTTGTATTGTGTTGTATGAAGCTGTAATATGTATGATTTTGCATGATACTCTAAGATATATATATATATATATATATATATATATATATATATATATATGTATTGTTGTAATTTTGTTTTTTCCATGGATAGTCACACTTTTATTTCACATCACGAGTTGAATAGAAAACATTGTCAAGACATTGACAAGGTTACAAATAGTCAGTTGTTTTTGAAATAATATTTTTTTTTTCCTTCAAACTTTGCTTTTGTCAAAAGGTCAGTTGTATAGCTTCTTTCACCAGCTAAACTGTTTTCAGCTGTGCATATTGTACCATTAGAACACTAAAGTGATATTTGCTTGAAATGGGCCTCTATACACTTATGTAGACATTGACAGCAATTTGAAGCTAGAATAGTCATTTACCACATTAGCAACATATAGTGTATTTCTAATTAGTTTAAAGTTATATCCCTTGGAAAAAAAACACAATAATAAATAAACAATAATATATTGTATGATATTATATATTTTATGATGTTATATGTTGTATGATATGATGCTATAAGATTCTGATGATATTATATTATGTTGTATGATATTATATTCCGTATAATTATTATTCGTAGTATGACTTATTGACGGTAGCACATTGTCTGATCCTCAGCAGTCATTGATCATATGACAGCAGCAGCGTAGCAGACACAATCGGAAGGAAACGTCAGTGTTCCCTCACTGCGCTGCGCAGATGACGCAGACGGCTCCTGCTGAGGCTTCGTACGGAGAATACGTAAGAGCCGTTGGTGAATGACTCGCCGTTGGCGCGCCGGCGTAAAGCAGACGTCTTTTTTTGGTACCGAGCGGAGAGGAGATGCACACGGCACTCGAGTGAGGTAACTATATAAAAACCCCATTTGTTATCATTCACTCCCACAACATGGACCCGGCAGTAAGACTCGGTGTTACGTTATGTTCACCCACTGCCGGGAACTCCGACCGTTAAACCTCCGACAGCGTTTGTTAACGCTGCTCTTTAGGCTGGAAGCTAATTTCCTGTGTGCTAACATGTTAGCTGTTAGCCGTCTGACAGTCTTTGATCAGGAATGGACTAGGCTGAATAGGCTGTCGGCTCTGACCTTGCTGCTCTGCAGCTGGAAGCTCTCGGGAAGCGGTGTGCTTGTTATTCCTATGGTCGCTACTGTTGTTGTTGGTGGTGTGTGTTTATGTGCGTGGGTTTAGTTTGTTCTGCTGTTTGTAGCCTTGATCTAGATTCTAGAGGCACGTTTCAATGACAAGGAAGCTTCCTCACCACGTGTAGCGAGTCTCTGTGAGGACTCTTCTGTTACAGCGAGGTGGGAAGTAACGAAGTAACGGTGAACGATACGTATACTCTAGTTCTGCATTTTGAGGCACTTGACTATTCCCATATGATCCTACTTCATCTTCACTACATTTAAGAGGGAAATATTTTACTTTTCACTCCGTTTATCTGACCGCTTTAGTTACTGTCAGATGCCGATTTTAATTGATTTAATATACTTTAATCTCATGCATTTTGTGTAAAAGGTGTCAAATGTTATGATAGGGTACTATTAATCCACCCAAAGTATCCCAAAAGGAGATGATGGCATGAGTCATGCTTCTATTGTGTTGCTTGCCGTCGCAGTAGCAGGTGCTGACTTCTTTGCTATTTCTGCCTCCATTAATACATCAGTCTCATCGTCATCAAGTGCAGTTGTTCTCATGTTGTCACCAACATCTGACATGCCTGGGTTTGTCAGCTTAAGTCCCCACACCTGACAGCCCTTTTGCAGCTGATTTCCTCCAGATATCATCCATTTTTATTTATTTAGGTTATGGAAATGCTAAGGGGAGTGGAGTAAAATTGAAAAGACATAAACAAAAATTAAGTGAAATACAGATACTCCCAGAAATACTTAAGCACCATATCCAAGTATTACTATATTGTTATAGTGCATATACTGCCTTCATACCTTATGGCATTTCACCAGGCTTTAAGCTGTATGATATTTGTGAAAAAGAAAAAGCTGAGCTCACATGATAGGGAGCAGAAACTCCCCCAGCTAATGTGCAATGCAACACATTGAAAATAATGAAACCATTATTATAGTGATTTTGTATGAAATTACCTTAAACTGAACTCCAGCGCTTGAGTTTCAACAGAAATCCGTCAGCTGTGATTTTTTTTTTTTTTTTTTTTGGAGGACGTTGAGAAATAATGTTTGAATCACAGGTCTGTATGATAAAGTTTCTCAGAAGCAGACGTGAACTTCCTCATATCACAGTGAGACAGTCAGCAGTCTGACCTCAGAGACAGATCATCAGAAATCACATGAGCTGGAGAGACTGGGAAATAATATTTTACAATAATATAATGTACAATATATATTTTCAGATTAATTTAAAAGGCACAGAGTGATTATAGAGACAACAAGGGTTGTATGCCTTCAGAACATAAATCACAGCATCAGAAAATAATAACTGCTTTCTTTGTTTGAGTAATCCTAACATATGTCAAACAATATCTCAATGTCTGTGTTAGTAGTGGTGAACATGTTTGCTTATTGATAAAGAAACAAAGATTCATGGACTAAATGATAGTTGTCTGTATTTTACCAGAAAGAAATCAGAATTCCTCTTTATCTCTTTAGATTATAGATTGTAATTTGCGATGTATGTGTGATCTGTCATACATTGTAAATTTCATCATATTGGGACCCTAGCAATGAATTTTTTTCAAATTAAAGTTTTAGTTTATGAAATTTGCTGAAAAAGTAGCCAACAACATAATACAACATGATCTTCCATCACCAATAAAATGTGAATGTGTGCAGAGTTCTTCACATGACAAGCTCTAAAAACACATTTTGTGAAGGTCATGTTTTGTATGTGGTTACAAACTCAATATTCCCATTGTGGTATGGAGACAGCTGACCCAGAATGATCAGATGAGTGTTTCCCCTTTTTCATGGTTAAAGCCTCAAACAGTGCATAACATTCAATGGAAAAATAACACAACAGAAGTGATTAATTAATGTTATGTAGAATGATGAGATGAATCCTTTATCAGCTGTGAAAAAGCTGATCAAAATAAAATGACCACAGTACAGTTTCACTGATTAAAAATAAAACAAACCACAATGATTTGATACAGAGGCAACACTTTATAATAGCATCATCTATATGTGGTTAATAGATCATTAAATTTTGTTCAATAGCTTTTCCTGTTTTTCAGTTTGTTAATTCTTACTTAGTTGGTAAACCCTCATAAACATAAAGTGAATGGTAATAATAAACCTTTACAATTGCTTATATATTCTATATTTGTATAGATTCGTTTAGTATTAAGAATTTTAAATTGGGTATTATAATCATCAGTTCAATTTTATACTAATATCTAAACCATGTTTATAGACAGCCTGAACCAATTATTAACTATTATTAACAGTAAAGTAGCTATTTACTAAAGTTCTATTAACCATTCATAGATGGTCATGTAATGTCAAATGTGCATTAACAATAAGAAGATTCACGAAAATATAATTGTATTTTTATGTTTAATTTATTTTCGCTGCAGTCTTTATTTAAAAAACAAAAAACAGAGTTGCAGCAGACCTGCAGGTTTCTGGGAACTTGTTCCTGATATGTGGAGCATCAAAATTGTTTCGTTAACATTGCACTACACATTACACCCACATGTGAAAGTTTAAATAAAAAAATATTCAAAATTAAAGCTGCAGTGATTTCCTTCCATTTATTCACTAAAACGTGTCAAATTCCAAATATAGTCAATCTTAAATTTTCCATAACATGTCTTGTTCGCTTTAGTAGCTACAAGTTCCTTGAGAAAGTAAACTGAACATGAGTAAACTGGCCTGTGTGTGATACTGATTGAATTCCCCTTTAAGATGTTTAAGCCGCATTACCAAACCTACATACCAGTCCTCCTTCTGATTAAAGCTCACAGCTTTAAAGTATACCATAAGGGTTTTATCTTGAGACTCGCATTGTACCCTAGGACCCGCTCATACGGTCCTACATAAATGCCTGGTGCTTCTGTAATGTAGTCAATACCCTGCAAAGGTCAGAAGATCACACTTACAGTTCTGCAGTACAATTATAGTTACAGAATTATGTACTCTAAATTCAGGACTCAGGAACGTTGACGTAAGAGCTGCTAACTGCTTAATACAACCAACAACTTCTGGATTGTTGGTGTTGAAATACTGTTTAATGGCTGAAAGTCTAAAGCCACAGTATGTGAACAGAAAAGCGGGGCCTGTATGTAATTGTTTACAAATTATTTTGCTGCTTATGTTTGGATTACACTGGGATGCAAAGAAAGCAAACATGGCGAACACAGGCTTCCATTGGCGTGGAGTTTTTTTTTTGTTTAAAACCGGTCAAAGTGTCCTTGAATGTTCTGTTGCATCAGGACAAATAACAAGCAGCACAAAAGGCTGCAGAGAGGCTGAAATCAACCTTAATTTCCTGCTATTATAAGCTGATATTCTGTGTGAATTTGTCCTTTCTTTCCTGAAATAATGACAGAAATTGTCTTTAGAAATAAATTTTTTAATCATTTTTAATATTCAAACCACACAGGTCAATGCTGCGGCAAGCAGAGACTAAAGCTGTAGTTTATATTTCTGCGTACATAGCTATGGCATTGACGCAGACCTCTACGTCATAGGCTGATACACAACTCCAAAAACTCCTCACTATTATTTTTTTGGGGCTGTTTTTTCCTCTTGCCTGTGCTTTAACATTTGCAATAAAACCATTTGCTCTTTAAAATCAATGAGCTCCAAACTACGGTGGACAGGAACCCTCAACGCTGCAAATAAAAGAAATGCTGCTGCAAATTACCGGGGACTATTATTGCCGGTGCACCTGTAGATTTTTATGTGAGCAAAGAAGAATACAAATACGAAGAAGAGGAGTTGTTGTAAAGTAGAAGTAATTAGGGGGGCAAATAATTGTTTCTCCAGTAAGTGCCGCTATATGACCATTATAGCCCGCAAGGATGATTGTTGAAGAAGACTAGAGGTTCCACCCATGTGCGGGTTATTGTTCTCGCCATGACTGAGAAAGATGTATCTTTTTGCTAATCCAGATAAAAAGTGGAAACTCTGCATCTGTGTGTTGTGGTCATTTTATTGACAAGTTACCACATATTTTTGGAGGAATATGATGAAGAATTATCAGTGTATCATGAACAAATGATGCACTGAATTCTTCTTCGTATTCTTCTTCTTCTTCACTCGCATAACAAACTACAGGTGCACCGCCAATAATAGTCCCCGGTAATTCACTTCCGTTGTGGAATTTTCTTTTATTTGCATTGTTGAGGGTTCCTGGCCACCGTAACAAACACATTCTACATCCCGGTACAAGAACGAAAGAAAAAGCAGGCAAAAAATCTGGTACATAATCTGAAATATGTATTATTTAAGGGTGTGTTGTTGTTTTTTTTCTGTCTTGTGCCAGACTTCCTTATTTAATTTTTTTTTTTGCCTGGCATACGATTGCCACTGTGAAGAGAAAGCATTGATTCTGCAGAACACGTTCCCTCTGCGCAGAGCTTCTATTGCACAAGGTCTGCACTTACTTAGGATTTTTTGGAGGTGCGTGTCAGCCTAGGGCGTAGGGGTCTACCTCGTAGCTACATATGCAGAAGTTTAAAACTAGGCTTTAAAGGCTTTCTTTGCATCCCATGTAATCCAAACCTAAGCAGCCTATAAACTAGGTTTAACACCTAGTTTAATCCTAGTTTATACTTCTGCATACGTAGCTACGCCGTCGACACAGACCCCTACACTGCAGGCTGACGCTCACCTCCAAAAAATCCTAACTAGGCATTGGGGGTGACGCAAACCACTGGGAAAAAAAGTCTGCGACAAGGAAAATATACACGGGTACAAGAAAGGAAGGGAATATATTAAAGGGAATATGATTGTTTTTGTTTTGCCTGTTTTTTTTTCTGTTGTTTCAGACTTTTTTTTTTTTGGCTAGCATACAGTTGCTACTATGAAGTGTAGGAAGGATTCAGCGGAGGAACACGTTCCCTCAATGCAGAACGACATATGCTCAATGCCTGCGTCACGTCGGCCCGTAGCTACTTCCACAGAAGTATAAACTAGGCTCAAACCTATCCATATGTCGCATACCCGGAGTATACAAGGCGTACTTGAACGCAGCATGTAATCCCGTCTCTGCAGCAAGCAGAATTGTGCCGTCTGTGTTTTGTCTCGTGGAGTCACACTGCAGGAGCAGTGATGTCGTTTGTTCACTCAGTCGTTAAGTCTCAGTTAGACAGCAGGGAGCGTGGGGACGGCCCCAGTACTCCATCTAACTCTAACTGCAAGGAATCTCCGTCCTTATCAATGTTCCTCACATATCTTAAAATAACAACTGTTCATCTGGTCCACTGCACACTTGTAGGTGTATTTCTGGGGAACCCGAGGATGTGCAATGTCAAATCTGGGGCATTTTTGCCAGATGGTCCACAGTAACAAAAAAAAAAATAATTTGTTTTGGCCTGTAACTTCTGAAGCATGAGTCTCGGATACATTTTTTTTCTGGATTCCATTGGTTCAGACAAAGCTTTTCATATAAACCACACCCATTTTGCATCTATATACATTTTCCACCATTCTTAATGTTGTCCAAATCATTTTTTTTCATCACGCTTTGTGCTATTGCAACCACATTTGGTGAACAGGTAGATATGATGTTTGACTGACCATGTCAAATTTGGTCCGATGCAGACAATAGGTGGCACTGTCGCAGTTATAGTTCTGGGTTTGTACCCAGAATCAAAAGAATTCTTGTCTTTCGGTGCTAAATTTTGGTTCCTAAGGAGTTAATCTCATGCTGCTGGTGATTTGTGGTGGACATCCACAAAGGGACCCTGTCACATTGATGGTAAACGGCAGCATTGGTGAGCTTAGGGTGAAAAGAAAATGGAACCAGGAACATTTGCATAAAAAGTACCTGCTGTCAGATTTGATCATACCATTAACTTAATTTTTTCCACATCATCAAGCAAATCTCATCACACAGACTTCCATATAGGAAACCTTAAAAAAAGCCTGCAACTTCCAACTTTCTACTGACTTTTTCTATACTCAACCGAACATAAAAAGGTTACACGAGTGACAAAACATAAATAAGAGAATGTGAATATACTGGTTACATTGGATTCTCTCAAATCTACTTTTTGAAAATGAGTGCTGGAAATAAATTTATACAGTACCTTCTGTTTCATGTAATGTTACATAATGATATGTTGACAGAATTTCAACATTTTTTATTTTGTAAAAACTGCTTTGCATGTAAAAATACCAACTTACTGAAATGGTCTACTTAAGTAACAACCACAATGTGATAAGTGGGTGGTTTATATTGTTATTTTATTAAACCACTTTAAATCTAAAAATGCCAAACAGCGGGAATAACTAAACATTTGTATTTTTATCAAAGAGTATTGTTTAGGAACCAGTATGAAATATTGATATGGTCCCCAGCCCTAGTTGCAGCACAGCATCATGTAAAAGGTATGTATGACTGTCCTTCACATAGTTTGAGAATTGTTCATGTGACTGACTTCAGACTTAGTGGGTGTGTTGCTGAGGACTCCAGGGAGCGCAGTATCATGTGTGAAGTGGATCGGATGAACGGTTCTCAAGAAAGAGTGCTCAAATTGGCAAGCAGCACTTCCAGGGCCAAAGCAATAGGCCCATTCACAATGGCCACCGCACAAGTCTAACTAAAATTGACAGTCTGTAGGTATCTATCTGTATATGTACGTACGTAGGTCTGTCCTTCAGGACTTCACACTTGAAGAATATAGCTGCAACAATTAGTCAATTAATTGATTAGTCAACCATCACATTAATCACCAACTATTTTGATAAATGATTAATCGATTAGTCGTTTTTAAGAAGAAAGTATCCAAATTCTCTGGTTCCAGCTTTTCAAATCAGGTTATTTTCTGGTTTCTTCTTACATTATTTTCTGGCTGGACTGCTGGCCTGGACAAAAAATAGACATTTTAGTGATCAATATTTTACACCATTATATGAACCTAACAACTAATCGATTAATCAACTATCAGAATAGTTGTCAGTTGAAGCTTAATTGGTGAGTATATTGCTGAGGACTTAAGGAAGTGCAGTGTTGGGTGGAGTTTGGATAAGCTTTTCTTAAGAAAACCGCAAGCAGCAACGCTAGAGGCCAAACAATCAGCCTGTCCTGAACACACAATTTGAACAGGCACTGCACTAGTGAGGATAATTAAGGAGAAGGTTGTTGGACAGTGTGTGAGAGGAAACCGAAATATAACCCCGGAATGGCTTCAATCAACGTTTTCATTTACATGTCGACATCTTTTGCTGAGCTAAATGACCTTTACGCATTCATTAGTGTTGGTTATATGCCAGGTCCTGAGGGCTGAGCTGACAACTAGAGATCCACTTCATCTTCCCCGTTAAAAACTAAACATTAGCATAGAGGATTTTCCTTTACAGTGCACAGACTCAGCGGAGAGCTGCAGGTTTCAAGTAAGGATTTTGTCAACATGGGCCTGGCTGGTCTGTTTGTTTTAGTGCTCAGGGTGTTCACCGTCTGCTACATGTAACAACGTTCCCACACTCCTGCTGTTTATTATACAGCCTTCCACACAATCCACACAGATACTGTGATACCGGCTTCAAACACAATTACCTCATAATTGGTCTTTAATAGTATTGTTACACAGTCCATTTTTAAAAAATAATTTATACAGACACAACATATGCTTCCGTCATTGTGTGTGTGATTTAGAAGAAATATTTGAAGACGGTAAGGGGAAACTAGTGAGGCACCACCCTCCTTAAAGGTGCAGTGTGACAGATTTCAGGCATCTAGGAGAAAATATTAGATTAGATTTTAATTAGTATAGAATTTAAGCAAAGTAATTGTTGTATTTCCATTACCTTCGATAGGCAGCTGTTTCTCCGTACCATTGTTTTTACATTATTCCAGAACGTGTAAACCAAACACTGACTCTAGAGACGGACGTTCATATTTTTTATTGGCCACCGTAGATTCACTCACACCTTGGAGTGCTTAATGTGTAATCTGCAACCTGCCACTAGATAGCAGAAGAAACTACACTATGTATCTTTAAGAGCAAAGTTTATAGATTCATTGAGGTCTGTAAGAAGCGTTTTCAAGAGCATTGTCATCTAAACAAGATCTATTATATAGATGCATTGTTTCAATAGGAAAAGAAATGCCAAAGCCGCAAATTGTATTCAAAAAGAAAATGTTTTGACATTTTAATTATTGCTTTTGGCTTGAGAACTGTATGTAGCTTAGTTGACAGATGATCCCTCTCGATCTCTAAGGCTAGTAATCGTAAAGCTTTCGGATGTTTCTGCACAATTAGCCAGGGCTAATTACACAATTAGCCTTTGTTGTTAGATTTCAGTGCGATGTTTGGAATGAACCAGGACTTTGGGGATAAGACTGTGGTCTTCAAACATTTCACGCATTTCAAGTTGCTGTTTTCCATCAGGACAAAACTGTAAAATGGGCAGAAAGCCATAGCAGGAGCACGTGTCCACACACATACGCTGCAAGTAGCTGGTCAGGTGGTTGATCCTACAACTCCCCGTCCCTCCCTCCTCCCTGCACAAATTAGTGAAGCCATTGGACTCAAAACACTCCACCTGTTACTTAAGTCGGTGCTGGTGTTGGTATCAGTGTCTGCTGAGCTCCTGGCCTCTAGAGGTAAGTGTCGCTGTGGTCTTAATTCTTTGACATCTGCACAGCTGACTGTTGCGTTTACTCATCTGTGTTTCATCTGCCATTTGTGATCTTAAACTCTTCTGCACTGTGGCAAACACGCTTCCAGGCCACAGAGCATCAGCTATGCACTGGCCATCTCTCGCCGTCTTGCATTACAACACCTTGATTCCACCAGAGCAACTCAAGGCTAAATCCAGCGTCTTCCATCGGCGACACCCCCTGGATGACGGTTTCAACCTGTAAAACCCTTGAGCTGAGAAGATTGTTTGGCTCAGTAAGATGTTCAAAGAAATTGGGTTTTACATAGGTTTCGAGTCATGGTAGCTCACAGCCTAATGTAACAGCATAGAGGGCTGCAGCGGCTCTGTGGTATGGTGAAATGTAAATTTACTTAGTAAAATCGTGCAAACACTCACAGGTGTTGCAGGTGTTGCAGGTGTGTTCTGGATCAAACATGTTGTTCGCTCACCGGCTGTGGTGTTAAAGATAAAGCGTCGACAGGTCTGTGAGTATGCTACTACTTGAGACCCACTGCACAGCTTATGACAAGTTCCACAGAACAGCTCTTCCTGGACAGAGGGTTGTTAGTTTGACATGTCAGAATGACGACCTGGTCATTGTGTTATGTTCTGTAGGTGTTTTGCAGAGATAGTTGTGTGGTTTTCTGTGTTACAGCTGTAAACACTGGGTATAAACTATAAACTTATAAACATAAGCTGCCTTTACTGTAGACAGTTGAGCTAAAATGAAATTATTTCTTATTCTGTCTCATTGTGTTGGCTTAGTCTGTCTCATTGTGCAGCCTCACTAATGCTGCACGGTGCTTCGGAGTAGGAATGAGTAGCATTAGAATTTTATCAATGCCATACTGCTTAGAGAAAGCAATAATTTTTGATACTCTTATCATACTTTTCTGTCATTTGTTAAACAGGTGATAATTTTCTGTGATAAACCTTCTGTAATATTTATTTGATATTGCTGGAAAACAAAACATTTTCTAATATTACCATTACATTTAAACACGTTATGATGATAATTTACTTTACAAAACCTTATTTTACAAGTTCAAATCCTGTCCATAAATACACATTGGATATATTAGAGGTGAAATATGTAAAATGGGCAGAATGCCGGCTTCTAGTGAAAAATTGAAGTTGCAACAAAAAAAAAACCAATCCAACAGTCGGGTTGCCAGGTTTGTTGCCTGCACCATGTCATATCTATGGTCAACTTCATATAATGAGAACAAGTAACATTGTTGAAGAGGAATTTGACTGACAGTTAACATTAGTCAAGTTGATAAATTAGCTTAAGTTATGAATTGAGGAGAGAAGTCGCCATTTCTGTGTGCATTTTGATACCATGTAAATCCTTTATAGTCCATATGCTTTACAGACTCTGGTTTTTTGTTCTTCTCCAGTCACTCTGCTTCTATGATCCATAACGCACCGTTCACCAGGGCTTTTTAAGCTGCTGCAGCAGTTGTAGACTCTGCCATTTATACCCTATATTTACTGTGCCGAGCATAGAGACTGTATCTGGCAACTCCCACAACCCTACCACTATTGGCTGGTAAGTGTAAACACATCTATTGCATTATAATGCATTTTTAACTATAGCTTTTAATAAAAATTGTACATATTCAACTTTTAACTCAAGAGAATTTAGTCACGAAGTTCGGGTGCCCTTCATTTAGTTTAAAAGCAGTCACCTGGTGTTATCTGCTTTGCTAAAGCAGTCAACAGCTGCTTTATTACTGAGTTGTTTGTACTGACTACCTTTTTACATAATGACATCATTGAATTAACCTGTATTTTCATATGATTCAACAACGGCTTCATGTTATTATTACAATATGGTTGAAATGATATTGAAAATGAAATACTGTTAAATACAAATAACAGAACTGTTTGTTCTGAGACTAATTTTTACTCTTGATGGGCATCAAAGAAGACACTGTTGGAGCTGAAAACAGTCCGCCCACTCTTTCTCTACCTTCCATGCACATATGATCGCTGATTTCTGCCCCAACTCGCGCACCTGAGACCTCCAAAACGTCCAAAACCTCCAGTCTGGTATTTTTTAGACTCAAGAACAAATTTGTAATTACACTCCAATTCCCCCCCCCCCCCCCCTTTATGAGGATTGATTACATTTGGAGAGGTGCATATATACCCATATGGAAAACCCTTATGTACATTTATTGTATTTTAAACGCTGTCTTTGAAACTGTAGTAAGACACCCAAAGGAACAAGTAAGGCTGCAATAATTGGCTCCATTTTGGATCTGGTTCTAGGTTGGGAAAATAACCACACAATACCCCCGCTGGGCTGACTAAATTCATATAAAATCCTCATTAAGGCAACATAAATGGTTTGCTTCTCTTTGTTCAAAACTCAAGGAGCAAATGTTCGGATTCATCTACTTCTCTTTTACTTGTTTTGTATTAATACACATTTGATGAATTTCTTAAATACCAGAATAAGTTTAAAGGCCACATTCCATTCTTCGGTTCCCTGCAGACACTTGAGTCTGAGATGAGAAGGATGTGTATGGTCGTGTGAGAATCATATGAAGAAGCTTAAGGGCCGAAGTCATTATTTTTTTCCCCCTTCAAGAAAAAAGACTTGGTTCCTGTTGTCATTGATGACCTGAAAAAGATGTGGGTAGAGATGAATTTGGATGGATTTGAATATATTTACTTAAATATGTATAGAGAAATTCTTCAGAAATACCAAAAGCTGAATCTTTTCCATCTGTTCAATGTGTTTAGCTTAAATCGTTAACATGAAATTGAATTTTGACTAGTATAATACCACTCATTAATTACTTGAAGAGAGCACACAAAACATTTTTTGTTTATTGGTTGTTATATGTTTATTTTATTTATTGAATAAGCTGAGGTTTGTAGACAAAAGTGAAGGTCAGTGTCAGGAAAAACATTGAAAGCTGTTATTTTAATGCGCTAACAGACAGCCATGCTGTAAATTCATCCTAAAACTCCAAATATGTGCTTAGTTAAGTCACAGACATTCAAAACAGACAAATAATTATACATTAAGAAAATCAAACTGTCAATGCGATCAACAAAATCTGGTTAAAAATGTCTGACAGACAATCAGATAAACACGATTAAATTGAACATTAATTAAAGGATAATAAAAACAATTACTTCTGACTAACTTTAATGTGCAGCTACACAGCAAATAATGAGGGAAAATCCTTTTAATTACATTTTGAAAAGCCAATTAGTGCTGCAAATCTACAAGCTGTAACTTGAAACTAAAAGCAAATGAATTACCTCCACTTTTGCTGGCTGGTTGTTTCTGTTGCCATGGTTTCTTTCTCCACAAGTTCTCAACAGGAAATTGTTGTTCCAGGCTGCCCAGGTCTCTTCCTAAACAGTGCAGGGGCTCTGTATTAAAGTCCTACTGAATTAAAAGTAGTGAAGTCTGATTAAAATTTCTTAACTGATGTATCAGCAGCTCATCAGAACAGATCACATCGGCTGTTGTGGCTGTAGAACTGCTCCAAGAGCTGGAAGTGGTACCATGTTTTCAATTTGCATATATTGATTCAGTGTCTGTTAGCTGCTAGAGCTGGTTTTTGCTTAAATTTAAATATGTTCCGTTACATAGTCATGTCTTATTGGAACATTTTCATTCTCAGTTTTGTTTGTACAAGTTATGCATTTAAAGTGGCCAACTATGCTTCTCCCGATGGAAACACTCTACTGTCACATGCACAGTTAAGTCAAGCTAAGATTATATATATATATATATATATATATATATTATGTTATATTATATATATTTATATATATAAATATATTTTATTGCTAATCAGTAACATAACATATCAAAAAATAATTTTGCATTAATTTTGTGTAAAATAACATTGTAACAAATAAACATAGTGGGTGTATGTTAACTGCTATTTAAATATATATACACTTCTGAAAATTTATGAATACTTGGCTGGTATCATCAGGACTGAAGTTGATTAAAGATTTAACACAAAAAATGTAACTGCAACATTATGGTCCCTGTTATGAGGCAGCTTTAGGGCTTTAGAGACATTTTGTCCTTAGTGAATCAAATGTGCAGTAAAAGTTAAAGTTGCCCGAGAGTTACAAGTTAAAAAATAAGAGTCTAAATTTCACTTGTATATTTTTTTTCCAGAGTGCATGTTACATTTGGAAAAGCCCCTCACACAGCAGCATCAGGACTGGGGGCCGAGAAGGAGGAAAAGTATTACGGTGAGTTGTAAGTTATTTTCAGCGGTGGAAGTAACTAAGTACATCAACTGTACTTGAATATTTCCATTTCATACTATATTATACCTCCACTTCACCACAATTCAGAGGAAAATATAATTTCTATTTCACACAATGTATTTGACAACTTTAGTTACTTTTCAATTACAAATATTTTACAGAAATTAATATACTTTAATATTCTATTATCTATATTTTTTATTAATTTGTTGCTCTTCTCTTTTATAATTGTATTATGATGCAATACTTTTACTATTAATCTCCATAAAGTATCTCAAATTGGCTCCACATTACAAAGTAAAACATTAAAATGTACTTATGTATTAAGTGATTAAAGTAGTGTAATATAATATCACACAGTTTGCATAATGAGCATTTACTTTTCATACTGTACATTTTACTTTTTTTTTTTTTTTTTTTTTTTTACTTTTTTCCACCACTGTGTATTTAACAATATAATAATGATTATTTAATAAGTTCAGGTAATGTGTTGTTCCCAGCATTATTACACCCCTTCATGGAGAAGAACATTGTTTTTGGTTTATTATGTCGCTGCTCACAATGAAAGTCTCACACTAAATAGAGATTCTCTTGTTTCTCCCGAAGTCCAACAAAGCACAACAAAGCGTCTAATCAGGAAAACACAGCAGGCTCTGTTGGTGTCTAGAGGGTGTGCCCTTAAAAATAGGGCCTGCATGGTTTAGCCTCAACCTATCTGCTGAGGGTTCATAGGTCACTGCTGTCTCATGTTTATAAACACAGCCATGAAGCAGGTTTGTAACCACACTTAATATCTGCAGCCGTGAATCAGGACACAGACACACATTGACGTGAACATAGTGGTAAGTAGCAGTGCTTTTATTTTTTAATGGGCACACTTCAGAAATGTTTGTTGGTGCCTTTTGTGGCAGTGTTGATTTACACACTGCAAAAAAAATGTAATTTCACAAGTGAAAATTTATTTTAGTTTGTACGATTCGTTCAACAGAATTAGAATTATCTTGAATTCCACTATCTCACTGGCAGATTGTTTCCTGAATTTGGTCAATTAATTCTTATTTTTTAGGGAAACAGGACTACTATTTCCTAAATTTGCCAAATTGTACAAAAATAACAAGATATTTTCACCTTCTAAGAAGTCATGTTTTACAGTGTAACCCGGCTCATTATCAAAAGTCAACAAGTTGATTCTTTCGTGGCTGGTCCTTTTTTTCCCTCAACTTTTCAACAAAACAAGAAATAATTTTATCCCAATAATTATAATAATAATTAGTATTATCTGTGTTTTCTTACCTTTTTGTACTTCACTCAGTACTTCAAAATAGTGCTAATAAACACTATGTTTACATTCATTCACACTGTTGATCTTGTTATATAGAGAGGAGGAAGTCCATAATAAGCTAATAAGTCATTGGCTGATAAGATAAGTTGATGTCGTCTGCACAGTGATCAAGGCTTTAAAGTTATAAACAAGAGCTTTGTTCACACGTTTCCTACCAGATATTTGAGTTGGATTGATTCAAATTTTGTTTGGTAGATATTTGATGGTACTGGCATTTTTCAGCTGAACAGTATAGAAGATATTTTCTTCCAGGCAGTTTATAGCACTATATCCAGCACATTATAGCATAGATTTGTCTTTTTTGCATTGAAATCATGTTTCTGAATTTTTAGCTTCTGAATTTAATTCTATACATTTTGAAAAGGTTGTATAAGTTTTGAGTAAGTCCAACAGACCAAATTCAGATGCCAAAATCAAGTTAAAAATTTCAGATTCAAAAATTTGTTTTACAAAATTCAAATAATGAATTTAAATGCACAATCTAATTCACTTGTTTGAGTCACCAATTTTGTTTACAACAGATTTGTGGACTGCACAACACATTTATGTCCTTCCTGCTTAAAATCCAGTGTAAACTGTGCTGTGTGTGTGTGTGTGCACGTGCACATGCGGGTGTGCTCTTTGCTATGTGCCATCTTCCTATTATCCTGCAGTATTCCTCGTCTGACCTCTCCCTCCACCCCTCCACCCCGCCCCCCTCATGCATTAACCACCCACAGGCTTCACAAGAGATCTTATGAGGATCATTTGACTGGAATGATATTGCTGCTTCAGGCTTTTTACAGGAGGAGCAAAACAAGCAATTTGTTACACAATTCTCGGAAGAGAGTTTATTGTGCTCCAATAAGACTCGCTACTGCAGTTATTAGATCTGTTATTCTAAGCTCAAGGTAGCAGTTCAGGCTGTTTGAATGTTGTATTTATGTGCAATGCGCCAGCCTATTATCCCAATTCGTTCTGTTTTATGTATATGTGTGTGTGTGTGTGTGTGTGTGTGTGTGTGTGTGTGTGTGTGTGTGTGTGTGTGTGTGTGTGTGTGTGTGTGTGTGTGTGTGTGTGTGTGTGTGTGTGAACTACTGCTGACCCTGAGCCAATAAGATTGATTAATAAGATTAATAAGATACTGGTGGTTCCTGTTGATAACATTCCTTCTTTTCTTTTACCCAGGATTATCTATACTGCAAAATCTGATATATTACTCATGACTATGATAATTTTAAGTGTCCAAATTGAACATGTTACATCCAACAACTGTGTTCTTTCTACTTTTTACTTTGGTCTATAATTCAATGTTAAAGTTACTCAAGTGGAACCGTATTAGGATGATTGGATCATTGTGGTATCACGTTGCACAGTTCTGTTTTCCAAATGAATGAATCCAAGCAATTAATTAGTAAGAAGAATTGAAACACATTAAGAGTTTTGTTCTGATCTAATCCTTCCTTTAATTAAACCAAACAGTGTTCTATTTCTTTCTCTGAACTGTGACTTTGTTCTATTATGATTGTCTTTGTGAGCTTTATTTTTTGTTCTCTTTTATATATTCAAGGGTGTTTTTTTTTAATTGTATTTCTTTTGTGATGTACTTTTTATGTTTTGCCCTTTGTCCTGATGCTTTGAATTGATTTGTGCTGAAATTTGCTATAGAAACAAAACTTGCCTATGCATAAACAGAGACACACAGCTCAATGCAATGGACATTATAGTTGGTGAATTGTATGTAATAATATTGTTTTGAATTAATATTCCTTGTCCTTCCTAGACATCACATTCTACAGACTTGATAAAATATATAATTAAATACCTTTGTTTGGTGCAGATGCCTGCAAAAATATTTTTCACAAAAAACAAAAAATGAATTATTATGCAATATATTATTTAAAATATAATCGCAATTAGGTATTTTTTTAGTTAAAGTTGCGAGGGTATAAACAATTACGAATATTATTTTGGACTCATTGTGATGTTTTTGTTTTGCAGGGGACCAGAAGTCAGAGGACAATGCGAGTCCACGTGCACACAAAGTTCTGTTTCCTGTGTGTGCTCACTTTCCTCTTCCACCAGTGCAACCACTGCCACGGAGAAGAGCACCATCAGCACCATGCGCATCACCATGGCGACCACAACCACACCCACAGCGACCTGCAGATCTCCGAGGCGACATACGTGAAAGGAGCCACTCTGTCCCCCGAGTCCAAGAGTCCCGAAGGCGCCACTCTGGAGGAGGAGCAACACTTCTACATCCAGAAGCTGTTCCTGCGCTATGGACAGAAGAATCGGCTGGACTTCCAGGGCTTCCAGAGCCTGCTGGTCAGCCTGGGTCTGGGAGAAGTGAAAGTGGTGGACGTGGATCACGAGGATCTGGGCCATGACCATGTAGCCCACCTCGACCTCCTGGATATGCAGGAGGGGCTTCACTCGCATTCGCCCACCACTGAAGACCAGGGGCATGGGCACGGGCACGGGCACAGCCACGGGCATCCACATCACAAGCCCAACACCCACCATCAACACACAGAACCAGCCTCCACACAGTGTAGCCATAGTGACCACACCCACAGTGATCAGGACCACAGTGACCACACCCACAGTGATCAAAACCACAATGACCACGCCCACAGTGACCATGACCACAGTGACCATGTCCACGGTGACCATGACCATGGTGACCACGACCACAGTGGCCACAGTGATCATGAAAACGATCAAATGCAGGCCAGCAAAGACATTCCTCCCAACAACCAGCAGCCGCCACCCTCTGCCCCGTCGGAGCCGTCCCGGGTTCCCCAGGAGCCGCCGTCGACTCCCACCCCCACAGAAAGCCAGACCAAGAGGCCCAAGAGGCCAGGGCAGGGCAGGGGACATCGGGGCCGAAACAAAACCCCTTCTTCTCCTGTCACACCTGCCGACGATCATGGACATGGTCACGGACACGGTCACGGACATCATGGACATGGACATTCTCATAAAAAGAAGAGAGAAGCACCAGGGGGGAAAGCCGCCCCTACTTTACCAGCTCTCGGCCATTTGGGGCACCCAGGGGGATTATCTCATCAGCATGAGGAGGTAGGACTGAAAGGATGTCATCTCATCACATTTGTGTATTTTAATATATATATATATATATATGTGTGTGTGTGTGTGTGTGTGTGTGTGTGTGTGTGTGTGTGTGTGTGTGTGTGTGTGTACATTGTGGGTTATATGATCCACCTACAATATAAACCTTGCTGTGTTAACGTGTTTTTATTTTTTTAAAACTTTATGAGGGGAGTTAAACTATCTACCAACCAAATTTTTAGGGTTACACCACATGGCAGTTTTGTCACTGACCCATCTATATATAGATGTTTGGTTTGGGTGTAAATAGATTACACAATGCATTATAGATCTATTATAATAGCTGAGGATAGTTATTGATGGGCTTAATGTGATCACTGTGGCTGGAAAAATCAAAGACACACAAGCCTGTTGTTAGAAACTGAAGAGACTGAGACTCAGATTATGATATTTCAGATGTGTGGTCAATTGATTCACCACACACGTGGTCTCAATTGGGATAGAACTGAATTTTTTGGGGGGTGTTGAAAGAGAAGTAAATTTGGTCAAAGGTGCTGGTGGAGAAAGAGTTAAAGGCCCCATGAAAGGAAAACTATATTTTCCCATTTTAAATCAACATTAGTGTCATTTTACATCAAAACATGCTTTTTTTTTCTCTTTGTGTAAAACCATTGACACAAAGGCTAAAGTTAGCTCACACAGATTTCATAATTTAGCGATTTCTTTCGCCATGTTTACTTGTTTTCAATTAATCTGACCAGTTTGTTCAGGAAGTTTGTTTACATGTACAGAGAATTTCGGGTTTAAAGTGCATAGTCCTTCTTATTACTACATCTCTGTTGTTATATTCCTTCTGATCTATACTGTTTCAAGAATTTGATTTTTAGACACCTGTCTTTCTTAAAGGCTATGAAACAAAAATCTTCTAGTCTTTTGTGACATATTTTAGTGAAAAAGTAATCTAAAATTGATTTTTGACATATTTGACAGATAAGGAGATAAATCATCATTGTTATTATTATTAACACCAAGACACATGGATAAAAGTGGGAAAATGTATGTTTCATTCCGCGGGGCCTTTAAAAATATGAGTATCTGAGTATTTATATAAGTCATAAGACATCTTTAAAACTATTTTGTTCTTCTCAAAACAAAAACAACTTCTTAGCATCTATAAAATCCTCTCTTTAAAAGGATGAAATCAAACATTTACCCTTTAGTCTGTAGGTCTGAAACATGGCTGCAATAAAGTTGCTGAATGGAAACCTGTCTTACAGTCAGTTCCAGGTTTTCATGGGGAAATAAAATCCAGCATTGAAAGTTAAATGTAAGCAGGCTTTGCTTTTACAACCACTTTCTAACTTTACAGGGATTTAATATTTGTTATTGAAAAGATAAGTTCTGCATGGAACGTCGAGCAACACAATTTGGTTTTATGACTTCATGTATCACACTCAGTGGTTTCTGCGCTGTCCCTACTCTCCTCAGTGTTTGAACCTGACTCAGCTGCTCAACTACTACGGCCTGAGTCCGGAATCACTCATCTCCCCGAGCCAGTTCACCTATCTGTGTCCTGCCCTGCTCTACCAGATAGATAGCCGCGTCTGCATCCGCCATTACCACCAGATGGATGTGGAGAAAGAAGCCCTGGAGACCGTCAGTTCCGGTAAGCGCCAAGTATCTCATTGATCCGATCCATTTGGAGGAGTGTGAAAGCCGTCCAGACATCGCTCAGGGTTTACACAACATTAGAGTTACATTACATCCACAGCCAACAGATGAACACCTCTAATGTCTGTTGGGTTTTATTTCAGACTGTGTATTGTTTCCCACAAAACAAGTAGCATTGTGTGGTGCTAGGGGCTGTTTGGTGATTGGGGGGGGATCTCTTATCTCTCTCGCTCTCTATCTGTGAGTAAAAATAATAGAATCGTGTTAGAAGACAAAAAGAGGTGGAATCAATTTGTGGTGTTCAGTTTTCATTCTGTGGTGCTGCTCCACATATTGGTCTATGTGTGGGAAACACTGCTATGTTTCTGTTTCACACCGAGATTATGAGGAGAAGGAAAAGTCGATGCTTATTTTCATTATGCATGTTAGAGATTGCTGGATATCCTAACACACACTTGCTCCTTCTTCTGCCTTAACTCCCTATGCATGTTAGGGGGTTAAGGTTTGGACATAGATATATGTAGAGATATACGTAGAAACAATAAACGTAGCCACTGTGACGTCACCCATTGGTTTGCGGGCTCACATTTTGAATCTTTTCGGCATTTGGCCGTTGCCATCTTGTTTTTTTTGGAACCAGAAGTGGCCATGTTTGCAAGAGAGTGTCAGCAGGCGAACAAGGCTATAATACTTTTAATTTTTACTTTGTTTGATGTTTTGTTTTCAATTTCATTTTAGTATTCATTATTTTATAAAGTGGGTTTTTATATTTTGAAAATTCTTTGTTTTAATTAAGTTCAATTTAGTTTTTTATTCAAGTTTTATTTTTTGTAATATGGGGAATTTGGCAGGGTCAAGATCCAGAATGGTCTAAAGTATTGTGTATTAAAAACTCAACAAAACGTTTTAAAAAGGATATTCAATTTGGACAGATGAGCGTCCACACACAAAAGACATTCAGTCAAACAGTCAACACAAGATGCATCTTAATAGAGCTCAGGCTGTAAAATACAAACTAAGAACATTTCCTCTATAATTTGAGTTAGTTTAGATAATTTCATAAACAGACAATACCACTTCAGTGAGTTATTGCTGTGCTGGAAATCCTATTTTTTATATTTATCTCAGTTGATGATTTTTTTCTAAAATTCTAATTTGGATATTTTAGTAATTTTCCCTTAATAATAACCTGTAGCAGCCTGTCACTCAAAGCGGCCACTCCTGTAATCAGGCAAAGCTTTAAGCGTTATATAAAAATTCACCCCGTACAGGGACAGGTCCGGAACAGGGAATTTATCTATGGAGACCCAAACCTCATTTTGTACCAGTCTATAAAAATGTTGATTTTTCCATTTTAAAATGGGGATCTCTGAAGAACAACTTGCTTCTGAAGCCTCAAGTGGCCAATCGAGAAACTGATGTCTTTGGTACTTAAATTTTTCAGCCCTGGAGTTTTTGCTTGGATTTGCCTTGTGGAAGAAGCTCATGACCAGTTTACTGTATGAAACAAACAACAGTCAGCATTTTGGCATAATCAGCATATCTTTCATGTGATGTTGGTGTTTCTCATGTAGGTGGGTTGTCATCACAGGTGTGACCCGAATGTTGTGTGTGGGTGGGCAGAACAAAAAGTATCTGCAGAAGAGGTCAAAAGCTAAAAGCTAAAAACCAAGTGGCAGATAGTGAATGAAAACTAATTTATAATAAATATAATAAACTTGCATATAGATTTTTTTTTCCCTTTTCCCTTTGGTTAGTAATAAAGTCATCTTGAATCTTGATCTTGTATCACAATCCACTTAGCAGCTTTGTTTAGAGTATTTTCCATAGTCAAAATCCAACAATAGTGATTTAATCAACAAGCCTATGCATTGACATTACCTCAGAGACATTGGAAGAAATACAATTTTAAGATATTGAAAAAACAGTCAAAGTAATAATGAACATAGATGGTGATAAGAATTTGGTTTGAAAAAAAGTCAATTGTTGTCTTTATCTGGTGCCAGAGGAACCAGGGGAAACAGCCTCTTCATTAGTGAGAAACCACAGAACATTATCATAATCCTTTAGTTTCATAATGTGGTGCCTGGAGCTCCTCTCAGGGTAGAAGACTTAAAATCTAATGTTTATCTGAACTATTTTCCCCTGATAAATACTAAAGTGCAACAGGAAATGTAACTATTGTTTCAGTACATCAGTAGGGATAGTGAGCAATGATAACTTCTTTTTTTTTCTCATTTTCTGCAATCCTGAGCAACGATAAATACTACCCACACCATAATTTAGATGTTGACATTAGTTTTAAAAACAGGAAATTAGAAATCAGGTCCACATTCTCCCTAAGTCAGTGATTCCAATCTCTGGCCCTCAAGGCTCCACCTGGCGGTACGCACGATCCATGCTGAACGACTGCACTACAACTACCCCAAAAATGTAATCTTATTTCATGTTATTACAGACAACAGTTATATAGACACATCACAATTGAGTGCAGTAAAAGGAATTTCAATCATTTAAATATTTGAAAAATTAAATGTGCTTCGGCTTAGCCATCCATGATGTTACATACGACGTGAACTAGTAACGTCAATGTTCACTAAACGACAAACACTTTGATAGAGTTGGGATCAGACTCCTAAGTTGTTGATTTTAGTCAACATTATCATTGTTAGTCATCATTAAAGCATAAAAACGGACCCGAAAAACTGTCGAAAGTGAGAATGCTGGCTTTGACCAATCAAATTAACCTTTTATCTCTGAAGGGGAGTCAGAGTCTGCTGTGAGTCAGGGCTAGAACAACAGCAAAAGCCACTCTAATTGTGTGTTGTTGTTTTTTTTAAAGGGTTTTATGCTACTTTGAGATGTTTGGGCTATTTTCTCTTCTTCCTCATTACTGAGCTAAATGTGACACAATATTTAACTCACATGACTCATCATGTTTCCACTGTCAGGTTTCCTGTAATCCTATAATATGCGTTTCTTTGTCTTCATCTCCAGACAGTATGAAACATGACTAGCACTACCTGATAATAAAGATCTGTTACTTTACCTATTTAAACTAATTGAAGATTACAAGCATGTATAACATATCCTATACCATCATCTTCTGACCAAACTACACCTGCATTGTACGCATGATTGTTTCTAGTTTATTCTCTAAACCAGTTGATAGATGCACACATGACTCACATTTTATTTTTTGTGAAACTACAAAACATTCTCATATTTCACCTGATAAGTGGAAGGAAGCACAACATGTGTCTTGTGAGCTGTGAAGTTCTGAGAACACAGCATGAAACCATCTCAATTGTATGCCATCTGCTCACAAAGAGAATCAGGGAAGCTCTTTGTTTACCCCAAACAAGGACATGACTGTGGTGAGAAGGGCAGTAAACTGCTCATCAAGTCCTGCTGTCCAACAGTACAGTATTTCACAGAATATCAGATTTGGTCAGCCTAGTAGAGTGCATCAAAGTCAATAGATGCTTTTCCATTCAGTTAGATGAACCAATGGATGTGACTGATCTAGCAAACTTTGTGTCTATGTCAGATATAAGTTTGAATGAGTAAATGTCAGGCAAAGATTAGTTGTACTGTATATATGTTAAAAAAATCAAACTCTGTTCAGTGTGCTCTGCAACAAAGTCAGCAAACATGTGCAAATTCAAAAGTTAGATGGGTATCGAGAAGGAAAATGTTCATAGAGTTCTTTGGACTCCACTCTTATGAGCAGCAGTCTACTCTGGCTAACCTGTTCTATGACCCACAGTGACTGGCAAAATTAGCTAATTATCTAAAATGATCTCACACACATATTTTCACATTTGAATGAGTTTAACTTGGGACTACAGGGAGTTTTTGACGTGCATGACAAAATCACTGCAATGAAGATGAAGCTGGGGCAGCTCGCAATTGAGGTCAAGGCCCAGGAAAGTCTGTCTGGATCTGGGTTCATCTAACGCTTCACTTCAAGATGCAACAGCACAGCACATCTCATCCATAAGAGACTAATTCACAGAGCACTTCTCAGTGGAGGCCAGGCTCCAGTGGATTACAGACGCTTTTCTGTTGATGCAACCGAAATGCCAGATGATCTGACGGGTGCTGAACAGGAAAATCTGCTTGAATTATCACTAGAACTTAAAAAAAATATATCACATCCTAACTTTTAAGGTCCAAAGAAAACATGAGTACCCAGCAGTCTCATTAAAGGCCGTGCCCTTTCTGGTGCTGTTTGTCATAAACTAGTTTTGCCAGACAGGATTTTCCGCTCTTACCGCCACAAAGACCAGATCTATGGTTTACGCTAACTGCAATCATGGCTGACATTCCAAGATGATGACAATCCAAACAGACTCATCCATCTCATTAAAATGGTATGTGTACTATTGTTAGCGTTGTGAGGAGGTATTGTTCTTGTGTCATTAGTCTGTTTGATAATCTGTGAACAGGATTACAGAAAAAACTACTCCACTGATTTCGGTTAAACTCGGTAGTCGGGTCTAGAACTGGCCGAGGATGAACCATTATGGGGCAGATCCCACATAGGAAATTTGCACAACAATTTTTTTTGTGTTTTAGCAGCTATTAGTGGCTCCTACTGGTTAAAGGAATGGTTATTCTATGGTACTAGCAGTCAGGGTGGATTTATTTAAGCAAAGTGACTTTTATTGATCCATTGTTGGCAATCTAGAGAACCCGTCAGCTATCTTCTAATGATGGAGTTAGCTTCTGGGAGCAAGTACCAATATTTCTGTGCTTCTGGTGAAGCCAGCAGACATACTTGTCCCAGACTTCCATTTCCGTTATTGTGTCATTGTTTACTGTGCAACAAACTCCCATAAAACCCAAGATACCATTTGGCCAAGGGGGAGGGGGGAATCAGGCTGAGTGCCAATGTCCCTCGATGGCGGCCATATTGCTACAGTCCAGCTCCTGTTGAAATCTGGTTCTGTAACTGCAATGAAGTGAGAGAAAAAGAATACTCATAACTTGCTGAAAAAGTGTGTGTGCGTGTGTGCGTGTGTGCGTGTGTGCGCGTGTGCGCGTGTGCGCGTGTACCTGTTGCTATCTGCATAATGTTACTTTTATATATAAGTTCATGAATATAATTATTTGTAATTATCTAGTATCAACAACAATAATGACATTTATATGCACCATGAAGTTTGAAAATTGTGTAGGTTTTGTTTATTTTAATAGTTTATCCACCAGAGGCATAATCCTCTAAGGGAGACTTATTCCTTACATGCATCCACATCCTGCTCAACCGTGATCAGTCAACACTACGTGTACTGAAAACAACTCTGTAATTTATTCCAGTCATGATATAATTATGTGTTGTCTACAGATTCTGCATATGCAGTGCAGATACAGCTTTATAGAGATTGCATTGTTGGTATCTGCAATGGGAAGTGGTACTTGGGAAATTATGTTTGGTGCATTGTCTGAAAAGTTTGTGAAGGTGTGCATAAAGTAATTTGATAATGCATCTGAAACTCTAAGATCCTGCGAATTGGTGGTGGCAGAATAATCTCAAGACAGTTGTATTTCCATGCTGCCAACACTTAATTTGCTTTTATTTAGAGATGAAGAAAGGCACAATGTCTCATAGCTTTAAATACAAGACAGCAGGCTCTTGGCAGAATTTGCTCTACAGTCACATATTTGTTCTCATTGACAATCTCTTGCACAGTCTCTCTAATTAGAAAGCTGTTTTTTCCCTGTTTGTTGTTGATCGTGCCCTTTGATCTTGATAAGACTTTGCCAAGTACGCAACCATGCACCACAGAGTTATCTTGGTGCAATCTCATTTGTTTCACCTTTATTTATCCCGAGAAAAGTTTCTCAGAGCCCATAGGCCATTTCTCAGAAAGTTCTGCTTTATGTTCATAGTTGAACACTTCTGGAAACTGCCTAATATAAGCAGTCCTTTACTGTGGCCACTTTACAGCTGTGACTACGTGACTTGCTCATGGGCAGAAAGTGCTGATGCGTGACAAACCCACATCTCTGACCCAGGTAACTCAGGTTACAAAAACAGGATGATTTGGTTGGACCTCTCATCTGCAGCTACTCTCAGCCAAATATTAAAAAGATGATCCAGGAAGTTTTATCAGCTAGATGGCTATCGGGAGGAGTTTATAGATAGTAAATGTATTAAAAAGAAACAAGGGGCTCAAAGTTAAAAACGGGCACATGGAACACGATTTTAAAACGTCAACTATCATTTACAGCATAAATTGATGAATTATAGGACCATATATTGAAATAGAATGTAACATGGAACAAAACTCATTTAGTCTAACTGAATTGAATCAGAATTTTAGTTTTAGTAAAAGCGATTTGATATTGCTGCTTTTATATTTTGGTAAATTGTAGTATTATTTGTCAAATATAAAGTGGTCCTCGTGTATGGACCAATTGATAGAGAAAACCATTGAAGAAAAAAAAATTGAAGTCTTTAAAGTGCATCTGAATATCAAAACCACCCACTCATTTATTATGTGCATTAAAATATATGACAATATTCAACTTCAATCATGAAGCCAAAATCTGGAGGATTATTTATCCCCAGATGCACCGTCAGTATATTATCTCTTTTTATACGATGCCAGCGTCTTCATTGTAGCTTTAAAACTGAACCTGCCACAGCCTCTGAAAGACAGGAAGGTGCTAATCACATGGTTTAAATACAGAAGTAAAAAAATAGGTCTTAACAAAATGGTACTTTGGACATCAAGGGGCAAAGAGGCAGGTCACACATATGGCACATGTGAGAAAGTTAATGTTTGAATGGATATGTGATCACATTCAGCTTTCCTCAGTAGATCACGTGATGAACACTTGAATGAGAATTATTCATTTGACAATGATAGTGTGTCTGCTTCCATCATTACGAACACATGTTTTTGTCCTCTGCTGACCAGCTTGCAAAAATTACCTTTAATACCTAAAAAATAAATAAATATATTAACCGATAAAGCCATAAAGAATGAAGGTCAGAGTTAAGCCCTGCTCTGGGACTGCAGGCTGTTTTCCGGTTTATGAGAATGCAAATTATAAAATCACAGTGTTTAAAGTTAATGAGTTACAGGTCGTGAAATAAAACTCATAAAACTCATAAAACCATAAAAAGCTTCTACAAATCAAAGCAGCTCCAGGATTCACAATTTCTGCACACGAAAAACAGCAAAAAAAAATGGCTACTAATCGTTTTTTGTGCCTATTCTTAGCTTTACGGAGAATTTACTTTTCGTTTATTTCATGCAAAGTAAGCAAGAAGTTGGGAGGTCATTATTATCGACAATGAGAGAGTGTTAGGGGTGGGGGTTTTAAAATGTCACAGCTGGAATTCATTTTAATTAAAGCTAAGAAAAAAAAAGTTGTTTCATATGACAAAAACAGCTTCCACCGCAGTGCGAACTCTTTACAGTTTTGCTCTCAAGGTATCGATGTCAAACCAGCGGCAAGTTCAGCCATGAGACTGGAGGAATTCCCCCCGACTGTGCGCCCTCTCCGATCTTTAATTATTAAACACACGCTCGGCCCTCATCATAAAAAAAAAATAGTGATGACAACGAAGCAGATGAGCGAGTCAAAAGGGCAAAAAAAAAAAAAAAAGCAGCTCCTCATTAGTGAGAAACCGGAGGCGCCGGAGTCTCTGCAGCCGGTTGCACCAAGACACAACCGTCGGGCATCACCACACGCGGCAGAGCTACCTCTCATTTACCTCCTGCCGGCATCCGTGGGGGGGAGCTCAGGAAAAATTTGCAATCGAGTTCTCGGCGGTTCCCGCTCGCTCCACCTCTCTTCTCGTGCCTCGCCAATTAGGAGAGCCTAAGCGACACCCTGGGCCATCTTCCTGAGCCATGGCTCACAGAAGACACGTAATTGGAGAGAAGATACAGACCAGTGGTCGTCCTGCTCCTCGCCGCCGTTCCTTTACGATCGCCTTCTATCACCCCTCTGCAACCCCCTGTACGCCTCTATACACACACACACACAACACACACCGCGATTGCATAGGGGTAATGAGATAGAGAAGTAGATGAGCTGCACCAGTGTGAAGGTGAACTGTCTGGCTGATATACATTTTGCCTCTCAGGGTTACACCGAGTTCCGCCTGATGCCGCAAATAAGAAAGCAGCCAACTGTGGCTCCTTCTGCTTTTATAAGACACAGTGAAAATAGCGGTGATGATAAAAGGAGAAAAGTTGAGGGTTATTAAAAACATTTTCAACCATGATGAATAATTGATTCAACCCGTCGTTGTCTCTAAAATGCTTTATTACATTATCGAGGTTCGTGCCCAAAATGTATTTTACTATCGTCCCTTCAGCTGGTCGTTTCATTGTTGGTGGATATGGTGGCGATGCAGATTTCTGATCCAGCTCCCATCAAATAAACATGCCGCTCCCCACAACATCCTGGGTCTGCATAAAACTATATCGAAAACTATTATAATGTTGTAATGCCCTAAATAAATACACAAAACAAGATTTAATAAAAGACATTGCCCAAGTTTAATAAATGTCAGGCAATAATCTCATATGTGCAACTCAGCTTGAAATAAATGTCAGTGATTCCTGCATCTTAGGGACAGGCATAAAAAAAATATGTATTTTGCATATTGAAAATCAAGTTGAAATGTGGAGAATATTATTGAGTTTTTCAACTTTTATCATTTCGAGATTAAAGTCAAAGTTCTGGCACCAGTGAGCCTCAGATGCCCAATTTTATCTTTTATTGCCGCCTCGTGAGGGGGAAGTTGGTCGTGATTCTTGCATCTAATAACTTAATCCCTCTAACATCGGCTCTGGAGCAGAACGCTGTCTCTCCCTGTGCTTCTTTACACTATGGACACTGACTTTTTAACTCTCAATCAAACTATCAATTTAGTCCTCAAAGTAGCCATATTGAATTCACCATGTTTCTTGTCATATGTCATTCTGCACATATACTAGATGCACCTTTTTTAAAATTATTTTTACCAATTCCATACCAGTGGAAAAGTGTTGGCATCTTCTTTTCTTTTTGAGGCTTCAATATGCGTTTCTATTGATACCTTTTAGGTGTTTATGTGGGGTTTTTAATGCTATAATGGCTGGTTTCTCCCAGGTCTCCTGAAACCCCCTAGTTTTCTCAAGTTTTCTATCCACGCAATGTTCTCACCTCTTTCACCCCAAACAGTTTGCAGCCTGCAGATGGTTGGATTAAATTAGTTTTGTGTGTCACTGAGGGTAAGCAGAATATTTATTTTGCTCATTACAGCTGACAGTGGTATAACACATATTTACAGCCCAGTTTATTTTTCTCCTTTTTTTGGCATGTTGTGTTTTTTCTCATTTATTTGGGGGGTGGTTACAAAAGTTTGAGGACCTGGTTTAGAGGACACATGTTAACCGTGACATTCATGAAAGTCAGGAAGAAGCTTCAACACTTCAGCATCACGACCGGCCTCTTGTTATTAAAACATTCCCCTCCTGGTTGCTCTTTTTCGATCGGAGCGGCTGCTGCCCGGGGAGGGACATGTTTTTGTGATGTTTCTTCATCCTACAGCTGGGTAATGGGACAGGGACAGCTTGGCTCGGCCTCTCTAAAGGCCACTCCATCAGGCAGGAGACACGTTTCAGATCATCTCCTCACAAGCTTCACCACCCGCGGCCGATGAGATGTGCGGCGGCCAGTGGGATTTTGCTGTTATTAGTCGTTTTTCCCCTCTGGCTCGATGTCAGCTTTGAAATTTAAGAAATTTAAGATTAAGAAGTTTGAGGAACTGTGTACATGGACAAACTGGTTACATTTTAAAATGGGAGAGCAAACTTGGAAATATATATAATTTTGCTCTTTGTGACATTGCAACCATATATTGTGGACATCTGCAGATATGAAATCGGAGTGACCATTAGAGCTGCAACTATTAGTTGATTAAACAGTTAGTTACGTTAACCGCCAATTATTTTTTATAATCGAATTGAGTCATTTCTATAAAGAAAATGTTCAAATTCTCTGGTTCCGGATTCTCAACTCTGATTATATTCTGGTTTGTTTAGTCTTCTATAATCGTAAATTAATGATCTTTGTGTTGTGGACTGGAAAAAAAAAACATTTTAGGTAAAATCTTTAGCTTTGGGAAACAGTGATTGGTATTTTACACCATGTTATGAACCAAACAACTAATCAATGAATCATTTCAGTCATTAATAGATTAATCGACTCAGTCGATCAGAATAGTTGTTAGTTGCAGCTCTAGTGACCATGACAAGTTTAGTGCCATTTGGCCAGCAGTTAAAGTTTTTTTTGGGATGTTAAACCCTATTTTAAGGATTTACTTGTAACAAGACCAAAAACTCAGACATCTACACACTGTTTATCTGCGGGATCTTCTCCGTAAATTCCACCGTACAGAAGTAGAGTCCATTTGGAAAATGACATCACATTTCCACACTATTTTCTTAACAGAAATTACAATTGACAATAAATGAATAATGGGGACGCATTAGCTCCACTTGCGCCATCGCTCAGGCATCTCCGGTTGTATATCTCAGTCTGTGATTTACTCAGCACTGGTTGAGTTTGTTGTGAGGCTCTGATGTCGTTCCTGAACGCCTCCCTGAGGTCAACGGGCTGTGAGAGGATCACACTTTTGGTCAGTTGACGTCCTGCAGCCGGGTGTCAGCAGTGAAGGACCCAGCGGCGGTTTAGCTGCTCTGACGTGACATTGAATTTCATACTACATTAAACATTTTGTCCTCTGTGACCAGAGTCATAAACTTGTCCTCAACTTGGCTCTTGCTGAGTTCTGAAATGTGGGGCTGACAGGTGAACTGACAGTTTAAACGATGGCTCGGTTTCCTGACGTCCTCTCCGGAGCTTTCTGTCTTCTTGTCAGCAGCCTTCAACCAAAAAAAGAGAATTTAGCTGAAATGTGGCTTCATGATTATTAAATGGTTTGTCCAGACCCAAAAACACAAGCAGACACATATTGGAATAGCCTCAATTTACCATTTTTTGTCTCCACAACCCACATTTTCTTTGATATTTAATCATTACTAACTAATTTTGAGGATTAATACCAATTACAACCCAACAGACCATACAAATGTGATATAAAACGTCCATATTATATTCTTTAAAGATGTAGTGCTGGACTCCTAAAAGTAAGAGTAAAGTCAAAATAAAAACTTTTTTTTAGGGGAACAAAACGCACGGTTGATTATGTTCATTGATGCTTCTTCAGTTCTTCAAGACTCATAGAAAAATTCAGTTAAATCATAATCTAGTGTGGTGAATTTGGATGATTTGTTAACAAACATGATATATGGGGTGAAATAAAACCAATTTGTCTGATTTGCTATTTTTCCACTGGCTCAGGGCAGCATTCTCTCACTATTACATTTCATACTTTATACAAACATGTGCCAAATTCAGCACAAGAACAGGTACCTTGAAATCTGCAGTTGTGAGTCTGGCAACAGATCATTTGTTATTGATTTCAGCTGTGATTCCAGGATCAGAGGTTTAGGGTTTGGGGCATTTTAATATACTTTTAAATTACTTCCCACACTTGTGAAAGAAACACATCACATTTTTGGGAAAATCTACATAGCCTAACCCTGTTGTGAGGACCAAAAATACCAAAAACTTTGGACTTGCTTTAGCAATAAAACTTTTGCAGCACACAAAATGTAAAACACAGGAAGAGACTTTTTGTTTGTTTTGTTTGTCTCTGTCATTTTCCTTCTTGTATTATTAATACAAATATATAAATAAAAACAGACTTCAAATAAGAAAATGTACAAGCTGTTGTATTTTTGTTGTTAAAATATTCAACCAAGGACTGTAGTTTTTGACACTTTTCTAGTTTGTTAAAAAAAAAGAGTTGGTGTAATGATTCTTTCTTGGTGTTTAACATATATAAAAGGTTATGATCATTGACTTTAGAGCATTTTCACATTGCTGCACCGTCTTGAACCTCTTTTATTGAGCTTTCATTAAATGCTGCTGTCTTCTTACCTTGTGTCATGGTTTGTCTCTGCAAGAAAAACTCACTTGACCAAATCATTAAGTAGCTCAACCTGTCAGTCGTCCACTCCACAGCTGCAGCATCAGCTCTGCTCTTCACGACTTTCCCCTTCACACAAACCATCGCTTTACTACAGGAACAGTTTTGCACCTGCAGCAGCTGTATCACTGAAACTTGATAGACTACTTGATTGACCTGCTGGTAATCAGCTGAATCTGCATTGTTATAATATTGTTTTATGTGTAAAACTTCCACACAGCGGGTGTAAAGTAGTGACATAAAAACACAGCGGTTGGCACCAGAATGATAATAAAATCTGGTATTTTACAGACGACAGAGATGATGATAATAAATAATGACTGCTGCACTTCTGCACATATAATTGACAGGTTTAAACTTAAGTTTCCTGGCTGTTAATTAACCACAGTGTCTCTGATATGAAGTGAGTGCTGACTAAAGAGAAATGTGGATCTCTACTGAGTTTCACCTTCGGGAGCTGGAGGCTCCTGCTGCTCATCCTCTGACTGACTTACTGCTGTTTGAAGAAATGCTGAATGTTCGGGTTTCTTTCCATGCTGTGAAATCCTCTGGAGGACAGAGGGTGTACTGTTAATCAGAAGAGCAGAGTTTCTGTCTAAAATAGAGCTGGAACAATTAATCGAATCATTGATAACCATTACATCAAAACTAACTATTTTGGTAATTGATTGATTGATTGATTGATTTGACATTTTAAGAAGAAAAATGTCCAAATTCTCTGGCTCCAGTTTCCCAAATCGGAATTTTCCTGGTTTCTTTAGTTTTCTATAATTGTAAACTGATGATCTGTTGGTCTGGACAAAAAACAACATTTAATGTTGAATCTTCAGGAATAAAGTGATCAGCATTTTACACCATTTTATGAACCAATCAACTAATCGATGAATTGTTTATAGATCAGTCATTAATAGATTAATCGACTATCAGAATAGTTGTTAGTGGCAACATGGCAAATTTTGGTGCCAATTGGTCAGTAGTTGAAGGTTTTGGGTTTTTTTTGTTGTTTTTTTATTTTATACCCTATTTTAAGTATTTTCTCCAATGAACGTTTGTCTGTCTGGGATCTTCTCCATAATTTCCACTGTACGGAAGCAGCACCCGCTGCCTTGGAAAATGACATCACATTTACAACGTTTTCTTAACAGACTTTAAGTGATTCACAACCCTTCACTTTAAATGTAATCACCTGATTGTTAGATTTAGTTTTACAAAGAGAAAAAGGGGGGGAACCAAAACCACCACTTGGGGTTGCATCTTCAGCTGAACAGGTGATCAACATTTTACACCAAACAACTAATTGATTAATCATTTCACTAATCGATGGTTGTGGGTCTGGTCCGTGCTCCTGCAGCAGCTAACCTGGTCTTTCCACTGTGGTCCTTCTCCCTCTCTGTCCAGTGTGGGTCTGGCTCTGGGGCTTCGTGTCCATCACCATCATCAGCCTGCTGTCTCTGCTGGGCGTCGTTCTCGTGCCCATCCTCAAACAGTCCTGCTTCAAGTTCCTGCTCACCTTCCTGGTGGCGTTGGCGGTGGGGACACTCAGCGGCGACGCTCTGCTCCACCTGCTGCCTCACGTGAGTTCACCATGGCAACGACTCAACTTTAGTGAACCCATTAGTTAAGCCCAACTTTAGTTGCTGAAGTCTACGACTGTCATTTTCTACTCAAAATAAGAAGAAAATCTAAATGTGATTGATACAATGACATGATAGTTGATAACTTAGACAAAGGAAAAGAAAAAAAGGAAGTGATTCCTGTCATGACACCATTGACATCCATTTTATTTTATTTTTTGTCTTCTCAACAGTAGATTTCCTTTAAGTAAATGATAAATAAAATGAAAACCAAAGCTTTTTTCCATCATCTAAGTCTCTTCTAAGTCTTCCTTCAAGCCTCTAAAACTGGAAAGACTAAATCTTCAAGATTAAGACTTTTTAAGGGCTTTATTTTTCCCCAAATTCTTTGCTCTTGATACTTTTAGTAGCATTTGCAGCTTTACAGCTGAATTTAAGGTTACTCTATGAAGTTTCAGCAAGATCACATTTGTCTTCTTTGTGTAATCTGAGATATTTGTCGATCATATTGGACCATGAAAGGGGATTTTTTTTAACCGGCAGAAGAAAATATCTGGTTTAAAAAAACCTAGACTAGTGCAGCTGGGGCCTGAGTTTAATTCATCTTAAAGGGACTTTTTTCTTTGCCCTGATGAAGTGTGTCCTGTGTTTCTCCTCCTGTCCACAGTCTCAGGGGCAGCACGACCACACCCAGGTTGGGACGAAACACGACACTGACATGCTCACAGAGTTTGATGGCGTGTGGAAGGGCCTCACGGCACTGGCCGGCATCTACCTCCTCTTCATCATAGAGCACTGCATCGGCATGTTCAAGCACTACAAAGACCAAAAGGTGAGAGAAACTACACATACAGTTGTCTTCAATATAATAGCAGTGTGTTTAAAAACGTCAGTAAAGCCAAAATCCCTGTCAATTTTGAAATATCTTACAGAAAATTAAGAAAAAAGGCAGTTCAAATAGAGCAGTGGCTCTGAGCCAAAGAAGAAAGTCCCTTGAAATGTGTGTTTCAACAAGACCACAACCCCAAACACACAGTAAATGAGCAGCATCTTAGTTCCAGACCAACAAAATATGAGTTCTGGAGTGGCCATCTCAATCCCCAAACTTTAAACCCATTAAAAAATTGTGGGGTGACATCTTAAATGCTGTATCTGAGGCAAAACCAAGAAATTCAGAGGAATTGTGAGGCTGAAATACCTGTTCATAGGAGCCAGAAGTTGGTCTCAGAAACCAAAACAACTAAATATTACTTTAGTGATTCACAGGAATGCTAAATCCTGAAGATGTTTCATTTTATCAGTAAATATTTGAGTTTGTAAAGAAAATGCAAACACTGCTATTTTTTGAACAGCTCAATATTCATTTTAAATGTAAAGTAAAATGCAAAGCAATTAAAAGATTACCACATTTTTCTTCACATTTTGATTTAGGATGTAAAATGCAGTGTTCCCAGTGTATCATAATGAAAATTATTATAAGGATTTTGGCTTTACTGTTATTAAATTAAACAACTGTACATGAGGAACAATGGGCCTCACAACAGTTCATTCCTGGAGTCTGTGACTGAGAAACTCACAATAGATTTCTCACAGGGCCTGAAGAAATCGAGCGAGGACGGGAAGATCGGCAGGAAGTTGTCAGATCACAAGTTGAATCGTCGCTCTGATGCAGAGTGGCTGCACCTGAAGCCGCTCGGTGAAGGTGAGAGGATCCAGTCATGTGACCGTTAGTGGCTCCTCTGCAGCCTCTCTAACCCTCTAACTGTTCTCCTCCAGACGCCGACAGCATGGCCGTCTCCCGCGACAACGGGCACAATGACACGCAGCTCACAGAGCTCCAGACGCCCGAGTCCCCCACCAAGACGCCGCTGGCGCTGTCCAATCCCCGACACGACCACCCGTCGCCCGTCAAGGAGAATGGACGCAAGAGTAAGCATCACGGACATGGACACGGGCATTCGCACGGCGGGAACTGTCACTCCGACCAGGAGATGAAGGACGCCGGGATCGCCAGCATAGCCTGGATGGTCATCATGGGAGACGGGATGCATAACTTCAGTGACGGGCTGGCCATAGGTAAGAACATATTTTTGAAAGAAAAGCACTGCTTTTGTCAATGAAGATAACTTTAAGCTAATCAGTAATACACTCTATAAATTGCTAATGTGGTAAATGACGATTCTAGCTGCAAATGTCTGATTGATATAGAGGCCCATTTCCACCAACTATCACTCCCGTGTTCTAATGGTACAATGTGTTTGCTCATTGCATCAGAAGGTTAATGGATGATTAGAAAACCCTTTTGTAATCATGTTAGCACAGCTGAAAACAGTTTAGCTGCTTAGAGAAGCTATAAAACTGACCTTCCATTAGGTTGAGTATCTGGAGCATCACATTTGTGGGGTGACAAATTATTATTTCTAACCTTGTCAATGTCCTGACTATATTTTCTATTCATTTTACAACTCCTGGTGGTAAATAAAAGTGACTTTTCATGGAAATAACAAAATTGTCTGGGTGACTCCAAACTTTTGAACGGTAGTGTACATCATTGATCGGTTAGTATGTTTAACTGTTAAATCAGGGCTTCGAAAAAATTTATTTCTGACCTTTATTTTTCAATCAATGTCATTTCCTGTTCTATTGTTTACAGCTCAGCCTCAAATTAACTGGAATTTAACTATTTTGTCTATTTTTAATTATTTATTTACACCAATGTGCAGAGTTGAGTCAATTTCCCTGTTAAACCTGCACTAACTTGGCCAATAAAGCTGATTCTGATTCTGCTAAATAATACAGGGACACAAGATTAAAACTGTATAAAATGTGTTTTTCATTTAATAAGTCCTTTGAAATACAATAAATTAAACAATCAAATAAACATAGAAAATAGACAGAAATAAAAAAAACCCCCAAAAAATAGGAATTTACTAATATTTTGGCACAAGAAGTATCAGTGATTGAGTCGTCTGCTCTGGCTCTGGTTCTAGATCATTACCCCAATCTGTTTTCACTGTAATTTAATAAAAGTATCTCAAACAATTGTAACTTGCTCAAACACACAGGTCAGAGTAACATATTTCAGTGTCTCAGTGACAGATGGAGAAACTCCCAGACCTCTGAGCATCTTTACTAACTTTAAGACTTTTCGCATCCCACAGGTGCAGCGTTCAGTGCAAATCTCACAGGAGGCATCAGCACGTCAGTGGCTGTTTTCTGCCATGAATTACCTCATGAACTGGGTGAGTAAAGACAGACAGTCATTTACTCCACTGACACACAGCTCATTCAGCCAGGAGAACAAAGCTGCTTTTGTGGAGATAATCTGTCTCAATCGGAGCAGCTCTTTTATTTGAACTTTAATCCGAGCGAGTCTTGTAACTCCTCGGCGTCTTGAAAACCTGTTAGAGACCCTTGGGTGTCAATAATCATCCTTCTTCTCTTCAGTCCGGATAAAATGTGCCGTTTCCAGACGAGTGTGACAGCAGCGACGGCTGTTGGTGTTTGTCACTGCAGACGATCTTATTGTTTCAGAGCAGAGAGACTCAGAGACTCAACAGCTGCTGCTGCAGCTTCATTTACATCCACTGGTCTCTCTGAGGAGGTTCTGATTCAGCACGGATCAACGGACCTCCTCTCCTCCTCTCTTCTTCTTCTCCTGTCTTCCTCTCCTCCCCTACTCTCCTCCCTTCTTTTCTCCTCTCCTCTGCTCCAGATCAGCAGTAACGACGGGTCTCTCCGTTCTTGAGCAGCTTTCATGGCTCGTTTATATGTTTGATGAATAAACTTGTGTCAATTACCACAGAGAAAGAGACACTGAGTAATAACAGCAGCGTTGTGTCCTACTGTTGTTGTTGTTGTTGTTGTGGAATAGAATGTGAAGCTTCTGATAAAAGCAGAGAGCTGTGGGGGGAAGTCAAGCTGGTTTGTTTCATGGACTGAAATCAGATAAATAAGAAAAAAACTCCAGTACACTGTCAATCACTAGAAAAATAGAAAACATTCACAATTAATAATGTAACTTCTCAGTCTATTTTATAAACTTTATGTATTTGTATAACTTTCAAACTCTAACCCTAATTTTAACCCAAACCAGGATGTTTTATGTGTGTTATGTGCCTAAACCTAACCACCAGCATTATCACACCATAAAACATTATTTTATGTCTTGTATCAAAAAATGTTGATATGATACATATGAAATGCTGAATTTCGAGACATATTAATATTCATAAACCTGTAACTTATTGTAACTTTAAGATTTATCAGAAGAAACTATGATTTGTAGTTTGTGTGTGTGTGTGTGTGTGTGTGTGTGTGTGTGTGTGTGTGTGTGCGCGCGCATGTGCTCGTGTGTGTGTGTGTGTGTGTGTGTGTGTGTGTGCGCGCATGTGCTTGTGTGTGTGTGTGGTGATGGAACGTTTAAGCCCAGCGACAACTAGAGTTGACAAAATCTAGGACTGTCGTTTTCTAATCACAGTAAAAACAAATCTAAATGTTACTGATACAGTTTTTTCAGAGACATGATAGTAGACAATTTATAAAAAAGGTTTTAACCAAAACAATGTAGTTTCCAAGCTTCCTGTCATGTGACATCATCAACTTCCTGATCCTTTCTCCTGAGAACATGGCAAAGACAAACCCTCCCAGAAAGATGCAAATTTCTTAAGTTATTATAATGTTCAACCCTGACATGTATATATCTATTTAATTGTTGGAGTCTGAGATCAATACTAAAGGAAATGCTTCAGATTCCTAGAAATGTACTTGAAGAATGTTTAGTATTACTATTTATTTACTATTTATTTAGTAACTTATCTAATATTCAATGCCTGATTTCTCCTTTTTGAACCATTCTGGGTCATTTTGTGCCTGGTACACAGCAGATTTGAATTCAGCACCTCAAAACCCTTAAAAACGTTGTAAGCCAAAAAATTAACATGAAATGCCTTCAAGACTTTAAATAAGCACATTTCACAAAACCCTGCCTCGTCTATTCCGTTTTTCTCCATCCGTGAGTTCTGATTCTGATCCTCCTGTTTCCTGCTACTTTGACTCGGGTTCCCCTCACGTTTCCAGATGGTGAATTTGCACCGAGGCTCCTGCGTGTAAAGATTTGTGAGCTCAGCCTCCGTCTCCCCGAGTCATTTCACACTTCCTGTAGGTTCCAGCGGCTGCTCCTCGGGAGCTCCGCCTCCTCCCCGTAGCGCCGCCTGTCAGACGGAAGCGCCCGCTCCTCTCCTTCATAACACAAAAGCCATCGCTGCCTGGCAGCCGGATGGCAAAGATGATGATTATGAGGCTTCTTTAACCACCCAGAGTGAAGCTAATTGGCAGTGAGAGGTGTGTTAATTGCGGCGGACGAGGTGGTGGCAGGTGTGTCAACTGTGTGATGGTTTGGAACCCGAGTAGGAAGTGGGGAGGAGGGAAAAAAAGGGCATTTGAAGTGCATGAAGCACTGAAGCACTCCCTCCTCCTCCTCAGGCTTTGATTGATAGATGAGAGCGGAGCAGTAATATATTCATTGTGGTTATTAGCACGGAAAGAGGCCGCTTGTTACACAGTGGAGGAAATGTAGGCCAGCCCTTCTCCGTATTCATCGCTCTCTCTGAGAATCCAGGGCGTTTCCGCTGAGACTTGGGCCTCTTTCCGCGTTTGGCCCGGCGATGATTGAAGAGGGTAGAAAGGCTACGGCGTGCATATGTTATCATAAGCACATCAGAAGGGAGTTAAGGACATATTTCTTAGAGGGAGCAGCTCCCGCTCTGTTTTTATTTTTTTCACCTCCTTGAAGACAGACAGCAGATGTTGACTTCAGAAAGGCACAATGACGCTGACGTGCTGAGCTGAAGCGGTTTCTGTGCAGAAATGTCACTTTGGAAACAGGAATTTAACTCATTGCAGGATGTAGATTTATAGTCTGTGACTGCACTACATTCATGTTCTAAAGGTTTTTTTTATGTTAAATTATTAAGGGACTATTTGAAGTTATTATGGGGATTGTACAGTTCTGGAAAAAACAACTTCTAGGTATGTGTTTGGGCAAAAGGAACATTTGTGTTTGAGTCTATAAACTACTGACATTTCCCCCAAATTCCAGATAAAATTATCATCGTTTATAGCATTTATTTGCAGAAAATGACAAATGGTCAAAATAACAAAAAAGATACAATGTTTTCAGACCTGAAACACGATCAAATTCATTTAAAACAACATAATACTAATATTCACACCTGAGAGTAGTTCAGAAATCAATATTTGCTGAAATAACCCTTATTTTTAATCACAGCTTGGGGACTTTATTCCACTCCTGGTACCTCATTAACAGAATGAGGTGTTCATGTGTCGGAATTCAACAGACGCTGGAATAGAATGGCTGGAATGTAGAGACATGTAGAGATGCTGATTTCAGATAAAAATGCACTGGTCTCTTATTTATTTCCAGAGCTGTATGTATGTTATTTTTAATTTTATGTTATTAACATTCTTTGCTGATTATTTATTTTTATTTCAGAGTAACGTGTGTAGGTGGACATTAATGTGGGGTTCACCACTATTTCATGCGAGGCGTCAATGTTTTCATTCTTTTTTGTGTCATTTAAAAATAATCAGTAATTTGACATTTACTCACATACATGTTGGAAGTTATGTACTTCACTACACGTTATAGTTTCTATACATATTATATATATGATATTATTAGATATTATATTAGTTTCTGTTACATATTAAAACAAATGAGACAAAAATGAAGACAGAAGCGAAGGAAGCCAGGAAGAAGGAAAGAAGGATGTTCGATTGGACTTTATATATTTATATTTCTTTTATTACACGGGAGAGATTTGAGTGAGTCATCTTTCAATGGGAGTAACGTTGGCGTTGGTGGTGAGCCACTAAAATATCAATGAATGGAATTCATCTCAGTGAAAAATGTAATGAGTGGATTGTTTCTTGGCCATTTCTACAACCAAGTTTCACCAAAACCAGCCGACTACCTTTTCTGTTCACAGATAAACAACCACACAAATAAAATAAATAACACAGAAAACAACACGTTCTTGGTGAGGGTAATGAGACTTTTTTTTTACTTCTACTCAGGTATATTTTTACAATAGTGATTTGACGTCTTACTTCAGTCAAATTTCAACAAGGTAACAGAATTGATTGATTGAATACTTTTTGAAAATTGACAATGACTTGACAAGTGTGTGTGTGTGTGTGTGTGGGGGGGGGGTCTATCTGTGTATTGTTAATGTCTCTATCATAACTATATGTTTAGTTTTAACTGGTCAAATGGAATTTGAGTTTTCTGTACTGAGTGTGATGTGTGGATTGTCCTGCTCCTCTTTCTGCAGCGCTGGTGTAGAGTAGATGTTTGTGTCCTCTGTCCACCTCTGGCTGTCAACATGTCCGTTCAGCCTGTGAAAGGAGCCGACTTGTTTTCCTGTTGTTTAAACAGCGTCTTGTTTGTTTGTTGTTTGTTTGTCTCTCTCTGACTGACAGGTGACTTCGCCGTGCTGCTGAAGGCCGGGATGTCGGTGAAGCAGGCCATCGTCTACAACCTGCTGTCGGCCCTCATGGCGTACGTGGGTATGCTGATCGGCACGGCGGTGGGCCAGTACACGCACAACGTCACCAACTGGATCTTCGCCATCACGGCCGGCATGTTCCTGTACGTGGCCCTGGTGGATATGGTAAGACTGTTGCCCCGCCTCCACATCAGCTTAAAGCCTAGTTTATGGTTCTGTGTATGTAGCTACGCCGTCGACGCTACACAGACCTTGTGCGATTGAACTGATTTGATAGTCAGTATTTTTTGGAGGTGTGTGTCAGCCTGCGGCGTAGCTTTGTACGCAGCAGTATAGACCTGAGATCCTGAGATTTCTGCTCTGTCTTTGTCTCCCGTCGTAGCTGCCTGAGATGCTCCACGGCGACAGCGAGGACCACAAGCGCTGCCAGCTGGGACACTTTATCCTGCAGAACCTGGGCATGCTGACCGGGTTCGGCATCATGCTGCTCATCGCCATCTTTGAAGACCGCATCTTTTTGGATTTCGGCTTTTAGCCGGAGGAGAGGCGGCGGGGAGGGGGAGGGGGAGGGTGGAAGCTGGATGTGTCAGTGTTGTTCTTCTTGGCCTTAACGTGCTTCGTTTGCGATGAAACGGCCGGTTCCTGCATGCCAACGTGAGTCTCATTCATGGCCTGCGCCTCCATTGCGAACATGCAGTGTATCTCATGACTGTCGGCTCCTCTGCTGTGGCTGAGCTGTAGATATTCAGGCTGGTGGAGGATTCCCGTTCCCGCAGAGACCGAGCTGTCAGCAGCCCGGCGGCTTCTCGCCGACCCATCGTCTCCCGTCGTTAGCGTGTTGTTGTCCCGCTTTTCTCGTCTCTTTGTCCCCGTCATCCATGCCCCGTCCATCCGTGCTGTGTGTTCCATCCGCCATCATCGTGTGATGTCATCACGCTATGTGTCAAACGCCTCGTGTCTCTGTGCCAAGTCGAGTTCCGGCCACTGGAGCAGCAGCACGCCCGCCGCCGTTTCTACGGAGACTGAGACTCCTGGATTAAAACTTTCTTATTTTTTTTTTTTATTTTATTTTTTTTTAGCTCACCTGCAAAATGTGTTGACAGCTATAAGCTAGTGTCAAAATCTAAAAGTATTCCCTAGACTGTATGTAGGAGATCATCAGAATGGATCAGTGTTGGTTTTCACTTCTGTTTGGATCCATTAGTAAATCTTTGTAGTTCATATTGAAGCTAACAGCTGCCAAAGTCTGGAAGTAAATCTCTCAACAGATTTAGAAATTTAAAAGACTTTGAATTTTTCGCCTCTGAAGTGTTAAGGTAACATTTCCTGTTTTCACTTTCATTTTCCAGTGTTCACAAATTCAGAATCTAAGATCAAGTTTTAAAAAAAAGAAATCAAACATATTCAAGTTGCTCAAATTCAGATCTTAAAATTTGACAGATTAAATCAAATCTATTGAACCAACTTCCAGCCAATCAACTTGGATTAACAATGGAGCTTTACAATTAATTTGAAAATTATTGTACGCTATGGCAACAAACCCAATTCAAAGAATCGTTTAATCTCCATTTTTTAATTCAATTCTAAGATCTGAATTTGGCCTCTTCAATTAGAGCAACTTGAATATAGAATTGAATTCAGAGGCTCAAAATTTCATTATCTGATGACTGGTTTATTTCCATTCAGAGACTTTACAAATTATCATTTACTACTAATCAATTCTTTATGTTGAGAAACTAGATGCCACAAGTCTGACCAGTTTTTTTTTTTTTAGAGGTTTGACAATCTATAGCCAAATGACACAAATCCTCTTAGGCCTTTTACTTTGTTTCTTTATTACAAGAATCAGCAGCTTCACAATGTGAATTCCGTAAAAGTCATTCTTCATCAAAGTGTTGTAGTTTACTAGATTCTTTTTTAGTGTCTCTTTAAGTTCCTGAATGGTGCTTTTGTCCGGTTGGTACAGACGCTCTAAGCGGCCATGTTTGAAATGAATATTATGCCAATATCTAAAAATCACAAATTAATTATTTTGTTAACCAACTTGTTTTTGTTTTTTGTTTTTTTTGTGATAAGTTAATCTATGGTCAAGCCAACGATGAGGAAACTGTCCCCAGTGTCCTTTCAAAATAAAACACTTCTGTGTTCATGGTAAATGCTAAACTATATTTCAGGTTGTGGATAGCTAAAATAAAATATAAAACATAAAAAGACTAATTCTTAGCTCAATCCTACTGATAACAGAACCATTTAGTTTACACTCCAAAATATCCTTTATTGTGAAACAGCATGAATGTTTCACAAATCTGAAACACAGAGGTGCTTTATTTTGTAAAGACAGTAAAGTAAACTTTATTGGCTTGACTGTGGTTGACAAATGAACTCGTTATCATGAGAGAACAAAATAACCGACGTGTGATCTTGAGATAATGGGATTAAAATAATAATCGTAACCACGGCAGCTTCGGGCTTCCGCACATCAAACCACCTAGCAGCGAACAATTAATTACAGTAGGAGAATAAAAGATGCTATATACTGTCTTTGTGGCGTCGGTAGTCAAGCAGCTAAAAGTAAATCTTTGTTCCTGCTTAAATAGTTTTGGGAGAACTTTTTTTTTTTTTTTGTCAAAGAATCAATTAAGTTTTTGACAATCGGAGATTAGACAAAAGCAAATGAAAGAACTCAGAATCACAACAGAGCAACAATCCGTCAGCATTCCTGCACTTCTAACGTTTAACTTCTCAAATTCGAGTTAAATTTAATTTGTTTTGTTTTTGTTCCGGGGAATGTTAGGCTATAGTCTCTTTACTTGACTGAGCCAACTGTAGATTTTCAGTGGCTGGCGCTTGACATGGTCCCCCACCCCCCCCCCACCCCCACCCCCTGACATTCCATTGGCTGTTCTGCCGCTCACATGCTAAGCTAGTTAGCCTAGCTTCAGCTGCTGGACCACACAGATACGTGTGGCTTCATTTATCCTGTCACTGTGTGACATCCATCGTCTGTCTTAACTGGCTGTAAATCATCGTCGGTCACGTTGAACTAAATGATCTGACTGAATCATGCATGGAGCATGAGTGAAGTGGTACAGACATTGTGTTGAGTGTAAAATTGTTTTCATTCTTTGTACTGCAAAGATAAAATATTGACAAAAACCTTTGTTACTTTATAAATTAACTGTTTTTTTTGTGAAGACCAGAAGTTCTTTGGGGCTGAGTGTCACTGGTGTTACGAGTAGGCTTGGGACGATATCAAAAACTTAAATATCATGGTGTTGTCCGGCCGAAATATGTACATGTAAATATTTTTTAAACGCAACAACAATGTAATTGTATTGTTGTATTTTATGTTTCAGTTGTTTTTTCTCAGCCTTGAAGAACCGAGTCACAGCAGAAACCTGCAGTTTTCTTGGAGTTTGTTTCGATATGTGGAGCATAAAAAACTGTTTTAATACCACACACCACGTTCAGACCCGCAGCAGGGAAGACTGTGAAAAAAAAATAAAATAAGAAGAAATTTTCGATGATTGTAATTATGGTGGAAATAAGCGATATATCGAAAATCGTCCCAAGCCTAGTTACAAGACAGTTTTTTCATGTGAATGTAGCAGTATCAGTTCTAATCTTTTACAGATTTCGAGGAGCCAACACACATCGGTACTTGGTGCACACAGGTGTTGAGATGGACCTCAACGTATTTTCATTCTGTCTTAAAAGTATTTGCTGCATTTATTCTGTCCAAAATTTTTTTTTAATTGTATTTCTCTTTTGATAATGTGTATAAGTTAAATCTAAACTATCTCCTGTCTAATGTTCGGTAAGACTTTGTGACACTTGTGACTCCAACCCCAGAGAACAAAGTCTCTTCACGGTTTATTTTGCCAAAAAAAAAAAAGGAAAAAAAAATGTCAGTAAAATGAAGGTCCATGATTGTTCTCATTTTTGCTTTGTTGTTTGTATATTCGTTTTGTAATCTGGATCTAAAACGCAATATGCAACATCCTCGCTGTTTACCTGTCTGTGCATTCTCTCCATTCTGAAAGGAAAATAAACTCTGAAAAGATCCCTGACTTCTGATCTGTGATGGTTTTCCACAAATTAGTATTTGGCAGCAAAAACCAACCCCAGTTAGTCCTCAATTTTATCGTTTTAAATATTATTGTTGCTTCTTCTATTTTTTTTTATTTAACTTTTTACGTTTTCAGCATTATGATCAAACACAAGTTGTTTTAAACGTGCCTAATAAATAAAATTGACTGGAAAAAAATTGATTGATAGGTTAATAAACTTTAGAACAGCTTAAAAACACATTAAAAAGTTCCATGTTAGTCATAACTCAATTTTGACCTTCTATTGAAGTTACTAACCAGACTTTACTACTGGTGTTCTACCAGAATTTTTATCTAATTCTTGTTCTTGTAACATTCACTTACATAAATGCACCAGAATCCAGGAGAAACTGTGGCTGTTCATTTGTTTTTAATTAATAACCAGATGTGTGTGTGTGTAAATAAAAAAATAAAAATAAAAAGCAGGAAACCCGACTATGAGCTGAGTTGGCAGAGCAGCGCCACCCCTCTCCTGATCCAGTGCTCGGCCGGCACGTTGGAGTTGAGCGTCATGGCGATGACGTAGTTGGTGGAGTGGCCGGTGGTGGACAGGGTGCCTCGCCGCTCGCTGGTCTTGTAGACGGGTGCGATGTAACACATCCTCTCAGGAATGTCCTGTCGCTTCAGTGGTTTCAACCACATCTGACGGCAAAGGGAGGAACAAGGAGACAGATGCGTCGTGTGACATTAACCGCTTTTTTTCGCACACTGATCAATTTTGAGATTTTTAGGCTATTTACATCCATTCATAACATATCTCCTTTCAGACTAGTGGGTCATGGTTTATCTAGAGTTAGAGTTAATCCACATTTGGAGTTGCTGTTGCTTCACTTTATTCATATTTGATCAAGTGGAAGTGGATCAAGTGTCTCAAACATTTCATATTATTCCACTAGAAAGCTGAATTTTGTTTACAGTATGTATGTGTTCATTATAGTTGAATAAAATATCTATAAGCCTTTGTTCCATATCCAACACATGCTCATAACCTCTGCATTAACAACCAGTTGAGGAAGTAGAAAAGCTTGAAGTTTAGTTTGAAGCTAAACCCTAAATTTCATTTCTGACATTTTGTCAAAACAAGTTGGGTTTTTTTCTCACTCTGAGCCAGAAATCTCTACTTCAGCAGCACTTAGACACCAAACCTGACACTTTTATTCCTATCTATATTCTGAAGGTTTGTGAAGAGGAGTTTGTTCATATATCATTCATAGCCTGGATATATAACATTTTATTCCTAAAAACATGTCAGAAATGGATTTTTTTTCTTTTTCTTTTCTTTTATTTACTGTTGACAGTATTTTCAGAATTCTGGAAGAAGACAGATCCAAAATTCCTTCTGTAAAAAACTTTGACTCTAAATTCAACAAAATGAAACAGGAATGTTGAAGTTGGCTTCATCCGACGTTCATATTTCTGTTCTGGAAATGTTTGCAAAGTACTGCCTATTTATTTAGATAATGACCCATTTGCATATTTAAACATAAAATTAAACAAAAGTAAAACAAAAACCAATTATCTTAATGTAAGAAATGAACTGGGGAAGTGTGTGATCATGGTGATGTGTTGCCTCAATCTGCAGCTGCCAGGTACACCTACTTTTATTTAATTAGCCATTTATGCAAATAGACACGATCAATTAGAGATTATTTTCCATTAAAATCTCTTGACTTGCAGAATAATTAAATTGAGAAGTTATATTTAGACCCCTGCTGAGGAGAAACGACATTAACAGGCTTGATAGCGTGATGATGCTGTGAGACTTTCAAAAGAAACAAAAAGTTTATCTTTCAAATATGTGGCTGTGAAAACTAACCTGGATCCCCTTTTGTTATCCAAACATTAACTTACAAAATGGAACTTTCGGGACTTAAACTTATGAAACAGCATCAACAACGAGGAGTCCCTTTGGGCTATTAGGGAGTTGTGGTTATGCAAAAGGAATAAACTGGGCCACTCTGAAAAACATCTTAAAAAACAAAAACAGTTTGTTGAGTTGTAGCCAGAGAAGCTTCATCTGGCTCCATAACGGAGCCTCGCTCATCATTTGCATTTCAAAGCCGCCACGGCTGCCTCTTTTTTCTTTGCTTTTTTTTTCCCCTGCTTCCACAAATAATAAACAGTTTTAATTAAGTTCCGCTCTTGTCTAAAAGTAATTTTGTTAATAACTTGCCCTGAAATGTCTGAATGTGAAGTCTGTCGTGCATTATTCATCACTGCTGAATGCATAGGGAAGAAGAGCGAACAGCTGCTGGCTCTGAGTTTCCTAAGCTGCTCTGCATCCAGTCCAGAGAACAAGGAGAACTTCCTCCTGGGTGGAGCTGTGGCTTCAGTAGTTTACTAGTAGTTATCGTTCTCCTCTGAGACTCTCTCTCTCTCTCTCTCTCTCTCTCTCTCTCTCTCTCTATATATATATATATATATATATATATATATATATATATATATATATATATATATATATATATATATATATATATATATATATATATAAATAAAACAATAGCTGCCTCACAGAAATTTACAGGCTGACTATGTATAAAACTGCCCCATTTTCATCATTTGATACGTGACCAGATATCATCTTCACTCTGTGTTGAAACCCAGAGAGATGAGGGAGGCTTTACGTAACAATATGTTATGCAACAGTTTTATCCTGGTTGCCCGAAGTGATGTTTCGTCAGTTTTTAACTTTATTTGTTAAACCGGTTCCTTATTTCCACATCTCAATTTCAGAGCGATGTTATCGTCACGTGAAGTCATGTCTCTATCTGCTTAGCGAAGGTAACTTCAGCATCCTCTTTTCGCTGCTCTCTACAAGCCCCCGAGGGAAACATCTGTTCTCTAGACGCTGAAGGCTCCACCAGAGCATATTTGATGTCGAGCGGGTAGCGTAAGGTTGAAAACAGACACCTGCTGTGACCCAAAACGATGCCGTGAGAACGCTGAGAGTGAACCAGAGCTGTGAAGCTGCAGCCAGACGGATAAACAATGTGCTGCACCTATAAAGCTTCATAAAACCAAGAGGAGCTGCCGAGTCTTAGGCAGCTTTACACGGTCAAAACTGAGCTTCATCGTGTTAATTCCTCTGCAACACACAGGAAACAGTTGAAAGACTCTTGATTTGTGAGACTAGTTTAATGCAACAGCCAATCAAAATGCTCAGATAGGTGACAGATGATGAGTTCAGGTCATGATGAGATTGATTTTAATATATTATCCAGTGAGAAAAAGATACAAAAGTTGCTATGGTTACAATGACGTGTCATACTTCATATTATCTAGAGAGAAAGTCAAGAAATTGTGATGAAGAAAAATGACCAGTTGAGCTAAATTTAGTGAACTAGTTCATTATTTTAAATTGCTTTGTGCAACTGTCAAAAAAATCTTTCTTACATTATTATTAATAATAAATATGAATTAAAGCCTCTTTAAATAAGTCTTTAAATTAAGGTGGAGAAACAACAGACATTTCCAACAAGACAATTTGACATGTGACAGTATGAAAAGCAAATTAAATGCTTTATTCTAATTTAATCTGTAGGAAGAGTGTGTGTATCGTATCTGTGGGTGAGCTCCTTACCACAGGCATGGTGTCATGCAGCACTTTGGGGTACGACTCCGCAAGAAGTTTGGTTTTTCTGTCCCAACGGGCGCCATCAAGGAACAGACCCCGAACATACACACCTGATTGATACACATGCACACACATAGTTCAGGTATTAAGATCATATAGACATTTTCTGAAGTGTGCTTATGGTCTGTGATATGCAATATAAACATAGATAACAATCATTGTTTAGTTATTTTCTGAGGTATTTTATTAATTTCATTTTATTATTCAGTCAGTCAGTCATCTTCTATACCCGTCACAGGGGTCTGCTGGAGCCAATCCCAGGCAAGAGGCAGGGATACACCTCAGATGGTTGCCAGCCGTGGGGCACACACACCATTCACTCTCACACCTACAGGCAATTTAGAGTCTCCAATTAACCTCAGCATGTTTTTGGACTGTGGGAGGAAGCCGGAGTACCCGGTGAAAACCAACGCAGACACAGGGAGAACATGCAAACTCCACACAGAAAGGTCCCAGACCCAGGACCAAGGAGGTCTTGAACCTGTGACCTTCTTGCTGTGAGGCAACATCGCGAACCCCTGCACCACCATGTCGCCCCAGAAGATCCCTGCAATCGTAATGAGGAATAAACAGGTATAGAAGATGAGATGAGATTTTTGATTCTCCTCATTTTTACCAATGATGGTTTTTACTTTTCACCATAGAGCTTTAGGGTTGGTAGCAGTTTGAATTTTTCATTTTTGGAAATGTGCTGTTTGAACCTCATGCATTTTATAGCTACATTTATTTTCAATATGTACAAAATCGGTTCTACTTTCGGTGGACTTGGATGATCTATAGGGTCTATGAGAGATTTTTCTTTAAGATTTTGGAGTTTACCCAAGGTAATTTATCATTTCAGAGTTGGTATTTCCTGGTGGCGGTATAGTCTTTGTGAATTGTCTTGATACATGCATGGGACTTGTCCAGAATTTGTTCTGGATTATCAAGCACATTAATAAACTGTGGAGTTGTGTATTTGAGACAAAATGGATCTGATAAGATCAGATAAGTGGTTTGACATATCCTGACTGTAAAGATAAGGGAGTGATCTAAGATTGTAGTAGGGACAATTCCTGGATACTGGATATTTTTGGATGGTTGATTGGTTGAGAGACCTAGTTTGCCATTTTCCTTAGGGGATTAGATGTATTGTTCTATTGTTTTATTATAAATATATGATTCAGTTCTGAAGTTTGGGGCCTTGCAATATAATAGTGGCATGTTGATTTAAAAAAGTTGATTACTAGTTGTGGGATTTCTGTTGTTGTTTCAATTTGTGTTATGTTATGTGCATATAATTGTCGGACAAAAACTGCGATCCCACCACCAGGTTTACCCAGGCAAAGGGTTAACTTTTTATTGACAGTAAGGAGTCTGGTATGCAGAGGGTAAGCCATGATTCAGTGATTGACAGGATATCTGTTTTTTGGAGTGCATAAGGATCAAGCTCTCAAGTTTAGGACCTTGTACAAAAAACATAACTCTCACAGAGAGAAATGGAGCAACTGAAAGTGAACCTTGGATAAGGAAGACAGTGACAACTTAGCAATGACCACTTTGCTTATATTGTCTATTATGCATCATAAGCACTCCTGTACCGTAGGTATATTATTAGGTTAGGTTTCGTATTTTTTGTGGTGATGTGGTAATGAGCATGTTAATGCAGTACTGCAGTTATCGTTGCAGCCCTACCACCAACTGTCTTTTCGCTTCCCACACAGAATGTGCACTCTATTAATGGGCTGGAGAAAAGAAAGAGATTGAGAGATAACTGAGTGTTGGCATTCTGTCATTATCACACACCCTAATGCACAAACACACTGTGAGATCTGCAGTTTGGCAGTATAGCTGTGTTAGTGATGGAGCTCAGCTGGGGGCTGATTGTGGGTGAAGCTTTATGTGAGGTGGGAGGCAGGTGGCACGGGAGCCTTTTCTTCACACAACTTCACCTCTCTTATATTTTGCTAGTGTTTGTTTTCCTCCTTTCCTTAGGAACTAATGACTTTTAAAGTCTTTTCTATAAAGTTTTTTCGTGACAGTGACAATATTCTTGTGGTATAAAAAATGTTTTTGTTAAGACTTTTAATCAGCTTCAGTCCCGATCATATCAACAAAATATACGGGATTTTAACCCTTTGAATGCCAGTTCATTTACATAGTGACGCTGTAGGAAAAAATCAACAGAAATATAATTGTTTTCCATGAAATAAATGCAAAGTGGATTTTTTTGGAGGGATTATCAAAGTCTGGGATACGTCTTTGGTTAAGATTAGATAAACAATGCTCATCCTGTTTTTACTATCATGTGATCATCCTCCCTTTTACCTGAGGCCACCCTACCTCACACTGTCCCTCCTCCTCTGCCCCATTAATAACTTACCGTCCTCTGGAGGCCGTTTATACTGTTTGTCTTCCAGGACCTGGAAGTCAAAGCCGAGCAGGTCAATAGGGACAGTGTGTTTCCTGGCGTAGTTCTGCTGACTGCCTGTGAGGAAGGCCTGGGTGAAGAAGAATCCTGATATCCAGAATACAGCAGGAGTACCGTTATCATACCAATCCTAGAGCAACAGAAGGGAAAACATTTACAGTATAACTCAAACCAGCCAGAATGCAAAGAACTGAGCTTCTGTTAGGTTCAGGCTACTATCCCTGTGATATTCTGGCATTTATACAGAAGAACATTATACCAAAACTGTAACTACAGACCAATACTGTATACCCAGTGATGGATGAGGTACTTAGATTATTTATTTGAGTAAAAGTGGAAATAAAAGTAAGTAGAATATTTCCTTCTGTGGAGTTGTATAAAGTAGCATCACATGGAAATACTCAAGTAAATACCCCAAAATTGTACTTGAATAAATGTTACTTTGATTCAACATAGTGTTGAGTGACTGTATATTGGAATTTTAAAATCATCTCAGTATGGACAGCTGGAGTATTGATCAGATTGAGTTGGGGGGGAGGGGGCATTTACAGCAATTCATGCATGAGTCAATAGAAGCATGGGGTTGGGAGACACCAGCTTGAAAGCCAATGAGACCCAACTACAAAAGTTTGACCACCTTTGGTTTGATGGACAGCAGTGCAACCCAATAGAAATTCCCCATGATGAGACCATCCAAACCTGATAGCCAATAGCCAGGGCTATCAACATGTGACATATATGTGGAAACTGTGCTGCTTATAAATTGGACATACCATTTTCACAAATAAGACTGAAAAAGGAAAGGTTATTGCTAACACCAAAACTATTATAGCTTTGGTCCAAACTGAAATATCTCAATGTGTGAATAAACTTAATGATTGCTGTGGTCCAGTTTCCAGGTTCTGACTTGTGTGTGCTGCTCTCTGGAGGCTCACTGGGACATGGATAATGATATTAGCACCTAAACTTCATCTGCTGTTCAAGTCAACATGTCTGCTGGGAAATACTGGATAGGCCGTGACATTTGGTGCAGATGTTCATGGTTGATAATCCCGATCCTGCTTTAGGATTAATTAAAATAACTTGATCCCTTTATTTTCCCTGTGGTGACATCGTCAGTTCACAATCATAATTTGGTTCATATTTTTATTTATGACCAAATACCTGCCAAACTACCCACAGTTCACATCAGCTGTACTTCAGGTATTTTACTTAAGTAAAAGTAGACATACTGTCTTCTAAAAATATGCGATTAGAACTAAAGTCGTGACTTGATAATGTTGCTTCAGTGGAAGTAGTAAAAGTACGAAAGTATTACATGAGAAATTGTGTTAAACTATCAAGACTAAAAGTACTCATCATGCAGAGTGTGTTACATGATTGTGTGCAACACACAAATACAATAAACTTTCACATTTACCTGTAACTTAAATAGGACTTATGCGTGTTTCCAATTCTTTTGTGAATCTAAAAAAATCTTGGAGCAAAGTGTCACTGAATACCTGTACTGTACTGTACTTATGTACAATTTTTAGGTATTTGTACTTTACTTGATTATTTCCATGTGCTGCTACTTTAAACTATATTCCACTATATTTCAGAAGGACATAATGTGCTCTCTACTCCACTACATTTATCTGATGGCTTTACTTACATTTCAGATTTTATGAATATACATACATGAATATAGTTTAATATCCTATCGTCTCTCTCCTTTTAAATTCTTGCTCTTTTCTTTTTAAATATGCACTTTGCATAAAAGATACCAGATACTAGGATACAGTACTCTTACTATTTATCTCTTCAAAGTATCTCATACCTGCTTCATGTTAATATACTAAAACTTTTAAAATGCTCTCATGTGCATTAAGTGACTAAAACAAGTGTATTACTGCTTTTAGTAGTACAGTACTACATACGTAGAACTATAGTAGATTTTGCTAATGATACTTCTGTACTTCCACATCTTGCTTTGCTTGTCTGCTCTTCCTTTTGCTACTCAATTTATCAAAAGTAAGTCCTGAATAATACTATGTCACTTGGAGCTTAATTTACGAACATACATACATATATGAAGACTACCACTATTATTAAACTCTTTATCTTCATGGAGGTGCCTAGCAGCAGCACTATAGTGACTGAAATTGGGGAGCTAAGCTAACCAAATCTAACTAGCAGCATGATGCCTCCCTTTTCCATGGATCACTACCACACACTTTTAAATAACAGTATAGGAGATGAAAATTCAGCAGCTTGAAGGGGATGTGAAGGTAAATGGTCAATATGGGAATGAAACCACTCTACTGATGACCCAAATTAGTAGACAGGAGTAGGCTAACAGACAGCTAATTAGCACCACCAAAAACAGGAGGCTGGTGTAAACGGCAGCAAATCAACTAGTAGTCCCCCCTGGAACTCTCTTGGTACAAAGCCAAAGCATAAATCATATAAAGATAAATTGCTTTCCTCAGATATGGGAAGACGGTTAACAGGTAGAACCCAGCAACTAGAGACTCCTGATGAAACTGAGTGGCTTGCTCTGCCATTGCACAAGAGTGTCTCCTCAACCCCAGGACTGAGGAGAAAAAAAAACACAGACTGTGGCTATGATGGTCAACCAATGGCTCAAATATATGTGCGCTTTGTGAATTTTATTGACTAATTCTATATATTTGGGAGCCCCTCTTTAAGGCACATAGAGTTTGTCTTAACAATTCAGGAGTACAACTGTTAAGCTTATTTTTTTTATTTTTTGTGTCAGACAGCAGCAGATGTGAGACAATCTAAAACAACAAAACAGATTAGACAGCGTTCTGGAGATGAATTACTATTGCCTATGATGACTGACCATAAAAGCCAGAAGATCAAGAAAGAGGTTTCAGTTTCAACATCATCATCCTCACCCCAACATGAAGATTCTCCTCCAGCTTCAACAACTCCCAACTTGCCTATGACCTATGATCTAGATATTTTACTTCTTAATAAAACATGGCTGTGATAAAATGTAGCTGTGATACTCTTCTCAATGAGGCAGCATCAACAAATATCAGTGTCAAACTGGCATAAAAGACAGGGGAGTTGCTGTCATATTATATCTGTATTTCAGTGCAAGAAAAATGTACACTCAAACTCAGAAATTTTTTTAACTTCAATGGACTTTTTGACAACTTTCAATCTGACTTCCAACCTCACCACAATACAGAAACAGCTCTAATTAGACTGTTAAATGACATAAGGTTGAACACTGACCAAGGCAAGGTATCAATTCTGGTCCTATTGAATCTCAGTGATGCTTTTGACACTGTGGATCACAATATACTATTGAAGAGGTTGGAAACATGGGCAGAACCCAGTGGAACAGTTCTAAAATAGCTCAAGTCCTATTTACAGGAGCAGAATTATTTTGTGACCATTCTGTTCAGTCCACATATGCTGCTTTTGGATCAAATTCTGCAGAACTTTAATGTAGAAAATTATAGCTATGCAGATGAGACACAGATATATCTAGCACTGTCCTCAGAAAATTACAGTCCAATACAGTAATCGTTTCACTGTTTAGAACAAGTAAAAAAGCTGGATGATCCAACATTTTCATTTAAATCAGGAAAAAAAAAATTAATTGTAAAAAAGTAATTGTTTTGGTCAATAAAGAGAAGAGGAATGCTGTCAGAGGACACGATAGACTTAGATCTGACCTTCAGCATTCATGTCAAATCATTCACCAAAACATACTTCTCTCCAGGACACCAGGAGAAGATGATTCATGCTTTCATCTGCAGTAGACTTGACTACTGTAACTGTCTTCTGACTGGACTCCACCAAATATGCGTTAAACAGCTGCAGTTCATTCAGAATGGTGCAGCTCGAGTTTTAAACAGAACAAAGAAAAGCAAATTATTCCAGTTCTATTATCTATATCTATCTATATATATTATCTATCTATCTATCTATCTATCTATATATATATATATATATATATATATATATATATATATATATATATATATATATATATATATATATATATATATATAGTGTATATATATACATAAACATTACTTTTTGCTGCCAAATTATACTCTATACTCTATATTACACTATATTTTGGGCCAGTTTTTATATTATTTTACTCTCCATAAGTAAAGCTGTCTTACTTTGCCTTGCCTTATTTTTACTTAACTGACATTTTCAATTCAGGACTGAACACACTGTGATTATATTTCTCTTGACAGCACACATCACATTTTTGTGAAGTTATTATGGTGTTTTGCTCAGAAAATAAAGTGTGCTTGTCTCAGATCAGCAACCCGTGATTCACCCCGAGGGGAGTCATGGGTGGACATTTCCGTTGGGTAATATCACTCACTCACTCACACACACAAATACACATACACACAACATTCTTTTCACGCTGCTGAATAATGGTGAACAGGAGAAATATTAAGAAGAAAACATGGAGCTGACCTACAGATTTAAAGTTTAAAGACTCACATGATGAGTCATGCGTCTACATGTTTCGCTGACCATGAATGTAACTTCATATTTGTTGTTGATGAGCATAATAATACAGTGGGATAAAGGCTCTTTTGTAACTCTTTTGTAACCTGTTTACGTGATCCCAGCTTCACTAAGCTGACCATCACAGACACGTTCCTTATTCTGCACCAAGATCCCCAAACTCAAGAATTCATGTACATGTTATGTGATCATGTAAGGCAGTTTGAAAGTCTTTTTTAAAAGGTGCTACAAAAATAAAGTTTCCTAACTTACTTCTTACTTCTAACTTAAATCATTACCATTTGTATCTGTGGAATAGCTCAACATTTCCAAAGAAACAATGCAGTAGGCCAGGGATTCCCACCCTGGGGGCCACTCAGGGGTGCGCAAGCTAAAAAATGTGATGGCGGTCTGGAGAGTTTTTCAAAGTGGGATTTTCCGACACAACAAAGACGTCATTATTTGTCATAAATGGATATTCACCATCCCGTTATATGACTTCTCTCTGTTTAAACATGCTGGTTTACCACATTTTTTTTTCTTGGTGCGTCGTTATTCCTGCATCAGGCGACACACAATAGTCAAGTCAAGTCACTGGAGTCGTGCTCATATTTCCCCTGATTTGCGGAGATGCGGTTGAAGCAGAGACTCCATGCTGGTGAGATGTTGAGTTGTTCATATAAAGTAGACCTAATATATCATAAAAAACTTCTTCGGCTCAACGGTGAGTATTGTATTCTCTCAGCTGAGGCAGAGACGCTCAGAGAGAAAGTGAACACCAGCGGATCAAAACCATCCCGCCCTCTGTACAAATGCTGTTTCTGAAATATAAATAAATATAAAATGTACTTTTGGTCCTGTGTTTGATCCAGTGAGCATTCACACTGTATAGAACCAGACCAGGATAGAACCAGATCAGGATAGAACCAGATCAGGATAGAACCAGACCAGTGTCACATCTAACAAGATGGATGAATGATCATTCATTCAAAAACATCAACCAAATGGCAGCCATAACATAATATCCCATAATATCCCATCCTGTATCATCAGACTAGTGTTGCTGTGGTTTAAATACCCTTCCCCCCCACATACTTTCTGCTGCTAAGCCTGTCATTTCCTGCTATACATTTTACTGTATTCCATTATTTTAAAACTTCAGTAAATTTCAATTTAATTCAGATGCTCTTTTGTTAACCTGATCATTAGCTGATGTGTTCTGGTTGAGCAGAATTAAACATGCTGCCTTAACACATTTAGTTATTATTTCGTTTCTTACATTTAAACACTGTTTCATTTTCTGTTCCCTCGTGAGTTTCCTTATTGTCTCCTTTTCTTTGCCTCAGACATTGGCTGCATTGGCTGCTCTGAATAGAGAGCGTGATGTTGAGCCTTCTGGCAGCTTTCTGTACCTGTAAGAACTTGAGCCGCTCCAGGAAGTCGATGACGTAGCTTCCTAGCGGTTTGAGGCTGGGGTAGGACTTCTTCATCCACATACCAGGGATACGACCCTTCAAGATGCTGCTGACCACTTCCTCCAGCTCTGCAGACATCACCACCAGCCCCTGCACATGAACACACACCAACAATTTCACCCACATGTTCAAGTAGTGAAGAATCGAAGCATATCAATAAAACACCCCGCTGCAGATAGGTGACAGCCAGCCATGGAGAGATGGAACGCTCATCACTCTGCTTGGGACCTTTGACAACGGAGCAGAAGATGATGTGATCAATCTTTTCCTGACTCTTTATTCCCTCTATTTCAATTCCAGGAGCCACATCTCAGAAGGAAAATAAATGTAGCTTATTTATGAAATGGTATAAGGAGACATAATGATGCAGTGCAACAAATAATCATATAGTTGTTTAGTTTCTTATGTTGCAGAAACAGAGATACTATGTTGGGCTAATTTCTTCACTATGCTGCAGATGAAAAGAAAACTTTCTGAAGAAAAGGTCAGGAAGAGCAATGCTTAATGATGTGGAGATTTATGTGGCTGCCTCATTCTCACAGGGTCAACAATATTTCTTTTTTTTTAATATCTAAGTAAGTCAATACACAGATTAAATGTTCAGGAGGAATCAGTTATTCTCTGTGGTCATTAATTTCTACACATTTCCCTAAACTTTTGCAATTACTGCGTAAGTGTTCCCTGGTTTATCTAATAGATGAGTTTATTTGGATTGTTGTGCTGAATGCTTACAGTATCCGCTTTCTCAGGATTTATTACCAGAATTTCCTCTTTAATATTTCAGCAGAGGTGTGCCTACTCTGCTGAAAGATTGCATTTACTGCACAGAAATGTTAAATCAATAATGATTCATCATTTGGTCCCACTGTTTATCTAAAACACGTTTAGTGTAATAACAATGTATTCAGCCATATATCAAGCTCTAAGTATCCAGACAATGAGCTTCAGAATTGGACTAATGTTATCCAATGCCATTCAGTGAAAACTTTGATAACGCTTTCAATGAAGCCCATTTCTATAATGCATTATGAACATACTTATAATACATTATAATGCATGTATAGTGCTGTAAAACTATATTTATAAACATTCATAAATATTCATAATGCTTAATAACATTAATCATAACACATTCTAAAACATTTTATAATAGGGCAAATATAATATTTCTAAATTGCTGCTCATTTGCTGTCTTTTGTTGAAAGGATCCCAGCATCATATAATTCTCTAGATGTAATAAGTATGTATATATCAGACTTTATGAAACCCATCTAGCAGCTCCATGATCATACCTTTATGGCCTTCTGGATGTTGATGCAGGAGTCTCGGATGGTGCAGAGGAGGTTGTTGAAGCGGCCCATCTCCTGCACCAGCACTGTATTCATGCTCTGACTGTAGCTGGTGGGAAAACGCCTCATCACCGCCTCCAAGTCAAAGTCTGCAGGCAGCTTGCTCAGGATGTCAGCTGCCACATCAAAGACCATGTCGTCTGAGGATTTGGCATCTCCGCCTGAGGAGCGGGACTGATCAGAGGCACAGAGCAACAGAGGACAGGTGAGAAGGTGAGGTGCGGTGAGGAGTGGGGGGATACAGTAGGTTTGTTTGACACTTCATCATTTTTTGGAAAAATATCTTCTGCAGTCTTTGAATTGTCACATCGTGTATTCCTTTTTTGAGACTCTTTTGCATTTTGGGGCTATTTTGATCCTGAAAAGACCCTGAGGTTCAGATATTAAGAGCTTCTGACTTGACTTTGCTTATATTACATCATCTTTGTGTCACACTGATTTAATTTTTTCACAGAATATCTTAAATGTTTAAAATTCTCTTTAATACAAGGGTCCGGTTGTTCAGAATTCATCTGATTGTATTGGATCAAATCTTTTAAAATGGGTAAAGAAAAAAGGATTCTGAAATGAGATCACGTAATCTGGTCTTGATTCTGATTTTACCCTGGATAGCAAAACCTGGATTTTCAAATCCAGATAATTCTGATCAACAATAAACTTTTTGTACAACTTGGCCCGATCGCATCGTGAGTTTATAGTTACTAGAATCCCCACACACATGCACACACATGGTTTCACAGTATTTTCCCTGATTTCTCCCACACAGTAATTTATAAGTAATGAGTAATATATAAACAATAATTGACACAAACTTATCAACTACTCTAATAATCATTCATGCTGATAATTATTCACTCTCATCTTCCCCTCCATTTACCTACGTGATGCTCTGTCAGTAGCCGGCGGTAATGGATAATCATTGGCTAATGACATCGGGGTTACAGTAGGGGAATGACAAATAGCTATTTCATTTTGTTTGAAGCATCTCCCTGTTTATCGGTCATTGAGACTGATGAGAGCGTATTAAATGCTAATAAAGTTCACACATGACTGAAGCTGATATTAATCTTGTAAAATGGAGTTTATATGAATAAATGCTGGACACCATCCAGCTCTGATTTCAACTTGAAGCAAAAACGCTGCTGGAAATATTTTTTTTATTTGTTTGTTGAAACCCAGGTTTGTAGCTGTCTTTCTGTCTTACTAAAATATTCTTCTACTCTGTAAAAAAACGTTTTTAAAAAATGTTGTAATATTCCAACAGTCAGGGTCCCAAAAAATTCAGGAAAAAAAAAATAATCATCTGATAGAGTACAGTAATTCCCCTGCTGAAATACAGTTTAAAGCTTTAATTTGACATGAAATCGTGTGTATTAATTGGCCTATAAATGCTAAATGAGGTCATTTCCACCAATAAAAACTTTTACATTTCCTATAAAAATGAACTGACTGTTATAATGGAAATAATAAGGCTTGCAATTACAGAAATATTATGAATTAACTTCAATCAATCACAAAATTGTGTGTAAAAAGTGTTTTTTTTACATTAGATATATATTTTTGCTGTATGTTTCATGTATCAAAAATACATGTAACTGTCAACACAGATCTGTAAAATGAAAAATTTAACTATAACTATATTAACTATATTTCATGTATTTTATGAAGCTGAAAGAGGCTCATAGAGACATGTGCACATACGGAATGACTCTGGTGTTTGTAGAACAAAGACACTTATTCAATATAAAGTTTATTTCCCACAAGAATTCACACAATGTAAACTTTTGACATACGGATAACATTTTGCTCTGACGCACTTTTCTGTGTCTGGAAATAAATATATAGGCACACACACAAATAAATATCCCTGATGCTGTACTTCCGTTGCCTTCAAGTCCCCTTTTGAAATTCCTTAGATTTGATTTGCAGTGAATATTAACTGGAGCTGGGACATGGTAGAAAGAAGTCACAGATATAACCCTCAGCAAGCTGAAGTAGTAGCAGAGCTGAGATATAATGATGTGGATCACATGATACCACCAAACCATAGCGAGCTGCACCAAGTTTCTACAGTGTCAAAGTAAGACGACCTAATTATAATAACAACAACAACAAGAGGGAGTTGTTTTTGTATTTTACAAACAAACAGCTGGAAAATCTATTTGTATTTTTCTCTTTAATTAATGTTGTATAGCATATTTTAGTGGAAGGGGATAAAATATTTAATGTTGGCAACACATAAAGTATATTTGTGTCATATGGAGACTGGAGGGAAGCTAATTGACCTTGTGTTTGAATGTGTGCACTCTTGTTTGTGTGTGTGTGTGTAGCCACGCAGAGCTGCTGGTGCTTAACATCAATGCAGAAGGTTTCTCCATGTGCCACCTGGCCTCACTGTTACATCATAACACTCAGTTTCGGGGTTATAAACCTTCAGGGCGTTAATGGCATTTTAATGAATTCAGGATCACATTGCTGTTACTGATGAATTACATGAAATCCATCTTCTATCTTCATTATTATAACAGAAGGTACCGGTATTAAAATGAAATCTTAGCAATAATGTTCGAATTCAACGGTTGCAATAGTTAAATTAAATATTTTATCCTGTCTTTGTTACATTTGGTAAGAGATGGATCTGATAAATAGAGGTTTTAAAAATGTTGATGCACTATTTATGCATTAGTGTCAACTTTTGAAAATGCTTACTTTAGTGTAAATTCTTATTTATTTGAGATTATTAGTTTACTTTTTATTATTTTTAATTTGTTTGTATTTTTTTGAAAATACTTAGTTTGAGCTCATTTTTTATTAGTTTAAGCTTTAGTTCAGTATCAGATTTAGTTTAGTTTAGTACAATAGTTAGTTTTATTTTTTCTAATATGGGCTATTTGACATAGGTAAGATTCAAAAAGGTCAGAAAAAGTATTGTCTAACAAAAACTCAACAAAATATCATACCATTTAAAGAAAATCTGAAAAAACTGTCAACACAAGATGCATCTAAATAGACATTAATCTGTGCAAGTTTGTTTACAAGATTTTTTTTTCTTGTAAACACAGTTATAATTTTGGGAAATTTAAGTTTTTATTTGTATTTCAGTTTAAGAAAAATCATTTTATTCAATTCTAGTTAGTTTGGTGTGTAAGGGTATGTGTTTGTGTGCATGTTACTTAGTTCCATGTTATTTGGTGCATTACTTGTCTCATTAGATTTACCTGTGTGAGCAGGATGCTGTCAAGCAGCAGCTGTGTCTCAGCCTGATCCTTGGTGATATCTGCGTTGGCGTGCATACCAAAAATCTCTGGCGACGGGTTGAGAGGCAGCGACTTGGTGTATTCTATGTAGCTGTTGTACTGCAAAAGAGATGCAGGAAACACAGGCTGAGGAGTGAAATGAACATCAGGAAACATCTGGAGTAATAACGCTTATCGAAAGAACAAGTCAACTCCATAGATTGCTGACATTTATTATAATGACTTTGTAAATGTGACTTCATGAATAAAAGATGTGGTTGGAGGGGGGTGCAGCGCTGGAGAACAAAATGCCAAATAAAATGGAGTGCGCCATAGATTGCATTTGTGTTAACAAATCTCAGCCCTCACTGATGGCGGCTGCATGCTGTGCCTTGTTACACACATTTCATCTCTTAATGACTTTTTAAAGGAGCTCGGAAACAGTGCCATACAACTGTGAATCCTCTAATATGCTGCATTTATAAAAACACATTAAAGTAAGTTTAACATTTCCTGATATTTACAGCCAATGATTCACTGGGTGCATGTCACCAATCTAACATGCAGCACAGTGGGTAGCGCAGGCGTCCCATGTACAGAGGCTGCAGTCCTCAACACAGGGGTTCGCGGTATGATACTCATGCAGCCCCATACTGCATCATGTCATTCCCTCTCTTTCTCCACTAGTATGATCAATAAAGGCCTAAAAAGCCCAAAGGATATACTTAAAAGATCGGACATATATACACGTCATTATTTAGAAGCCTTTTAATACAATGCGTCATATCATAAATCAGGTTTTTATCCTCAGATAAAAACCTGATTTTTACCTGAAACAGGCCCGCTGATTAAAACCAGCAAAAACATTGAATAAAAGAGTTTCATGTTAAAAGAAATGTGTTTCTATGATTCTGTTTGGTTGGTGTAATGTTTGGTTCCGTAATATTAAATTAAAAATTCATGCAATCCAATTATGAATTTCAAAAAGCTCCTATATTGATGGAAAAATTTTGGATAATGAAAGAGCACAACTTAACCACATATTTATCATATGTTTAGTTATTTTTAGTCATTATAATATAGCTTATTGGACCTTTAAGATAAGTTTATGATTTCTGAAAAATTCATCTTGATATTAAAAGGATAGTTTGGTATTTTTGACATGAACCAGGCTGTAGCAACAAAGATGTGCCTGAATCTCCTCACGGATTTTATCGCTTTCCTGTGATGGACATAGTTCTGGTCGAGTAGGTCCCAGTGATTACGAGCTGGGACTTTTTCATGGATATTGGTTTTGTGATGAATATAAATCACTCTTTTGAACACATGCTGTTTTGAGAAGAAAAACGTTTTATTTTAGTGTCCCCCGGAAACCTGCCGGACTACTTTCGTTTTGACCAGAACTGGACCAGAACTCGGCTCACAGAACACTGTCGGGGGTAAGTCAGTGTGAGTGTGTGACACTGATGATAGGGATGCCATACAGATTCATGTCAAAAATACTGAACTATCCCTTTAAGATGAGTGTTTGCAATGATTTTAAGTGTTTCTTACGTCTCCCTCAGGTGGTGCATAGTAGAGTCCACTGGAATCATACTTGTAGTCCGGGTCCTCGATAACCTTGGAGGTGAAGAAGATGGAGAGGATGGTGCGCAGGGTCCGTCTGTCCCAGTCATCGGTTACACGGCCGCCGTAGTTGCATTCACCCGTCATGTAACGTAGCGCATCAAATGGCACTTCCTGTAGGAACACCATGTATTTCACAAGGAAACCATCAACCATTAAATGTATTACAGGCAGTGGTGGCCTATCTCTTCATCTTGACCCCTCTATATATTTCATATTGCTGAAAAACAAACTTCTCATCCAAATATGTGTATTTTGTTGTCAAGTTTATCACCAAAAGCTCCATTTCCAGAGCTTAAAGTTAACTTTGAACACATGATAATGCATCCTTATGATATCTCGTTTAAGTAGCAAACCAGCTCTAATCCTGTCCAATTAAACACAATTTAAAAACTATATTAATGACCCCTCTGCACATTCAGCATTCTTGCAAGCGACATGACTCTAGATTAAATGTGACATGATTTTTTAAATGAGGAGCTGAATCCTTAACAGATAAGATAGAGGCTTCTACTCTGTTGTTGGAATCCTGTGGCGTCTACAGTAAAAGGCGATACGTGACACGATGTGGATGTCAAAGAGGGTGTGTACATTCACAATTGTGTTGTGTGTGTTGTTCTGAAATAGGAAGCCTGGGTGAAATTCATTTAGGGATGTGACAGAGGTTGAAAAGGGTGAAGTTGTGTCTTTCCTGGCATTTTCTGGAGGAGGATTACAAATTCAGTGACACTTGGCTACATGATGAAAATGTCACTGCATTGAAAAAAAAGACCCTCAGTAGATTATTTCTGCTACTTTCTCTCAGCTGCAGCGGTGACGTTGGTAATGGTGGACGGTAGAAGTGCTATCTGTTTGTGAAAAAATGTCAAGAGAGCTTTTGAATATGGTGGATGAAACTTGATACTCGAGTGAAGAGGAACCAGTTATAAAAGGCAGAATTCTCATCACAGGCTTTGAGGTTCAATATACAGTATATATGTAGGAGGAGGAGAGGGAGGATGGTGGCTTTGTGTGAGACAGCAAGAGTTTTATTTTGTGGCAGAGAAATATGCGAGAACCCAAGCGTCCTTGAGCTTGTCCTCAATATAAATTCATGTTATTCTTAATATTAATATTATGTAACACATGACAGAAGGAGGTGACACGGTGGTGCAGGGGTTAGTGCTGTTGCCTCACAGCAAGACAGTTGTAGGTTCAAGACCTCCTTGGGTCCTGGGTCTGGGACCTTTCTGTGTGGAGTTTGCATGTTCTCCCTGTGTCTGCGTGGGTTTTCACCGGGTACTCCGGCTTCCTCCCACAGTCCAAAAACATGCCGAGGTTAATTGGTGACTCTAAATTGCCTGTAGGTGTGAGTGTGTGAGTGAATGGTGTGTGTGCCCCACGACAGGCTGGCGACCGTCTGGGGTGTATCCCTGCCTCTCGCTGCAACGCTCTGGAATTGGCTCCAGCAGACCCCTGCTACCCTAATGAGGAATAAGCAGGTATAGAAAATGACTGACATGACAGAACGAGGCTAAATGAACAGAACCAGTCAAAAGTTTGGACTTCCTTTCACATTGAAGTGTAGGAAAGGTGCTGGAACTGTATGTTAGTATGCAATAACAAGCCTGCTTTGATGATACAAGTGCACTGTATGTATGATGTTGACTGTTAACGTTTGATGTCGGAATGATGTACTGAACTGAGTTCATGGAAAACTTGCTACTGTTTATTTAAGAGTATAAAATTATATGTAAGGCCTACCCAGTGATGGATAAAGTACTCTGATCCTTTACTTGGGGAAAAGTAGAAATACTCTCATCAAAGAAATACTCAATTGCATATAAATGAACTCAAGTAAAAGTACCCATTATGCAGACTATGTTATATTATTATATACTGATTGTTTTAATCCCTAGATACATGTGAAAGCCTTTCAATGTTTTAGTTTATCGATGTGGATCCAATTGGACATACTTTGGGTTAATTAGTTAAAGTTAATAATTAATAGTAGAAGTAGATTAGATTAATAGTAAAGGTAGTGCATCTTATCATAATTTGATTCAAATATTCATATTTCCCTCCGAAATGTAGTGAAATATAAAGTAGCATCACATGAAAAGTACTCAAGTACATGGTCTATCTCTACATTTTCAAATATAGAGATAATCCCTCAATGAAAATAGAGCTTTAAAAGAACCAGTACCAGTACCTGGTATTGTTCCAGGAACATGTGCAGCTGCTGCACGGAGATTCTCAGGTCAGTCTCATTGAACTCATACGGAATGTTCCAGCCTATAGGTCCAAACTTCCTTCTCTCTTGGGTCAAGGCGTGGAAGAAACACAGGCCGTAAAGGAGCTTCTTGAACACAGCCTGACAAGTGTGCGCGCACACACGCACACACACACACACACACACACACACACACACACACACACACACACACACACACATAAATACACAGTTTGTGATCAAAGCATAAATGGAAGGCACGGTCTAACATAAATACCGGTGGTTGTTTAGTGTTTCCAACAGAGTCAGAAACACACAGCAGGGGTGAAAACAGACTGAGAAGAGCACAGAGCACCCACTGCTAAAGGCATGATAGATATGCACAGCAAGCTACCAAGACACACACACCCACTGACCGGTTTGCTGCAGCTGCCAAAGAACTCCGGGTCAGAGATGGGGTCCATTAGGAAGGAGCGTGCTATGTTGGCGCGGAGGCCCTTTGGAGCCTCATTGGTCATTTTCACCCCGTTCTGGAGCACAGCCACAGGGAAAGTGGGAGACGGGTAGCTAGTGAGCCACAGCCTGAAGTCTGGGTGGGTGGTGTCTGGGTTCAGCTCCTACTCAGAGTCAAAAAGAAGTACAAAATTAAAAAAAAAAAATGTAGTGGAACAAATGTATGAGCACTGTTATGAACTGAACTGATATGTATTATTTAACTGTAGAAGCCAAATGCAAACAGCTTCAAAGTGGATCATCAAGTGGATATCACTGTGTGTGCATGTGTGTGTGTGTGTGTGACAGAGAGAGAGAGAGAGAGAGAGAAAGAGAGACGTTTATGTATTAAGTAAAACTATCAATACATAAATACTTATCTTGTTTGAAAATTCCTATTTAAGAAAACATACATAAGTATTACAAGCAAAGTAGTAGTTAACATGTAAAAGTAAAAGTAGTCATTCCGCAATAGATTATATATTATTATATATAGATTATCAGATTATTAAAGTGAAGCATTACCATGTAAGCAGCATGTTACTGTTGTAGTTTCTAGAGGCGGAGCTAGTTTTATCTACTTCAAAGCAATTACCTAGTTTAGTCCAGTGGTTCCCAAACTAAGGATTGGAGCCCTCCAAAGGGTCACCAGAGAAATGTGAGGGGTATGAGATGTTAAATGGGAGAGGAAAGAACAACAAGTAAAGTTCTGATTCACAAATCTGTTTTCACTCTTTGGACTTTCTCTCAAATCTTAGATTTTTGATGAAATTTGGTAAGTAAAGCTTTAAAAAACTTCATAAAGATGTGAAATGTGAGCCAAATACACACTGCTGTTTGTAAGTAACAATACAAGTTGAAAAAATGGTTTCATCTTTAACAGTTTGTTGTATTTTGAAAGCTTTTTTATATTAGTCAGGTTCACTTTGTTAAAACATGTAATTCTGTAGTGGTTTTGTGGGGATTTGTAAACCTGTACATTTTTAAAATGTTCAGATCTTGGAAAATCCAAAAAACAATGTTGGAATTTGCACAGACAACCACAGCAGCTACATGTTAGCAACAGTTAAGGTTAGATTGGTAATAGCTATACATTTTAAAAATTAACCCTTAAAATCACTCCAATATCATCTGCTTGCCAAGCAGTTGCTGAACTATATTCCATATAGCTGATTATGCTAATATAAGCTAATTTAGCTAAATGTGCAAATTGCTCAACATAAGAAAATTAGCATCCAACAGTGCTGGGAACCCATAATATACATTTCTAATATAAAACTTTTGGGGTACTCTACATTTCTACATTTGTTCATATTAAAGCTCTATGACCTGCAAGTAGACTACAGTGGAAATTCTGCCTAAAACAACATACACATGGAAATGAGTATATGTCCAAAACTGAAATCTGGCAAACGGTGAAAGGCAGGACTTGCCCCATCTCAAATGTGATGTCAATATTACCTAGTTAATCTGATATGTATAGATACACAACCAAAACACAATCTTTTTATTTACATCTATGCATAATTTAAGGTTTCAACGGCCTCATATTTTTTCAAGGTAACAAATACAAAACATTTTTGGATTCCTTGACAAAGAAACATAGAATTGCCATGTTTAATTGAGTTTTTAGGGTGTTCAGAGGTTAAGGTGGCTGAAATCCTACATCTTCTGGTGGCTACTTTGAAAGTCCAAAATGGCCGACATGTGGATGCAAATGCCAACATTGTTTTTGGATCCAAAAAATGTATATTTTTGCAAATTCCCATGAAACCCAGCAGAATTACATAGTAAACCTGACTTTATTATCCATTGTATCATCTGTATCCAAAATATTAATAAAGTGTGAAGCACAGTGGAGTGTGTGTGTTTCTTGTGTGTGTTCTGACCTCACAAACTCTTTCCAGTGTGGACATCCATGAGGTGGCTAAGTGGCAGTTCTGCAGAACCACCCAGGTGCCCTCTTTGATGCCAGTGTCGATCATACACATCGCAATAGGACCCTGGCCTTGCCCCAGAGAAAGGGAGGTCAGTTTATTACCTGTGAAGCCCTGACGGAGGAGATGAGACACACTTATGTGATTGCATTTCAACCGGGAGATAAATGTCAGCATTTTTAAGACCTGTGTGGGAGTCTGTTAAATCTGATTTCTTCTCTCCTTCTGAGTATGTAGAGACAGAAAGCTTCAGAACAACTGAATTAATCTCTGTACCTTTTCGTCTCCAAACTTGAGCAATGCAGCCATGGGATCTGAGCCGGGAGACAATATAAAAATGAGCGGGGCACAACAGTGGCTGTCGACAAAGGCCTTGCTCAGATTGAAGGGTGGCACCTCGATGAAGGGGCGACCCAGACTGTCAGAAACAAACTCCTGCACCATGGGAGTCATCTGTGGGGCACGAGAATGTAGACGCAGTCTTTAAAACCTGAAATCATTCCCCAGAGTGTTTGCGTAATAATAATGGCTGACTATCTTTAGAATATGAACTGACCTTGTCTGGTCTGAGACAGCGGATCACCAGCATCTTCTGGAACTGGCTCAGCTTCTCCTGCCACTCATCAGGGAAGGGAGTCTGATGTGGGCTCTGCAGAGATGCACAGAACAACCCAGACTGAATTCATCTATCTATAATGTGCCGAATCTTTTCTTCTGTCTGGATTTTCCTCGCACATCTCAACAACCTTTTATCTGATCAACTTCACTCTTGGCAGGTGTATTGCTGGAGACCCAAGGGAGTGCAGTATCGAGTGTGAATTTGATAGGATTCTTGATAAAGCTGCAAGCAGCACTTCCAGGGGCCAAGCGGAGCCCACTCGGAACAAGCACCACACTGTACATAAAAAGGGTATGTAGGATGTTTTTACATGACCTTTGTTTGGCTTCACCCATTTTTTTTTCTAAAATCAAATCCCTATTATGATATACTTTAGGTTTCGTCCACCAACTTCTCGGGGGTTATGATTGATGAGAGGTTGATGAACAAAATGATAGTTTGTTGGTATCTATGTGATTTTATTTTTTCAGGTTGCTCCTCATACACTATATTACCAATTAATTTATTATCATCTGTCATTGCAACATTGTTTGAGCATGTACGTACCCAAGTATTTTACAGAATTTATTCCTCACACAAAAGAAATTTGTTAGGCTATGCAACCTCTTCTAATCAATCAACTCCATCTGCCCCTCTATTTGAGAAGCATATCATTTTTTTTTCAAATTATGACATTAATACCTTTCAAACCTGCACATTTATTTATAAATTCATTCACTCTCTACATTTGCTTACTAAATCTTTCAATACATTCTTTACAGTTAACTTTCAGGTTCTTTCTTACAATGCAAGACACACCGTTAATCTTCATGCTCCCACACCACACAAAGTCAGTTTTCTTTTACTTACAGAAGTTCAGTACTTTATTTATCTACATTTTTTTCTACATCTTTAAGTCTCATCTTTAAGTCAAGACTAAAGTACTATCTAATACACCAAGACTCTTAGCTTCTACCTAATTATTTCACTTCACTCTTACTCCAAATTGTATCTGTTTTTAGGTGTTATAATAAAGTAACATTTGTTTCTGTTGTTTATTTTATTTGTTATTGTATCTTCATTTCCTTGACTGAGCCCATTTTGTTTTTTAACCTCTCCAGCACTTTCTGAATTATTTATTAATTTATTTATATGTGCACTTGTTTCTGTATTATGGTAAAAATAAACGCAATACAATATAATATTTCCATATTTAAGAATACAATCAAGTAAAGGAGTGGCGGATCATGACTAAATGACCTCTCTTTAAACACTGTGGTAATGAGGACATTTAGTCATTGTTATTCATCAGAAACACGCTGCCTTTGAGAAACATGCCACCAGCTTTTCTTGGAACGGGCAAAGGGAAGTATGGGTGGGGTTGTATTTCATCGAGCCGTCGCAAGATTAAGCAATGCAATTAAGCAAAAAGAGAGGTAATCTGTAATGTGAGCGGGGAGGAGAGTATTGGGGGTAGAAAGATAAATATGTATGAAAAAGGAAAGGCAGGAACACAGGAGAAAGAGGTGAAGAACAGAGAGAGACACTGGGTACTGGGTCAGAGCAACATGTTTGACTAATGGGTGGAACAGGTGTACCGGAGGAACTGAGCAATGGTACTGTGAAGTTTTGGACTTATTTCCCTTGAGGCTGTTTGTGGAAAGACTTCTGGCTGTGTGTGTGTATGTGTGTGTGGGGGTGTGTATGTCTGTGAATGTGTGTGTGCACATGCCTGTGCCTGCATATGTGTGTTGGCAGGTGCTTTGAGATGGATATACCTAGTTAGACTCTCATGGGTATTCGCTCGTGTGTGCAGGGGTGTGTTCACGTGTGCGAGGCTGGAGTGCCTGTGTGCTTGATTGAACAGCTGCCCTCGCTTCTAGATTGAATAAATGTGAATTCTGCAACTGGAACAAACCGGATTTAATTAGATAGAAGAAGTGTTGTGGCTGATTCTGTTGATTATAGATCAAAAAATGTTGTGCGTGTCACGGCCCACAGACGAGTAATGCGTGCTGCGCACGCTTACGTGTGCCACACGCTGATTAAACAGATGTCCCTGTGTCTAGATCACATAAATGCAATGAGCATGGAGCATGACTGGAACAGAATGGATGTGTGTAAGTGTATGTGTGTGTGTGTGAATCCACTGAATGTGACGAAAAACAAAAACTTACAGTGCCTTTTCTCTCTCACTTGTTGCCTCTTGAAACCTACACTAATGTAATTCAGTAATAATTAATGGAAAATATACAAAAATATACAAAATAAGAATTGGAAAAAGCAGCATAAGTGGAGATGATGCAGCTGCTCGAGTTGCTGAGCTGCATGTTAGTGAAGCTGCTCTGCTAGGTTCTGTATTCATTTAATCTTTACTTTTTCAGTTCTATAATCCTTTAAATATATTTTGCTCTATTGACTTTGGTCATGTGGAAAGAATCTAAATCTTGTGGTTGTCTTACAGCTGAACTCTACAGGATCTGCTCGCGACGGCTGCTGCTGAGTGTTGCCCATAGCAGTTCGCCTCCATTATAATCAACTTCGGCAGCTCCACTGACCTTGGGAGACGTGAAACTACATGAAAGTGTGTAAAACAAAATACAATCTGTTTCAAAATAATTTAAAAAAGTCACGCATTGTGTGTTGCATTGCCATCTTGTGGTTGTTTTGATGTTGATTTGAAACCGATGAAAAGCACATATGAAAATAAACATAGTGCACAGTATATAGATGGGTATTATTTTTCTAATAGTTTCAGCAGCAAACGCTTTATAAATGCTTATATATTTTGAAACGCCCTTCATGAAATCTCTTTGAAAATTCCCCCCAAAAAACACACCGCTAACATGATGTGTTGCATCCTGTAGAGTTCAACTTTAGGGCCTTTTCACACAGGTCTGAACTAAGATTCTTTTTTGTTACACTTGATTTCGGATAATTTTAACACTACAGTTATGGAGTGCATTGAAGAAGTTTACGTATCATAGCTACATCCTGTCGTTATCACCTTACATGGTGATAACATCTCTTGACGATGCAACTTGGCGTCGGTTTTCATTTGCTCCGATTGACTTAAAACATTGTCAGCCCATCTTTGAATTAAAACCCAAGGTGCTACCGTGGCTCGTTTTTCTGTTTTCTAGCTCTGAAGACTCTACTGGAACAAACCAATCAACCATCCAAAAAATAATCTTTGTACACTTGAAATAAACCTAACGATGATCCAGTTTGGTACATAGGTTTCCCACCTGTGATTTTGGTCTGGATTAAACTGAAAGGTCTGAAAGTCCAGACCAAACTAGGTAAGCAGGTGTGGCAGGGCCCTTAGAGGCAGTGCTCTGCAGCTGTGTGTGTTATTTTGTCTGGGCTAATTGTGACCCAGTTTAAAGACTGCTAACCTCCTTACCTGTGAACCAAAAACACAGTTTCAGCTGAAAGATTCTACAGCTGAACACTGTCATCAACCTGCAGACTAATTCAATTAGAAGTTTAGGGAGATTTACAGGTTTCCTCCTTGGTCTCGTTTTCTTCAATAGTTTTGATTCAGCACTTTTCTTTATGTGCGGATTGTAAAAATTGTTTTGTACCAACACCGAAACATAAGATGTCCTCAGATAGGCTTTATGATGCTCACCGTGCTGTCAAACACAGTCTTCCACTCGTTCCTGAGGCGAGCCATGTCCTTCCGCAGACCTTTGAACCGCTCCATCTCATCCAATCGGCAGATCTCATCCCAGGACTTCTTGGGAAGCCACGTGCAGGGATTGGAGTAGGGGTTGTCCAAGCCGACGCCCCCCGTCAGAAGGAAGCGCCACTCCCCTTCATCTACCTATAGTGACACATTCATTACTGTTATTCAGCATTTAATGTGTTATATTTTGCATATTTGAACGGCACTTTTAAAATAGAACATGATAGAGATGATCTACAGTAATTGTGGAGAGGACAGATTTAGAAAATAATTAAACAGATCAGCTTGTTTGACATACTAACGAACCAAACAACAGCATTTGATATTCTTTGAAATGACTCATTTGGTTTTGTTGTAAATCTGTGTCAGTGTGTGTGCATCCATACCAGCTTGTTGTGCATGAGCAGATTGACACAGAGGCAGAAGGAGAAGAGCAGCTTATCCTTCTCAAACAGCGAGCGACAAACGTTGACATACAGCGTGTAGGTGAAGTGGTCTCTCAGGATCTGCAGTCTGGTGAAGATTCATGCGCAAATATTTACAAAATCCTGTTTTGTGAAATGAAAATCTAAAGCAAACATCCACACTCATGCACTGTTGCTTCTGTTACATTCCGAATTTCAAAAGTACAGTGAAAGCTAAATATCATTTTAGAGCGCAATGCTATGGTTCAATGACCTGCTTACACTAGAGGTGAATAGGGTAAATCTTTCACTAATACATATCAGCATGAAATGTCCCCAGTTAATGTATTACATTAGGACAATCTTTTATTCTTTTTTTGCATCACACGTTTTTTGGTAATTTAATGTTTAAAAATGCAAATGAGGCATTATCTAAGTAAATATGCACTGATTTATCTATCCGACAATCAGCAAATACTGCCTGCAATCCCCAAAAAATGGTTTTCCCCATGTGTTTAGGAATAAAATGGCTATGCATCAAGCGATGAAAGATACATGAACAAACCTTTACATATAAACATTCAGCATATAGTTAGGAATAAAACTGCAAAGTTTAGTGTCCTGTGGAGTTGAGATTGCAGCTAACTGCTGCTGAATTTAGGAGAAATATAAAGAGAAGATATGTTATGAAAGCAAAGACAAAAAAAAATGCTCAAAAACTGATCAATGCATGAAAAATGCCATGTCTCGCCTTAAGTGACTTGGAGGAACCAGAATTAGGCCAGCACCACATCCGTCAGCCTGCTTACCTCTGCTCTAAGTCGTCACTCTTGTCGGAGTTGTCGATGGAGCCGATGAAGAGGTTAATGAACCAGGTGAGGGAGTACTGGTACATGGGCTCTATGTTTGCCAGGTCAGCGATGGAGAAGAACAAGATGGCTGAATGAATGGCGATGGGCGTGTAGCCCATGCGGGTCTCATCTATCTTCTGCTCTGTCACCTCGGCGACAGCCTGCTTCTCTGTGATCTCATTGGCCAGCACCTTGGAGCAGGAGAGGATCTTAACGGCTGTCTCGTCTTCCAGGATGTTGCCCTCAGAAGAGGAGAGCACCTCTAAGATCTTGTCCTCAATTTCTTTTAGTTGTCTGCCAAAAAAATAAAATGCAACTCAAGATGTTTTCATTTTCCATTTTGAAGTAGGATAAGTTTGATTCAGTTAGTTGAAAGTTACTTGACCTTTTGTTGTCCGCTCCCTGCAGGATGAGAGCCTGCTTCTCTTCCTCCAGGTCGGGTCTTTCTCGGGCCACTACGATGCCCAGCAGCTGGTCCTGGATGCCCTCTGGGGTTATCATGAAGTTCAGCAGAGTCACCTACAGCACAGAGCAACAGATGCAACATATACAGTGCATAAGCATATATGGGAATTAAAAGAAATGAACTGGGAATGTATATTAACTATATTTCCCTAATACATATCACATATAAAATTATTTTGTCATTAAGCAGATATCCGTACAATATCAATTTTTAAAGTTACATTTTCAACTTTATTGTGAGTAGAACTTTGAACCGTTTAAGCCCACCGGCAACTGTAGTCGCCAATGTCTGTGACTGTCATTTTCTACCCAAAATAAAAAATCAAAATCATTCATTATATTCCTATTATGTAGTTATTTATACCATTTTTGTCCAATGACATGATAGTAAACAACTTAGACAAAGGTTTTAAGCAAAAACAAATACGTTTTCAAGTAATTCCTGTCATATATGACGTCATCGACTTCCTACCCCTGCCTCCTGAGAACTTTGGCGAAGACAAACCATCCCAGACAGAGTCATAGTCATTTTATTTAAATGACTGAAATGTTTTAAATGATTTTTATCCCTGATATGTATATATCTATTTAATTCAGGTCTGGATTCAGATCTATAGAATAACATAAAAACAGAATATTGTACCTGCGATGATTCATTTTTTGTTTATCATATTTGTGCAAGTCATTAAAATGCGATTTCCTTCAATGCAGAGTAAAAATGGGGGGAAAAAAAACATAGCATGATTGTTAGTGACTCAAGTGGTTATATGCATAAGGATGGTGTAAATGGGTAAATGGATTCTCTCATACAAGAACAACAAAAATGATCTATTTCCTTCCCATCATTCAACATCATTCAAGCCATCTGGCTCCATTGCTGCAGGATGGATTTCAGGTCACGGCCTCTGCATGATTTCACATATGCTGATAACTCTACCAGTCATACTAAAAATCCAAAGATCCAATCCCCATGGAACATTTCCCAGCCTTGTGCAATCCTATACAGAATACAGATATAACATGCTCAAATGAGTGTATTTGTGTGTTCAGGTAGGAGTGTTTTTTCTAGTACAGTGCAGTTCTGTACTCCTCACTAACCTCCTCTCCAATCAATTCTAATAATCCCTCCAGCCTTGGCAGATTACAGGTAAAATGTACTTTTAGTTTTTTGTTGTTTTTTTTTTTGCTTTTTTTGCTTTTCTATGAAAGGTATTGCAGCTAGAAGTGAAAGAGTGCATCTTTGCTAGAGCCTTAACTCATCCAACTCTGCACTTACCAGGAGGTTAAAAGCCTGTATCTGCGATCTGCTCTCTGCCCTAATAAACGAGTGCACTTCTCTGGGGCCTAATTCCATTTCTATCGATGCTGCGGACCCTCTTGAACAGCGGTAAAGACTCAGAGCTCATATAAATCTCCCGTTTGTCCTTTTTCACACATACACTCTTCTTCACTCCTCTGCGTCCCCTGAGCTCCTCGGGGCAGGTTTTACTAGATGCTTCCCCTCGTGTACGTGAAAGTATTGTATTTCAAATAAGACTTAATGGGAATAATGAAACCCACACGGTAAAATACTCACGGCAAAAAAAGACTTAAAGCAGAAAAAAAATAAAAAGAGGGCATAGAATCTGTTGTAAAAAATCTTTCTAATAGCCACCCATAAAACATGGAGGCCTTGCAAACAGATGTTTGAAATGTGATCTTCCATAATGCTCTTGCCTCTCTGTAATGCAATTTTCTTTATAATGCTCCTTTTCTTGGAATAGGATTTTATTTTGGGAGGGGTAAGGCTGGGTTCCAGTGGGAAGGTGTTACCAGCAAGGAGTGATTCACTGTGTTACAGGAGGTTAAAATATGCTCTCAGTTGAGTGGTACATTGCAGAAAATAAGAGCCAACCAGGAAAAATAGAGCTGATCTATCTGCAGAAATAAAAGAACAAACCTCTCAATTAAAGTTAATATTTTCAAATTTTCGACTCCACAGCCACATGATCATTTTATTATGATTTTTACTGTTTATCATAGGGTGACACGGTGGCGCAGGGGTTAGGGCTGTTGCCTCACAGCAAGAAGGTCGCAGGTTCAAGACCTCCTTGGTCCTGGGTCTGGGACCTTTCAGTGTGGAGTTTGCATGTTCTCCCCGTGTCTGCATGGGTGTTCAACGGGTACTCTGGCTTCCTCCCACAGTCCAAAAACATGCTGAGGTTAATTGGTGACTCTAAATTGCCCATAGGTGTGAATGTGTGAGTGAATGGTGTGTGTGCCCCACGATTGGCTGGCAACCATCTGGGGTGTATCCCTGCCTCTCGCTGTAACGTGCTGGGATAGGCTCCAGCAGACCCCTGCGACCCTAAAATGACTGACTGACTGTTTATCATGTAAACTATCTTAGTTTAATGTGCCAGCATACTAACACATTCTAATAAATGCTAAACAAACTGAGGGTGACAAAGTGGCATTCATTTTGTAGGTATTTAGTAATGAAACAAAGTATTGGAAATAAATATGGAGTTTGACATGATGGCACTAGATGAATGTCCGCAGCAAATTTCATGGTCAGTCCATCCAATAATGAAGACATTTCGCTCAAAAAGCAAAAATGTTCACCTCATGCTGGCACAAGAGGAAAAAGTCAGCGGATCATCAACATTTCATTTCACTGCAATCCATCATCTACTTGTGAAAAATATTTCTGAAGTGGTGGACTGACCTCTGTGCTGCTTTCCACGCACATTAATAACCTCTCACAAAAAAAAAGGCCTGTAGCTGTCAACAGGCTTCAGGCTGCATGCTGCAAATACAGTGTGCCACATGACAGTTAAAATTCTGTAAAAATGAAATGTATCATGGAAAGTAATTTTTTTTATTTGGCTTGATAACAATCGCCCGATAACAAGACAGACTTGAGCTATTAATTTTTGGTGAAAATATGTATTTGAAAAAGGTTGAGGCATATGTGTGTTGGTTTCTGTGGTGGCCTGTCTCCTATTACTCCATCCTGTGCTGGTGAACATATATTTATCCTTGACTGAGAGCTACTAAAGCTCTGACCACATGCACAGTGCCTCCTGCATAGAGGATTGCACAGGACTCATTAGGACAACACTGACATCTGCTGTATACAGCCACCGCGTGAGGCGTGGTGTCAGGAAATACTTTGACTACATTGTCCTGATCGAAGCTGTGTGCAGGCTCATGGCTGTCGGACTTGTTTGTGTAGGACACTGTGGATGCAGGTGAAGGTTGCGCTGGCGACAGTAAATGGATTTTATTCAGTCCTGCACACACGTGTTTGTGAGGAACAGATGTGAAATGGATACAACAAAGTTAACCTTTTGGGGCTTTGGCATTGATATGCATTCATAATATTCAACATTCACCACTTTCTTACTAAGAGCCTTGTTCCCTTAAGCCTTGAGCACTCTTCCTCCTGTCAAACAATTGCTCAGCTGACTGTTGAAACTGGTGGCAAGGCCAATATATCCTGGTCCACAACTCATGAAACTGCTATAAAGCCCCATCACCTAAAGGTCCATATTTTACACCTTTCCCTATATTGTATTTGAAGTTGTTATATGACTAAAAAGATATAATATATAAGAACAAGATATATATAAGAATCTCCTCTCTCAAGGTTGTCCCTGGAGCTCTGGAAAGAGATCATTGTAATATTAATTAACCTCTCCTCTGATTGACTGATGTGAATGTTTGTGAATGGTGGGTGGTGACTGTATAGTTGAATATGTATAATTTCTCTGTGGGTTGAGAGTTCTGAAACATAGGACAGTCATGTTTATTTATATAACACCTATATCTTCTTATAATAAAAAATACATCAACATCTACCTTTCTACCATGTGGAATTTGAATTCAAATTGTTTGTCTAAGCAAGTACGTTTCTAAGTAAGACAACAAATATTTTGTTCAATCTAAATAACAAGAGTCAAGATTAGAGTATTTGGGAACACTTTATATTAATGGCCTTGTAATAAGTGTTAATTAATATGTAATAAGGCCCTATTAGGTCCAAAGTAATAACATTATGCATTAATAAGACCATATAAATGTTAATAATAGCATTATATAGTTGTTATATTGTAAGACATTTATGAGAAACTCATCTCATTGTTAAATCTCATTGTTAAATATTTACTGTTTTTTGTTGCTTTGTTAAGACAGAAACATGCCTTATTATGCATTTATTATTAGATAACTATGTGCTTATTAACATTTAACTATGTATATATTAACAGTTAACTATGCACACTACACAAAATACTTTAATTAATAATTAATAATTTATTAGCCTTAGTAAGTATTGTTCGGCTTTTTACAAGCTGATAATAAGCTCCTTTTAATTAAACAATGACTATATTTACAATATTATTATTAAAACTATTATATAGTCTTATTAATGCATAATAATGTTAATGATAATCTTATAAGGCAGGGGTCTCAAACTCATGGCCGGCGGGCCAAATGCGGCCTGCCGGACGATAGTTTGAGGCCCCCGCCTTGGTATGAAAGTTTAATGTTAGTGTGAGTTTGAAATGGATACTGTCAATGCTGCAAATCCAAGAAACACTGCAAATAAAAGAAAACTCCACAATGGAAGTGAATTACCGGGGACTACCAATATTATTCGCAGTGCACCTGTAGGTTTTTATGAGAGCAAAGAAGAAGAATACGAATACGAAGAAGCGGAGGTGGTGTAAAGTAGAAGTAATTAGGGGGGCAAATAATTGTTTCTTGTTTTCTTGTTTTTTCTTTGTTTTTATGATAAGAGGTGAAAATGTAAATCAAATACAATGGTGTCTGAGGGAATGTGCCCCTACCTTCACGGAGGTCTCCGGCAGGTAGTGTGGGTTGCGTAGCTTTGTGGTGATGTAGAAGCGGAAGTCAGGAGCATATTCAATGGTAGAATCTCCGAGTCGGATACACATGGCACCTCCCTGTTTAAAAGTCTGCCTCAGCAGCAGAGGCTCCAGGATGGGGTCCAGCTCCTCACCCACATTCTCCAGCAGCACTAAAAGAAAATATTCTAATTGTATCATTACAATAAAAAACAGGGGGGCTTACTCTCTGCAGCAGAGTCTTTATGATTCAACCACAGCTATCTAATGTTAATGCACTCTATTGCGCCAACAAATGAATCTCTACACATACTCAAATTTTTCAAATTTTGGCATAATGAACATGAAACAAGACATTTTTCTGACATTAACACAATCTTAGCATAGCAATGGTTCGCAATCACTTCTAGAAAACTCAGATGTGCCAGTTTGGGGCTTTTAGCTGTTCCACTGTCAAGATCAATTACTAATGACCATCCTGCTCTTGCTAGATTCTCAGCTCTGGAACAAGATTATAAACTGAATTGTATTTTTTATTAGCTTTTATCATTGCTGCATTTTGACTTAATGTTCTCAATTTAAGTTTTCAAACTCAGTTTGCTAAGTTATTGTTTAAAACTTTTAGTTCCATTTTATTCATTTTAGTCACATCACATCTGTACTGTTAATCTTTCAGCAGATTATGCTGTAGTTTGCATCATATAAAAAGAATAGTTCAAACATGCTTAAAAATAAAATAAAAAAAATACTAGCACGTTATTTTGTTTAGAGCTGCAATACAAACAGCAAGAAAACATCAAACTGTGTGATAAGAGAACAGTCTATGCAGGGCAGGACTACTGTAAACCATCTGGGACTATTCTGTACCCTGCAAAGACAAGCTACTGTGCAAGTCAGTCTCCGGAGGGAAACGTTGACAGTGTGTTTCTGCAGATACAATGCCAGATAAGTTTTCACAAAAACTGTTTTATGGTGTTACAACACTGTGGTTAAGGTATGGTTAGGTTTAGGCACAAAAAACAATTGGTTAGAATTAGGAAAAGATCCTGGTGTGCTTTAAAAGGATCAGTAAAATTCAATGTGTCAGTGGTCTGCCGAAATGTAAGCTGTCAATATCCCCCCTAGAGACTGGGTTGTGTTGTTAGACTAGCATTCAGCCAGGAAGCAAAGACCCTCTGGCTGACTGACTTGGGTCATTATTCAGATGTGTTTTTAATGGCTGTATAGCAGCCTTTGTTTCCCTAAATCTCTCTCTCTACTCTCTCAAAACCCCTATAATAAGACAAGTATTTCGCTAGGGCCGGTTGTTATGTTGCTGTAAAATGGTTTGTAAAGAGTGATAGAATTGCATTTCACTGTAATGACTGCAAAATCTCACATCATAAGTCAGCTGTCAGCTTTTTCAATCAAGGGCTCTCAAATGTAAAACACCTTAACAAAAATGTTAAACCTTAGCTAAAGCAAAATCAGAGGTCTTTGCATTTATAACTCCTTATAATATTCTATTACTGTAGGTTGTAACTGTATGTCACCTTGGTATAGTTCTTTTAGTTGTAAATTTCCAATCAAATAAAATATATACTTAAAGAGTGACTGATTGATTACATTCTGAAGCGATGCTGTTCCACCACACAGCTGAAGTGAGATCTTTGTGTAAAATGAAACAAACAATAGTCATGCACGTCATTGTGAGCCTACTGCTGAAGGAAAATGTAAGTGCAGGAAGACTAATGGATTCCTCCTGAGCTGGCGTGTGATTTACAGTAGTCTGATGTACTAATGGTGCAGTGGGGATGAATAAAGGATCATTGGAACATCTCACTCAGAAATACTGCTCATATGATTTCTTCCTCTGCAGAACAGAGAACAAAGAAGAAAAAAAACTGCCATGAATCTCTGTGGTGAAGAGAGACCTCAGCAGGCCGGGACAAGAACTGCACCGATATGGGGGAGGCAAACACACACACAGCAGAGGCATCATTAATTCAGATAACTACTCTCATCTTTACCTGGTGTGCCAAACTGGATGCAGTTTTCTAGAGTGCGTACAAAGTTTGGGTCACTCAGTTTAATGACATGCAGGCTGTTGGCCTTCTCCATATTCTTCACCCACTTGTTGGCCTGACCCTGAGGATCAATCATCAGAGGCCACCGCCTGGCATTACTGACACACACACACACACACACACACACACACACACACACACACACACACACACACACACACACACACACACACACACACACACACACACACACACACACACACACATAAACACAGATACACACAAGTAGTACAGCAGAATATTGTTAGGATACTTCAATCTGTACATTAGTAGCTGTAGATGCAACAAATGTATGTTAAACAGAAATCTGGAGACATAGACACTGCTTCTTTCTGGAACACAATCTCACTGATGACCTACACGTGTTACTAGGATCTAGCACTAACATAAGCTTTCACAAATTGGAAGCATTCCCTCCTAACTATAGTTGGTGCACTCTGTTACTAATACAAAGCTTAAAAAAAGGAAATACTGTCTTTTCATTGAGGATGAATGCACATCCATGAACACTCACGAGATGATGATCCCATTGTCTATGGAGAAGCTGTCTGATGGGAGGCCCGCGATGGTCCATGCTCGGATCTTTACTGGTTCGCCCAGAGAGCTCATCAGAGACATGTTGGGGGAGCAGGGGATCTCTTTACTCTTACACAGATTCAACCACTCGTCCGTCTGATCCTGGAGAGGAGACATTCACTATTCATCACTTACTGGAAGGTCCCTTCTGGACACGCTTTAAGGCAAATATTCTGTTTTAATAACCGTTTGTGTCTGGCATGAATTACATTTATTCCTTCTGCCTCATTGTAGAATCCAGAATGTGAAATGAATCTGAAAATATTGTCAAGAGAGTTCACGCGTTAAACCAGTTTAGGGGCTAATGCTCTCAGACGAAGACCACAGCAACATCAAAAGAGGAGATTGGAGCACACAGATCATCTTACAGTGATACTCTGCAGATCACATGTATTAAAAATCCAGGCCAAGAGAAATCCCTACAAAGCTCAATACCAGAGGTATCTGGGAAATTATGGCTTCTATGATTCAGATATATGTTGAGGGTGTGGGAAATGGGGTTATATGTCCAAAATACTGAACTATTACTTTAATTTTAATAAAGTTACAGGTAAACCCACAACTGGGAAATTCAATTGTACACTATATACACAATCATAAAAATAAAAAGATAATAGAAGTACAGAGATGAGAAAATAAATACTAAAGTGACCTGAAGACTGGAGGTATAAATACACATATAAAACAAGTATAAAAACTTTAAATATAAAAACTGAGGTGAGTAGGGGTAGTGTTGATCAGGAGTGCAAGTTTTGTAAAGTCTGACAGCTGCTGGAATAAAAAAGACCTGCGGAGCCACTACTTCCTGCAGCGAGGATGTAAAAATCTGCTGCTGAAGGAGATACTCAGAGACCCCACAGTGTCATGCAGGGGGTGAGATGAGTTGTTCACGGTGGATGTCGGCTTAGTTTACATCCTCCTCTCATCCACTTCCACAACGGAGTGCAGCAAACTTCCTGATCAGTGCAGCAAACTTCCTGATCAGTTTGTTGAGCCTCTGTCCTGTTGTCCATGGTGTTGGTTCCCTGACACGCTTTCCAAATTCACTATGAGCAATGACAGTGTGACCCTACACCGCTGTCATCCAGGTGTAGCAGCACTCTGTGCAGCAGGAGGGTCACTGCATCGCATGACACAGGATGTTACTCTACAACAGGGGTTCTCAAAGTGGGGTCCAGGGACCCCCAGGGGTCCTTAAGAGGATGTTAGGGGGTCCCCAGAAAAAGTGAGAATAATTTATTTTCACTATAATTCCATCCATGAGTAACAAAATGACAATTTATATAGAGGTCTACCATAATTACAAATTAGTAAATTATGTAATTTAATTTAGCAGTATTTTCTATTATTTGTGTATAATTTTCCCTTTGTACATGAATTTATTTAATTTCAAACTGTATTATCCATATTGATATGTTGATTATATTTCATATTGAGGTGATAATGAATTGGCGAAATTAATACATAAATAAATACATTTTTAAAATGAATGAATTAATAAATAAAATGGAACATTAAATTAATGGAAAATGATACAAATGTTTACTTTATGAATTAATTAAATTGAAAATCAAGTAAATATGTACATTTACCGGTATATTTATTTATGTACTGAGTCATTTATTTATTTATTTTGCCTCGGGTTTACCTACACCTCTAAAACATCTTAAAACACAAAAAATATGAGATGGGGTCGGTTAGTTTTTGTGACTTTAAGGGTCCTTCACATAAAAAGTTTGAGAACCACAAGGTCTCATCAGATGAGAGGTCAAGACAACAGGTCTGAAATGGTTCGGCTAATTGGGGTATGGGGTCTTGGATACTGGGACCAAGCAGGACATCTTTCTCCAGGCTCAGATTAAACAAGTGCATAACCACACCACAGAGCTGATCTGCACAGACCTTGTAATCTGGGGCGAATGCTATGTGGGCCTATCCTACCCCTTCATGATTGTCTGTTGAAGTTCTGTTGGGACTGTGCAGTTTCGCCTTGTCATCTTTTTCTCGTTCAGTGGGGCCTTAATCTCAGAGGTTAACCAGAGTTTATTGTTCGGAAAACAGAGTACTCGGAGTTGGAGTGCACAGTCTTCTCCAAACAGAAATTAATATATGCTGAAATGCAGTAAGTCATACTGTCATTGTTGCCAGTTTGCCATCCTACCCTCCACTCACCTGTCTGAAGCTGGAGGTGAAGGCTCCCAGGTAAGCCACTATACCTGCTGAGATGAGGACATCTCCAGTCAGGTTGTTGTAGAGCTCTCCGAGATTGAAAGCCATTTCACTCCAGCGCGTCTTCTCTCCACCCAGACCTCCGATCAGCTGCTCAGCTCGCTCTAGCTTCTTGCTGCACAAATCCACCTGAAGGACATCATTGGAAACAAATTCAGTTCCACTGTAGCGGTTTTCCTGGGTCAAGTTAGCCAAAGCTGGTTTGTGGGATTCACTAGTAGGTCTATTATCTTTGCCTAAATGTTGTCAAATTATTTTACGTAATGAGGCTTGTTTCACTGATTTAGTTTAGTTTCACACATGAAAACAAAATAAATACGAACATGAAGGAAATGCAAAACTATGTGATGGCTTGTTCATAGACAATCACAAAGGATCCAATCAATGTTTGATAAAAACAACGATGTGTTGTTCTTTTTTTCCTCCAAAGGAAGATTCTTAGCCTTTAGTTGTGAATTACTAACAAAACAATACCTAGAACTGGTAAATCTGCATTTTTGGACATGGAGATTTGAAGAATGTGAATTTCAAAAGAAAAGTCTACAGCTGTAATTAAAAAAAAAGTAAATACACTTGATACAATTCAGGTCTTTTAGCGAGCTATAGATCTATGTATATCCAACCTTTCATTTCTTCTAAAATTCTGGAGAAAGTCAGCAAACAGTTATGTGACTTCATACACAACAATGGTTTATTTGAGGATATACAGTCAGGATTTAGTGTGCACCATGGCACAGAGACAGCAATGTCTCTGTGGCATCCTCAAAGCAACAGACAAAGGACTTATCTCTATACGTGGTCTGTTAGACCTCTGTGCTGTGTTTGACACCATCGACCATCAGATCTTACTACAGAGATTAGAGCTTATCTGTACGAAAGGGACTGCATTAAACTGGGTTAAATCCTATCTCTCAGATCGTTTCCAGTTTGTTCATGTTAACAATGTATCTTACATCTGCACAAAAGTTGGACATGGAGTTTCACAAGATTCTCTACTTTTCACCTTATACAGACAGCTCCCAATTTAGAAACACAATAGGTTCCAAGAGGCTGTCCGTCAGATGAATTGTTCGTAAGTCTTATTATTTCAATAGCACCAGCCTTTGCTTTATCAGCCATGATAAATAAAGTGAACTCATATGGAAATAGTAATCCGGAAGTAATCTTTGACTTGTCCTTCACTGCCCATGTTAAACATGTTTTAAGGATTGCCTTCTTTCACATGTGCAACATAGCAAAGGTCAGGCACTCCCTGTCTCTAAAAGATGAGGCCATGCAGTATGCAAACTGTATGACAGAAAATTACTATATTCTGTTATTTGATAGCATTTTAGAGGCACCCAGCTACAGGAATATTACAGTTTCTTTATGTTTTACAGTGTATGTTAAATATGAATGTATTAAACTACAATCTAATGTTAAAAAACAAGTGCTGTATACAAAACCAACGATGACTTTATTACAGACAAAACCAATTTGCTCTCTTCAACAGGCTTTCATTTGAACAGATACCTTATTATTTTTACATAGAAAGATGCCAATATACAGTACATATCCACTGATCTATCTGTAATAAAAAAAATATTTCTTTAAAATAATGATAATTGACATGCTTATATCCAAAATTACAAAAACACTCATGCAAATATGAAATATACAAATATACAAAGCACAAACCTGATTCTCCAGTTCAGCTTTCTTGTTTTTGTTGGCCTCCAAAGTCTCTTGAAGCTTTGCGAGTTTATCTTGTACTTCTTTGAGAGCAGCCTGCTTTTTCCGCAGGCTCGCCATGGCCACCTCCAGCTCCCCCTCAGCCTGCGCCAGCTTCTCCTTCTTGGGAGCCACCACCTTGGCCACGCTGCAGGACACCAGATGCATTTTACTCAAACGTGATGCAACTTGTTAAACAGCATTTGCAAGTTAAGGAACACCTCAAGCTGTAAAGATTCTGCTTGTAAACCAGAGGTAAAACAGTGATGTTGCCACTGTCAATACAATGTACTTCAATGTTTGTCTTTACACATGTTTATCTATGACAGTGAAAAAAAAAACACAATTGAATAAAAGTAGGAAATAAAAATGATGAAAACAAAGAGACTGCATTTATTTGGATTCAGTTCTCTTGTTACTTGTATATAAGAGTTGCAGGTCATTTAAACCTCCTGTGTAATTTTTACTTGTCAAATTCTACTACCTGATGATATATAGCAGAAGATCCCAACCGTTTCCACCTAATGGCTCACTTGAAAATCCCCAAAATAAACACATCCAATCCCATAAACAATGTGGAGGTCAACAAAATGTTCTCAGGCTTTTTTTTAAATGGTAACAATGGAACATTCTGGACTGAACTACAATCAACACATAGAGAAAACAAATGGTTTCAGAGGCAATTGTAGTGTCAGGATTTCACTTTGTACACTTCCAAATCGATATTGAGTGTGTAAGAAAACTTTTGAATTTCAAAATATCAACATTCTTTTCACAAAGAATTTGGTGGGCCACTTGCAATACCTTTATGGCCCACATGCTGGGAACCACTGATAGACAGCAAATAAATGAACATGATACAATCCTTTCTCAACCCATGTTTCTTGTCTTCTTTTAAACCAACAAAAATAATATAAAAAATATAAATGATTGCTTCTTGGTTAAATTAGATGTTACCTGAATCATTTGGACATATGTATGGAACAATAGCACCATTGATTCCAAGTTTCCCATAGCCAAGATTCATTTGTTAATCACTTTGATGAAATGACCCAAACTTTGTGAATATGTGATATTTACATACCAGAGAACAGGAAGAGCATGATTTACCTGTCGTACTTGTCCATGGCACAAACCCACTTACACATGCCTTCGGCTGCAGTGGATGCTGTTCGGATCTTCTCTGGTACAAAGTCTGGGTTGGTGATGTACTTGTTGCGAATGATGGCCATGAAGCTGGGTGGGATGTTGTCTTTGTCGTATTCGTGGAGGCTCTGGAGAAACCTCATGTCTCCCAGAAGCTTTTTGGCCGGGCCCCAAAAGTCCTCCACTTTTTTACCAGAGCCGGAGGGATCCGGCACACGGTCCGGCTTGATGCCTTTGAGGATGCAGATCGCCTCCATCACCAGCTTGACAGCTGGGGGCGGACTCTTCATGGACTTCACCACTGTGATATCCTGTCGATAAAAAGAACCATATCCATATGTCTGTTCCAGCAAGACGGGGCCTTTCAACCAGATGTGTGGGTCAGCCTTGGTGACATTTTAGATTTTTACTTTCCATTGCTTTGTGATTATTTATATATATACATATATTTTTATACATTTATTTACAGACATTTAGAGAAAAATACAAAATAATAATATCACACATTTTACCTGATTGGTGAGCGTATTCAGCGCAGCCAGGGCTGACTCCAGGATTGGCATGGCTACAGCCAGGTCAGCGTCACACTCGTCCTTTATGGCCTTGGCGGCCATGGCTTGCTCGTTGGCCACAGCCTCGTCCCCTTTCACCACCTTCTCTGTCTCAGCCACCTCCACGGATTCATGCTCGATCACCACCATCATCTCATCCACCTCCTTGCTGGCCACAAGCAGCTGCGGCTGCAGAGCCTCCAGCTCGACCTGCATGGTGGCCACCTGGTCTGCTGCGGACTCCAGCTTCTCCAGGCCTACCTCATAACGACGCTTCAGCTTCATCACTTCACTGCACAAAGGACAGAGAGAGACGAAACTGGAGTTTAGGTGTGACTGTTTTTGAGGTGCAAATCCAAAATGGTTCCTATACATTTTACATTTCAAACTTTCTGACTTTTCCTCTCTAGACTTTTCAGCCCATAATTGACATCTAAATACAAATAACTATATATATAGTTATATATATATATATATATATATATATATATATATATATATATATATATATATATATATACTGTATATATATATATACTGTATATATATATATACTGTATATATATATATATATATACTGTATATATATATATACTGTATATATATATATATATATATATATATATATAATGCAAATGCTGTATATGCAATTTTAAGATATTGCTACATTTTTAACACCATGAAAACAGTTTGCTTGTATGACCAATTTACTTCTAGAAACTCTGAATTTGATTTAGAAAACACATAGCAACAATAATCTGGAAACAAGTATTTTTTCATGCTCTCTTGTCTTTTGACCATACTTTTCTGTAGCCTTTCTGAAACTCAAATCAAATGACATATTTTACATACTCTAAATCTTATTTTAAATCTGAATCTTACGCTCTTTTTGTCTCCAGCAAAGCTTTGAATGTGGAGATGAGTTCCAGGTATGAGGTGGGGGTGACATAGTTGTGGCGCTGCAGCTCAGTTAAGAATCGAACTGACAGGTCGATGGTTGATGTGTGGAAGCTCTTGCACATGTTGATGCATCCTTCTCGGGTCTCATCGGTCATCTCCACGTCCTCCAAGAAGCGGCAGGCAACTGCCTGCAGAGCATCCTCAGGCCAGGTCTGACAAGAAATACATGCTGTACTCCTACTGTGCCAAGGTCGATGGCACAGTAGGAGTAAAGCATACAACAAACACACCTATACTACTACAGCTACCTCTACAGTACATATACTGGAAAAGGTACAATTAGAAACCAAAATATATTTTGTAAAAAAAAATGTTTTTCTTCCTTTATTTTATTTGCCACAGCAGCAACTATTAACGATTACCTATTTGGGGGTGCAAAAAAATATATTTTCAATTTTCATTTTATTTTCAACCAAAGACAACAAATATAATATGTAATATATAATATATAAACACTATACTAGATTTATTATATATAATGCCAAATCCATTTTCCTCCAGGGATGACCTACAAGAAACATATTAAATATTATAAAAAAGTGGTCATTTTGTTTTTCTTATTCTTGAACATCTGATTTGTTCACATAGGCCCAGAATACTTTGGTAATGATTTATTTTTAATGTGTTAAAATGTTCTCCTCGTAGTTTCTTATACTTTCTAATGTACATTAGGCTAAAAAGAATGTAGGTTTAATTTTTATTCTTTGGTCAAATTGCACATGCCTAATTAGTGCATTAGTATTCAGTTTACTAAGCTGGGGCTTTCACTGAAGTGTTCACGCATATACATCCACTCACCTGGAACCAGTTAATGGTACAGCAGTTAATGAGAGCAGGGAAGCGTCTCAGGCGGTTCCTGAAAGCATCTCCGATGGGACTCATGGCCAGCACCACGTGCAGCTGTGTGCGGCAGCGTTCTACAAACATGTTGAACAGTGACAGGGGGCTGCCGTCTGTCTGCTTCTCACGCTCACGCTGACGGTCCAACACGCGCATCCGCTCGCAGATTTCCTGCTTCTCGTCAACCGCAAACAGGTTAGGCACCTGAAAAAAAACAACATATAACAGAATGTTCTGTTTGGGTATTGGCTTTGCACCCTTTTTTTCTGGATCTATCTTTTTGAGATTTGTCCAACTGTGTAATCATCAAACATTCATCCAGCTCTTCTGCTCGAGTCTCTCGTGTCGGTGAGAGGTCTTAAATGTTTTTATGAGTTTGGTCAGAGATGGAAGTTTTCTTCCATTCACTTGTTCACTTCTTCATCACTTGTTTCTGGTGATATTCGTTAACAATGCCTGGAGTCACCCACATGCCCAAACATTCAAGTACATGTACAGTTCTTTTCCTTTTGTTCATGTTCCTTCTGTAGATTTGACCTGCATTCACTAAATTCAGCTTGCCAGCACTTGTTTGTTTGTTTGTTTTGCAAACTCTGAGCCAGCAATCTCAATTTTAGCAGCACTTACAGATAGCAAACTTTTTCATTTTTTACCAAAATATATACTAAAATATATACTAAAAGTTATCACAGAGGGGGTTGTTCATATATCATTTAAAGTTGGCATTTTCTGAATTGTGGAGTAATAAAAAGACATATCCAACATTCCCTCATCAAACAATGTTCACATATCTGTTCTGGAAATACATATTTTTACTTAGATAATGCATCATTTGCATTTTTTAAATCCAATTTCAGAAAAACCTGTAATACAAAAAAAAGTTTATGTCCCAATATAATCATCAAGTCTCATGTTGACCTGTAGCTACTCGCCTTAATCTCTCCAGATTAAGATGTTTTTCTACTCTACTACTAATATTTACTGATCCTCTCATGAGCTCAACAAATCTATTTTATTATTATTATTGTTGACTTCTATCTATCCACACATCCGTTATTTTTATTATTTTATCTCCCTTTCCCATCATATTTACTTCTTCAGTTGATTATCCAACCAGATTGTACATGTTATCTACAGTTTACCTTTAATTCTGCCATCATCCATGTGGATTAATATAATATTTGATCTATCGCACCTTTATCCTTCCACCCATCCTACCTCCCCGGTGTTGAGAAGGTTGCCGATGTCCTCCAGGAACGACTCCATTTTGATTTGCGTGTCTGTAAAGAGGAAGACTCCGTGAGCTTCGCCCTGCGTGGACTTCCTCATTATGAGTTTCAGGTCGTCGTGCCACTCCGTGATGCCATAGGTCTTGGAGATCTCCACCTGGAAAAGCTCTGCCTCTGCCATGTGGGCGGCTAGCCGGGTGAGGGACTGACGCCCGCTGCCACCGACGCCCACCAGCAGGGCGTGTCCGCTCGGCTGCTTGAGGATGCGGGAAATGCGGCACACATGCTCGATGGCGAAGCGGAAAAGCACCAGCTGCATGGGTGCCTTGCTGATGTTGTTGTACTCCTCCAGGTGCGACTCCACCACCTGCCGGAGCTGGTCAGGCTCGGGCACCTCTCGGTAGTTGCGGTCCTCTCCCTTTGGGTCGTGGAAGTCGCAGAACATAAGGCTACGCAGGTCGTCTTCAGTGACATTTCCGTCCTGGTCCTGGTCCAGATGTGCAAAGAGCTGATGGAAGTCTTCCTTCATGTGGCTCTGAGACACTGTCTGTAATTGACTCACGAGCCAGGAGCGATCTGTGTCATGGACCAGCCGGTCATAGTAGACCCTCAACACCTGAGACCCAACAAGACAAAGAACACAAGAAATAGAGACCAGGAAAGTCCAGAGAAGAAACACAAGTCAGTGAGTGTTAGTGATTACACTTTGCTTCCTTTTAACTGGAAATAAAAGGTTCCAGCATTTAACAGGGTATGATAGGAGCAATCTAATCCTAAAATTAAAGACAGAGGTTAGTCCCAAATTCAACTACTAAATTTAGTATGGTATGGGAAAGCTCCATAAATCTCTTCTGACCTGTGGAAGTGGAAACACAAAAATTTGCTGTGGAAACTGTCAAGTCATGACATGACCTGAAAAGTTCGATTTCACAGATTGATTTTTTTTTTCACCTTCTGCCTATTTAACCAGGCATGTTGCTTGAGATCAAATGATCATTTTTTCAAGCAAGGCCTGACCAATACAGTCCTAGAAAAAGAAAAGCGGGCTGAAAAGGGGCAGAGAAGGTGCCAAGTGGAGGTCCATTCTGGGGAGGAATGATCATAATACACAACAGAAACAAAAAAAACGTGCACCACAATACGCACTAAAAAACATAGTAAAATTTGGAATGTGTAATTGTTTCACCGTGTGAGTCATGTGTATCATTTTTTATCATCAGATGCCTCGATTATTAAAAAAAAATGCAAAAATAACTAAATAAATTTAAATAAATGATAAAAATATAAAAATAAGTTTAGCGTTGATTTTGTCACCATCTGTCACTGCCTTGTCTGGTTTTCTTCTCTTTTGTGGTTTTGGTTCTTTTTCTGTTTCCTTCTGTATCCAATCCCTGTTTTATTTTGAATGCAGTTTCTATAATTTCTTGTCCCCTTTTACTTCCTTGGTCAATTGTGTGGATGTGTTTTACCTTGTTCCTCTACATACACCCTGTGACAAATTTGACATTCTATATATCAGACCAACACTGGATCAAAGCTGGATATTTTTGAAACTATTTTTTGTTGTGAATCTAATACTACCAAACATTTGACACCTTTATATAGACATTTATATACATTTTTTTAGTAATTAGTCACTAACAGTTGCTCATTGTATTACAATGTTTCATTTTACATAAAAAAAATAGTGTAAACATAGTTCCCATGATGACATATTGTTTTATACAACTAATGGCCAGATTCATGTAAGAATTCATCATAAAATATATGTTACAATTAACTCTTAGGGAGAAATGAGGAGAAATGTAGCTCCATGAATCTGAGTTTATGGGTAGGTCTGTATCCTGATGAACTAATTACCTCTGTTTCATTTTGAAGTGTCATATATATATATATATATATACTATTATACTAATTTACCCATACACCCCCTATTGTAATATTGCTTGGGCATGTGCATATCAGACTAAAGTTGAATCCATATAAAAAAAAAAAACCTGTGTAAATCCAAGACATTCCTCACTGCCTCTATTTATTTATTTCCACTTGAAGAGCTTCTATATGTTATATAAATGCTCATTTCTCTAATAGGTTTGGGTGTCTCATTCATTTCAAATTATTGGTAGTCTTAATATTGTGTGTGTTTGTGTGTGTGTGTGTGTGTGTGTAGGCATGAAAGCCTACACACACAGTAATATTTGCTACATTATTGATGATCGATTGATGTGTCTGTGTTGCATGTAGATTATTCTGTGTATAGTATGACTGTAATTTAACAATATTGCCTGGAGACACAATTTAATCTAATGAATGTGTGATGTTGTAAATGGAATGACAATAAAGTAATATTGTACTATAAGTGATATATATTACAACATGTTCCTACTTTATTTATGTAGATATGTCTAGTTTATTTGCATTTGTAGGTATTTCAGTTCCACAGCTGTCAGATAATTAAAATAGTCAGTTGTGTGAAACATTACCTCGTGCACCCACAGCCGTTTGATGACAGATTCTTCCTCTGCAGTCTCTGGACGTGACAGACAGATACCCTGAATGACCCGGGAGACGTCGCGCAGATTGAATAGGTAATGGGACTTGGTGGGGGTTGGCAGCAGGTTCTTAGTGGCCTCCTGATACACCGACATTGTGCTGGTTACAATCCGAGATGTCAGCGCTGCAAACTCTTTGGGGAAAGCAAACCTGTGGATGATACGTTGATCATTCTCATATAACATAACATATACATGATCAAGCGTCTTGGCTAATCGACTTTTTTCCAGATTGCCAAAAGCTGTTAAAATGACACTTGTATACCTATTACCATAAGCATTTGGGTCAGTATAATCAGCTTCTGTACATAAAATATGAAATTATATGTAGAGGTTTTGTTAATGAACATTCCTAAACATAACTTGAAAAGCACATAAGATATGTAGTTACCGTATGGTGAAATGCCAGTCTATGATCCTGGAAAAGATCGTATACATGGTCTTGTCATCAAAGTCATTGATGGTGATCATGTTAAAGTGTCTGAGGTACCGCGGCGTGACGGGGTTCCGCCCTCCACCTGAGACACAAGAACACAGACAACAGCCCTGATGTTTATGTAGCTGTTTACTGTCTGTGATGGTTAATATTTGGTCTGCAGTATTTGGCTCTCTCAATTTTACATCATCATGCGACACTGTGATCCACCCTGTGTGAAGTCTGGCATTAGAACCCCATAGTTGAAGTTTTTTATTATTTCAATGTTAAAATTTGGCTCATTTTTTATGTAATAAAGACGTGATCTGTATCAGAGATAGTGTACAAATGTAATCAAAGGTCACTATCATTATATCATTATTGAAATGGTTATGGGTTTATAGAATTTAATGAATACTGATATTATAGGTCACGTTTTTCAGTTTCAGATTTAAAACATATTTTTTTTCAGGTTTCAGATCTTTTTTTTTTTTTTCTTTTTAAGTTTCAGAATTTTAGTCTTGATTTGGCATGTGGGTTTTACATATGCCAGATGAGAGCCAAATTTTACATATACATATGAGAGGCTATGACAGCATGACAAAAAAAGGCTTGAGGACCTTCCTCAATCATATTGCCTTTGATAGAAAAAAAAGATCTGAAACGGAAAAAATACAATTTGAAACTGAAAGAAAACAAGATCAGTTTGAATCCCAAAACATTAAATATATAGAAATATATGTAGAGATAAATTACAACTTAAATATGAAAACATATATAATATAATATATATGTGAATAAAACATTTAAATGAACAATTTACTTAAAAGAATTAAAAAAGTGAATACAAATAATGTATAACCTGAGAAAAAAAATCAGCGCAGGAGCATTCACTTTACCCACAAAAACACCTGCGTTTTGTTGACCACTTATGTCTTCCAAACATAGCTGTGATGACCCTTAGAGCAGCAATCCTACTACTTACCAGGTGGTCCCATAGCACATATGACCTGGATATCCACCAAGCAGATCATGGAGCAGTCCTTCATTTCATACCAGTTCCAGTGGTCCAGCCACTGACGCAGCAGCTCCACTGGGGGCTGGGCACCATAAACCTCCCTCGCTGGCATGTTCACATCATCCACAAACACCACCTGATATCAAACGGTATCACTTTACTTTAAATTCACTTTTCAATACTGCTCATTTAAAATGCTTTTGTGTTATATTGGTGGCAGTTAAATATATAAAACTACCTACATTACTACAAGTGTCTCACTTTATTTATATTACACACTGAGAAACAAATAAATCATTCCTATATTTAACATCAAATGAACATAATAAAAAAAAGGTTTGTACCATTTTCTTTCCTAGTGGGGGGCCAAACACTCCTTTTCGCCGCTTGTCTAGTTTGGACATGATAATATTTTGTGTCTGTGCAGCTGTAGTCTGGGCTGAGAAGTTGATGAACAACGGGCTGTACACGTCCTTCTGCAGTTTATTCAACAGGAAGTCCTGAGCAACGATATAAGATTATCATCAAATCTAATACAAATTGATGGAACAAATCCAAAAAAAAACAATGGGATAATTACATGGTTTGGGTAAGGCCTTACTAATGAGGCATATTAGTCAATGATATACTGGAATGAAGGAATGAATCATAAAGACATGATGCCATTAAGTGATTTATGAAAGACTGTGAACATCATGGACTTCATTTATCAAATACTTATAATCACAGAGCTAACTTGCTGAATAACTGGATGCTTGAGAAAAAAATATGTTGAAGAAAAGTGTTTTCATGGTCAACCCGAATCCACACGCCAAAGAAACAAGCCAAAGAAACCAGGAGTACACATCAAATCCTCAATTACAATTTGATCCTGAAAAAATTGGTCTAATGAGCTTTACAGACTAATTAAAAGGGCACTTATTGAATGAGTTAGATCAAATTTGGATCTCAGTTAATCCCAGAAAATTACTTTGAATTGAAGTAGTGAAATTAATCTCTGCGGACACGATCTACAGCAATGTCAAAAGGGTAAACCAATGAATCTTTCATTTTGCATGGGTCTTAACAAAAGGGCATTTTAATAAAAGCTTAAACAGGCTTTTATGAAACATTTCACATCATCTCTACACATGTTCACAAGTGCGGCTGCACAATAGCACAAAGTGTTTGGGAGATAGAACTTTTTTTTATTTGTAATTTAAGATGTGGCCACAGAATTTGAGCAAATTTTAGGGTCAGTTACAGCAAAAATGTATGGTGAAAAGCAACTATTTCCAGCCTACTCCAAAGATGTCCTGAACCAAATTTTGTGACTATTGCTCAAAATTTGTGTGAGAAGTGCATAAAAAACTGATTTGGACAAAATTCTTATTTGGGTCCCCAGAAATACACCAAGTGTGAAGTGGATCAAATGAATGGTTGTTGAGATATGCAAAAAACATACAGAAGGATGCACAGATAGAGAAGACAAAGAAAGATTCTGTGAAATATCAATCAATAGATGCCCTTTGAACAGGCAGCTATAATACTGCTCACTCTGAGTAAAAATAGATTGTTTTAGATCAGATCAGTTAGAACAGTGATTAACCACTGGTAAGACAGGTAGTTAAAGAGAGGTAGAGAGGTGGCTCAGTTGTTAGCACTGTCACCTCACAGCAAGACATGTTTGAGTGCTTGACATCCAAGGTCATCCAGAGGCTTTTATATATGGAGTTAGCATGTTCTCCCTGTGTTTGCTTGTTTCCTCCCATCAAAGACTCCTTCTCGTTTATAGGATGGGTCAAATACAGAGAATGACTTTCTCTATGGGGATTTCTTCTTTATGTCTCAGCATTAGAGAAGCCCTCTGAGATTATGCACAGGATGCTCATACACATGCTTGTGAAATAATAATGAGCTACATGATTAAAGGGGACCTGTGATGTGAAAGATCACATGGTGCAGCCTGGATGCATCATCCTCCTTCTCTGATATGATCCGGTGGCGACGCTGTCTCGCTGCAGTCGGTGGCAGGTGAGGGAACGTTTGTGTTCCGTTGTTTGATGATAACAGCGGCAGTACACCATGCCGTCATGTTCCTTTTGGTCTAAAGTGCTAGTGCCCTTTTATCACCCCTGCAGGATGGGCCGGATGGGCAGGAAGTGAGGAAGACTCCCCAGTGATATAATCTTTATTCCCCCACCAAGTCCCAAGTTGGAGCACGCTAATGGATGAACTAATGAAAAGTGTGTGTGTATGTGTGTGTGTGTATAGTGGTGGTGGGGGGTACTTATATGAATAGCTATGAGGGTCTGCCGAGAGATACTCTATATTCCTCTGAGGTGGCTGTTTCACACCTGGTGTCTGTAGCTTCCAAATGATTTGTATGTTCAGAGCACAGCTCCGGCTTCTTGAGGCTGCGACTTTAGTGCTTAGAACTGATGCTCAATCATCCGACAGAATGATATTACAGCATTGCTAGCGGAGGCCATGTTTCACTGCATATGAAAACAATGTCTTCTGCTAATAAAACGACTTAATGCTCAATCCACAGCTCCCCTGAGGCTACAGAGGACAGCAAAACACCAAGCACAAGAAATAATAATGATGTAATCTGTAAAATAAGTATATATACATGAATACCATCCAACATGTACAATACAGGTGTCAAAGATTCAGCATACTACTGTTTAAAGGTACAGTGCATCAGTTTTAGAAACATCTAGGACAGACCCTATTGAAATGGAATATAATATTCATAATTATGAACAGTTTTAATTAGCAATAAAAAATTAAGAATTGTTGTGTTTTATTACCTTAAATTGAGACGTTTTTCATCTCCATGAAGGTGCAATGTTTCTACAGTATCCTAGAATGGACAAACCAAACAATGGCTCTAGAGACGGCCTTTCATTTTTTTGTGGCCACCATAAGTTCTCCTACATCGGGATACTCAGTTCGTTGCAATCTGCATCTTCACCATTAAATGGTACCAAAAACTGCACACTGTACTTACACTATTCCTGTGGTTTAATTTGGAGTTGTAATGCCACCAACACGATTTGAATGACTGTGAATTGCGGTAGGATGGTGACTGTATAGTTGTGACATAGTTTTATTTTTCATCCTTTCTTTACTTGTATCAGGTAATGTTGTTAATTGTCTTGGACCCTGTGAACTAGCTGGCTGACTAGGTATCAGCTAATCGTGATCTGTATAATAAACAACACCTTACAGAATAATTGTTACTGAGTTACAGCTGGTAAAACCTGCTGGAGATAAAGGCCTTTCAAGTTATTTCTTTCTGTTAAATGCAAAATGCAAACATGCCATTAACAGTCACTTACTGTGATGTAGACACTCTTGCCAGTGCCAGTGGGTCCGATGAAGATAGTGGGTTTCTGGTGGGTGATGAGGAGCTCCATCAGGGCCATGTATCGCACCGTGTTCTCAGTGGGCACAATGATCTCATTGAACTGCATGTCCTTGTATATTGGGGGAGCAGTCTTTAACTCATCTGTCCACAGCTCCCACCGACCCTGACCCTGAAGAGCAAAGTAAAAAGAAAATTGTATTTCCCCTGCTGCCATGAAACCAAAACTCTTCAAGGACCATGTTAAATACAACAACAAAAAAAGAAAAACAGGTGGAATCTCTGTAAAATCCTAAAAGGATTTAAATCTAAACCGCTGTTGGTGTTTTTTATGGTAGCACTTTATAATTACAGTATTGTAACATCATGGTAATAGGGATTATTTAATAATTGACGTATATATAAGAAAATGGCTTTAACTACAAATGCACACAGATCATGTTGGTGATGACAGAGATGTGCAATGACTTGCTTTGCTTTGAACAGATTCATATCATTTTCAAATATATTAATACTTCAATTCCTCAGACAATAACAATTAAAATTTTCTATTAGCAGCTAATATAAAATTAATTTTAAAAAATTAACATTTTTTTGTTGTTCTCTTAGCTGCAAAATGATCCGAAGCAGAAGATTCTTGAAGGACAGCTACCTCTTTAACAAAGCGATACTGGTACAGTGTTTCAGCAGTGGGCAGAGGCACGGTCAGCTGTTTGGGCGGAGCCTCCACAGTTGCCAGAATGCCGTGGCAAGCCCGGGTCTCCTCACTTAAGGGGCCGTTTAGCACTTCCTTTACCACAGCATCAAACTTCACTCTGCCAGAATCGTCGCAGCTGGCACCAACTGACCACACCAGGCAGAACACAAAGATGCCCTGAATGAAAGGAAATGATGCAGAACTGTGACATAACGGTGACAGTGCGCTCTGTAACAGTAATATCAGTGGATTGGTGCTTGGGCGAGATCAGTCCTTCAATTACAATTTAAAATGTAGATGGTAGACACCTAAATACAACAATGTCTTGCAAAGCCAGACCTTTGTGCAGCTTCATCACACTTTGTATGAAAAACTGTAGAGAAAGTAGTAACTACAACTCTCAGATGAATATAATAATATTCATCTGAGTAATTTTTAAAAGTAGGGCTGTTTGCAGTTAATTAGATTTTTTACTTTCCTACGATGTGTGAAATGGCCGAACCAAAAAAAAATTGATTAAAAGAAATATAGTAAAAAACAAATGTAGAGGCAAATAATACATACAACCTAATGATATAATGATGCAACACTACAAGACTAAAACACTACAAGACTCTTATGTAATGTTCTGTACAATTCAACAACAATCACTGAGACACTGCAGACAATTAGAGAGAAATGTAAAATGTTAGATTTCATAATGGCTACTAACACCGCTAACATCCTGTACACATCCTGGTGTTCTGGTGATGTTGCATTAGTTTCTTCCTTCTAACATCCACACCTCAGGTTTAATTATTTTTTGTTGGGCTCATGTTTCCCTCATTTATGGTTTAAAAAAAAACATCAGCTCAGGGCTACTACACTGATATGGAAACCATTGTGATAACACATATATTTTACTGTCTGGCCCCGTAGATGCTTATAAAACACTACGTGGAAAAAATGACTGGGGGCTTGTTGGACCCAATTAGTTGGTAATTTGTTACATTGATTAGATGGAAACTTTCCTTCTTCCTGTTTTGTTTGGGATGTGCAGTGTGAAGTGATCAGTTGATAAAGCTCAGCTGGTGCATGGTTGCTTTGTTTGACTTGTGTATGGATCCCTTGTGGTTTGTTTGCTCTTTTTTTCTCATTCACTCTTCTGTGATAGTCAGGTAGTCTGAAGAGAAGGTAATAAGTGTCTTATACACTACTATACGTATGATATATATACAGTACGTGTCGCTGCCCTGATGCACTGTGTGTGGAGTTTCCCTTGTTAGGTTTGTGGCATTTCCACTTTGGTTTTCATCAGTCTGTTTTTTTTTTTTATGTTCTTGTTAGTGTTTGGGGTGACGTTAGTGTTAATTGCCTGTCAGTGATTGTCTCGGGGGGAACAACTGTGTGGTGGTGGGGTTGATTTGCTTGCAGGTCACGCTGGTTTCTCACGGGTAAATTCCAACCACAAGCTTCATGAAGCTTGAATGTTATTTAGTTTTGACTATAGGCTTTGACAAGTGAGAAACCCTCATAGACCCTGTGGACTTGAAGTAGGCATAATGTAGATCTTTCAAGGATTATATGGCAGCCCAGTTTACATTGCTTACATTCATGCTCATTATTCATAAGACATAACCACTCTACGCCACATATTCTGGTCTTCAAATGGGAACGGAGGGCATGCTTTATGTTTTCAGGCTTTGCATATGTGGTAAAAATACATGAAGTTTTAAGTTTCATTCTCTCCAAAAAAGAGAAAATCACAGAATCATAAGCAACATGACAAAATGTTCAAGGGGTATGAAGAGTTTCGTAAGGCACAGTATAAGGCTTCACTCATGTTGCTAATGCAGAGTTTACAGATTGACATGGAATTTATAGCTTGTAGTGTTACATGTACAATCATTGTTTTATTGTGTTCATCAATATCAGTTTTCTGTGAGCCATAATCCACTACATGAACTCATTTATGTTTTACTTGTCTTACTTATTTTTTTTTAAGTTATAATGTGGACAAAAAAAGTAAATTAAACTAATATTTCCTTCATTCTCATGTGTCTGTCTAAAACTCTAAAATCTTTCAAACTATCCTTGTTTTCTTTCTCTGTCTCTTTTTATTCTCTGTAGCTAAATGACTCACTCCCTCCCCTCCATGAAATATTCAGTCTATAGCAGATGCAGACAATTTGTTTTTCTGTTTAAAAGAAATGACAAAGATATCAAATGAAATGCAATATCTACATGCCATCTTGCATGCTGTTGCCAGGGCAACAAACAAACACATGCATGCAAAAATATATCTATTATATCAAGGATAAACCATTCTATCTTTTCAGGCCTGTCTTTTGACAAAAGTTGTTAATGGTCCACACATTTTATGCTGCAAATTCCTGAAAGAGACATGTGATTTATTCAGGCAAGATTGATTGCGGATATACAGTTTATAATATATATATATATATATAATATTAACACATTTTAATGCAGTTTACATGCCAAACAATGAGGACCATTTGTCAGTCACCATGTGGTGGTAGGACAGTTATACTGATACACACAACTGCTGCTACAACAATGAAAGCACTTTGCTGGACGGTGAATTTCTGAGGGTGTTCTTTAACATCATTAGTGATCAGGACCGAGGCACTGAAGAAAAAAAATGATGGCCTTTTAACTGCTTTGGTGTGAATGTAGCTGTGCAGCATCAATGGTCACATCTTCTTCCTTGATTTTTTTTTATATAAATTAGACTCTGCATTAATTTGGAAGCTGCAGTTATTTCTAAAAAATATACACCTACACCTGGCGTTGAAGGGCCTGGTGGTTAATTACAATCCAGTATTTATTTGATATTTTATGGTAAGTCAACATTGGAAACAATAAGGAATTTCCCAGGACTGTAGACCACTATCTGTGGATGAAAATAAGCGTTTAAAAAATGTGCTACAGATAGCGACAAAAATTAATTTACATTAAAAAAAATTTGCTTTTGGGCAAATATTGTCCTGTGATTAATTGCCATTAATTTCAATTAATTAATTACAAAGCATGAAATTAATTTGATTATTTTTTAATCAAGCCCCATCCCTAATTAAAATGTATGGCAATAATGTGCACAGATATTACTGTGAGAAAAACCTCAGAATCCAAAATAGAAGCAAAACTGCTTTGTTTGAGAAAACAGCTGGAACACTACAGGAATTGGAAATGAGGCGTTGCAGCCTCACAATAGCTCCTGCTGTTAAAAGGCAAATTAATTCAACACTTTGATAATGACAGGTTAAGAAACATAGGAGAGAGGGTTGAAAGACATTCATCAGTGTAGTTTGCCACAGGGGATAATAGCAGTGTTTTAAAAATACATTACTCAGAGAAGTGGAAAAAATGATTAGAACACATGCAGGGGGCAGAAGAAAGGGTTCATTTGCTAAAGCTTTTATAATTTTTTGGATCTGCATTGAGGCAGACCTTATTATGGCACATATACATTTAAAGGAGAAGGCAGCTTCTTTGCTTTATAAGGAACAATGCAAGAGGTACCACAAGGCCCATGGCCAAAGATCATTAACTCCACAAAGGAGGTAATGGATCGCCAGCATTTGTCTCTCTGTCTCTTTCTTAGCAAGATAACTCAAAAAGCTCAACCCGCACTTTCATCAAACTTTTAGGGAATGAAGTCCCACAGAATCTCGGCACTGTTGTTTCTGTCCACTTTCTGTGGTATTGACCGTTTGGATTTATGCACTTCTATTCCTTGTTGTTGTTGTTACAGATGTTGCTGTATACTATCCTAGCCACTTGCTTGTGGCTGTGTCCACTGATCCCCCTAGCATCTTACATCCCGCTACTATGTGCTGGAGTGTCTCAGGGGCATCTTTGCACAGCTGACACCTCGGGTATGACCTGGTCTGGTAGATCCTAGTCTCTATGGCTCTTGTTTTTAGAGCCTGTTTTTGTGCTGCCATGATTAGTGCCTCTGTGTTGTCTGCCAGACCAGGGTTTTCTAGCCAGTAGGTAGTGGTAGGTCTTCTTGATGTCAGCCATTTCTTCATCTTGGCGCTGGTACCTGCCATGTAGGAATTTGTCCCTTTAATGCTGTCTTCACTGCGCTCTTATCAGGGTTTTTGCTGTCTGAGACATTTACTTTGCCCCTATTTTGCCCTCTGGTAGGTCAGACCTTTCAGTTCAGATCCTGCATCTTTTTATTAGCATCCGGCCACATTTGTCCAATCTGAATGACATCCATATGCCTATGCTATAGATCCTGGTGGTGTGGATCAGTGGCGACACCTGAAACCTTAGCAAGTACTGTTTACTAACCAGTAGCTGCTACTCAAACACCACCTTAGTAGCTTCTATGTAGGATGTTAGACAGTAGAAGGCACAATTTGGACATACTACAGCTCTGCTGTCTTGCCCCTCCCAGTGACTTCTGGAAGAGCCTTAAAAAGCCAGTCTATTTCTTGCTCATTCCTACCATGTACCATTTAACATAATCAGGTAACATTGGTATTATTGGTCCGTCATCATGTCTTCATGATGGTTTGTAGTTTGTCAGAGTATCTGGCAGGATTTAATCTTGTCAGTCAGTCCCTGATAGTGCTGTCTTGTTTCACTCTTGCTGCCAAGGTGATTTAGTGCAGTTTCTCCTTTTTAGCCTCCAACATTTTTTTCCACTTCCACAAGCAAAACCACAAGCAAAAAAGAATATGTGTTGTTTTTTTTTAAATTAGAGATCCTGAATTGTATTCTGAACATATAACAAGAGTATTTATTCTGGTTTATAGTGATGTGAAATAAGCTGTATTTTTAAAGGAGTATTTTGTAAATAAAATAAAAAAGTATTTTGTGTTCATCTTATTGCAATGTGAAAAATGTGGATTTATTATTGCAAGAGAACAGAGAACTCCCACACACTGCCCTTTTACTTCCAATAAACTTTATTTATTTATGTCATATTTATTGGAAGTAAAAGGACAGTGTGTGGGAGTTCTCTCTCTACTTGCTAATGGACATTTCCCCATACACACCTGTCTACAACAAACTGTAGGTGTGCATGAGCCTTTAACATCAAGAATAATTATTGTAGTTTTTTAAGAAAAATTAGGGGCAATTTGTGCCTTTATTCAACAGAGGAGAGAGACAAGAAATGTAAGAAAATAGAGTCTATGCTCTAACAAATTTTAGCTATTAGGTCTACTGTCTAATGATGGATAATGGATGTTTTTTATGATACAGAAGACAATTATGGGTTTATATATTCTATTAATATATCACTAGTAGTAGCAGTAGTACTATCAGTAGTATACTGTTGTTCCCACAAAGACAATATATATGCAAAAGATCTGCTCAGATGCCTGGCTGAGCCTGGAACTTGTGACCCTTCCCCCCAGAAACCTTATTTCACACCTTCAGGGTGATGTCAACAGATATAAAGGCACCGCCCATTTCCCAACTCTCTCTCTTCCCCCAAACCTCTCCACCAACCCTTCACTCTCTTCTGCCCTCCTGCCCATCAGCAGAGCTCCGCTCTGTAGCAGAAGCTGCAGGACAGAAGTCTTCAGCAGCTTCTCTGCTCCCAAGGGATTATCCAGCTGCTTTCACCTTCTCACAGACCTGCAAGCAAACAGGGCTTCGACCATGTCCAGCAAGCACCACTGCCTGGATCTTCCAACCAGCGACAAGGATTAACAAAGAGCACAATGAATCTACTCCACAACACCACAGCTGCCACAACATGTTCAGCCATCACACAAGGAAGCAGAACAAAACAGCAACTCTTGTCCTGCCTTCCCATGGACTGGTAATATGACTCGAGCAGAACATTAACAAACATGGTTAAGCAAGACTGATGAACTTTGTGTTTAGATCATAGGCTACAGTTCACTGCGTTTTAGGCTTGTAAGAAGGTTTAGTTTGATGTTAGTGTCCCAACCTGCATGATACTAACCTCTCTGTAACACAACATCTTGAAACACGCACAAAGTGACATTAAGCCTACACACACAAGCATGGTCGGCCATTTTGTCTTTGTCTCAACAGACAGGGAAGCCCACATAGAACAGCCACCACGGGAGCCACCTTTGAAGTTCCCCCACACATGCATGCACACACACCTGCAGCATACACCCACACACATTCACATGTATATAGAACCGTTTAGTTTAAATTGTTGTGTTTTTACTTTTGTGAATAAAAGCTTTTGAGAAATACATGCTACCTTTTTAATTTTGTATCATGATGAATTATGCCAACCTCTACTTTAAAACTCTGAATCCTTTAACCATTAATGGTTATTAATACAATGATCCTGGTTTCTATTATTAAGTTAGTTGTTAATCAGACAAATTAATAGTTTATTACAGTTCATGAGACTGAATAAGAAAATTGACTATCTTTTCCTCTCAACCGATAGGTTGTACCCCGAACTCTAGAACTTAATAATTAAACTCTATTTTTAATAATTATTTGCAATAATAATTATTTCCAATAGTCAATTTCATTTGAACAATTAGTGTAAGACACAACATGCCCTGACGTGCCGTGGAGTCAAAGTACTGTAGACACTACCCCTTTCATGTGTGCCATGAGCAAGGCTGGCACCACAATACTAATCAGCAACAATAGTAGCAGTAGTAGTAAGTGTGGATACAAACCTCCAGCCAGGAGCAAATATCTTTTTCAGACATACTCTTCATCTTAGATTCATCATGAAACTCGTCCATCATGCAGTCGATGAGATTCATCAGTGACTTGACAAGGTTGGTGTCAGAGGTCGGGGACAGCTCCTGTAACCAACACACATTTCAAATGAAACAAATTACACTCAATACACTGCTGGGCTCAGAACCCATTACAACAATATTTAATTTTTACAGATTTCTTTGTTATATGACAGTGAGAAATAAAACTAAAAATGACACAAATATCAGACTAAACTCTAAAATCTTGTAAATCTACATGTGCCATATGCAAAGCAGAACATGCCTTAATATTATGTTGTAATATTACTTTGCAAACCACTGTGAGGATTCTGAGGGGATCAGCACCTTTGTGGCTTTCCGGATGAGCTGCAGGCAGGCTGGCAGGATACGGTCAAACAGGGCTGTGAGGAGGTCTTTGTGCGTGGCAGTGACCGTGGCGGGCAGAGTGTTGAGCCAGGAGAGCATGACGGGCCGCCAGCCCAGCAAATGTGGCTCCATGTAGATCATTCCACAGCGAGACACCTGACACACATATTTATAGCTGAAGATCATATCTGAGAACACACATCTCAACCAGTGAGGTATACAGGCTACAGCAGAGCACCGTATACTCTTGGACCACTGGCTGGTGCCTGAGGTTTTAAAGTAGGCAAGAGAATCAGAGGATTATTGTCTTCACCAATATCCACATATATGTTGTTCATCCTTTCTTGCTCATGAATCTAACATTTATTTGAGAAAATATAAACATCTTCTTATCCAATAAAATACTCAATCCTTTAAAAAGGATGTTTAGCTGCAAAATTATGCTCAAAAAGACATTTACTCCTCTCACTTGTGTGTTAATTTTCTCACAGCTACTCTTCCATAGCCTAATTTTTTATATATTAAGATTATTTTGCTGTAGCTCATCAATATGTTGATTTGCTTTATTTTTTATTTAACACCTCTAATACTAGGCTCATATAGAACTGGCGGCGTAACTGACAAACATTCATCACCACACACAATCACATGCACAATCTGTTAGAATACATATGGAAATGTAATATGTAAAACACTCTTTATTCAAGATATTATTCAGTTGCTATTTATTTTTTATTTTTATTTATTTTTTATTTTTATTATATGATTACTGGGTCACTGAAATTGTCCTGTCCGTGAAGGTCGTAAAGAGTTCCCCTTATAATGCAACTCCAACTTGAAGACTGTAACTTTGACAGATGCCCATCTGATTTGTCTAACTGAAGCACCATTTTAGCTTTAACCTGGATTCAATGGAACCTGACATTTACAAAGGTTTTCCCCCTGAAGATGGATCATATTCTGTCTACTGGTAGGTGCTGCAAATGTGTGTGCGCTGCATATGTTGCAGCCTATTCCCAAAGAGAAGCTTTTTAATGAGATCAATTCCAACCCGAGGAATAGCTCCACAAAAGGCGTATAGGTTAAGCTAGAGGAGAAGAAGAAAGATGAGCAGAGACGGGTGAAGACGTATGAGCAATATCTGAGAGGCATGAAGATATAATGGGAGAGAAAAATAACTTTCATAGACAAAGAAAGAAAGAAAAAGGGGGGAAGAAAACGGGACCATGCACAGTGGGGGTAGTTTATTGTGATCAGGAAAAAGATTTATGCCTCAACTTTCAGCACTGATGAAAGAAACTGATGCTAAACTACACACATGCTAAACTACTACACACACACACACACACACACATATATATATATATATATATATATATATATATATATATATGAACACAAATCATCTGTTTCTCTGTTTAATAATAAGTAAAGCCAGGAAGATATTTTCAAAGAGCATTTGCTACTGCCTCACAAGAAAAGAAGAAGTGGAGAAGTGTGAAACCCCCTGTGAGCTCTTTGTTTGCTAATGTTGAGGATTAACTGCATTTTATTAGTCTACAATGGAAATGTCAGTGACTATCACTGAAGGGTCTGGAACAGTATCTGCACGGTGTGTGTAATATGTGTATACATAATATGTGTGAATGGCATTATGAGTGACAGTCGGTGCGTATTGGAAAGGATGATAAGATGATGACCTGCAATGTAAGAAAACCTGTGGAGTACCCGTGGTGACTTAATTTAGACAGAGCAAGTGTAGCACCATATTATATTAATAAGAAAACTAGTATGTGTACAAGAATTGTATCTTTTTAAATAACGACAGGTGATCCGTACATCAGCTACATGAGCTACATCCAAAACTGAAAAAGAAATAGATAGATAGAGACAGGTACACAGGGTGTCTTTTTCATTTTCTTTTCATTATTTTTCTGTTTTTATTTGAACTTTTTCTTTGCTTGCTTCTTTTCTTCTTTTGGTTTTCTTTGTATTGAGGACCTAACTTTTTGATTCTTGTTTGTGATGTTCCTTTCCCCTCCGAGCACTGGTATTTCATGTATCAAAATTGTATCAAAACTGCAATGTGAGCTACTGCAATTTTTATATTACAGGAGGAGAAATATTTGGTGAAAGTAAAATATGTCAAAATACCGTTTTAAATGTATATATTGAGGAGCTGCAGATATGTCCTGCCTACACATCATATGCCTTATACTTAAGAAAATACTTTTGTTTGATACAGATCCCTCTAAAAATCATGTTTTTCATTGAAAATTATAATAATGATATAAAAATGATCATTCACTCTAAAAAAAAATTACAAATCACATCAACTGCAATATCAATCTAAATAATCAGGATTTGCATTTTTTTTCAGAATCATTTAGCCCAATAAGACAGTAAACTGACAACAGGAAGGTAGAGGGACGTCTCACCGTGGCGGGCGATGCTACCTCCAGGTCCATCGGCTCAAAGATGAGGCTCATTTGCGGTGACATCTGGATAATCTCACCGCTCATCAGACACAGCTTCTTGTTGTCGTCCAACACCGTGTTCATGTTCTCAATCCACACTGCGTCCACCGGGCCATCGAAGATCAGCCACTTTCTGTCAGGGCTCTGAGAGACACAAGAATCATTTTCATCACAATATGAATCACAATCACATGTCAGTCAGTCATTTTCTATACCTGCTTATTCCTCATTAGGGTCGCAGGGGTCTGCTGGAGCCAATCCCAGCGCATTACGGCGAGAGGCAGGGATACACCCCAGATGGTCGCCAGCCAATCGTGGGGCACACACACCATTCACTCACACACTCACACCTACGGGCAATTTAGAGTTGCCAATTAACCTCAGCATGTTTTTGGACTGTGGGAGGAAGCCGGAGTACCCGGTGAAAACCCACGCAGACACGGGGAGAACATGCAAACTCCACACAGAAAGGTCCCAGACCCCGGACCCAAGGAGGTCTTGAACCTGCGACCTTCTTGCTGTGAGGCAACAGCGCTAACCCCTGTGCCACCGTGCCACCCACAATCACATGTGTGTAGGTAAAAAAAAACAAAAAACATAGCAACAATACACAATGGTTATGATCTCAATTTATTTCAGCAAACAAAAAGATAAATAAAGGACCATATCAGATAAATAAATACTTGATTATTATTATTGCATCCACAAGTGAGTCAAAACCAATATTAGAATCAATATATTTTATTTTTTTATTTTAGTTAAAGATAATCTTTTTATAGTAATCCATGCAAGAATGATTTTAAGTTTGAATTCAGAAAAAATGTTCTCATGCTCAGGTTTTTATGCTACTGTAACAGGTTTTGCTGAAGGTTCAGGTGTTTAGTCAGATAGGTAGAGAATTCCTTACGGACTTACCAGGCTTCCATATAAATGGAGCCTCAAGTTTGCCAAAAAATGTGAAATATAATCATACATTTAAATGTTTTTGTTTCAGCCATAGTTACAATTTAGTCATGGAATAAAATTATGTCGGCATTGAAATTTTCTGCGACAAAGACTGAACTGTTTTTTGAGAAATAGATGGAATATAAAATATCACCCATTCACATTGAAACGATGTGTTGAGAAAGAACTCAAGACAAGTGTTGAAATTCAGATGAAGAATGGCTTCATATGTGTAAGATGCATCATTCATCCACCAATGCACAAATCTGCAGGGAATTCTTGTGGAAGAATCTGATCCATTTCTTTATTACGAAAGTGAAAAGTTAGCTGCAGCAAACCCTCCAGTAATGTTGGTGAGTCTATTGATGACAATGCTAATAATGATTTAAGTGACAAACAAGACAATGTTGCAATAATGGAGCAACCTTACAGCATATTCCACCATTCTGTGTTAGTACACAGATAGTGGATAATTCCTTTAATCATACACACATACCGGATTAATTTCCATCCTGGGCATCCTTTCAAGGTCATGACAGAACCTCTGTGCATTATGATCTAAAATAAATGTTTGCTAAATGAATGAAATTAACACCTACACTGCCATATGGAGGTTTACAACAAACGTCAATTCTCCAGTTAAATTGGTTTGGCTGCAGTTGAGCTTTAAATTGATTTGTTCTAACATAAACAAATGGAGATGCTGGGCTGAGGCCATCTGGTGCTTGAGAGGGAAGTGAGTCTGCTGTAATGTAATGATCTGACAGAGAGTGTTGGCATTGAATGAAAAAAATACATTTTGTATGCAGAGTTTAATACACTACCACTGCTGCTGACTCCAGATTAGCACACAAACCTGTTTACTAACATTTGGTGCAGGAACAACAAAGAGCAGCATAAAGAACTTTTCTTCATTTCCAGAGAAGGAAATTACTTTTTTAAAATTGCATTAAGATGACCCCCCTTCTCTTTTTCTATTTTCATTGCATTAGTTGGTACTGCCTTGACTGTCATAGCTACTTCTCACACTACTTATTCATTGACACAAAAGAAAAAAAAAAGGATTCTCTGAAATCACATTATATTCAGCAACAATGAAAAATGATAAGTTCATTTGGAAGCAATTTGAGAAAAGGGTGAACAAATGATTTTTTTTATTATGACATGCCTCCCCTGCTGTCTGTAAATCACTATTCCATGTGTGTCTAGTGCCTGTGTGTGTGTGAAAAAGAGTTTATTATTAGAGATCTAAATTTAACCAGACAACATCATCACAGCTTTTCTTTCTACCAGATTGCAACTAAATGGGACGTCATATCTATTGTGCATTGATCTCTCCTAAACTCACAAACTGAGACTGGGCAGAGATGATGCTTCAGTCTCATTTTCCTGCTGCACCACTCCCTGCAGCATCAAACATCAGAGCACAGAAACAGTCAGACGCAGTGGTGGAAGAAGTATCCAGGTTCCATTTGATGCATTTCCCTGGCTTTACCCTTATCATGATATATTTATGGTACAAAATTGAACCCAGTGTAGTTTTACAATGTGATTCCAAGCCCCTTGCTGCTGCTCCACAATACACAGGTCAAACAAGTCAACCTGGGAGTAAAACTAATCTTCATGCAACTCTCAATCATTTCCTCAAATCCATTTTCGATACTGCTGATCTGGAAAAACATTATCCACACACACATATATAGAGAGCATTGTCAACGGGACTGAAGCTCACACCTATGAAAGAAAGGGAAAAGAGAGAGGCTGCTCAGTGACAAGTGTAGCTGACATGGCTAGTGTGGCTAAGTTACAGGACTAACATCTGAAACATCCTATGTATCAGAAAGTGTAACTGTGCTCTGAATGAGGTTCTCCAAGACTAGGTATTAAGGGAAATATTTTCAAGTGCTGTTCAAGGTTTGCTATAATGGTTGTGGCTTATTGATATTCTAGAATAAGGGAGCATACTGACCTCAGAGCAGCTCTGTGTAAACTGACCCTGAGCAGTGTCAGGGAAACACATTCATACAGTCACATCAAAGCAAGGATCAAAACACAAAAAAGTAACTGAATAGAAAAAAAGGAAGGGAGGGGTTGGTTCCAGGGGAAGTGTAGTTCACAGTTTATGGGATTCCTATATAAGGGAAGTTTTGTCTTCCTATGTGAATCAACATTATATCTATGATCCATTACATCTAGGCATGATCAAAGGTCAAATCAGTAGGGACAGGAGACTCCTTAACAGAGGTCAACTCAGCAAAAGGCAGAAAAGACACACATTGTAGAAGCTTTCCAGATGTCCCCTGACTGTTCAAACATGCATTTCTTCCTCAGTAACATTTACGTCCATTAGGTATGCCTGGCACGGTTCTTGAGTGGTTTTATTCATTCTTGCATAATTAAGATTTCACTGGCACACTTGTAGACTTTAATTCCAACAGACACAAATGACTGTATGACTGTATTCTGGGTCCACTCCTTTTCAACCTCTATGCTTCCCCTTTGGCTACATTATACATTACAGCAAACATAACATTAGCTGCTATAACTACGCCAGTGACACGCAGCTTCTCATCTAATTTTCCTCTAATAATTTCCAACCCATAAACTCCCATCTCAGCTGCTTGGAAGAAATTAATTGGATGGCCTCGAACTTCCTTCAGTTTAACAGGGAGAAATCAAGATCTTGGTTGTGGATGCTAAGACATGAGACAGCAGGTCTGTGATTACCAGGAGACTAGCTCACTAAAAACAAGTGAAAATATAAAAACTCTAGGAGTAACCATGGGTGGTGAACTCATTTTTAAGGATTATATTAACATTGCAAAAATGTCCTTGTTCTATGTCAGAAACATTTCCAGATTGAGAGGCTTTCTTTCTTAGCCTGACTCAGAGAAACTCATGCACACATTTTTCATGAGCAGGCTTGACTACTGCAATTCTCTGTTTATGGCTCTTCCACACAAAACCATCCATAGATTACAAATCATCCAGAACTCAGCCACAAAAGTCCTAACCAGGACAAAAAGATCAGAACATATAATGCCAGTTCACTGAAAGGCTTCGTTAGCTACCTTTTATTTTAAGGATACAATTCAAAAGTCTCCTCTTGGTCTATAAAGTAGTCAATGGTCTGGTTCCACAAAACATTTCAGACATGCTGTCAGAGCTCTCTGGTCACAGGTTGCAAATCTTCTCTTTGTACCCAGAGGTTCTTCAAATCCTGGTGAGATAACTTTCAGCATTTATGCACCAAAAGAAAAAGAAATGCCTGATATTAGACTCCCCCTAATGGTGTGTTATTTTAAAAAGGAAACTAAAGATCTACTGTTTTCAGTAAATCCTTCTCTAAAGTAGACTATATATGACCGGTATGAAGCACAGTTGCTATTTTATTTAGTTGTTTTTTTATTTTTTATTTACTTTAAACTGCTTCTCTATGAAACAGTGCTATACAATTATATTTGAGTTGAATTGAGGTGCATCAACAAGTATTGTACTTGAGTAAATGTACATAGTTCTGTCCAACACTGGTCAGATACCTTCCCATGAGTTAAATGAGAAAGCGTGTCATATTGGCCCCGCTAACCAACATAGACGGTGCTTTAAACACTGAATATTCCCCTTTAAGAATGTGTGGTTAAAGTATGTACCAACAATGTCATAGTGAACCCTGGATAACCCCAAAGAAATTATAGGATTATTTCCTTGCACACAGCTTGCAGTTAAAAGCATTAACTAAAGCTAACTAATTCCATTGCTAGTAGTTCCATGGTCATTGTTGGTCAGCGCAGTGAATGTTTGCACCCCAGGAGCTGCAACAGCAATTTCTTCCCTTATGAGAGGAGTTCGATGGACACTGAGGTTTCCATGGAATATATACAAATGTACATGAGTGAAAGAATGGTGGTAAGATAATGTGTTCTCTCTTACCTCTCTGTATATTTATGAATATTCTCATATACCAGGTTGCTTTTGTGATTGTGTGGGGACTTGTCCTTTGGGAGTACCCATTTTTACCTGAGAGTGTTACTGGGTTTGAAAGATACAAGGATTTGATGTTTGTTAAAAAAGAGTTTCATATAGAATGACAATGTTTTTGTATTTATCTTTCATTTTCTCTGCATCTTCCCTGTTGGATAAGATAAGAAGTGAAAAGTCTTCCTAGACAAATACACGTCCAGTTGCCTGCATTTATATTTGATGGAGCTCTCTAGACAAGGTATGCAACCTCTGAGTTGTTTTGCAAATTATATTGTCAACAATACCTACTGTTACAGGCTTTTCAGTGGCTGTTGCCACCTCTCCCCCAGCATTTTGATTTGGTTTATTTTAATTGGATTGAGTTACTTGACATTCTTTGCTACACACTGCTGTGTCTGAAAAGTTCATTACTGTACCCTGCTGAGCCTGATTAAGTTAATGTTCTGGAAATCATAGGTTACTGTGCCTTTAATTTTAAAGCACTGATATACGGCAGCAGTCGTAAAATGTAAAGTGTGTAGCAGTTCAGTAAAAGCAACTATACTAAGCAATACAATGCAATTATTTAGTCCAAGCAAACACAATACTGGCTTTTATTTGTTGGAGGGGTATGTTGGCACTTTCCACTTTCAAGCAATTTATATAAGGATTCTACTCGCTGGCGAGCAGTAGCATCTGCACTCTGATCTAATGTACTGTGGTAACATTACTCTGCTCATTATAATCGAGCCTCTGCTGGTATAGGCAGCGTATGTGCTCCCTGTCACCAGAATGCAGCTTGTACAGTTTAGCAACCAGTAGCATCTCAGAGAGGACCGTATTATCTGGTGTGGCAGTGTTAGGAAAGCAGATATACTGTATAGTAATGCCCTAGAGACAGCATCAGTTAACATGGCAAATACTGTGGCCAAAATGGTGATTTGCATGTACAGTTACCGATACTCCACAAATAAGGATTAAACCGCTTCACACGAGTAGTTTATAGATGTAGTCTTCTCACCTGGGAGGCAGCGAAGCATCTGTAGCTTACAGCAAGGATACCGTCGGACCACTCGTGAGAGACCGGGTCAAACTGGCCGTACAGTTGCCCCATGGTGATAGATTTGGGGTTTATAACCGTGATCTGGACCTGGTTCTCCTCCATTAGACCCTGGTGTGACATCAACATAAACACACAGAAGACATGCTGTATTCCAAGGCATATCTGTAACAGGATGTGTAAATGTACAGCTACAATCGTTCACACAGTAGCACATTCTGTACATGTAAACACACATGAGAATTCTTGCTATTAATTTCTATTAAGCCCATGTTTTTTTGCATCATAAACATATTTAAAATGCATTATAATGTGCTTATAGAACTGTATAACTATAGTTAAAAACACTCATGAATATTACAATGCTCTATATTAACAATTATAACACATTCTAAAACATTTTATAATGACTTATAAAGGCAAGTGTCATAATGCTTCTAATGGCTGATCACTAGCTGATATATATTTTTTAAGGATTATAGTGTATTATAATTGTCATAGTCGTAATACATCATAATCATTGGTATAATGCATTATATGACTATAAGTTACACTGCTTTAAAGGTTGTGTTTCCTCCGGAGGTGTGTTTTTTTTGTTTTTTTTTTTATTATTTAAGCAAAACCCCTACCCAATCAGGAATGACTGTGACATTTGAATTCTTGCCTGCATGTTGATTAGGCAGCTTGAATGATAGATGGATCATCCAATCATTTTTGAAGGGCTCATCCTTGATTGGTTGCCCCTTTTTTACCTCTGTTCCCTACACAGATGATCATTTTAGTTCATTCACGCATGATGAACTAAACTATGATACTATGATAACTATAATACACTGATCCAGAAAAAAATGTCAGCAACTGACCAGCACTTATAAAATTTTATGATACTTGACCTTATAATTGTTATATAATTAAATATGTTGATTGATTATTGTTACAAATAATTGTTTATTTGTATTAGCGCTTATAACTATAGTTATATAGCAGTAAAAGCACATTATAATACATTCTAAATATCTTCATCTGAATGAAATGGTCTTCATAGGCAGCGTTAACCAAATTCTTAACTTCACATATTTGGGGGTTGTCATGAGCAGACAAAAACAAAGAAAAATGTGTCTCAATAAGCTTGATGAACAAATTCATTTAAGCAACTTGTCTCAACCGAGACTCATAAATCGCTGAAAAGAAAACTGTCGGGCTGACAGGACTCCTAACTGAGGACGAGAAGCAAAAACTGCAGCAAACGACTCTTCAGACAAGGTGTCAGTCTGAGTTAGAAACAATGAGCAAGTGAGCCGCGGAGAAAAAGAGGAAGAGGAGGGGGGTTGGACATGATCAGTGGATGAACAGCAACGAGGATGACGATGATAAATGTGGCGTTCCAAGGCGTTCCATCAGCAGGCCTTCATCTGTCGGCTCACTGGGATATATCTCAGCCTTCTCATCCATGTAAATACAACGAGCCGCCTCTGCTCGTCACTGTGAGATCGATAACTACTGAACAAAGACTACAGCTTGGATAAATTAGATGGATGTGTTTACTTGAAACAAACATGTAGCTCAGATAAGCCTTGGATGTTGAGTGTAACACATATTTTTACTTGACATGAAGGTTTATGATTTTTAACAGATTGAGCGTTTTTAAGTCCTCAAGGACTCAGGAAATTCCTTCAAAATGCAAAACGAAATGCAATTAAAAAATGCATGGTCAACCATCTGAAAATAAGCCTTCTTTTATTATGCCTGACAAATGTAGCAGGTCAATACCTGACACAGACATTATAGATAGGTTGAACCTCAAGGACGACTACAGGAACGTAACCAAGAAGATAAAGTGGCTTAATGTAGCTATTGATCACGACTTTGTGCCCAGTAAGGAATCAAGAAATATAGAATTTAACTCTCACCTGCCATATTCTGTCATTGTTCCTTCTCCACTTCTATTGCCATTATCTTGATACAACTGTAACCTACTTTTCCAATCATTATAGTGAGCAGTTGTCAGAGACTTTTGAGCACAGCCTGCACTTTCCACTACCACTTGTGCAGATTTCAGCAGGCAGCATCATGTCTTATACACATATGATCAGTTCTTAACATATTTTTATTTTATTATATTTTTTTCACTTTATTTGAAATAAATAAATACATTAAATCAGATCAAATCAAAGATTTATACTGTGCACTGTACCTTTTCACAGATATCATGAAGGGCTGCCGCTAGCACGCGGTAGGCACTGGTCTTGCCTCCAAAGGGTTCACCCACCAGCATGAAACCGTGCCTCACTATCATCATCTCATAGATCTGCAGGATTTTCTCAGCAAAGAAATCTGTGAGTTGCAGGTTCATGCGCTTGCAGTTTTCCTCTACAGCCTCCAGCAGGTCATGGTAATCTCGTTTCGGGAGTTTGACCCCGGGGAAGAGGTCAGAGGTGATACCCTGAGATGGAAAGATGCAGTTTTTGAAGAACAGTCTGAGAGGCACAATACACAAAAAACAAACAAGTTTTAAACACAACTTGCGCACATACAGATCTGTGGAGGGGTGAGGACATATACACACACACACACACACATACACTAGGGGTGGGTAACAGCAGGTACATCATGATATGATAATATCATATCATGATATTATAATGATACAGTGATAAATTATCTTATACACATTTTGCACCACCCATAGCACACACACAGATGCACAGTTCTAACTTGTGTATTGTGGTTCCAAATGAACTGACTGAAATTAACATGGCTCCATTAATCAGACAGGAGGAGCTCCGCTCTGTCGCACCTCAAACAGCTTCAGATCGTGGTTCAGGAACTTGGGCAAGTTGACATCAATAATGGATCTCAGCAACAGGGTGTCTTCATTCTCCTCTGGAAAAGCGAGCTGCAGTGCAACAAATCCACACCCATGGAGAAAAGGAGAAATGAAACAGGATAGGAGAAAAAGTAAACAATAAGAGAACTGAACATAACTGGAACATTTAATGAGGAGCAGGTGAAACGCTACAGAATCGCTGTGTGGCTGTCAATAAGAACCACTAAGTGTAAGAAGACACACCAGATGGCTGCTGTAACTAGAGCTTTAAAAACACCTCTCTTTCCCAAAGTTATAAGTAATTTAAAAAGCAGAAAGTTTAGTGTTTCAGCTGAGCTCATTTATAACCTGATGAAAACAGGATATCTGAATTAGGTCACCAACATGGTCTGTATGAGGCAGGTACTTATTGATAACTGTTGTATTTGGGACAATGCTAAAAATGCCTCTTGGAGAATGAATGGCAATTTTACAATCCAAATAACATAAATAGAACAACCAATATATGCAACACAAACATATACGTACAATACGTCACAAAAAGACTTAAATACTAAATAAATGGTGCCATTAAGGAAACCCAAACTATCAAAGTGAATCTGTTTTGTTACCTTGAGGTTTCCAGCAGCTGTTAGCACAGACTTGACAGCCCTCATCCCGTAGTCGTAGTGATGCTGTGAGGACAACTGCTCCGAACACAGTCGATAAGTCGCAACAATCTTCACCGACAGTGGCCGGGCGGTAACAAAGCCACAAGAGTAAAGCACGATCTCTGCAATCATAGCGTAGTCTGGAACCATCATGGCCACAGTCCTGAACAGAGCCTGGTGTGAAGGGGATGGAAACATGTTTTTTGTTTCACAGCATTCTGATCCAGATGTGTTCATCAGGAAGGTTTGGAGACATAATAAAGGACATTTTCATTTTCTGAACTAAGGAACAGAAAATGCGGTAATTCAAACTTTATAGAGAACAGAAATTATAAATGCATCTGTTTTGCTTTTGCCCCCATTTTTCACAAGTTTAAATAAATGGCTACAATACAATACAATGCAATTATTATATACAATACAAGGCTTATTTCTCTCCAATTTTGTTGAAAAATTAGTTTAAATCCATGTTAGTATGAATTCCTCCTTTGCCAAGATAATCCATCCACCTGACAGGTGTGGCATATCCTCTTGCTGATTAAACAGCAGGATTATTGCACAAGGGTGCATTGGGCTGCTCACAGAAATGGCCTCTCTCTAAAACATTCAGTTTTCATCACACAACATGATGCCACAAGATTTGACGGAGCATGGAATCTGCATGCTGACCACCAGAGCTGTTGTTCATTTCATTACCATAAATCATCTCCTATGTCCATCTCTCCAATTTCTATACTGGTCTATCCCTCACTAGGGTCACAGGGGTCTGATGGATCCCAGCATACTTCGGTTGAGAGGATACACCACAAATAGGTCTCCAGTCTACTGTAAGGCAAGCACATCATTCATTCATACACTCATAGTGTCTCCAATTAACCTAAACATGTTTTTGATTGTGGGAGGAAGCTGGAGAAAATGCACCCAAACTCCACACAGAAAAGTCCCAGCCCAAGTCCTTGAACCTATGACCTTCTGCTGTGACAGTGCTGCCGTGCTGCCTCATTTAATTTACAAGAATTTGGCAGTACTGGCCTCACAACTGCAGACCATGTGTAACCACGCCAGCCCTGGACCTCCATATCCAGCATCTTAAACTGCAAGATTGTTCGAGATCAGCCAGAGATCAGCCAAACAGCTGATACAACAGCTGATTTGAATAACCAAAGAATTTCTGTACAAACTGTCAGAAACCATCTTGAGGCTCATATGCATGTTCGTCGACATCACCAGGGTCTTGACCTAACTGCAGATCATCATCAGAACCAACTTAAGCAGGCCAATGCTTACCTTCAATGGCATCTGGCACTTTAAAGAAGTGCTTTTCTGCAGAGATAAATCCTGATTTTCAACTGAATTATGGGTGAGCATAAGCTACACGAGCTTTTCCTTGATGTCAATTTCAATGCACAGAGATACCATGATGAGATCCTGATGCCTTTGGTTGTGCCTTGCTTCCACCGCCATCACCTCATGTTGCAAGGATCTGTACGTAATTCCTAAAAGGTGAAACCAGTTCTTTCATGACCTTCATACTCAACTGCTGAGCATGGCATGTCTCAATTCCTACCAATATCCTGTAACTACACAGCCATTGAAGTGGAATCAACAATCTCAAAGCAGATAATGTCTGTTTTTTTGTTCCCCCATGCCCCAAAAATGCAATATGTAGCCCAGTGATATCCATACTTCAGTGCCTAATAAATACCCTTTTTCAAAATAAAACTGCATATTTTACAGTAACCTTTTATTGTAACCAGTGCAAGTCACACCTCTGCAATAATCAAGCTGTTTAGTCAGCATCAAGATATGAAACATCTGCCAGGTGAATGGATTATCTTTGAGAAAAGAGAAGGGCTGACATAGATTTCAAAAATTTTTTAATTTAATCTAATTAAATGTTAGAAAAAAATAAGCCTTTTCTTTCAACTTGTAAAAAATAAGAGCAAAAACAAAACTGTTGCATTCATTTTTTTGGTCAGTGTATGTATGTATGTAAATGCATGTAAATACAGTGGTCTAATCTGATACCTTGAGGTTGTCCGGTAGTTCAGAGCGACCGGCGTAGCCAGGATTCATGGTAATGAATACAGCACAGGAGGGGTTCAGTTTTAGCTCTGTCCCCTCAAACATTAGCATCTCACTGTGAGCAGCAATCCCTGCGTGCACGTGCACACACACACAGTTACACAGAATGTTTTGCATTATCCCTTTGTGCATTTTGACTTTGATGAAGACAAAGTAGTATGAGTTCTACAGTACTAAAGGCTGGAAAACAATTGGTGTGCTCTGTTCTTTATTCCCCATGCAACTTTACAACACTTAACATATAGAAATGTCATCAAACTCAAACTCTGTTGGTGCCTCAGTGGCCAAATTTGTATTATGATATTATTATTATATTATGATATTATTTAAATGCAAAATTCCAATGCCCAGAATGAAGAGACATCATGGGCCCATATGCTTACCACTTCTAGAGAAACAGCTATTGTTAGGATTTTACTGCTTATCGATACTGATACTTATCAAAACTCTTAGTTTCAAAACTTACATTCATGGTAGATTTAAACACATTAACATGAGTTTTGTTTCCGTCACTAATCATTTTACTGATCAGTATAATCCCAATATATCTTCATAATGTAATCTTATGGTACCTTGTTGAACTAGCAAACCAGATTTAATCCTATTCATATAAATACACATAACACAAATACAATACAAATACAAATACACATCAACACTATAATAATATTTTGAACTAACAGGAACTTGCTACAAAATTTGGATTCAGTTGTTTAGTTTAACACATGTTGGCTGGCGTTGCTAATGTTAAAGTTAACGTTTAGCTTTGGTAAAGCAGTCAAACACTGCATTTATGATTTATTTGAAGTGTTTCATAATGTAGCAGATGTTCGTATGTGACTTTTTAGATATGACCTCATTGAATTCAGCTGCATTTTCACACGTGTCTGCAATGAGTGGGGAGCAAAACATGAAATGTCATCATCGATGACACAGACTTTGTCATCATTAGTGGAAGGTTGAAATGACAGAAAATAATTTCAAATACAGATAGCAGAAATAGTTGTTTTGAAGCTGATCAGTTCGAATTAGGTACCAATGCCAAACTAGTACCAAAGGAGAACACTTCTACCTGCTACACAATCAAATATAATTGTAGGCTCTATAACATACAACATCCTCCATCCTTTAAGCTGATTGATAAAAGGTTCCAGGTTATATTTTCAATCTTGAGTTTTGGACTCAGAAAACTCTACATACCCCTTTGACTCTTGCATCTCATGATGCAAGTCATTCAACGCCCAAAGCACACATAGAACACACTGCTGTGCTTGAAGTTTGCCTCACCAACCCACACAGCCTGAGCTCTATGTTGCAATTCTTTGTAACCTAAAACCGTTGTTTGTTGGTTTTTTTACTAATGAGAATATGCCAAATTTATTTCTGGTAGACTGCCAACTTCTACAAAGATCAAAAGATGAGAAAGCCAAGATCTCAACAAAAAAAATAAATAAAACACAAACCTCTCTGTATGGTGAGAATCTGTTGAGCCACCACAGACAGCACCTCCAAGTCAATGCGGTTAAATTCATCAAAGCAGGCCCAGGCTCCACAAGACAGTAGGCCCTGACACACACACACACACACACACACACACACACACACACACACACACACACACATCACTGCATTAATGCAAATTTATATTTATGAGCTAGTGGTTCCTGTATGTGTGAGGCCTATTTCGGTTGGCAAGTGGAGGGGAATTTCAGTGATCAGCTGCAGTGGTTCAGGGAGGCAGTGAATGTGGCCCTGACTACAGCAATGCTATTCCTCAAAGGGCAAATCTTAATATTCTACAAATTTTACAGCAGAAAATCGCAGCAGGAGCTATGCACATGCACAATTGAATGCATATATATATTTACTGATACAATAGTAGGCAAACACCACATTATATTTGGAGGACAAGTTGAAGTGGTAGGTAGAGACTGACATTTAAATGTGTGTGCCACTCTGGGACATGAATAAATAAGAATGTGAGCAAAATCAAACTCCTGTGTCAACTTCTATTATCAGAGTCTTTGAAGTGCAGAGAGTTGGTGCTGGTGGGATATTCCCAGGTGGAAGTGTTTGCTTCTGGCACACTTCCATCAGAAAGAGGGGGGCATCAACACAGGAATATCTGTGTATAAATAATGTTTCACTGTGGAAGAAACAGGCTTATTTCAGTGTTTATCTGTTTTCACTGATAATAACACGAGACACGGACTGAATCAAACTTAAACAACTTTTGAACCATTTATTAGAGAAACAGGTTTTAAATCGTGAGGCTGCTATTTAAATTTATATAAATCCTTTACATTATCTATTTATTCATTCCAATTGTTTTTGTTGTTTATATTTTTTTCCAAGGTTGTGGAAGGGTTGAATTTAAAAAATGTTAATCACAATTTTGGGTTTCAGACACTGCAAAAGCAGAGGAAAGTAAAAAAAAAACAGATTTAATTAAATCAAGATATGTCCTTTAAAAATAGAAAATAGAAATAATAGTAAGATAATTATGAAATGAAATAAATGAGAATGAAATCTTTCAGCCTACATGATGAGATGGCCTCAGGAGTCATATTGACCAAACTACAGTCCCAATATAACATATATTACTATGTTTTTCCCCCCTGGCTGTTTTTTAAAAAATGTTAAATATAGTATCCTCACATGATGGTAATGCATGATGGTAAGATTACACACTCATATGGTGTATAAAACTTGATACTGACTGAAAGAATAAGCTCAGAATTGTCAAAAATATAAAACTATGTAGAGGTGTTTCTTTGTCAACTGTATATAGGCTTCAGAGGGTTAACTCATGGTAAGAACATTGCTCTCACTTTGAAAAACTTTCCCAGAGCGATGTAGTCCAGTCCATCAGAGCAGTTGAAGACCACACACTGTTTGGCCACGGCTTTGGCCAAGTCCTTGGTTGTCTCTGTTTTTCCTGTGCCAGCCGGGCCCTCAGGGGCCCCGCCCAAATAAAGATGGAGGGCGCCAAACAAAGTGCTGATGGAGGAGAGCAGACAGGAGCCAGGAACTCATGTAACACCTGATAGCATGTCAGTAATTCAATCATTATATCTTTAAAAGCAGAAACAAATATATGTCAAATAGGTCCAGTCTAACTCCTGCTTGCTGACAGAGCAGGGAAGCTTTTTGAAGCTGTGAAGTTGTTCTTGAGAACTGCTATCCTGATCAACTTCATGCTCGATATTTCATAGAGATTCCTTCCTTGGTAGATAGATAATGCTGCTAAAGCACCAACTATTGGTCAAATGGCACCAAATCTGTTATGGCCACTTAGACATCATGTCTTTACATCTTCGCTAAATGTGGTTGCACAACTTGTTCAGGAGATATTTTTAGAATAAAAATATCTTACAATTATATCCTGGCCAAGAAGGCCGCAAAGTCAGAATAAAGTTTCAGAGTCAGCCCCAGTAAATCTGCATGGAATATTAAAAATATGAAAAAGCTTATTTTTCCTGCTTGGTTCAGAGAGATCCTGAACCAAATTTGGTGATGATTGCTCAAAATTTGTAGTGATGTAAAAGAGATTTACACTAAATTAAAAATGGCGGGAAATTGATGTAAACCCAAATGGGTGAGGCTAATAAGGAAAGATTTGACTGGACCCACAGAACACAGGAAAAAAATGATTCTGAGACTTGCACCTTTAAGTTACCGGCCAAAACGTAAAGTTTGTTGTTACAGCACCACCATCTGGTGCAATTGTACCACATTCTATACAGCATTTACTCTCATCCCCACAAATACACCCACCAACTGTTAAGTGGATGGGATGAATGGTTACCGAGATATGTGAGGAACATACAGAAAGACAGATTGGGACCTTACAATGACTCAAACAAATTCACAAGCCTGTCCAGCCAGTGATAGGTAGTGATAGTTTTTAGATTTTAGAATAAAATCTAAATTGGGACCCAATGTGATGGAAAAACTGAAGTAAATACATTTAAAATCTATAAATTAAAGAGTCATTAGACAGACAGGACATTATGTAGAAGCTTTACCGATAGCAGCGGTCAGTGAGCGGGGTGATGACCAGACGTGGAGTGTTGCCCAGATATTCGTAACCATACGCCAAGCCAGCATTGATCATTTTGGTCTGGAGCTGGTTCTCCTGTACAGGGCGTGATGCAGAAAGCAGACGTCCATCACTGAATGTAAATGACTCCCCCCATTCTCCCCTGTGTACCCTTCACATACCAGCCAGTAGTAGCGCAGTTGGCTGAGCCACTCAAAGTCGTTCTCGTCACTGATTCCCATCTGCACCAGTGTGGCCAGCACATCCCTGGCGTGGACGTCCAGCACCACGAGGGCTCCAAGAGTCACCCGGTTCTGCTTAGACAGCTTCCCACGTACCAGCGCCACAATGTCATCAATCTGCCTGTTGTTCTGCTCCAGGTAGGCATCCAGAGCCTGAAGGAGACGGGCATGATTAAACGGAAGGTGGATCAGGTTGTAGTTTATCAAGACAGAAGCTGAATGCTATATGTAAACCCCATCTATAAAGAGAAGGACACAAGCTGGATCCCTGCAACAACTACTAAGTCCATCACTGTCAAGATGTCCATGAGAAGGAGACGCTTGTCTGTCTTTTATAAATGCTACAGCTAGCTGGGCTGATCTTCAGCCTGTAAGGTTAAAGGTACAATTGTCTTGGCTACTGAAATAAAAATATGCTAAATATTACAGTAGGACACTATTAATTAATAATAATTAATACAATTAAACTACTTATTAATCTACTTTATTTAAAATTAGCTCTATATTGATCAAATAAATCATTAAAAGTCTTTCACATGTATTTAGTGGTTAAAAACAAGTAGTATAATTATAGTAATATATTTAACTAATATTATACTATAATAAGATAGTATAAGTCTCCAGAATTAGCACTTTTGATACTTTAAAGACCCTTTGGTGATAATACTTTGGTGCTTTTACTTAAGTAACATTTTTTAATTTTATTAAAATAACAAAATGAACTCTTATTTGTTATTATTTTTTGACCAGAATTACCATATTTACTCAAGTAAAGTGTCTAAATACTTCATCCACCAGTGGGTGGTATATTGCACACTGTATATCGCCATGGTTACAACTTTGATATAGACATCATGCAGCTTTGGGACATGCTGCGAGTGGTATATTTCAAATGGTAGCTGTTAACACAGTTGCTGCTTTGATGTAGACATCATTGAACTTCAGAGCAGATCATATAGATGATGATGCCTTTCAGGTATGTGTTAGAGGCAAGAAAATGCTGGCTTAGTTTTGCATTGACAGCATTAAGTATAAAAAAGGGTCTATTTTTCCTGAAGTACAAAGGATCATCTCATTTTTGACAGTTGTAAATTTACAGAGGGTATGAAGTTAGATCTGTGGAGACACATTTTTGGTTGCTCATCAGACTCTGAAAATACTTCATCCTTAAAAGAAAAAGCAGCTTCAATAATTTCCAAAGACACATACTATGAAAAAGAGACTCTTCCCTTAACTCATGTTCTACAAATTATAATTCAGAATACATAATATAAGCAAACAAATTAACACTGGATGACCTTCTGTCCTGAAGCGATGGCTTCATGAATATGCTTTGTCCAGTAGACCTGTGAGACACAGAGCACCGTCTGGCCCGGCCAGGCACGCACCCAGTCGATTCTCAGCTCATTAGGATACGCCTGGATCGCTTCGCCAATAACCTACAATAGACCAAAAGAGGTGCAGCAGCTATATTTCCTGGTTCCTGTATTCTATAAAATGTTAATGAGGCTACATTGAGAGGATTTGCATATGCAGATTGAATATTATTGGCATACATTTCCTAAAACTATAGATCAAAAAGATAAAGTGTATTAAACATGTGGTACTCTTACATATATGTTGCAGTATTTTTACTATCAATCCATCTAAAGTATCTAAAGTTGGCTTCATATTGATGAACTAAAACATTAAATGGTCTGATTTTTTTATTTTCACTAATACTTCTGTATTTGCCTAGAAAGCAGGTTATGCTCATAAGTCTTAACACAACGCACTAACCCAGTGGTGTCAAACATGCGGCCCAAGGGCACTAACCGGCGTTCTAAAGGCTCCAGTCGGGACCACTACATGATTGAGCATCTTTCAGGGCTCAAGGCATAAAATATTTACAGTTTTGTTTTGTAAGTTTAAGGCAGGAAATAACATCACCAAAGCTGTTAAAAGCTGTCCAATGAATAAAAGTTTTTGATTGAAATGCAACAGTATATTTACAGAATATGGAATATCTAAGACATCATGTTGTTAAAATTGCACATTTTTTACTATGTCATCTCTCCAATTTGTAAATTGAAGGTCCTGTAATTCTGTAAATGTTTATAATGTATTTCTTTACATAAAAATGTAGGAAGAAATTTGGAGGTCTTGTAATTATTGCATTTATTTTTACTGGTTCGGCCGAACCAATCTATTTGTGTTGTTGGTGGCCCATGAAGGAAACTGAGTTGACTACCCTGCACTAATCTAACCTCACCTGTCCTCAAATTACAACTGTGCAGTGTTTGTTCTGGACCATGCCAAGAATGAATGCAACTGCATTTGCTATTTACACAGTGTGGACTCTGGGTGTCAAATTGACACTTGTGCTACTGAAAACTAGCAAATACAGTTTTGGTGCTACGACTGTTTTAGCACCTTCATTATATATAGCCCTTAATTTCAAATTAAAACACAATTAATTAATTTGGTTGTGGGGCTGAGCAATATTTAAAATTTTTAAAAATGTGTTTATATTGATCAACCTTTTATGCTTAATGAACTACTAACCTACTTTTTATATGTAAATGTAGAGGCAGGCAATATAGTTATATATTAATAAAGAAATAAAAAAATTAGCTAAGAAAAAATAATATATATGTAAATAATAAAATAAATACAAAATTAAAACATTATTATACTAATAAAATAGAATTAATAAATGATTGACACAGGATTGGAAAAGCATTTGTTTGTTTGTTTTTTGTGCAAACCTTGAGGAAAACTATTGGTATTATACTGACCTAATTTCTTATTGTATTGATGATGTGGATATGGACGATATGCTAATGTTTTATTGCCCAGGCCTATATTTGTGTACATAAGTGAAGTTTAAAACAAATGTAAAGATACACAAAAGAACCTTATGCAGGGATGCCACCATGCCGTTCTCTAGCTCTAGAAGCCACTTCTCCACTTGGCCCCTCGCTTTGGAGGTGGAAATGATGTCGAGCAGCTGGACTGTTTCACCCTCGCTGCTCTTCATGTGGGTGATGTCCAGCAAGTCAGTGAACACCACACTAGCGATGCCTTCAAAGCACTTCTTCAGATGAGGCTGCACCCTGGACAAGAAGATGGAAAAGGAATGACTTTTAGTGTCTAACATGGAGCAGACAGCACAGTCCACCTCAAATGATGTGCTGGCCCTCCACACAGTGAGTAACAGATTGTGTACATTTTATTGGCTTCCTAATCTGAACACAGACACTCAAAACCATTCCACAGGTCTGTTTCTATTTACACCAGTGTAGCTGGCCAAGTGTATTCACTTGGCCGCATAAATGCGTGATAGTGTGTTGTGCTGTGAGCTTAACTGTGAATGAATGAAGTTAGTGTCAACAATGACGGAGGACTACAACCGTTGATACTGAAGCTGCTTCTGTGCTGCTTTCTCCGTTCAGCCAACCAGACAAGAGGTGAATTGTCAGTATGTGTTTGGATCAATATCACCCAGATAAATGTCTGTACAGTTATGTACTGAAGGCTCCTGTGTATAGAATGAGAAATGCTCTTATTTGGGTGACTCCTAATGGTTGCAAATGGACACTGATAATGGTCACACATTTGATTTATTATTTTTTATATTAATTACTTGTTCTCTATGCAATGATGATTATATCTTTAGGATTTAATTAATATTATATACATATGTAATTTTCTGCTAATAGGGGTCTCAATATAAAAAATAACAAACAATGGAGTTGATGATGTTTTTAAGAAAAATCCTGTCCACAGCACCAGTGTGATAAAAAATAACTCCCTCCACATGAAACCACAAAACCACAAAACTCTGGTTTCAGGAGCCCACAACTGCAGTTACATGTTTTATGGAAACCTACTGGTCTGATTTTGGTGAAACCTGGTAGTAAGGTGTTGAATTGGTGAAAGATGTGAACCCATTACAGCTTGGGGTGGATCCTACTTAGGAAACCTGCAAGGACAAGGACCCAATTTTCCTCTCAGCAAGGAAGCCAGTCACAGAACAGTAGAGGGAGCAGCAAGACGATGACGAAACACAGAAGCAACTTTGTTAATAACTGTGGATCCAACATGGCAGCAGATGGTGATTTACCTTTCGATGCAGGCTGAGAAAGTGTTCTAACTATTTCAGACGACAAGTTTTTTTTTTTTTTTTAAATGAGCAACTTTTAATGCTAAAGTATTTCATCGTCATCGGGTATGACATCAGGTATGCCTAACAGATATTCATAGCAGCCAATAAACAGCTCTGGGTTTTCAGGAACTATGCCTCCAATAAGACAAAATGAACGCATGGTTCCCAATCCAAATCTTAATTTACATTGCAAGTCCAAGGGTCACACCATATTGGTCTGATTTCTCTCTCTGCTGAATCCAAAAACACTTTTGTTTAAGTAGCCATATCTAATTAGGACATGTATAATGAACTCAATGACTTGTAATGTAACTGTACATACATTAGTGTACAGATTATTTACTAGCGGCCACACCGCTTACTGTTTACAATATAGTAACCACTTTTACTTCAATGTACATTAACCTATGTAAATGAAAACTTATTCAAACATAGTGCCATCTGTTTTTTTGTTTTGTATCTTGGTTACATTTGGAAATATAGCCACACATTACTTGTGTTCCACATTTGCATGTCAGATAGAAGAGTGACCATATGGTCTTGGTCAAGGTATGCACTCACAAGTAAAAGGTAAATGGACTGCATTTGTATAGCACCTTTCTAGTCTTTTTGACCACTCAAAGCACTTTACACTACATGTGTTCATTCACCCATTAACACCCATATGGCGGTGACTATACAATGTGCCGCCCGCCCCCGCATGGCAGCTAGGGGTGAAGTATCCTGCCCAAGGACACATCTACATGGAGCCCAGAGGAGCTGGGAGTCAAACCGCCGACCCTCCGATCAATGGACGACTGCATTATCTCTGAGCGACAGCCACCCCAAGTGATCTCCTGGTTTAGGTTTGAGTTTGTAATTGCCTAAATACGCTGCATGGTGACAATAGGACGTGTTATGACTTTACAGTGATCATAGTAACTCTGTACCGATACATTTTATTTGGTGGGGCAGATTACAGACAGCTACTGATGGACAGTCAAGTATTTTACTAGCAACCAGCTGAGCTGCTGCTCAACATGAAGTACACACAGCAATTGATTTTAATATTATAAAATTTTAGAATTTTTTATAATGTTACCTTGTGGGGTCTTTGGTCTCAGAGAGGATTTCCAGCAATTCTTCGTTGGACAGAAAGAAGAAGCGGGGGAAATACAGGCGCTTCTTTTCCAGGTAATTATTAAGACCTTTGAGGATCAACTCCAGAAGCTCGCTGGACTTCTTTAGCCTCTCCAGCATCTTGTCGATGGCAATCACCACCAACACGTGTTTGTCCTGCCGCAAACAGAATCGCTTTTAAAGCAAAAGCTCAAGTGTTTTCAATTCACTTCAACAAGATGAAGAATGACAAGCATTGATATAATTGAGCACCGGGCTGGTTGAGTGTCTGTGATAATAAATGACCACGGCCAGCCAAAAGAGAAACTACCTGACTCGTTAATTTCCTGGCTCCTACAATACAGTATATAATATGTAATAGGCTGGAAATACACTGTACGTTTTTTGTCAAGGAAAAATATGACAGGATAAAGGTTTGTTGTGTTCATATATTTCCAGAAGGGAATGTTGTGACCGCTACCATGAAGGAAACACTAAAACACAGCAATATTTCCTTTTGCAACATCCACATCTGCAATACAAGGCCCACTTGTCACACAGCGCTCTGCTAAAAAAAATCTGACGGGACAGTAATAGAGACTTCACCTGAGGCCTGTCTGGCCCCCTATGACATATTTTCAGTTGATACCATCTCACTAATTTAATATCCTCTGGATCTGTCACCTCCAGGATGCACCTAAATAAGAAGCCTGTCCGATCTTCAGTGTTGGACAGAGAATACCGGAAACTTCTCACATGAGGTTCTGAAATGAAGTGATCAGGAGAGCCCATAGTCTTGTCTGAATAGAAATAAGAATGAATGAAAAAACAAGCAGGAAGGAGAGTGTGTACAGCTGGTGTGGAGCCAAAGTGAATCTTTATAAAGAGTAAAGATCTTTAATGCATCTTTTCTGTTTTGTTGCTCTATTTTCAGGCAACAATAAAACATTCAGATAACTATCATATGAAAATACCATTGATTGATTGCTTGAGGTCCAGGAGAATCTGGACTGCATCATACATCCTTCACAAACCTGAGCAGAGCTGCTTGATTGCTGTGTTAAACACTTCTATTCAACAGTATTTTGTGGACCAAAGGCTGACGTATCTAGAGGGGGATAATATGTTTTTTCTTTTTTTTTTTTTTAATCTCTCATGATTGCTATTGATTTCTTATGATGAAGTGGAAGCAGTGGCTCTTGACTCATGCCAAGGTGACTTCTTCCCCTCTGGATTCAACCTTCCACACCAAGCGATGAACAAACGGTCAAAACGAGAGATAAAAATCAGGACTCTGTTACGGAACAATACTTAGTATAAGAGTTACAGTAACTGACACTCGCTGCAAAGGCTAAATCAAATTATCAGACTCATTAGCTGAGCCAAAGCAGAAGATACACTGACAAAAAGACTCATTTGACTGTGTTTCAATGGGCCATGCAATTATTTGAGATTGATGAACATGGATTTTTGCATTTCATAGATTTCATCAGACTTGTAATTTTGGCCCATTCTTTAAGAGGGCAATGTAATAACAGAGCTATTTTTATATTCAGTCTGCCAGTGGGAAGCTATTCATGAGCACGCTGAGGGGATAACGATGCTCTAACGCATGCATTATGTGTGATAATGTAGTTTTTATGCACCAAACAGATGGTCTCAATAGGCGACAGAAACTGTCCACAGCTGATATAGCAGGTCTGTATTCTGTGAGGAGAAATATTAAGTGTAAAGAAACTATTTTACACACCGAACCACACATCCATGGCAACAAAAAAATGTGTATTATATGGGCATGAGTACAATATAATGTGAGCTATTATTCACTGACAATTATTGTGCTATTACACGGTGGATCCATCAGTCTATTAGTAAAAAATATGTCAGTCATCTTCTCCATGAGCTCAGGAGTTCAATTGTTTCTCACTTCCTCAGCTCATTAGGGAGGGCAAGGCTGTGTTGGGCTATACAGGAATAAGTCTTTTAAATTGATTTGGTACTGTTTGTATCTGCTATTGTGCATGCAATAGTAGATAAATTACACATTACAGCAGGCAGTAAATAAAAGATGGAGTGGAGTGAAGGACATTGATGGTGGCATGTAGCGGCTGTGATGTGCTAGTGGATCAGTGGATCTTGGGCAGCTCCCAGTGGTGGATTTGTCGTCAGCAGCCAGGGCAAAAAAAATAATCCCTCAAAGTATCAGTCAACAATTTGCACACTAACTGCATTTTAGATACCAAGTCACAGAGCTTTCAAATTAAAATTCTATGCAAAATACTGCCTACAAGATAGATAAGAAAAATAAATAAAAATATCTGTGGATAAAATAAAAAAGCAGGGGTTATTAAAGAAGATGAAAACTGTAACTTCTGTAAATCTGAAAGTGAAGATATATTTATTTTAGTTTTGTCCCCTTGTGGCATTTTGTTATGACATATAAATGAAGGCTTCTATAGGATCACACTCAGGGCACTCAATAGGCAGACCTAATACAATAATACTGGTGAATTAAAATAAATGGACATCCTGATTATATACTGTAAGATAAATAATTGAATTGAAGGTTACATTTTATTTAAAACCTGACTTCATGTTAGAAAACATTATCGCAAACAAAAAAGTGGAAATATTAAGGCCGTATTTGAAGAATGATGAAAAGGAACCTATTCATGAATCTATTTATCTCCTTTTGTTATGTTTTGTGATGTGTTTCTAACATAGTGTCCTTGTTTAACTGTGTTCATGGTTTGATACTTTATTTGTTTTGTTGATTTAGTTTTGAAATGTGCTGATAGTGTGCTAAACCTTCTTTTTCACATTGCTTTAATGTTTGAAATAAAGCAATAAAAATAACAACCCATTCCCTCATTCAAGTGGATGGAGAGGTGTGTCCAAACTTCTGACAACTGTGTGATTGTGAAGAGTTGCACTGTAGCCTATTTTCCCGTCAAATGTTCTGTGGCAGTTTGGAGTTGAGATGGTACCAATTTCATGCACTGCTGATCAATACTATGGACGAGATGAAGAGATGTGTTGTTTGTCAGATATTGCTGTAGAAGGGTGGATTCACTCTGTAACTTGCCTACATGGAGTTGAGAATTAGCATCAATGCTGCAAGAAATCAGAAGATACAAGTTTTGCCTCATATAAACATATCCGTTCATGTTCTGTTTTTATGAAATGAGGAGACAGGTTTACCTCTATGGCATTGCCATGCTTACCACCTGGCATCTTAAAGAAGATCTTTTCCTTTGTGTGCTTGCAAACTACTGGGAATAATGTAACTTTACCCCTTAGAGTTCCCTTCACACTTCCCCCCAGATTTCCCCAAAACTGGAAAGAACAAAAGAAAGAAAGTCAACAGTTGGGAGACCAGATCACCCAACTGGCCCGGTTCTGCTCCACCAGGGCCTCTGATGGAAGAGTCTTAGTGGCCTTGAGAGGGCGTGAGGGCAGAGTTGGAGGGAACCCCGCCACAGAGCTTGAGCCAGACCTACAGGCTTGTAGCCACTCTCTAGGACTGACCCTGCTTTTCCATATTCTATAATCTAACTTTTGTAACCAGAGTCTAGACCAGGGGTAGACAACCCTGGACCATTATAGCCATTAGAACCCTTGGTAAGAACCTTCATTAGTAGAATCAGGTGTGTTACTGCTTGGTTGCAACAAAATCCTGCACCCACCGTGGCTCTCTTGGACCACGGTTGCCTACCTTGGTCTAGACTCATTGCTGAACATAACTTTTCTCTATATGTTTAGATTCCAGTGCAGGTAGTGCCAATCCCAACGCAAACAGGCTTGACAGGGAAGGGAAGTTATGACAGGCCGCCCTATGAGCCGGAAGATTGGCTGCATGCTGTCTGTTCTGGATTGTCTGAGCCAAAGGCTGTGTGCCATATCTTCCTGCAAACCTCGACTGCAAATCTGTAGAAGAATAACATAGGGTTCAATTCGTAGCTCCTCCAGGTTGCATGTTGATGTGTCTTGTATGTGGCTGTTCCATCACTGTGTAAATGTGTATGAGTCCACTTGATGAGCGGTTTGCACCTTGTATAGCAACCACTGACATTAGTGTATGAATGTGCATGACTAGGTGAATCACACTTATAGTGTAAAGCATTTTGAATGGTTAAAAAAAACTGGAAAGGTGCTGTACAAATGGAGTCCATTTACCATTAGTATAATGGTGAGTGTTGTAGAGGAAAGCTCTTTCTATTTCAGACTAAATGTGTGTGTGGCAAACAGCAAATCACCACAGCTTCCAGAGAACAACATGGTGATTACTCTAGAAGGTAAACATTAACAATTAGCTTTACAAATTAGCTTATCTTCTATTTGATTTTAGTTCTGTATGTCAGAAGGGCAAGACATCGCACAGGCGTAATTGTAACATTTCTATTGTGAGGGATAGCCTTTGCAGCTTTCTTGTTTGGCGCCACATTTTTTTTTTTTTTGCAACAAAGAACAATTTGGAAACATTATATAAATGTTTCTCATAAACATTCATCCATCTATTTTCTATACCCGTTTATTCCTCACTAGGGTCACAGGGGTCTGCTGGCGCCAATCCCAGCGTACTAGCGATTTAGAGTTTCCGATTAACCTCAGCATGTTTTTGGACCATGGGGGGAAGCCAGAGAACCCACGCAGACACGGGGAAGCTTGTAAACATTCAAAACTATGATTTCAAGTGGTTTTAATTGGCCATTAAAAACATTCATGAAACAGTGTTGAAAATAAACACGACTTACTACTAATACTCACAGCAAACGCTGTGGTTGAACGTGCCTGGGAGATTTTGGCAACATGATGTTTTGTAAGGTGGCTGTAGCTGAAGAGGTAGAGTTCCTGTTCCTGTTCCTCCAGTCCTGTCCTTGGGCCAGGTACTTAACCCGACATTACTCCTGATGACTGCGCCATCATTGTCTGAATGATTACATTAAATCCTGCGTGGGAGCCCCCACTGTTGTGTGAATGTGCGCGAATATCAACATGTAGTGTAAAGCGTTTTGACCAGTTTGAAGAATAGAAAGACTATACAAATGCAGTCCATTTACCATTCATTATTGTTTACACACACATCATGTGCCATTGTGTTTTTCTCAATAGGAGATGCTGGGGTGCAACAAAAATAGCATCCCTTGCGTACCGCCTTTACCTCTGATCAGTGAGCAGAAAAGCAGGTGCTTGCCTATTAATTTTCCAGAATGTTGAAAAATGCCCTGAAACTACATAATTGCCTCACTGAATAAGAAAATGGCAACATTAAACAGCTTATTTACTTTCTGATTAAATTCACACAGCAGGTAACAATGAAAAATTGTCCCCAATTGTCAGAGCCTATTACCGTCACTAAGCAGCTGTACAAAGGCTCCCCGCATCAACACAATACAAGTATTCAGAAGTAATATCATACACATCAGGAATGCACATCTTTGAACATGTTAGCCCATCCATCCATTTTCTATACACGTTTTTTCCTCACTAGGGTCACAGGGGTTTGCTGGAGCCAATCCCAGCGTACTTTGAGCAAGAGATGGGTATCATGAGGCGCTCATATTTAACATACACACCATATGTATACACACACTAGTTGAGTGCAGAGGAACCGGGTCAGGGAACCCTGCCATCTACGCTGCGTAATGGCCACAGCCAAGCCCAGAATGCTACTGCTTGGGTGCCCACCAAACTACAAGCAGGCAGAGGACCCCTGGCAGCCCAGCATAGGACTGCCACAGAGCCATGGAGCCCTCACCCACCCCAGTCGTTGACCCCGTGAGAAGAGACATCCTAGCATCAGCCGATAACAGGCCCTAGTGCAGAGGGCCCCCACTGAGAAACACTGGAAATATGGGCTAAGAATATGAAAAAAATTTATGATAAAATCATATAAGAACATCAAAAGACAAAATGAACATATATAAACATATGGAAACATTTAATTACAAAACCAGAACAAAAGTATGGATTATAAGAATGTAATAAAAGTACAATTGGGATAAAAGCCAGATTGAGTGTAAGAGTGTAAATAAATTATAAAATAGAATTGAATCATATAAGATAAATAAAAAGTAAAATAAAGACAGAGCCCCCCTGACGCCACCATCACACGCACTTTTTCAGCCTTCAGAGTCAAAGTCATGGCTTTTATTTGACAAGCTAAATTTAGCAATCTACGAGAGCAATGGTACTGCAAAATAGAAGAATCTCAAGAGCAAATAACACTATAAAATCTTCCCAATGATATTAAAGTGTAAAGTGGTTCTCCTCTGAAAAAAGAAAAGACAGAAGCACTCATGAAAATTTCTCACGAAGTTTCTTGTTTTGGCGTTGGCTATGGCCACAGTAGCCTGTGTTAGTGTAAGGAATAAAGTAGCATCAAGTCAAGCTCTCCTGTCTGGGGGCTTATATAACATTCATAGCCTGGCTACAGCCTACATCTGATGTCTAACTTTTATTTTCTTTGCCTATGTCACTTTAGGGGTTGGTGAGTTGTCACCTGAGGTTGGCCTCAGCCATCTGTCACTAATGAATATTAATGAGACAGGCCAAAAAATGACCTAGAGTGGCAGCAAGGGGCTTGAAAGGGTACTTTAAAAGTACACCAGGACAAATTGTTGTACTTTAAACAACAAATATATCATGTTAGGTGTATCAAAATTTCAAATAAAACCCAAACAAAAAGGGCATGATATGGGACCTTTAAAGACACAAACATCAAAGTTACATTACATGTACATTTTCTAGGTTTAGATACCATTAATTTACAAAAGCACCTTGTGCATCCAAATTTACTAGATAAAGTGCAAAGAATTTATGGCTAATATATACTTTATGAGAAATATGTATCCATATAGATACCATACTATATATATTATAAATATAATAATGAGATTAAAATAAATATTTATATAAGATAGGATAATAGTGTTGCATTGTATACAAAAGAAGAAAAGAAAAGAAGAAAATTTGAAAGTCAATGACCAAAAGAAAAAAAATTAGAAAACTGTGTAAACCCTATCACTAAGTGATATTTAGACTCCCTACAAGTCATCCTTGTACCTTAAAATTTGGAAATATTCCTGGTTATTACCAGTGATGGGAAACCTATTCTAAAAAACCCAAACTCTTTGACATTTTTATACTTTAAAAAAGTAATGCAATAGTTACTTTCCTTGGTAACTAGTTACTTTAATAGTGGAGTAACTCAGTCACTAACTCACATACTTTTTGGAAGAAGTAATTAGTAACTCTAAAGAATTACTTTTTCGAAGTAATGTGCCCAACGCTGTTTATTACACAGAAATTACCACATGTATTTCCAGGTCACAATTCATTATATATTCAACATTAAATATATAATTAGCACAATATTAAATGAAACAAAATGGAATGTTAGGAACAAAAGGGAGGGTTAAAATCCAGCAATAAAGGTAATTTTGTCTTCTAAGCCTATAATAATGTGAAGCAAACTATTACCTTATTATTAGAGGTTAACCTCTAATACCTTACCTTATTTTTGCCTCATGTTATAAATATTGCACTAAAAATTATTTTTAGCAGATAACCACATTGTTACTAAGGCATTAGTAAATGATTACTGAATAGTTTTGCCTCATTGGCCCCAATATTATCCTTTGTTATCACCCAATCCGTTTTTACCTTTGTAATTACATGGTATTACCTAATTATCACCTCTTTATTGTCATAATATTACCCTCCCATTACCCTGTTGTGTTGCTGTAATGTAAAGTGCTACCAAGATTTGTGTTTACCTGTATATGATTCATTCATTGGCTTAATGTATGGAAATTATTTCCCAGCGTTAACTTAATAAAATGTAAAGAAGGGGTTATTTTCCTCAAAGTTGATGCCAAACAGAAGCACATAATCGAGACACCTGTTGTGACAAACTCATTACAGAAATTTCGGGGCCCAGCAGTGTTTTGCCTTAACAAGTGTACACAATAATGAACAGGAATGCATGTGTACACTAATGTAAAAAAGCACTGTACTAATGTTTGTATCAAAAAGCTCCATAACATGTACACAAGTCTGGATAAGACAGTATGCATTCACATCTGTGTATAGGCTCCCTGTCTCTTGGTGACCTCATTTTCTTTGTGGCTCACTACAGCCCTGCCCCTTCCAGACAAAATCCATAATTTCTATTTGATGGTGCAGTCAGGGCTTTCTGGAGGACACTGCCTGAAATTGATGTGTCTCATTTCAGGTCTACTGAGGACGCCAATTACCCTTTGGAAGCTCTTTGAGGATGCTGCAACACTCATGTTCTATCCTCGTGCTATTGGCTCTGCCTTGCTCTCTATTCCTTTACTACTGATTTCCTCCGGTCTCTGTACTCTATGCTACCTATTCTGTCATGTTCTCATCTGTATTTCTGCCTCACCTTCTGCTGACACTCTCAGTGTCTGACATGTTTGTATGTATGTGTGTGGTGGATCTGTATTCACAGTCCAAGCTACAGGACTCCCGTGTCCAAATAATGAGATAAGAATGAGAGAGAAACAAAGTAAAAAGGGGGGGGGGCATGCAGCAATGGCTGCTTTGAGCCCACATCCTCAAAAATAATGAGTCCTTTTTATCTTTACCTGATCGGTTGCCGGTGCACAGTAAATCCACCTTTTCTCTGATTTGATGAACACAGTTTCTGATCATGCTCACACCATGTCTTATTTCCTTATTAGCACAGTTACAAAAGATCATTATCACTCCAATTAATTAGAAATTAATGAAATGCATCAACCCTTCTGTTAGTGAATTCCTGCGCACAATATAGCATTTGCTGTACAACCCACAGCAACAAATGTTTAGTCAGTTTAATCAACCATGACTTGGCCAGATTCTTTGCAGTGTCATTTGTCTGACTAACCCCTACTGGCTGATGTTTTGAACCCAGTGATATCACTGGGGATTCCTGTCGTGCTATGGGATGACATCTGGAAGTAAAGGTCAGCCAGGAGAGGGCCAATTCAATACCCAGTTCAATGCTTTCAATAGCAGATGGGCTCTCCCCTCCACAGCAGAGTTTTAGAGCATCCGTTCTTAACCAGGGAGCCTTGGAACAAAATCGAATGGGTCACAGAGGCAGCATGTTTTTCACTTCGTTTCGTGTTCGTTTTTTTTAGTGCAGATCAGTGCTTCCCCTCTTTGCTCTGGACACTGAATTTCTGTTACATGTAATTATATGTTGTTATATGTATTTATGCATATAGACTACATGTAAGCTTCTTACAAATATTACCAATTACATGCCAGTGGAAGAGTGTTAAAAAGAAGCTGCTATAAGCTGATTGCAAACTTTTTTTCTGTTTTTTTTATTATTATCTTGTCATCTTGTTAACTTGTTGATGTATTCAGCCCCCACATCTATTGATTCCTTTTATGTGTTTATGCTGGGTTGTTGGCTGTTAGAATTAGTTTCCAGGCCGATACAAATATACTTAAATATATAAAATTAACTAGAAATAAGCATGTAAGTAAGCTCCCAGGGGAACATGTCCCATGGACCCCCTAGTTGTGGCAGGTTTTCTATACCCACAATATTCTCTTTTTTTCACCCTACAGTTTGCAGCCTGCGGGTTAGACTAAATTTGTTTTGTGTAAGCAGAATATTTATTTTGGTCATTACAGCTGACAGTGGCATAACACATATTTATAGCCCAGTTTATGTTTGGTTTTGTTTTTTTCTCATTCGTTTTGGGCTGTGGTCCAAAATTCTTGGAGTGATAAGAAGTTTTGTAAGTTACAACCCCAATTCTAGAGCGTTTTTTTTTTTTTTATATATATGGTTTTGTATCTTCTATTAAAGATACAAAACCAAATTAAATTAAACAGCTTACCAGTGAAACTTGTTTCATGGTATCCCTCCAGGTTTTGTCAACAGTTGTGAACCGGCGTCCCTCTTCAGGCATCTGGGTCATGATGTCTGGGGAGCTGAATATGGGCTCTAGGTAAAGCCAGGTGGACTGCACCTTTAACCATTCATCCAGGACCTCCTGGAGGAGCAGCATCTTGCCCTCCCATTCCCTACAATCGACAAACAACGACTTTACAAATCTAAGTTGTTTACAAGACTACAATAGTACAGGATTTATGGGATTTAGAGTTTAGTTTTTATTATTAGTTTTCTTGCTCTTCTATTCTCACAGTAGTTTCACCCTCCCCCATGCTCAAAACTATATAATGGCATTATAAAGCTCTCGTTAGATATTAAAAAAAGGATTTATGAAAAACTTAGACTAACCACTTTACGTGTCCAATACATTATAAATCCTGTTTTAAAATTACATTGAGTGACATTAAGTGCTGCAATAATTTTGTAAATTTAAGCTGCAAGCAACGATAAACGGGGCCTCACACCTCTACACACGTCATTGCATGAAGCAGTCAAGGAAGTATGAGGTCAGAAGGCTTTTAAAGCAGGCAGGTGGATGTGTTGAAACCTGGCTCTGACTGTGTGTAATATATGGAGAACATGGAGAACACCAATTGTTAACATGTAATGTTGGTGTCTATATTTAATTCTTCAATTTCAAATAAATTGCATGATGTTTTTCCATATTATACCAATGTCCTATTCCTATTAGGGGGTGCTATGACTGTCATGTCATGTTGTCATGTCATGTATAGACCACACCATGTGAATTTCATGTAAATCAGATGATGTTTCCAATTACTTCCTGAGTAAATATGATCATGATATCATGGTCATATGTACTTCAATGCCCACCTTAAACAAATTTCTAGTACTGCTTTCTTTCAGCTACACAAAATAAAAGATGCAGAATGCATTTGTTACTTCCAGGCTAGATTACTGCAATTCTTTACTGTTAGGCTGCTCCAAAACCAGCATTAGCCTCTCTTCTCTCATTTTGTCACCCTAATTATTGAAATAAAAATAAAAAAAATATGTGATGTGATATAAAATATCACATCACACATTTTTACCATAAAACCATAACAAATTAAATAATAAAATTTGAAATTTGTACAGCATATTTGGTGACTTTGGTGAAAGAAAGAAAGAAAGAAAGAAAGAAAGAAAGAAAGAAAGAAAGAAAGAAAGAAAGAAAGAAAGAAAGAAAGAAAGAAAGAAAGAAAGAAAGAAAGAAAGAAAGAAAGAAAGAAAGAAAGAAAGGACCTTTTCTGATACAATCACACAATGTTTGTAAAGTCAGTTCTAAGAGAGACAAACAGTTCAGTTCTTTAGACTCTGTATGCTGTTTACTATCCTTCATATTTCAGTACTTCAGTGCAGACTCAATGTCAGGAAGAATTGTGCAATTTAAACATTTACATAGACCTTGTATTACACCCTTCAAAGTAAAAGAAAAGATTCAGGCTCTTTTGATCTCTGTTGGAGTTGTTGTGGGGATTTGGGTACTTTCATCCACATGCTGTGGAATTGAAATGACTCACTATTAGCATCTGTAAATATGTGTCTGTCTGTTGGGGTTCAGGGCTGCACAGCTATGGTCAGAAAATCCCAGCAGCAATCAAAAAACACCCTGGTAATGAACATCATCAACATATTAAAATAATGGCCTTAAGCATTTTGTTAAATTTTTGGGAAAACAAAAAAAACGTAATCAAATGCAGAGACATTTCAATTAAAAAGGCCTTGACAGTGGATGACTGTGAACATACATAGAACGTTGTGTGAATAAGAAGAATAAAGTGACTGGGGACAATTGAACATTCTATTGTGACTTTAGGCAACTTTAAACCTAAAATTTTCAATTAAGTGATGACACTCAATAGACCGAAGATCCTGGAACTTCCTTTCCTTCTTTATATTTGGGTACATTTTTTGTTGAATTCATTGATATCCACAGCAGTTTATATAAAATTATTATTGAAGAATAAATAAAATTTAGATTAAATGACTATAAAACATTATAGCCTATAGCCTTTATCACCCACAAGTAGAAATTGATTTAAGAATCATGTTTAGAGCTTCTTCTGCACCATAGAAGCTTGTTGAAGTTGCCGCCATCATGAAAGCTTGTTAAACTGCCCACATCAGACTTTGTTTTATCCTGACTGGACAAAAGACTTTGACTTAGGCAAAAAATAAAATGGCCATAATCCTAAAGGGCATAAAGAATATGATCCTTTCAACTCAGGATTAAGGTGATATAACCACACGTGGCAGCTTCATCAAGAGATGATTTAGGCCAAATATAAGACCTTCATTACTTATATGCTGACAAAGTGAAAGTATTATTTTTATTACAAAAAGCAGGTTCAGTGTCCACTCATCACTTTCTTCATTAGTGGCAATAGGTTCCACCTTGTGGCTCAGAGTCACCAACATATCACAGGACATAGGTTTAGCAATCAGATACAATTGAGCATGATATACCTTGAAAAGAATTAAAATAAACATGAAGTGTTCTCTCAATAGCAAACTGAGTCAGTCAGTCATATTAACAACACTAACAAATTATATGAACACAAATACATTACATTATAGTTACAAGAAAACAGAAATATAGAAAAAAATATAATATGAGACTGTATTGATTCAATTTAAATTACTTTCCATCCAAGTAAATCAATCAATTAAACTTCATTTGTCACATGTGATTACAATGAATTGTAATCCTGTCAGCTCCTTCAGGGCGAGATCGGTACATCCAGCTCATCCTCTCTACTGGAGCAGAGAGAAATGCTACAACAGCTGTTGTTCATCCTCTCTGCATCTGCCTCAACACCTACAGTACTCCGATGTTTACATTTAAAAAAACCTCAACCGGCAAGGCAGCAGACCCAGCAGGAGGAGAGCTGATGACATTTCCTCTCCTGTTCTTGCTGATCAATGTTAGTCACAAGGATCTACCCATCCATGTCAATAAGAGTCTGAGACAATCAATCATCTTATCAATACACAGTAACCTAAAGAAAAATATAAAAGGTTAAGAAAGGTAGATTATACTGAATCAATTTCTAATCATCAGAATCAACTCAAGGTTCAGTCAGGAGGTCAATTGATGTCCTCTGATAGGTTGTTGGAAGAGTTTTCCCTGAGCTACGACGTGGAACCTGTTGCCACTCATGAGGAACATGATTGAACATGGTAACAATACTTACTGTTTTTGTCAGCAGATACTTGATGATCATCTTTGACTGAAATGTTTTACAAGAAATACTCGAATTCTCGAATACTAGAATTGAGCAGTGAAGACAGTGCACAGGTTTCCCTTCTTATCTCAAACGGGCTAAAGAAAACAAGATCTTACCTTATCTCCACCTCAAAAGGTTTAATGAAAGGTGAACCCCTCATGGTTTGGGTCTTCACGATGTGATCATCCAGCAGCATCTGCACTTCATCCACAGAGGACAGGATGGAGGTGCCTGTCTCTCGGTAGGCCAGGAGGTTGAACTCCATGTCGCCCCACTCGCTGGCCATCTTCTCCATGGCCTTCTCCAGGGAGTACTCCTTGCTGGCTGCCTCGCTGATGCCTTCAAAGGCACTGAGGTGCTCTTCCAGCTTCATGGATATGAATTCAGCCACACAGGCCTGGTCATCAGCCGGCTGCAGAGCGATCCCAGACACCTCTGCCATAGCGTCCCAGTGGCGCTCACGCAGGCCGGGGTTGCACAGTACCTACCAAGAAGAGTGGTGGAGGAGGAGGAGGAGGAGGAGGAGGAGGAGGAAAAAATAGACATTTCAATTAAAATGGTGCAGTGCCATAGTTCAGAAAAGGCCTATTGTTTGGTCCCCTGAAGTGCTGCTTGCAGGGGCGTCCCTGTTTGGAAACACATGCCCGTTCTATTTCTTTGGAAGCACTTATCTGATCAACTTTACAATACTGCACTCCGTTGGGTCCTAAGTAACACACCCACCAAGTCTGTAGTCGATCTGATGAATGGTTCTTGAGATAATGTGTGAAGGACATATACATTCCTACCGACAGACAGAGATGCTTTTATAGTGCAACAACGCCAACTGGCACCATCTTATCTACAAATGTAGCACAAAGTGTTTAGAAGATTTGACATTTTTGTATTATAAGCCCCACCGGCACAGTTTGAGCAAAATGTGAGGGGCAGCTAAAGTAAAACTCTATGTAAAATAAAGGGCATTTTTTCCTGCTTGGTCTGAAGATGTTTTGAACCAAAAATTGGTGGCATTTGCTAAAAATTTGTAGGAGTCATGAATGGATGTGGCTTATATGGAAAGCTTTATTTATGGATGAAAAGTTAGAGGCCAAAACCTAACATTTACTGTTATAGCACCACCATCTGACCACTTTGCAGCAATTTTATATTCAATACTGAGCTTACTTCATCCCAAGAAATACACACCCAAGTGTTAAATGATAAGTGAGGAACCTACAGAATGACACATTCCTTGCATTTTAATATAGATAGATGACAATGTCTTGAAGTGATATTATTAACTCGTACCTGCACCATAGGAATATGCTCTTTGAAGTCCTCCACCTTAGCCTTCATAGTGGTAGCTATGTTCAGGGCGTTGGGTACATCACTGAAGCCTTTCTCCAGCTTATATAGAGTACGGCTGTAGTTGCCAACATCGCCTTCTACCTACAAAGACATGGGAAATAACTATCTATTAATATTGTTCAATTGTACACAAGATTATGTGTGGGAGAATATATTTTTCATGTCATGGGGTCTTAAATGCGGACAGCAGTGCCTGGGGAGAAGTGGAAGAATGCAGTTATTCTGTTCTGGGTGTTCACACTAATGTTAGAAAAGAAATACATTTTGATCATTAACTTAAAAATTTTAAATTACCTTGTCTGGGTTCACGCCTGAGAGTGGCCCATGAAGCCACTGCTGGTGCTGGTTGAGGAAATCATTGGCCGTCTCATAGAGACGCAGAAAGGGTGTGAGCTTGTCCTGGGTCTTTTTACGCTGTGGATACTGTGAAACAGGCCAGCCGTAGGCTTCCTCTTCTTGATTCAAATTGTTTATCTATCGAGAATGGGAAAGGTGTAGGAAGTGAGTAAGGAGAGATGGCACAAGTAAAAGGAATGGTTGTAGAAACAAAGCACAACAAGGAGAAAGTGAAAAAAACAAACAGCATATAAGTCCACATTACTGCTCCTATGAGTGATTTTACAGCCAATGCTGCCCTCTACAGGTTAAATGTTTGACAGCATTTACTGTGATCCAACTTCATACACAGCACAAAAATCCACTAAACTATAAATGGATGTCTGTCAATCAGAGGCATGACTGTCTATGGGTAACCTCTTCTCCTTCTCTCACTGTCAAATAATGCCATTTATAACTGAAGTAAAAATATATTCAGCCTTGAATCATACGTGAAATGTTGTCTTGGTATATCTAGGTGTATCAGCTCACTCATGCAGTAGATAATAAATATAAAGTAATAATTATAACAATAGTAAAAAAAAAAGTATATAAATCATTTTTTTTCTTTCCCTCTTTCTTTATCTTTCTTTCTTTTTGTTTATTCTTTTTTCCACTTTGTAAAGGCAGCTATTTAAAATGTAGTGAAGTATATTACTTACAACAATATGTACTTTAGTAATAGCAAAATTACTGATTTAAAAATGATTGAAAGTACAAGTACACAATCAAATTTTTACGATTACAGTGATGAGATTTAATAGCAATTTGTTACTTTCCTCATCCCAATGTACCTTTTCCATGGCCAGATCAAGTTTGGCATTGAGGGTCTGGGCTTTTTTCAAGCATTTGCTGAGATCTGTCAGCTCACCAAAGGCAGCAAATTCCTCCACTTGAACGCTGTAGCTCTCCAGCTCATCCACAAAGTGCTCAAGGCACAACTGGAACAATACACACGCAGAGAACACACATTTTTCACAATCACATTTTTCATTTTACATTCACAGAAACGATTTAGTTGGATTGTTCTACTCTTTTTGGTGCAAGAATATCCAGATTTTAGTCAAAAGAGAAAAAAAATACAAGGAAAGACCTTGAGACCACTTTGATAGTGCTCTGTCTTATCAGCAATAATCTGTTGGTTTTCCTTGAAGATGGACGGAATACGCTGAAGCCACTGGATGGTCTCTTTGTTGAGCTTAATGTCCGATGGTGAAAGAGAGACAAAGTCCATGAGGAAACACAACTGTGTGTTGGAGTCTGCCAGCCTCTGCTCCAACAGAGGCAACTCTGTGGTCTCCACCTTATTCATATAGGTCTGGATGGAGATAAAGCAAAACATTGTAGACTGATGGAATGCTTCTACTATAAAGAAATAACGTAATAATTGCTACTGTACACCCTTCCCTTATTTTGTTTATTTGTCTATATCATGTTCTGGCTATAACTCATACATTCAGAAACGTGAAGATTCAGATTCAGAGGCTGGCCCTCATTTATTAATCTAATGTAGAAACCACTGCACGTCTAAGTGCAAAAATCGCTGTATGGCAGGGTTGATTAAACAGGCGTATCTCACCAATCACAGCATAAAGGCTCATTTATGCTCAACATTAGATGTTTATATTGATATGGACAGGGCTGACTGTCTGTGCTCTGCATGCATTACATGCTTATTTGTGCACATTCTCTGAAAGCTTTTTTTTTTATCTTTTTGCCCAGAAAACTTACAGGCATCCCTCAGATCTTTTTTGTACTTTTACACTTCAAAAAAAAACTTCGTACACCTTCTGGAGTAAATTTGATTTAGCTGTAGATATACATTATTTGAATTATTTTATAGCGAACCAAATCATATAATTTCACAGCCTGACGATTAACAAACAACTGATTAGTGTGGCCATAATAACCAGCTTTATTAACAATATGTATAGCTCGTTTGGTAATTCAACTATAGAATTTACAAAAAGCCGACCCCCACAATTCCACACAATAAGACGCAAATTATATAATGATTAATTGTGATCAATTAATTACAAAGCCTGTAATTAATTAGATAAATTTTTTAATCAAGTCCCACCGCTACTATCAATATAAAAGCATTTTTTAGATATCCTTTTTTTAAATTTTGCACAGCCCTAATTTCATCTGTTGTTGCTGTCTAGATGTTTAATATATAAAGTCGTGATGCATACAGTAAATTCTCTATGGAAGGAGGTGTGATGGACCATTAGTTTTACATAGCACAATGCACAGAGCTGGTCTGTGTGACAAGAATTAGGGATAGATACCTTCAGCTCCATCAGTTCCTGTGTGTCAGTAGGTGTGCTCAGTGCCTTCTCTGCAATCTTCTCAAATTCATTACAAATCCTTGGAGAGGAAGATAATTAATTCAAACATATGTACAAAGGCTTTCACTGTCTTATAATTGTATTATGTCACAGATTGGAGCTAAGAAGCCTCCCGCGGATAGAGACCAATATGGCAGCTAACACAAGATCTAAAAAAAGGTACTACTGTACATGTCAAATAAAACTGCTATTAATCCTGATCTCCTTTTGTATCATTTGCTTGCAATGTGAAGTGTTCATGTGAAAGTGGAGAGAATTTGATCTTGCTATGAAACAAAAAGAAAACTGACTTCTTGTTGATTTCCTGATGGTCCTGTAGCATCCGTGTGATCAGTTTCTGCTGCAGCTGCTGAGCTCGCTCGGCTAGAGTGTCGATGAGTTTATGGGACTGGACCTCAAACATACCAAGACGCACCACCTAAAGCCCAAAGTATTAATCAATACCACAATGTACATCATTTGACATATGTCCACTAATATGTGTACAATTCAGTAGTCAGGGTAAACACAGAGATTAGGAGAAGAGAATTTAGGTTTTGTGGGTTTATTAGATAGTTATACAGTATAAGGAATAATGGTATAGGAAATAATTATGCTTCCTTTATTTGACAATGCTCTTGAAAATGGGCTTCTGAAACTGGAAACCTTTTGTTACAGTCTGGCAGAAACATTTTGATATTGTTCCTTCTGCACAAAGATCCACAAAGTCTACTGAAAACGCTGCAGGTATGCATGCCAGGCCATTATGCCACCTTCCTGTCCAATTCAGCCTCTAAACCACACCAACACAGCACTTATCTGGAGATTTGTCAAACCGGAAAAACAAGTGGAGAGATTCGAAAATATCAGATTGAGTAGATTCATGTATTCAGGTAATGTTCAGAGTCATGACGTCAAAGCATGGTTCGTGCATGCTCACAGACAAAGCATTGGTTGCACTTGAGCATTCTGTTCAAAATAATGATGGCAGACATGTCATGTTAAAACATGCATACATGTATGTCTGTGTTCTTTACACTTTTCATATCATTTGCAGCTTTACAGCTGAATTTAACTTCACTGCATTAAGTGCAAGTAGATCCCCATATCATATAATTTGCGTAGATTCATGTGTGTTTTTGAGTCACCACTGTGTTACATTGAGCATGTCGAAAAAAGTTCTTTCACACAGGTATTTGAAATTTTGATTATTGGCCATGACTAAAAAGGCATGGTATTGAGGGCTTTTAGGCACATCATATTCATATTGGGGTCTCCATGTAGCCTGAGATATTCGATCAGATTGACATGTGGAAGGAGTTGTTTTTTTTATTAGTGGATGAAAATCCCTGGTAAAAAAATCTAGACTACTGTACTTGGGGCCTAAAGATTCTGTAGCACTAGAGCAAAAACACTGTTGCTGATATTTACACTCACTAAAAACGTCATATTCCATGCATGAAGTGGGGCGTTTCTGATCAGGTACCTTTTGTGACGTGTACTGGATCTGGTCTGCCAGCTGCTGGTAGTGAATCACCTCTACCATGATTTCCTGGAAGGAGTGCTGCTCGCTGAGAAACTGGGCCACATCTTCCTCTGCCTGTTTGGATACCAGCGCGGCGTATCGATCATACTCGAGAATAAACTCTGTGGGCCTCACGCTCTCGGCCCGGATGACCTGGCGCACCTCCTCCTGCTGGGCTTGAAGGATCTCTGGCAGGATGATGGGCGTAACGGTGCCCACACATGGGGTGCCTGGCTGCGAAGACGTGAGGCAAGATCCAAACATGGGCAGAAAACACATTTTAATTTCAGTTATGAAAGGAAAAGATGGATGACGTAATTTACTACTATGATTTCACAGTACAGAAAATAGCATCTTAACAAGATTACTGCATGAAATCCACCAAGTACTGCCAACATTTACATATCTAATGTGCTGCCGTATTACTGAGGCACTATTAATAGTACTGTCAAGTGAATAAAACAATTAACATAATAAATTATGTGATTTGTGTAAAATTCATCTAAATTAATTAATTAAAAATTAAATGTATCAATATTGTCCATGAGGAAGATATTATATTTCAAAGCAAAAAGATTTGGTGTGGAGTGTAAAGTGAATTAATTGGCATTATGAACTTTAATGGTATAATATGTAGGATTCGTCAGTTGCTGTTTGTAAAGAACATTCACACAAGCAAGAAACAAAATGTTGAAATACTTTTATAAATATGAGGAGGAAAGTTAACTGGTCCTCATGGAAAAATTAGATTAAAGGCTTAACTTATTGTTGTTCATGGATACCACATTTTCTTCTTACCCATTCAGAGTAAAGCCTGGTTTCCACGCGTGGTACCAGGCTGATGGACCTGAGCATGAGCTCGTAGACATTAAGGAGCGCCTCCTCATACACCGTGAGGCTTGGCTCAAACTTGATCTCCCCGTCCTCCAGGATCAAATGCAGCACAAAGCCCGGGTGCTCATAGGCCCGCTCTGACTGCTAATAACAAAGCAGAAAGAGTGCAACTTAAAAAGGGTCTGGCTGTTTCTGTAAGATATTGAGAATAATATATCAACTGAATAAAATATATTCAGTTTAAACTGAATAAAATATATTCTCCTGGAATTTTTTAACTATCTCCTACTGGGTCTTGGGAAATCAGGCGTGTGTAGTCCTTCATTGAGTCTATTGCGAGGCTCTGCAGCTGGACGGTCATGAGTGTAGCCACACAGTTGTAGAAGGACTGCAGCTTGGCCATGTTGGTGGTGGCAGGCACCAGCTTGCGCCTGCTCCCTTGGGAGTAAATGTTTTGCACTTCAGAAAGCCATCTGGGGTAGAAAAGAGCAAGATCATATCAAAGATTATGAATGTGTTAATATGCGTTTAATACCAAACTACACGTGCTAATACTAAACAAATAATTAGATTAATTCATTCTTATTATTATTATTATTTAAAACCCCACTCATTTACATAATGAGGTGGAAATGTATTCAGAAATGTATATGTAAAAGAAAACACAGGGAAGTAAATGGTGGGTGGGGGAATGAAAAGGGAAAATAATACAGAAATAAATATATGAATTTGAATTTGGGGCATTTATGTACAAATGGAAAATAATATAATAACAGATGCATTAATTCATTAAATAGAATAATTATTTTTCTCCCTTCATGCAACTCTTTTTTCATTTTTTTGTTTTTGCCTATTGGGGAAAACTTAAGGTTATTTACATAACCCCGGTTCTCTGAGTAATATGAGTGAGATGTCTCACTATGGGATGCACGCCTCGTTGCAGACCTCAGAAGCATTAATCTCATTACGCCAATCGTGATTGGCTGGTGAACGTATTCGTCCGCAGCATGTAGTTCCGCCTACCTTAAATAGCTGCTGCTGACGATACAGCCTCATTCAAGATAAGCACCTCTTCTCACTCGCCCAAGCAAGAAGGGTTGTCTGGTGAGACATCTCACTCATATTACTCAGAGAACCGGGGTTATGTAAATAACCTTAAGTTCTCTTTCATAATATTCGTTTCGATGTCTCACTATGGGATGTGGTAGCTCCCGTATTGCCAGACAAGCTTATCTAGCGTCCACCAACCTACAGGGAGAGCGTTTCTCTGTGCCAGTTAGGGCCCCAGGACCGCTCGCGCCACACAAGAGGCGGAGACGTCCAGCATATAGAAACGGACAAAGGTGAGAGGCGAAGACCAACACGCCGCACCGCAAATGTCCTGAAGAGAGACTCCCCTGAATAAGGCCCAGGATGCGGCCAAGCCACGAGTAGAGTGTGCCCGCAGACCTGCAGGTGGCTGCAGACTCTGACTCGTATAAGCCAAAGCAATTGCCTCTACCACCCAGTGAGAGAGACGTTGCTTTGAAATAGGTTTTCCCTTATGAGGACTAGCCCAGGAGACAAACAGCTGGTCGCTCCTCCTGAAACCTCCAGTCCTATCCATGTAAGTGCGCACCGCACGAACTGGACATAACGCGTGTGACCGCTGCTCCCTAGGCGGGGCAGCGAAGGCCACCAGGTCAATAGGGGAACATGAGCCAACCACCTTGGGTACAAAGGTCGGATTGGGCTTCAAAATCATCCTTACATCGCCCGGGGCAAACTGTGCACATGAGGGATGCACCGAAAGCGCATGGATATCGCTAACACGTTTAGCTGAAGCCAGAGCCAGTAACAACGCAGTCTTGAAAGACAGATGTTTCAGATCTGCTCCCTCCAGTGGTTCAAACGGAGGGCCTTTAAGCCCCTCCAGAACCACAGCCAAATCCCATGGAGGCACCAATGGTCGGGAGACAGGAAGAAGCCTGCGTGCTCCCTTCATAAAGCGGCAAATCAGCGCATGTTGGCTGGCTGGTCGCTCTCCAAATCCGACATGACAGGCGGAGATGGCTGCCAAATACACCTTAATCGTGGAGAAGGCTTTCCCTTTGTCAATCATGTCCTGCAAGAATGACAATATCACCCCGACAGGGCACTGAAAGGAGATGTGTCCTTCTCTGTGGCACCATTCCTCAAATACCCTCCACTTGCAGTCATACAAAGACCTAGTGGAAGAGGCTCTAGCGTTCTGGATAGTGGCAACCACACTCTGTGGGAGCCCTACCGCAGTCAGATTGAACCACTCACGGGCCAAGCCCACAGTGCGAGACGCTCTGGGTGCGGATGGAACACTGCCCCGCCCCCTTGCGACAGCAGGTCCCTGCGCAGCGGGAGTTGCCAAGGCTGGGCGTGCAGCAACCGATAAATCTCCGCTAGCCAATGCATGGCCAGTGTGGAGCTATCAGAATCAGTGTGTGGCCGTGCTCCCCCACTCTGGACAGACTGGGCGGTATCAGGGCCAGAGGAGGAAACGCGTAAAGAAGCTCGTGCGGCCAGGCGTGCGCTAGTGCGTCTATGCCCAGGGGAGCGTCCTTGCTGCGCAGGGAGAAGAACAGTGCGCATTGCGCGTTTTCTCCTGACGCGAAGAGGTCCACCACAGCCCGACCGTAACGCGTCCATATCTGTTCCACAACTTCTGGGTGCAGCACCCACTCTCCGTACACTGGAGCGCCCCTGGACAGCAGATCCGCACCCGTGTTCAGGGCCCCCGGGACGTGCGTCGCTCTCAGAGAGAGGAGACGCTCGCTGCTCCAGAGGATCAGTTTGCGCGCCAGCATGTGCAAGTGACGAGAGCGTAATCCCCCTTGGCGGTTGATGTACGCTACCGTCGTCGTATTGTCCGTCCTCACCAGGACATGGTGACCAGCGAGAGACGGGAGAAAATGTTTCAGGGAGAGAAACACCGCCGAAAGCTCCAGAAAATTTATGTGAGACCGTCGGAGACCGCTGCTCCAACGCCCTCTCACAGACCGACCCTCGTGTATTCCGCCCCAACCATACAGACTCGCGTCTGTAGTAACCACTTTTCTGAACAGAACGGAGCCCACGGGGCTCCCCTGAGTCAGAAAAGACGGGGCTCGCCAGTGACGCAGCGCTCTGACGCACTCCAAAGTGACTAACACTTTCCGCGCGCCATGACGCACAGGATCCAGCCTGAGGGATGTCACCCAATACTGGAACTCCCTCATGTGGAGGCGGCCAAGACGGACTACAAGGACGGCAGACGCCATCAGTCCGAGCAATCGAAGACACAGTCTGAATGGAACAGATCTGCGTAGCCGAAAATAGGCAAGGCACGCCCTGACGGACTTCACCCTCTCCGCCGAGAGGCGGGCTGTGAAAGACACCGAGTCCAGAGACAATCCCAGAAAGGTTATTCTCTGAGCTGGAGACAACATGCTCTTCTCCGCGTTTATTACGAAACCCAGCCCGGAGAGGTGTCGTATGACAATCTGAGTGTGCACCCTGGCTTCCTGCTCTGATTGCGCTAGCAACAGCCAATCGTCCAGATAAGTGGCCAGGCGGATGCCCTGTCGCCTCAGCGGGGCGATGGCCGCTTCCGTGCACCGTACGAACACTCTGGGGCTCAGGGACAAGCCGAACGGGAGCACGTTGTACTCGTAACACACCCCTTTGAAGGCAAATCTGAGATATTTCCTGTGAGGGGGATAGATTGGGAAGTGGAAATACGCGTCTTTCAGATCTATGGAGGTGAACCAGTCCCCCCTCTGTACTAGACGCAACAGGGATGCGTGCGTGAGCATCCTGAATTTGTATTTCCTGAGATACTTGTTCAGAGCTCGTAGATCCAGGATAGGGCGAATACCGGCCCCCCCCCGTTTGGGGACCAGGAAATACCTGGAGTAAAACCCGCTCTGACTTTGTGCGGGAGGAACGACACATATTGCTCTTTTGTTCAGCAGCGAGTGGATTTCCTCCTGTAAATCGCGAGCTGATTCTCCCTGAGCCCGGGAATGCACTACGCCGGGGAACCGGGGAGGAACGCCCGCGAACTGAAGCCTGTATCCCCGCGAAATCGTTCTCAGCACCCAGGGTGAAGCCGCGAGTGTGGCCCATCTCTCCCGCCTGAGGGAGAGGAGACGCACTCTGCGGCTCGTCCCCCATCGCGAGAGGGGGACGGGCTGCCAGCGGGACCGCGCATCGCGGTCGGGGGACAGCAGGTGTTGCCACCACACTGTTTATTCCGCTCATTACTTTCGTTTGGGCTTTTTTCTTTTCTATGTGCTGCGCCCTCGGCCCTTGGCCTGGATGCGTCAGCGGAACACTTTTTATTTTCGAACTGAAAACATGTGTGTGTTTGTGTGCTTTGCAACATGGGAGAGGGGCAACCGCGGCATCCTCTGCAACATGGTCCCTTTCGCCCCGAGCCCGTCCTGGGACGGTCCTCGGCAGCCGGGAAATGGCGGCGTGGGGGCCTCCTGGAAGCACACATGAAAGCCGAACTGGTGGAGCTGGAGAACGGGGAACATCCAGCTGCATCACCGGCACAGAGAGGGTCGATCAGGCCGCTCGCTTCTTTTTCCTGGCCTGGAAACCGGCAGCTTGGGCGGGCCGCGGCGGCGGCGGCGCTGTCGCAGCCGGAGCCGAGGCTCTTCTGGGCCAGCTGGTCCTGACCTCCTCCCTGGGCGACGGGAAGGTGGCAGGCTGAGGCTTGGGCAGTTCTCAGGAGAGCAGGAGAGCTTCGTCCTCTTTCTTCCTGGCTTCACACCGCCGCTGCATAGAAGCCAGCGCGGAGCCGAAAATACCCTCCGGGACGATAGGCATGTCCAGGATGTCATCCCTCTCCCGGTCCGACAGGCCGGTAAGGTTTAACCACCTCGCCCGCTCCTGCAGGACCATGGTTCCCATGGCTCTTCCCGTGGCCTGGACCGCGCAGCGCTGGATACGGAGACACAAATCGGTGACAACCGGTATCTCTTCCCACGCAGCTGGGTCTTGCGTATGCGCAAAATCCTCGCATAACTCCGCCTGGTATGCCGTGAGCATGGAGAGGACATTAAGCGCCCTGGCCGAGAGCGCCGCCGCCTTGTAGGCTTTCTCAGTCAAGGCTGACTGAAACCGGTCAGATTTAGACGGCAGGGAGGGGCTCCTGGAGGACATGGCCGACAGCCGCGGGTGAAGGTGGGCTGCGACGAGTGGCTCCATCGGAGGCATACGGAGCAGACCGCGGCTCTCCATCGCCTCACAGTCGAGGGAAGAGGCACCGGGTATCGGGCTCCTGCTGCTGTAGGGTCGGTCTTTCCAAGAACGCGCGACCTCATCCAGCAGCTCCGGGAAGACCGGGAGAAGTTGCTTCGCTCCGCTCTTAGCCAGCGGCAACTTCTTCCCTTCGTAGCGGGATCTGGTGATCTCCGTTACTGTCTCAGGCCAGGGGATGGCCAGTCGGACTGCCGCGCGTTTGCACACGTCGAGCAAATCCGAGCTGGGAAGCGGAGAAGCTGGTGTGCTGCTCTCACCTCCATCCCGAAAGCCCGCGGAGGTACCGGACTGTGCAGCCCGGGACGGAGTGACAAAAATGTCGTCGTCCTCCTCATCCTCTGATATGAGGATATCCGAGACGTCGTCATCGTCATCACGGTAGTCCAACTCCAGGACATCCTCCCCGGGGAGGAAATCCTGAGCCAAGTCGGCTTGGGAGCCCCAGCTAGCGTTAGCTGCCGGTGTCACCTCCGCATCAGGGTCCCTCTCTCCTGCGCTGTCGACCGGGCGGTCGCAGACCGGGAGGTAGGGGTCCTGCTCAGACAAGCTAGCCTGGCGGGCTAGCCGTCTACGGAGACTCTTGACCGTGAACCGAGCACAGTGCTGGCACGAGCCGGGAACATCGATGGCCAGCCGGGCATGTTCCAGCCCCAAGCAGCCCGAGCAGACCTGGTGTGTGTCTTTGCTCGAAATCTTATTTCCACAGCGGCAGGGTCGGGAGTCTCCGGTTCCTCTGGTGTGAGGGGTTTTATCCTCCATTCCTCGCGAGCTGGAGTGCAAGCAGGGAAGCGGGAAGTACGAAGCAGTCGTTATTAGCCGGATGCTAATGGACGACCGTAAGCATCAACTACCGTGGTGGGGTGAGTTGAGCCGAGTAAAAAAAATAAATAAATAAATAAATAAACACCAAAATTCCGATCTGGTGTGATCGGAAAAGGCGATAGCTAGCTAGCGCCCGGCGACAGAAGCTAACTAAGATCTATCTATGGACAGTTAAGCTAGCCAGCAGAGACGCAAGATACGCTTCGAGTGAGAAGAGGTGTTTGAATGAGGCTGTATCGTCAGCAGCAGCTATTTAAGGTAGGCGGAACTACATGCTGCGGACGAATACGTTCACCAGCCAATCACGATTGGCGTAATGAGATTAATGCTTCTGAGGTCTGCAACGAGGCGTGCATCCCATAGTGAGACATCGAAACGAATATTATGAAAGAGAACTATAAGTTAAACATGTTTTGATGACAATTAATCAAAACCCACCAAAGGTGGTTGACTGACTTAGCCAGAAGCTGCATCAGGGCTTTCCCCCTCACTCCAACCCCTGAGAATATAAGCCACAGTTACATCTGCAATGACAAGTTGGGGCTATGGTGTCGTAGCATGTCAGTGTGTGCAATTCATATGTTTTTATTTCTCAGATGTCAGTTCATGTAATTGTAGTCCCAAGGCATAAAAAACATTTGTTTGGTTCCGGTTTCCAACTGACCCAGTCAATTTTCTGTGCAATCTAAATTTATGGAATGTGTAAACTTATGGAATTGTCCTGAAAATCTTAGCCACTCAATAATGCTGCACATTCAGTCATTCATAAAGATAAACACTGTCATTACTTACAAAAGTACTTATCATTTTGTGGCCTATTTGTTATGTTCTGAAAACTCACCAGTAGGTGGCAAGAACGTAATATGCGCAGCAAGTATAGGCCTACCAACAGAACCATAAACAGGTTGTAACTACAGTTTTACCATGGATGAATTATAAAAACTGGATACCGGACTGAAAATGGCTGCCGATCATTTCAATGAAAGTTGCAGGCCTAATGCCCAATTTTAACAAATTTCTTGTCCCCAATAAAGTTAAAGAAGTTCGTATTAAGCTCTTGCATAAATACTATCACTGTAATTAATTCATTAACAAGTTTAGACCTGATGTATCACCTTGATGTTCCTTCTGCAAAGGAGGGGCGGAGTCCTTTCCTCAATTATTTTATGGCTGTACTCCAGTTTTTTTTTAGTCCAATATCTGGACTAAAAAAAAACTCTTTTATTGTGGGAGTCTCTGAGGGTTTTGGTAACCATAAGGGAAAATATGGTCTTCTTTTTAAATATGTAATCTAATAATAATAAAATTGATGATATAATTAAATTACTTTGTCTATTGGGCAAATTTTAAATTCATAAGACAACGGTTCTGCAGTTTATCCCAAGTGAGAGTTTGTTTACTATTGAAGTTAAAACCTTTTATGACTGTGTAACAAAAACAAACAAAAACCCTTTCAAAATGTCCAGCCTCCTGAAAGATTTTGTAAATTTTACTGCCAGATGAAATGTTACTCTTGCAATTATCTGTATTTATCTAGTATAAATGTTTTTATTAAATGTAAATATAAATGTTTTTATTTAGTTTAAATGATACATTAGTTTATTTGGTGATTTTTTTCATTTGCTTATTCATTTTTATATGATCTGTATACTCCCTGTAGTGTCAATCTTGTTACGATTATCTACATTATATTGTATCTTGTATTAAAAGTTGAAAAAAGAGATCAACAAAAAATTGCTCGCCTGGCGCATACACTGAAAGCATTCCTGACTTCCGGGTTTACTTCTGCGTATCGCGACTATAGACTGTAGGGTACAGTCACCCCCCATGATGCTCTGGGGCAATGACAACGTGAAAAATTGGAGGGAAAAATCACCTTTGAGGCTTTTTAGTCAGTTTGCCGACAAATAAGATAAAAAACGTATGTCCTGACAATATTCTGTGATCTTCAAAAATGCCAATAAAGCTTTGATAAAGCTAGACTTGATTATGTAACTTTCAGTCCTCTACATTTTTGCACAAAATTAACATATATTAACTGATAGCTTTTGAAATTTTGCTTTAAAATGTTTGCAAATGGAATTATGTTTTTTTGTATTTGAAAGTACAATTGAGCTCCATTCAATGTGCATTTATTGCATCTGCACATCAAATCCACACAGACAAACATTTTGATTAATTGTTGTTTAGCTGAGCAGAGGTTTGCTGGTGAATGATAATGTGGACTTACTGGTTGAGAAGGATCGCTCTGGCATCATCAACATGTCTGGTGATGATTTGCTGAAACACAGAGAGCTCCATGGACTTCTCTCTGCTGTGGAACTCCTCCACATCTATCAGACGCAGCTTTCTGCAAGGACATGCTCAGATCTTAGCAATCCCAACAAACTAAAATACTCCACTACATGGAATAATATTCCATTCAAAATCTTCTTTGGGTAAAAGGACACAAGTATTTGCAGCAAAATGTAATTAAAGTATGAAAAGCATAATTTCTCATTCTACAAAGTAGCCCAGTTTAGCATTACATTTGACAGTACTATTTTGTATGTCATTGGAATTTTAATACTCAATCATTGACATGTACACCCAAGCAGCATCTAATGTTAACTTGTCAGTCAGTCATTTTCTATACCTGCTTATTCCTCATTAGGGTCGCAGGGGTCTGCTGGAGCCTATCCCAGCGCGTTACGGTGAGAGGCAGGGATACACCCCAGATGGTCACCAGCCAATCGTGGGGCACACACACCATTCACTCACACACTCACACCTACGGGCAATTTAGAGTCTCCAATTAACCTCATCATGTTTTTGGACTGTGGGAGGAAGCCGGAGTACCCGGTGAAAACCCACGCAGACATGGGGAGAACATGCAAACTCCACACAGAAAGGTCCCAGACCCAGGACCAAGGAGGTCTTGAACCTGCGACCTTCTTGCTGTGAGGCAACAGCGCTAACCCCTGCGCCACCGTGTCGCCATGTTAACTTGTATTGTTGGGAATCAAATCAAGTGAAAAAAATGTATATTCTATAATCTGATCATGTGTTTTACATATAAGTCATTGATCAGAAAAGTAACTTAAGTGTTTTGTTGTTCTTGAAACTTCACACTGTTGATGTTTTACGTGAGGCTTCCGATTAAGATTTCCAGCAATTATTCAGCAAAGAAAATGTTAATTTACATTTTAATTTACAAAAACATTTTTATTTTATTAACATTTATTTATTAACATTTTAACTTGTTTATATTAGACCATGACTTTGATTTGCACATTTCTTGAGTAATAAAAAATTAAACTATTTAAATTGTGACCTGAACAGATACTATTTGCAGAATCGAATGTATATGATGTTGTTTTTCAAATGAAATTAATAAATCATATAAATAATATAAAGTGAAAGTAAAATGTTCTTTTTCCAATATATAAATCCTGGTTCATCAAGTTCACTGTCTACCTTTATTTATTTCAAGTGAAATAGTAACAATAAATTATGTCAAAGCTTCAGTTCACTTTAACAAAATTAAAATACATCATACTGCACTTACTTGTAAGAATCGTGCCAAAGGCATAGCACCTGCTGCATAGTGGGGTTGACAGAATAAAGCTTATCTCTCATCCTCTTTCTTGCCTGGAGAAAGGACTTGTTCCATGGTTTTGCCAGAACCCCCATTCTGACATTCAAAGATAACAAAGATAACAAAAGGGACTGTGAGGAACAGACCTTTTCCTTCTGTGAAAACATATTACTTATAATTCTAAAGGCTCCCAATCTCTGCTTATTGACACTCAGGAAAACAAGGAATATATGTGACCTGTCTACTTCTATGAACTACAAAAATGCAGTAGTAGTACTCAGAAGTACTCAGACCAGTACTCAGTTGGGACTGCTTTATAAATTACTTCATAAGGATCACAAGATAAATCAGAGATTATAGATCGGATCAGGAATAAGAAAACACAATGTTCTGCTCCATTAATTTAGATTATTTTTTTCAGGACGTTTCTTTAATCTTTTAGTCTTTTGAGAAATACTGGAGGGATTATTTAGAGGGAAGAATGTGCCTTTGGTGGAACTGCTGACAACTCTGACATCTCAAACATGAGCAGCAGATATATTGTAACTATACAGATTTTTTGACAGGAGCCAGAAAGCAAGAAGGTTTCAGGGAGATGTATAAAGTCGCTGTTATGTTATTATAGGTAAGGTGTAAGTAATATGTAAAAATTTAATCTGAAGTAACTAAACTGTCAAATAATGTAGTGGAGTTGAAAGTGTAAAGTATCATAACATTTAAATACTCAAGTAAAGAACAAATACCATAAAATATACTTTATTATATTACTTGAGTAAACGTACTTGTACTTGAGTTACTTTCCACTAAAATATAACATAATATTTTCAGCAACCTCCCCCTGACTTACTCCAGTCTGTGAGTGGGCAGATTTTCCTCTGTGTCCTCTTCACTCTCCATTGAATCGCTGAATATATATTTCACTGCAATCACAAACAAACAATATTTTATTACCACATTCTTATAAATAATAAATGATGCAGTCATCAACAATTTTGGGGTAACATTATAGCTAAGAAAAAGCTAATCTGATTTAATCATTTCATCTGAGGTGTATTTGAATTTAAATCCTGAATTATGATCATCTTGTTTACGGTGTGTGGGATTTGTGGAAATTTTTTATTTTATGCTGAAAGAATTAAAGTGTAATTAAATGAATACATATTGCTCTCTGGACAGCGAGCAAGTAGCCCTCTTTAATTTCATCTTCCAGAAGTTCCAATATTGGGCTGAGGCTCCGCAGGTGTCGGGGGACCAGTTCCAGAATCTTCTTTAGACAAGAGTCCTCCAAAGGAGCCACGTGTTCCAGGTTTAACCCTTTCTGGATGAATGTGTTGAATCTCTGAGGGAGACAAGACAGAAACCATCCTCAGTAGAAAGTCAAATCTACATTCAACACTTTGTTGCTAAAATGTAAAATGTATTTATTTGTATTTTGTTTGATTTTACCTTCTCCTCTTTAATGTATTATTATTATTATTACAACTACTACTATTATTATTACCACTCTTATTATTACTAATATTTATTAAGTTGTTCATTTTTTTTTATATTTTTGAATACAGTTTTAGCCACTAAAATTAACCCATTGTAAACAACAGATAATCTAGACTCACACCCTTCTCCTAAGGGAGCATCATATGCTCGTTGACTCACATTCAAATCACTGTTTTTCATCCATTAACCATTATGTCATGGATCTTGCATTTTCTAATTTTCTTTTAAGAGCCACGGCTTAAAATTTCTCCCACCATTTTTTTTCATCTTGTGATGTCACTTTTGCTATATTTGGAAGAGGCTGAAAACACACGTTTTGTCCACTAGGATAATGTTTCTTCATCTGCCGTGCTCCTCTAGTCCCTGAGGACCCTGAGGGGGTGTGCTATGTGGGAGTCCAAATATGGTATTTAAAGGGTAATAAAAAAAATGCAGAATGAATGATTATTTGATATTTATGATGAGGCTTGACCTTGATTTACAAAAATATAATTCAATTAGATTAGAAAAATAATATACATATATATATATATATATATATATATATAATATTTAGTAGCTTGATTTAAATGTGGAGTATATTATGCACAGATGGTGACAGATGTAAGTTTATAAGAAAATCTGACCTAACTCAAAAAATAATTACGCATATTAACCAACAACATGATATTTTTTAGTATATAACTATTTGGTATTTTTGTTTACAGCTCAAGTTGATGAAATAATAAAAAAATAAATAAAAAATAAATAAATGCATACAAAATTTTCATGGATGTTGAAATCTTGAGCTCAACTGCACTACAAACTTTTATACTGGAGGATTAATTTAGGGTTTTGTTGAGTATTTTTCTAGGTTTTGTCATATTAATTAATGTACATTAATGTATCCACCCCTGTCTTTATGCATTATACAAATATACTATTAACTAATTAATACAATTTTTTTTTAATTCTATCTTTTTTTTTAAACAATAAATATAGATTAATTGCTTGACTTTTTGCTTTGACATTCTTAAAGCTGTAATACAAACTCACTGCACTAAACAATAAACCTACATAGAAACTGCAACCACTGACAGCAACAAAACAAACAATCCGCTGATTAAAACGATAACGTATTAAATGTCCTGGACCCAGTCTCTTCATTATGGGCATTTATACAACAAAAGATGGGAAGTTAATAAATGCATCTTGTGTTTTACCTTTTCATGATCAACCTTTGCTTTGGGTGAGCTACATGGCGGAGAATTGCCGTCATCCTCCACCTGCGGACTAAAAAACAACACAACAAATGACACTTCGACAATAAACCACACAGTCTTTCCTTTCTTTTGTGGAAGCGGTATAGTAAAAGACAAGAAATGGTGCAACTCACCATACCAATTTAACTAAAGTCTCACAAAGAGTCTTGTGTTTCTTCCTGAGTTGTGTGTGGCTGCTGCTGCTGCATTGTTTGTTGCTTCCAGGGACCTGAACAACCTTTCTACTCTGGAGAATAGTTTGGTCTCTGCCATAGTTTGGATTCGTTCTACCGTCTGTATCTTCACCCATCTCGTCTCCTACAGCACAGACACAGGGAAAATACTCCAATCAGAAAATGCAACAGTAATCAAAATAGGAAATTGCCAACTATGCCATGTCAATGGCTGATAGTCTTACTAAAAAACACTGAAAATTTGTCATTACATTACATTTGTCAAATAATCATCAATATCATATATAAGGAGCAGATGGAATATTTAACACACTTTTTCCAGCTTCTTCAGCTCCTTCAGCTCCTTCAGTTCCTTCAGGCCGCTGCGTGAGGAGGGGATGCAGCAAAAATGAAGGTTTTGTTTCCATCCATGGCCATCTTCTGTTAACCTTGACAGTGACAGATACTTAATTACACTTATGTACATGTAAGCATCATGTTAATGTTGACAAAGTAAATCTATATTTACTTATATTGTCAAATGAAGGGAAATACTGTATATTTCTTTGAAAAACTTTGAAAAACCCAAATAAAGTATCTCAAAATTGTATGTAGGTTCTTACATTCCACCACTGCTTGTAAAATAGTTTATCTCAATGTGATTTCCTAGCAAAGGTGGATTAAATACTCAAATCATTTACTTGAGTAAAAGTAGTAGTACTGTTGTCAAAAATACCCAATTATGAGTAAAAGTACCTAAATATTATCAGCAAAATTTACTTAAAATACCAAAAGTAACGGTTTCATTGCTAAAGACTGTATAGTATATTATATTATTTATTTTTTGTTATCAACACATTAGAACATTTTATATGTATGAATATGAAGCCAATTTGAACTTCTATATATAAGAAAATAAAAGACTATTTAAATAGTAAGAATTCTACATATGAGCGGTAACTGAAGCTGTCAGGTAAATTTAGTGGAAAATCAATGTTAGTGGTATGAAGTTGTGAATTATGTATTTTTGTGTATTATTTCATTGATGTAACAATGCTTCATGGGAATAATAATGTTATACCTTTGGAAATCATGTTTATTTTGCCTCAAAAGCAACAGCAGAATAACTTTACTTGAGTACTAATGCTGAGTAGTAATATACTTGAGTAAATGCACTTAATTATTTTACACCATTACTTCCTAGTAAAATAAATGTTTAATAAAAGGTAAAAGTAACACAGTCATAAACTGTGTCAGGACCGGTTTACCGTTAACGTTCGTTAGTAACTTAATGTACCTAAGCAGGTAAACTGTCAAAGTTATTAAATACACTGTCATGTTATTAACGTGACACATTGTGTTTCCTAATCTTACCTTTGAAGAACTTGGTGGAAGGAATGTAACATTATTATTCAGTTTTATTTTCTTGGCTGAACTCATGTCAACAGCTTCTTCTTCTGGTCTCGCAACGTTAACATAAATACACGTTAGTTCCTGTGCCGTTGCTAGGGCCGTTGCTATGGATGCGACGTAAACTCGCGCGCGTGAACTCGTAACTGCCGGTTAACAGGTGTTGTGTCGAAATTTGTTTCCCTTCAAAGAATATTCCCTTCCTGTACTTTCCGTAGCACCGCGTCTGCTGTCGGGGTTGTGGTTATGGTTATGGTAACGTCGCCGCTGCTCTCATTTGGAGCAATGCGTCAGTGCGGCCGCCATCTTGGTAAGGGCAATACTGCCCTGTGTACACTAGATGGAAAACCTTTGTGGAAAATAACGTTACAATTTTTCTGGATCAAAATCATGTTGATATTTCTCAACTGATTTCAGAAATAAAAATAAACAACGACAATAAAATAATGCCAGCGTTGAATGCTATGGTAGAATGCCATCGCGTATTGTAGAGTTGTCCCTCCCAAGATGGCGGCGTCACGGATGTAGTGTCGATTTTTTTTCTCCCTACAAAAATGTTTCCTTCCTGTAACAAACCTATTTTGACTTAAAGCCTGTTCCGATACCACCAGTAAACAGCAAAAATATTTTTTTTACATATGCATTTACAATCGCTTTACCTACTTTACTACCGCAAAAATATGGGTGAAAGCATAAGAATTATAGCTTATTCTGGACTGTATGTAACAGGCTTTTTTTTCTTTCGTTCTTGTACCGGGGTGCAGTGTGTGTATCGATATCAAAGAGAAAGTGCTTTTATTGCAAATGTTAAAACATTTCGGTTTTCTGGTCTTAATCCTCCTATAGACAACCTATAGACAAAAGCCCTCCTATAGACAAAAGTGATAAGTAATATCATTGAATAGGTTGTGAGCCTCATGCATATTCCATTATTAATCCGAGGCCTAAATGTTGAATTTTTACAACAGAATGATGAAAATGCCCTGTTGTGATTTTCCTGCCTTTTCATATTAATTCAAATCAGTCCTCAATGTTAAATGTTTTACATTAAAACAGCAAAGTGGTCTAAAAATGCATTCATTTGCTTCTGTATTGTTTATTGGGTCAGAGGTGGGCCATGGGCATTTAGGAGATTTCCAACTGGGCCCTGAGCTGGAAAAGGTCGGGAACCCCTGATCTAGGTGAAAGTATGCCCAAGCAGTAGCCAGCAAAACCTGATTTTTTTACAATGTCCCAGTCATTCTCTATGAGAAATCTTGCATAGTTTCCCATTTTTGGTATTTATTTGCCATTGTTATAATTTATTTCCATATTATTATATATAAATATATATAAAGAGACAACCAACCACACCCAAAGTCACTGAAACCACTGAAAGTGAACAAAAACATCATTGTTTTAAAATGTTTATTTTTCATTAAAATATTAAGTTAAAGCAAATTTCAAAGTCATGCAGAATGCAAATTTAAAAGGAACAAAAAATTCTGTAAATTTTCCAGTTAGTGAATAATTTAAATGAAGAGAACAGCTCACCAGTAGTCAAGAAAAAAATTACTACAACTACCATAAGCCTGTGGCGGGCCACATAGAAGCCTAGAAAAATATACATTTTCCATGTTTTTCAAGTAATGACAAAAAGGAAATCTACATAACAGATTGGTTTTCACGTGGCATGAACATGTTTTTTTTCTTTTTCCTAGAAACAGATACAAGTCATTCATAAAATTTTTAAACATGAAGATAAAATATTAACATCTGGTCTGGTGCTATGTTTCAAATCGTATCTTCTGTACTGCCTATTACTAGAAGGATTTCTCTGTAATTTGAGTTAGTTTCATATCCCTTTTTAACAATAATAACCTTGTTCCACACTCAGCTTTTTGAGTGCACTGTATTTGTATTAAAGTATGTAACCCTTCCTCACCATTCCAGTGATTAAATTACATATAAATACCAATACAACTATTTACATTAAAATATGCAGCATACCTTTGGCTATGAGTATCTCAAACAATAATCCTCTCACAAAAATACCCAAAACAAGCAATAGCTTGTAATGGAAAATACATGTTCTGATAAAATATATAATTATTTTCTATGAAATATGCTCAGCAATAGCTAGTTTATTCAGGAAAACTTTGTTTCTGCTCATCAAGCCCAATAAACCACAATAAATTGCTTTTGCTAAAATTATTTGTGATACAGGAGCATATTTAAATGCCATATAGCTCTTTTTCTACTCTGTTCAAAATAATTTAGACTAAATTCCAGCTGTGGTTTTGAAATATTTGTGTCTGATCATGTGATTTTGCATACCTTGACATGCCAAGCATGTCCAGTATCTGAGACGGATTTACTGCGGTTCCTGGAAAACACAACGCTGGTCCAAGATGATGAAGACAAATAAAATAACAGTCCAAGCATTCATCCAGCCCCAAGACAGCTGATTCCCCTGCTAGCTGGAACCCCTCAGCCCAGGTATTGTGAGCTCGTACCTTATGGGGAAAGAGAAAGGAAATATTCATATAATGAATCAGATCCAGCTCTTCAAACAGTAATCATCAATTATTTAGAACGTTTGTTGTTGTAACCCGCTTCAAAAGAATTTTGACACACATTCTCTTTCTTGCCAAGTGTAAGATATATATATATATATATATATATATATATATATATATATAATCAATTCAATTTTATTTATATAGGCCAAAAATCGCAAATCATCGATTCACCCTTAAAGGGCTTTACAGTTTGTACAACTTAACATCTTCTGCCTTAGATCATCACTTCCTCCCTAAAAAAACCTTTAATGGGGAAAAAAAAGAAGAAAGAAAAATAAAATAAAAAAAAAAAAAAACTCAGGAAAAGTAACAAAGGAGAGATCCCCCTTCTAGGACAGACAGGCTGCAATATATGATGTTTGCACAGGATTGAGGTGCCACCAGACAGAGTAACACCCTGTTTAGCTGATAATATTTCTATATTTTAACTTAAGTAGGATTATAATCACAGAACTTTCATTTGTAATTAATTATTTTTGCATTCTGTTACTGATATATTTACTAAAATAAAGTATCAGTACTTTTTCCACCACTGGTTTAAGGCATGTATGTATGGGCCTAATTTGTTACATCACAACTAGTCTGGAGCCAAATTAACAACATAGATTCGATGTCAGGACTCACGTGTTATTACTCAAAGCTTCAGAGTATTTGATGTGTCTTAAAACATGTCTGGAAGGGATATTTAAAGATAAAACTAGAGCTAGCAGCTGGTTAGCTTAGCTTAGTAATAATGCTTGCGGCTATCCTGGCTCTGCCCAAAGGCAAAAAAAAAAAAAATCCACTTCTCAGCACCTGTAAAGCTCAACAGTTATTAAAACACGTTGTGGTTTCAGGGGGTTATTAGGGGCTTTATTTCTTGGCAGGAGCAGTTGGTCTTTTGTTGCCATGAGGATAAAAGGCAAACACAGACTCCAGGAAGTCACTGCACCCAGCAAACCAACAGTCTGCTGCCACATAAACCCTGAAAAGACCCAATGTTTCATTTTTACACCGTTGAGCAAACAGATTTGACTTAAAATGTTAATTAATGAGCTTTAGAGGTGCTTCTAGACAGATTTATTGACCTTTGATTTGACAGAGTTGGCTCAGCTAGCTGCTTTTCATTTTTCCAGTCGCTGTGCCAAGCTAAGCTAACCGGCTGCTTCATATATACTGAACAACCATGAAAGTGCCATTGAGGCTTTCATCTAACTCTTGGCAAGAAATGAGTCGAGTCATTTCTAAACCTGCAAAAAGAAAATGGGGGGAAAAAAGAAATGGATGAAAAACAACAATACTTTTTGAGAGAAGTTTGTTGGGCACCTGTGAAAATCTATTGGAGTGGTAGTATGAGAAAAGGAAATTAATGCCTTTGTCTTAGTTTATATAAAACCTACTTCGACATCAATAAGTATTAATATTAGTTGGTTTTTTTTAATATGTGGGGGACATTTTATGCTTAATGACCTACATTTAATATGCAAATGTAGAGTTGAATGATGCAGCTAGGACATACCTATATTGATATGATTACTGATCATTTTTAATTATCTAATTTTAATAAAGACCACAAGAAAAAAAGGCTAATTGTAACCACTTAAATTACAAAAAAAATACAAATGAGCAAAGTAGGGAGCAGCATTTTTTTGGTTTTATTTTTTTGTGCAAACCTTGAATGAAACCATCACTATTATATTGAACTATTTTCTTACTGTATTGATGATGCAGATATTGACAATATATATATTGATATTGTTGTTAATTTTTTTGTCCAGGCCTAGTGTCTACATACACACACACTACCAGGTTCACACAGATCATAAATCAGCAGCAAACTGGACCACATACCATTCTGTGCTGCCTTTGGTTAGTTCCAACTGGGAAATCTCAATCAGCACCTGTGGACAGAAGCACAAATATCATCTTACAACAATTGTTGTTAGGGTGGAGTGTTTTGGATTTGGAAACAGGTTTTGCGAATAAATCAGGACTGACCAGGATGTCACATCACATTAAGCTGCAGTTTCAAAACATAGCAGCGGAGGAAAAGTGTAGGTAGTGCTCTCCTCAGATCCGACAGCTTCACCAGTAAATTATCCATGATCAGCTGTTGGGTGTCAGTTGTTGTCATGGATACGTTACATCTATTATGACGTAATATCATGGCGAACCCTCTCTCTCCCAATAATCCAAAACAATAATGAATGGAAACAGGCATCAATTCGCTTTTACTTTTTGCTAAATTTTTGATTCATTTAGATGGAAACCCAGGGTGTGTTATGTTTATAATACACATCCATACTTTACACATTTGGATAGCTGTATGATAATTGTTCTACTTTTGTAAGAGATGCATATAATTTTGCTAGTTTGGTGCTAAAATAGTTTCTCGTTTGAAAGATACTGCCTAAAGCAATCAGAAAAAATGGCTTAATTTTTCTTGAAAAGAAAAAAGAAATACTATTGTATTAAATGGAAAGTATTTGAAATAACTTCATGTTAATGCTAATAACTACTCGATGCTGTATTATATGTCAAACTGCAAACGTGGGTCAAAAAGCAGTCAAGACTTTGGTTTAGTTTTTGCTACATCTGTATTAAAAATCTGCCAGCCCCAATCCACGGTAATATTGTATATGGCGATATTAGGCTGGACAATATCACAATATAACATTTTGGATATGGGTGGAAAAGCCTCGTCAGGACTAAACACGGAGGGTCCGTCCCATGTTGCACTGCCTACCGTGCCGATGTCCTTTCTCTCCCGTGTGTGGAACATCTTGTTGTTCTTCACTGACACATCCAACTTTCTAGATTTTGCTTCTTCAAGTGACACATCAAACTCAAACCTGTAATAAACGAGAGTTGTCAGACAGGGTCACTGAGCCTTAAATATAGAAATACACTATAGTACAACAAGCTGGTAATCAAAAAAGCAAGTGATGACAATATCAATGATTTTTTTCCCCATACTAAACGATGTGAACTCACTTGTCATTGAAGACAGGATTGACGGTCCTCTTCTTGACCTGCGTCCTTTTGCGGTGCCTCCAGGACTGATCAGGGAGCAAATACAGGCGGACGTAAGAGTCTGTGCCGTTCTCACTGCAGGGAAACAGGTTCCTGCAGGGATATATCATAGCAAATCATGAGTTAATTAAAAGAAAATGTGCATGTTCAATTACAGTACTTTCCTCCTTTGTTATTATTGGTTGCATCAAATGCATCCAAGAAAATATGGACTAGTGATATGTAAATACTGTTAATACAAAACTGCTATCTGATATTATGTGCTAATAAAGAAAGCACAGTAATACTAAATGGTCCTATTATATAAAAGGTACACACACACACACACACACACACACACACACACACACACACACACACACACACACACACACACACACACACACACACACACACACACACACACACACACACACTCAATGAATCTATCAATTATGTGTGATTCATAAAATGTGTAGCTGAAGATTCAACCTAAAATGTCTTTTTTTGTCAAGACCAACAGTCCACAACCCAAAAATCAACAGTTTACTATTAGAAACCAGAAACTACCAGAATATAATCAGATTTGTGCTGGAAAGAGAAGTTGGAACCAGAGAATTTGGACATACTTAAAAATGACACCAAATCAATTTAAAAGCTGATTTAGAATATAAATCAGATATATTCTGATTTAGAATATATATATATATATATATATATATATATATATATATATATATATATATATATATATATATATATATATATATATATATATATATATATTTTATATTATATATTATATATATTATATATATTATATATATATATTTTATATTATATATTATATATATTATATATATTATATATATATATATATATATATATATATATATATATAAATGCATAATAAATCGATTTAAAAGCTGGTTTAGAATATATATATATATAAATGCATAATATAATGTAATTAAAACATATACATAGATACACATAATGTCTCATGTTTCAAAAAATCCACAGAGAAATACCTTGAAGTCTACCTGAGTATCTAACATCTGTATTGTGACGTCTCTCCGGAATAAACAGGACAAACATATAGGATTAAATATTGGGAGGAATTTGATTGGATCATTGAAAAGTGAGCATATTCTATCCCTACCTGTCCGACTAAATGTCGATAATTGTGAATGTGTGTATTCTGAGATCGTAAATGCGTTTAGATCCTGGCCAGTATGGGAGCTCTGGGGAACTGTAATTATCTGTCTGTTGTACCTGCAGGAGTTCACCAGGACGATGAGTTTATTCCTGAGCGTGGCGTAGCGTACAGTCAGGTGGATTTCTCCAAAGGAACCCTGGTGTTTCCTGATGGCTCTGCAATCATCACAAAAACACTTTGAAAGGTCTGAATGAGACATGTGGTCATACTGCAAACACAGGCGAGCCTATCTATAGACTAATTTTATGCAGCCACAGAACACCATAGCAGACTCACTCTGGATACGAGGCTCCGTCTGAGAGGTCGAAACGTGACGAGGCGATGGAGTTCTCTGACAGCAGGCTGTGGGAGTCGTATCGACGCATGCTGAGCATTGCAGCGGATGAGCGATCCGCCGTGGTCGAATAGTATTCATACGATCCGTTCTGAGAAACAGCTGCCTGGGCTGGAGGCGGGGCTTGGTAACTGGAAGGCGGGGCTTGGTTACTGGTGTTCGGGGAAGGGGATGCAGCGAGGGAGGCGGAGGACACTGAGGCGCTGCCTTTTTGGCCGGTCTGTGGTGTTTGTGGTTTGACTGGAGGGCTGGAGGAGACCGTCTTGGGCGGTGCCTTTTCCTCATTGAGAATCTATTATGGGATGGAGGCGAATGCCAGTAAACATTAATGGAATTTATCTGGAAATAAGATGCCAATTTGATTTCGTTTTTATTTTAAAGTGCATAAACACAGGCTGGGGTAGAGATATTAAAGTAAGAAAATATGAAAAAAAAAAAAAAAAACTCAACAACCCTAAACTGAAGGCAAAAAAAACAAATTAATAGAAACAAAATTAATTAATATTAATAGAAAATAATACAAAACGACCAATTTAAATAACAATAGAAGGGAGAAACTACAAAGAAAAATATTATATGCTAGCCATTTATCACTAGTAAGATGTGTGATTGTGTGTATGCATGTGTCTACAAAACAAATAATACTAAAAAGAAAAGATAGATATACAGATAAAATGTTATTGAATTAAGGATTAATTGTGAGAAGGAGAAATATAATAATAATATTAATTATAATAAATTAAAGAGGAGAGGGAAAAACAAAAGACAAAGAAAAAATAAATAAAAGAACATAAAACTGAATTAAAAATAAATTTAAAAAGTAAAATCAACAATAGCATTAGCATTGAACATCTGGATGTTGCTCTAGTCTGAGACTGTTCGAGGATGTGATTTATTTGATTAGTCTGTATAATAATATATTACATCACATATTAAGTTAATTTCTGCGAACCCACCCTGAGGGTGACCTTCAGCTTGATCTGGCTGTTTGTTCCTGAACGCTCCAGCTGGAAGTGCTGGTCTAGTGCCATGTTGGAGATGTTGAAGAGGCGAATGAGAGGCAGGTTCAGAACACCAAGTTGTGTCTTCTTCTCTGGCTCTTTGACCTACCACAATAACAGAGAAATAAACATATTGTGGCAGTAAAGTATAACTTCTGAAGGTATATAAAGCGGCTAGACAAACTGTGTTCCTTTTGTCCGACGCTGCTTTTTCTAGAGTGTTTGGGAGTTGCTGGATTGTGTATTTGCTGAGTTTGATGAGGAAAACCAAAAAATACCATCAGCCATGTAATAGTAGCTGAGCAGCTCATGGCTCTGCTCTGCTGGTCTGGAAATGGCTTGTATCGATAAAAAGGTAAAGCACCTAATTGTTATGACTATAAGACTCATGTTGAATTTTCAAAAATGTTGAACTATCCCTTTAAGATGAATTAGAACTCAAGGTGGGTAATTTCTCTAAACACATTGATATACGATTGTTTCATAGGGATTAATGCAAAAAACAGAAAAATGCTGTCCACTGTCCAGCCATATATGTATTATAGCAATTAGAATTTCTAATAAAAATAGAAAAAATGTGGGAATGTTCTCAACTTTTATAATTTAAGAGGTTCAAACTGAGAGAAAGTAAACACAACTCGAGATGAATGCTTATTTAAAATACTTATTTAAAGTGTGTGGAAGAACTGCAGTGATACAAACATTAAACTTCATAGAGTTAAAAAGATATTTCCATAAATCCATATTCTAATAATCAATGTACAAACAATATGAAGGACCGCGAGGGTCAGGGAAAGGAAATGGTAATAAAGCAATCTTATTAACTAACAGCTGAATATACAATAAAGGAAAACAAGAAACACAAATTAACAATTTAGTCTACAAATCAGTGAATTCATTTATCAATAAAAATCTTGTTTTTCTTTTTCGTAAAACACTTTCAATAAATTGAAACTATGAAATCTAAAAACGATCACTAAGTGTGATTATTTCAAGTGTTTTGATATGTGATACAGAAACATGTACGATGTGAAACACATGTCAAACCTGCACGATGAGCTGCTGTGTTTCCACACAATGAACAAAGAAGGTGAAGCCCTCCTCCCACACTGGGTCTTTAGAAGCATACGCAACCTGAGGAAAGCATGAAGAATAATTACCAACTTAAAGCTGGAGAACTAGTGACAAGACGTGTTCATACTGGCTCCAAATTCTCTCAAGTTGTATTTCCATATTCATGACTTTTTCACATTTTTTCCACATCACAGGAGTGAAAGTTGTGATCCTGACAGTGACATATCTGCCCTCTTTCTACTATAAAGAAACCCATATGAGTGAATCATATTTATTGAAAGTAGTACCTTGCTTTTCTGAACGTCCTTGTCAATAGAAAATTCCACAAAGGAATTAGGGCTGGAATTTTTCCTTGTTAGCTAGAAACAGAGAAAAAAACTGTTAATCAGCTGCATGCAGTGCTTTCTATCTTCGGATTGTAAAACTGTTTACAATCTGAAGCAGGGTGATGAAGGGTTGGGTATAAGATAATTCTACTTATTATTGGACTAATTGTACCAAAAACATGACATTTTCACCCGTTAAGATTTCAGTTTTCTATTTCTTCTTTGTATTCTTTGATGTTTTCCTTCACACAGACTTTTTGATATCAACATAGAGCTCAGGATCATGAAATCTGAATAAGAATCCTGTTTACACACGTTTAACTTTATTGATGCATTTTCCTGCAGTGAACAGCAGAGGTCACTGCAGCTCAGTCAGTACACAACACCACAGCTGTGGGACTGAGTTTAACAGGTTAGGTTCAATAATACTGATCCTTTAGCTTGATATTATCTAAATGTTAAGATACACGTTTATAAAATGAGAACACATCAGTCTGAGCAGCTCTAACACATTCACACTTCCAAATGATTCATTTTGTCTGTTTAAGAAGTTAAAAGTTATGGTTTTAGGTAAGTTAAGGCTGTAATCTAGTTCCTTGCTGGTAATAACACACCCACATTTAAAATGACAAACAAGAACGAGACAAACGGGAAACAGCAGCTATGGAATGCATTCCTGACTGCCTTACCCTGCCCTGAAACTAGAAACACAGATTAAATGATTTCATTTTCTTTATTTTCATATTAAATGTCCGAGAGATACTTGGCAACCTCTATTGTATGGTGTTATGCGGTCTGATTATAGAGCAGTGAGACTAAGCAAGCAAAGACAATGTGAGCTTGACATAAAAGAGAATCTCTGTCTTCACCTCCAGGAATGTCCAGTGATTAAAACCTTTGTATGAACAGGTTCTGTTGGTTTTGCATTCCAGAGAGTGTGAGGTGAAGTTTGGGAGGTTTATACTACGACCAGGCTAACAAAGGCTCAACGAATTAAGATGCTCTTTAAAGGAGGTGGGTTCATATGTGGTTAATCATGATCAAATCAAATTAAATGGACCCAAAATGGACCCAGATGAAATGGAACCAGCATTAAACAATACTATAATAAAATTATATATATAAAGCCTTTTAATAGTGTAAATTTGGCATTTATGGCCATTGAATCCTTACTAAAAACAATGGAAAAAGGGAAAGCTGTGTTAATATTCATCCATGTGTATTTTGCTTATTCTAATGCTGAAAGAAGAAAAAAAAACATCAGTTGGCATTGAATTCTCAATAAGGAGGGTTTTGGCAGGATTTTTAAATTGTTGCTGGGATGCGTAAATCTATGGGATTTTAACTTTTTTTTAACTTTTAACTTTTATAACATTGTTATAATCAATGTTTTGATTATCTGACCAAAAAAGTCCACAAAAGGATCTACTCTCTCTTGCCATACACAAGCTATATCCAAAAGTTGAGGTTGATCCAACAGTCATTACGACACGTGACGTCAGACAGAGAGATGCTCCTTGCTTTACAGATAGAATAGATGGAACACTGAAGGGAGGGCAGCTGGTGTTTTTTTGAGTTGAACAGTGTTATTTAAAGTGCTAGAAGAGCAGGTGTCTTACTTGTGTTTCCTTTGCGTGCCTCCCGTGTTTCTTAAGGTGGGAGATCTCTGCGTGGTCTTTCTGGAGAAACAGACACACCAACAGCATTTACTAATCCACGTGTTGCATCATCTGTTTCTCCATGACAACAGACATCATTAGAAGGCACTTACTGGAAGGTTTGAGGCGCTGTCCAGATACACTGCGAGCATCGCACAAGCACAGCCGTTGGTAGACTGGAAGAAAGAGTTGGCAGGATTTTACACAGAAACCTGCAACCGACTAGACCTGGTCTATAAACTACTTAAAGCACTTTTAAATGATTTATATCATGAACAAGCTTGAAATTGTGCTGTCGAGTGTCTGTATGGTATATCGAAATATCACTAAGTGATTATTTATTAAAAATAAAATCAAACTAATGAACTAAAGAATTTTCTCTAAAAAAACTAAATGGAAAAATCTAAAGGAACATTTTCTTTATCAAAACAATAAAAATAAATTATCACAAAAGTAGCCTAGCCATATGAAACAAATCAGTTATTTAAGAATAAATGGCTCTTATTATTGTGCAATTTCTAGTAATTCTATTTTAAATGTTTTACTTTAATAACTGACGGGATCCTATTCATTTCCTTTCATCTCTTATTTTCATTTATTTATTCCAATTGTTTTTGTCATTTAGTTTTTTTCCCTGAAGTTGTGGTATCAGGCCATTATATTGTAGTGTATGTTGTATACAATAATAGTTATAGCGATAATAATAAAAACATTTTAAATTGAAATTTCAATTTTCTTTAAAAAGATGTCAACATTTTCAATTGCAATTTTGCAGTTCGGACAAGTCACAAATTGAAGAAAATTAAAAATAGAATAAAACTGTAAAAATATATATTTTTACTTATGACAAAGCACCTAAATCTACTGAACATTGATATAAACCCCTAAGAAATAGTCAAAATATTAATGAAAATTATTAATTGAAATAAATGAGAACATTCATTTCTAAGCTTAGATGATGAGTCTGCCTCATCGGACATATTCAGCATCAAAATGTATAAACTGTCACACTGTTGACTAAAAACTGCTCATTTTAATGTCAAATATAGTATTCTCATACAAAGGTAAGTGCAGGATTTAGGTTCCCCTGAATCATATGAGATACTGAAAGATTAAGCTCTGAATTGACGAAAATGTTAAATTATGAACAGAAGTTTCTTTTGTCTACGCAGCTTTCAGAGGGTTAAGATCATGGAAATCTAACTTCCCATATCTGGTATTTCCCCATCAAGTATGTTCTTAATCAGAGATTCATTGGGAAAATAGGTTTCCATCCAGAGAGGTGGACTCTAACACCTGGAACAGAAGCCTAATGATGAAGAATCAACTTGTTAGTGAAAGTTGTGATGGAGGAGATGCTGCTGTACCTCCTTCAGCAGGCTGGAGTCTGAGTGAAGGGAAAGCCACTGGAGCTTGAGATGAATTTTTCCTTTCGCTATGTCTTCCAGAGGGAACCACTGCCAGAGAAGAGATCCATTCATCAACATGACGCTCATGCTGACACGTTATTTAAACTCAAACTGGCTGAAAGTGGTTATTCCAGCTAATTAAAGTTTAGAAATTCTCAAAAATGTTGCTGCTGCAAAGTCTCGAGATATGTTATATAGATAAAGAAAAAACAGTAGAAAACAGTAGAAAACTCTCTGTCTTCCTATAAATATTAAAAACTCACCTTATCCATCTCTTTCTCCTTCTTCACTTCTCCAAAATCCAGGTAAAATCTAAAGCAGAAAGTCCAGGTGTCATAAGAAGGGAAAGATAATCTACTGATTGCATTTTAGTCTGCAAACACTGTAGCAACATTATAAGATTCACAACAAATATATTTTAAACACTATAATTATACTCATATTTCTATCCAATATACAACAGCACTCAGGTGTGTGAACTGTAAACCATCATTCTCGAAATGGAAAAAATAAGTTAATTGACATCAATACCAGGAATTGGAATATTCCAAATGGTGTAATAAATTAATTAAATGTGTGGATCATAATTAGCTGATATTAAACAATATTGAAGGATTCATTCTGGAGGGTTTTTGAAGAGTCTTCAAGAGCTATAACTGTTTTTGGTTTTGTCTTATTTGTTTTTATTTCTATCCCGTTTTGCCTAAACTGATTATTATAGATATGTTTTTCTTTTTTGCTTATAAATACATGCACTCTCAATACTTGCAGAAAAAGTTTGTAAATGTGAAATATTGTGCATTCTACTCCACAACATTCATCTGCAATTAAAAAAAAATTGCAATAAAATTCCTTTTTGTGATTCTGTTTTGAGATGTAGATCCATGACAGGGTGTGTATGATGGTGTGTTTGGCAGTGAGTGATGGACAGAGACAATGGTGAATTCAATACATCTGACTCAAATATAATGGTAGCTGCTTATTCATGCATTTTTAGCTTGTTTCTTACCTTCCGAGGAAGTCGTCTTTGTCGGTGTCCTCGTCGTATAGCTCTACCTCCAGCGCCTGCCCCGGGGCCTCATGCACAACAAACTGCACGGATAAAAGCAAAACAAAAATTGTCACATAGAGTCAATGTATAGATACAAATTCCACATACTGGAAACATTTTATGAAAACATTTAGACATTTTTGGCAGATTACAGATAGAAGATGATGAACCTGCACGAACCAGGAAATGTGCAGCAGTTGGATTTGCATACAAACAGGTATCACAGGTATCTTAACAGTGTGTGTTTTAGTGCACGAGTGTGTGTATCCCTAAATTAGAGTAATGTGCTTTGAATTATAGCGTATTATTCTTGTCAGATCTAAACTTTAAATCATAACATCCCTCGACCCAAAAAAGTATTTTGCTTGTTCCTTCAGCTGGATGTTTGTGCTTCTTGGAGCAGGATGAGAGAAACACAGATATTTAAGATGAAACTGTTAATTCAGTGGTTTTAATCAGCAGGTCTGTTTGTTTTTGAGAGAGAGAAACCTCTGAAGATCATCTCTAAATGTCTGGATCTTAAGTTATTAGAGAAACAAGCTGAGCTAATGTTAGCAGAACCTCCATGAACCCATGTGACTCTACATTGTACCTGAATTGACTTAGTGATTGTTAAGATTGAGACCCCCCAGGTGGCAGAAAATTGCATGTTGTGCATTAAAAGTTTTTGAAATGTAATATATTTAGATCATCTGTCATCTTTAATGAGGAAGAAGAAGGTGATGTTTTAAGGATTATAAAAATTTTTTTGCCTGGATGGATAAAATTATCAATCCCAAACTAGTCAACATATATTTGTATCCAGGAGGTTAAACATTTCAGTGAAAGAGTTTTCCTGTTATAGAAAAATGAGCAAAAAGGAAACTCTGACTGAGGTTTTGACGACTGCCATGGGTTCCTGTCCCTGTACCTCAAACACTTCATTCCATGTCGGGTCCAGAGTCTCTTTAATTGTCCGACTTTTGAAATGGTGGTGTCCAACTCGGAGTGTGGCGTAGGGGTCTGATTTACCCCTGACCATGCCCATCATGTACGTGTCCTTAGCCACCAGGTCCTGGGCTTCCACCAGGTGGACCCTCACCACCCCCTGAGGAGAGAAGTCAACCACACAAGACCTTCTCTTAACCATCTATTCATCTACAGTATTTATCATATTGCAAATGACTGCATGTGTATAAGACATGTTTTAGGGTATTTTACATACACGAGGTAGGGGGAACCTCATCTGGTCCACTTTGACCTGGTCGATGAGGGGGAACGACATCCGGTTCGGCAAAACCATCAGAGAGGCGATGATGTCGATGATGGTTTCCTCAGACAAGGAACTGGAAAAAAACGGATGATATTTTTTTGTTTTGCAGCAGAAGAATCTTTACTCTTGTACAAATAAGACAACAAGGTATTTTCAAGATTCATAAACCTTTCTATTAAAGACTTTTTTTAATAAATCAATGCATGGAGTGACCTGATAGCAGGCTGAGCAGACATTTACTGCATGTCATACCCCTACTCTTTACCCTCTTCCTGTCTCACTACTTTCAACTATAATGAAGGCACAAAATGCACAAAAAATAATCTTTACAAAAAAATAAATAAATCCATCAATGCATCAGTTTATTCTTCATGTTGTGTGTGGTTTTCAGTAAGCATTAAACTGACTAAAGAAGGAAGTGTCTCAGCCTCACTGCCTATTGAAAAGTGGATTGTTTCGATTTCTACTCCATGGTCCACCATCCTTTATGAAAGTTTGAGGAGGCTTTGATGATGTATGATGTACTATCAATAATAGAAAAGTCTATAGAGTTCGAAGTATGAAGAGAGTTTCTATTAAAATGGACCTGAAAGCAGGCGAGTCCAGAAGGTTAGTCATGCCGGTCCAGTTGATCTGCAGCGTCTGGGAACAATAAATATATATTTAGGGTTTCCCAACTTGGCTAATCACACGGAAGGATTAGTTGCAGTAATGAAATTAAAACATCCACGGTTACTTACAGGGCGGCGCATGAAAAAAAAGGTGACTCCTCCTACCAGCGGCACCTGACCAATGAGTGGCTCCAGAATGACCCGGAGCATCCCTTGGAGCTGGAAGAGTCAGGACAGTTTCACCAGAAGTCATGCTATTAACTTCACTGCATGTATGTTTAAGGATTTTTACAAAAACATGCATGCAGAATGTAGCAATACCAATAAAACAACCTTGGACATCTAACAGGGTTTCTCTGTATAATGCACGGAATCTCTATCTGTTTTGTCTATGTTCTCAACAACAGTTTATCCCGTCGACTTCATACTTGCTGAATGTGGGACCAAACAATGGACTGGGCCCTGCACTAGTTTATTTAATCAGAAGGTAAGATTCTTACTTTAAGTCCTTTGACTCCAGCTGTAATTGGAGCCTTCACTTCTGCGTCGATGTCCACGTCACTGTCGTAGCTGCAAACAGAATGCGTGCACACACACAATCTTGTTCAGAATTTACAGCTTACAAAAGGGGAATGGAGGGAATAAAACACATTTAAACAACAGATCAGAAATGTGTTTAACCAACCAGATATCCAGGTCCAGAATCACCTCCCTCTGATCCACTTCATGTGTGTATGCTTTCAGTCCAGTGATCTTGAGAGGCTGACAGAGGTCAAGAATTATTTTACAGGGACTACAGCTACTGGCTGAAGGTCCGATTCACCAGCGATGCTCAGGTTTGTCTCTTTTATGTGACCGCTGATATATGACTAAAACAAACAGGTGTACTTTCCTTCAAACACCTGATCCAGTAAAAACGTTTAACTGAACATAAAAGTCACATATAAAACAGCTAAGGGAACAAATAAAACTCACTCTATGTCCGAAGTGGACCTTGGTGAAAGTGAACATTTTGAGGCTGGCGTTGGACTGTCTAATGGACGCCTGGATGGTTCCTTTAAGCAGCTTCTCCATGTACATCCCGAAGAAAGGCCAGGCCTGCTCCAACACCTGAACGCACCAGACACAAAGTGAGTGAAAATACCTCCGTACCATCCACGCCTTAATCAAACACCAATAATCCCATCAGTGCTTTTTACATAGAGGGAACACGTAGAGCTGCAAAACACTGGAGTTATAATGTGATGACAGCATCTTTCACATTATACTCATGGCTGTGTGGCATGAGGAAAATCTTTGACAGTTTTTATCTTTCTACAAATTACAGATGTCCCCTAAACACCTCAAATGCAGACGATCAGAAGACACCACAATTTACCAACGTTCCCTAACTTTTACAATGATGATGAAAATGCTATTTATTGGTCAGCTGTCTGTACTTCCTCCCAGTGACCTTTGACCAGGTCATTGTCAAAGTGGATCTAACTACATGTCTGAATTCTGCAGTAGGAAACAACACATTCTAATACTCATTCTAAAACCTTTCGTCGTACTCTGCTGCCTTAATCACTCCACTCTGGAGTTATATAAATTCATCGTAATTGTTGTAACTGTTTCCAGTAAAGAGTGTATTGTCCCTTGCTACAATTATTAGAAGGAAATGACTTTGATGCTGTACCTTATTAATCCAGCCGACTTTCTCAACCTCAGGGAAGCTGACCTTTGAAGAACAAAACATGAGAGAAAAGTTAGAAGTGATTTCCCCCCCAGTGAGTATTGATCATACAGCTGATTGTAATAGTTCATGCATGATGGTAGAGATAGTGTGGATTATATTCCCCCCCTGTGAATAACATTGTAATAATATACAGCAGATAATTATGTCTCTAATTATTCATCGTGTAATTTTAAAATGACTTATGACTTATTTGATCCAAAAGTATGTGATTTCTTCCCATTTCATACATTTGACCATGTATTCAGGATTAATAAAGATTAGACATGGTCTGCAAAAAAACTAAATAACTTTTGAACCAATTACGATTGAGAATTGCAACTTGAATTGTGCCTTATCTATGAACAATGGAGCCTAAATGTATTTTTTTATATTGAACAATAATGAATAAATGTCTGTAGCTCACTGAGGAAAAGATTTATTTGTGCCAAACTTTACATGGATCTACAAAACACCAAAATATAGCTTTTCACATTGAAAAAAAATAAAAGTCCCTGATTGAATTTGTAGTTATTTAACAAAGCACAACTTGCCTTTACCAGACATGATGTCAAATATGGTATTCTCACACAAAGATATAGCAGTTGTGATCCAAGATAGATTTTTACAGAATCACCTTTTCATCTGTATTTTAGTTAACCCATTAACCCCTTTAAGTTTTTCTTTCTTATATATCTATTAAATCATTAAAATCTTTAGAATAATCCCCCAAAAAATAATTTTGTACATGTGAAAAAATCTGTTTTTGTTTATGGGCAGATGTGTGCAAGCGCCAACTATAATAGTGATTAAAATGCTATTTTCTGCAAAGCAAAGAGTACAAACGGAAAAATAATACATACATAACATGATCGCTAGTGACTCATCTGATATAATTATATGCATAAAAACTGAAAAAAACTGCTCTATTATTAAAAAAATATAATTATAATTGTTATTCATGTGGCATCAGAAAGAAATGGCAACTTCTCCTGAACCAAATGATGTATAACACTTAATACTGACTGAAAGAATAAGCCTGTAGCTTCAGAGGGTTAATGTGGTAAAATAAGATATGCTGAATAAAACTGTCTTAGATTAGTTGCAAGAAAGGAGCTGTAGTGTCTGAAGTCATCATCATTATCATCCACACTCACTGAGGGGCAGAAAGTGCTCCCACAGTACATTTAACTCCTGACCTCACATCTACAACAGCGTATTTACACTCCTCTGTTGTTGGGAAGAACCTGTATTGTCTCCCTGCTTCGTTCCTCTGAGTCACTGTTTATGTGGGTGTGGTGTTGGTGTGGTGGAGGAACCTCCCAGCAGAATAGCAGGAGGTTTAACCCATTTACAAGTATTAAAAGGTGCATGTCATGCAAAGTGCATTTCTCTCAAGGCACAAGGAGGTGTGGCACATCCTTGCTGTGTGACCTGAAAAGATCAACAAGAAATCTGCACCTTTCTACAGTTACTGTGGTGTCCTAAAGCCAGGGAGGCTACAGGCCCCAGAAAAGCTGCTTAGCAACTTATATACGCACTATAAACACTAGTGTTCTATAACACTATTTACTATAACACTAGTGTATGCTATAACACTAGTATATGCTATAACACTTTACTATATACTATAACACTTTACTATAACACTAGTATATACTATAATACTAGTATATGCTATAACACTTTACTATATACTATAACACTTTACTATAACACTAGTATATGCTATAACACTTTACTATATACTATAACACTTTACTATAACACTAGTATATGCTATAACACTTTACTATATACTATAACACTTTACTATAACACTAGTATATGCTATAACACTTTACTATATACTATAACACTTTACTATAACACTAGTATAGACTATAATACTAGTATATACTATAACACTTTACTATATACTATAACACTTTACTATAACACTAGTATATGCTATAACACTTTACTATATACTATAACACTTTACTATAACACTAGTATATAACACTTTATTATATACTATAACACTTTACTATAACACTTTACTATAACACTAGTATATGCTATAACACTTTACTATAACACTTTACTATAACACTAGTATATGCTATAACACTTTATTATATACTATAACACTTTACTATAACACTTTACTATAACACTAGTATATGCTATAACACTTTACTATATACTATAACACTTTACTATAACACTAGTATATGCTATAACACTTTACTATATACTATAACACTTTACTATAACACTAGTATATGCTATAACACTTTATTATATACTATAACACTTTACTATAACACTAGTATATGCTATAACACTTTATTATATACTATAACACTTTACTATAACACTAGTATATGCTATAACACTTTATTATATACTATAACACTTTACTATAACACTAGTATATACTATAACACTTTACTATAACACTAGTATATACTATAACACTTTATTATATACTATAACACTTTACTATAACACTAGTATATGCTATAACACTTTATTATATACTATAACACTTTACTATATACTATAACACTTTACTATAACACTAGTATATACTATAACACTTTACTATAACACTAGTATATGCTATAACACTTTATTATATACTATAACACTTTACTATATACTATAACACTTTACTATAACACTAGTATATACTATAACACTTTACTATAACACTAGTATACACTATATCACTATTTACTATAACACTAGTATATACTATAACACTATTTACTATAACACTAATATATACTATAACACTATTTACTATAACACTAGTATATACTATAACACTATTTACTATAACACTAGTATATGCTATAACACTATTTACTATACTACTAGTATATACTATAACACTATTTACTATATCACTAGTACATACTATAACACTATTTACTATAACACTAATATATACTATAACACTATTTACTATAACACTAGTATATACTATAACACTATTTACTATAACACTAGTATATACTATAACACTATTTACTATAACACTAGTATATACTATAACACTATTTACTATAACACTAGTATATACTATAACACTATTTACTATAACACTAGTATATACTATAACACTATTTACTATAACACTAATATATACTATAACACTATTTACTATAACACTAGTATATACTATAACACTATTTACTATAACACTAGTATATACTATAACACTTTATTATGACACTAGTATATACTATAACACTAATATATACTATAACACTATTTACTATAATACTAGTATATACTATAACACTTTATTATGACACTAGTATATACTATAACACAAAACTCAGTTTTAAAAGGTATTTAGGTAATCCCTTCCTAAAGTACCAAGACAGTAATGTAAAGAAATGAAAAAACAATACTCCATTAAAAATACAAGTCCTACATTAAAAATCCTGCTCAGAAAACATACATAGGTATTATGATTTGATGTAGATAAACTAATGCAGTAAAGGCTTGGTTTGTTGCCTCTGACTGATATATTATTCATCTTTAACTGTTATTTTAATCAATTCATACTTTTTTTAAATTAAAAAAGCCAAATTGTTTTGATTAAAGCTTTCAAATGGGAATATAGTCTGATTTATTTGGTCTTCTAAACAAGACCAACAAGACCTTTGAAGGCCATCTTTTGTTTTTAGAAACAGATGATGATTTGATGAGGTTTTAAAGTTTTATGACACAGATCAACTAATTAAGAACACAATAAACAAAAAAAAGCTTGTTATATTATCCATTGTGTCAAACTGCAGCTATCAGAAAATGTAGCAGAGGAGAAAGTAGAATAGCAGAATAAGTAGTAGAATAAAACTGCCCTACAAAAATGATCAAAATGGTCAGAAATGAGTTATAATTTCCATGACAATGTATCTTTTGTTATATGAGAATATCTAATCTCAAATGTGTGTTGTTTTAAGTAGAAATGATAGTCTTTACAGTAGTTACAAAATGCCCTAGTGAAAGTACAGTAACTGTAAAGTTAAATATGAGAATTGATCTATACAAAGAATAAGATAATATAAAATAAATAAAACTGCCACATGTCCAATAATCAACCTACACCTACCCTGCTTAGGCTGGACAACAGGATGACTTTAGAGACTTTTTCTAAGTTCTGCACTGTAGTTACTGTCTTTTTGCTTTGTATGTCAGTACACTGGAATAAAGTACTTTCTGTGGCAGTAACTCACCCATGAAGCCATTTTTAAAGTGTCCTTTAGTTCCTTGTTGATCTCATCGGTCTCGTTGTCTACGAACTTGATGGCGGTTCCGATCCTCCCGTCCTTCCACAGCCGGTTCCTCTTCCACCAGGTGATCATCATCAGGACCAGCAGCACCCAGCTGATGCTGAGGCCCAGGTACCCGGTCAGGTACACGGGGTAGAACAACACGACGGCCTGGCCGAAATAAATCAGGAACTCCATCAGGATGCGGTTCAGGGCGGCCGGGGTCAGCTCCTGGAGGTTTTCCCCGAGCCCCGCCGCCCCCGCCGGGCCGCCGGCAAGCGTCTGACCCGCGGAGGACATCGGGTCCGGCTGGAAAGGTTCCGCAGGTGTATCCCTCCGCCGCGGGCAGCAGATGTAGGTTCTGCTGCTCGTTTGTGACGGACAGTAAAGGGACGAAAAACAGTAAGTTCTGCTCCCTGTAGACCGCGGAGGCAGAAGGAGCCGCACACTTCCGTGTTTGGAACCTGTGAGGCAGGTACAGGTGAGGGAGACTACAGGTAACCCATGGGTGGAGGCTGCGTGTCACAAAAAACAGGAATTCCACCCTAAAACTTGATGTGCGTGTATGACGCAAGAGACTTGTATCCTTAGGAGATTTTAGCCCATTTTTGGGGTGTGTCGAAAAGTGTCTAAAATATACATTAGCTACTACTTGAAATGTAATATTTTAACAAATAAATTGACCAACTTCTAGATTTTGAAAACTTTTCTTGTTTTGAACTATATTTAATTTATGTACATGTATTATATAATAGACGAAGGAAAAAAGACAAACATTGTAAAAAGTAAATTTATATTTATGTGTTTTACATTTTGTGCATTGCATTTCAAAATAAAAGCCCAAATATATATATATATATATATGTGTGTGTGTGTGTGTGTGTGTGTGTGTGGGTGGATGTGTGTGTGTATAGCCTTAAAAGTCACAATTTGTGAAATAGCCCCAAAAATTTCACTATTTTTGGCAACAGATTTGATTTAGCCACTACAAAGGTAGAAAGTAAGTAAGTACTTATTTTTGTGGTACTTCTACTTTACTTATAATATTTCCATGTGATGCTCCATTACATTTATCTGACAGCTGCAGTTACTTTACAGATTAGAGGTGTGACCAGGATGTCAAGTATGCATGAGGTTGTGGTAGATCTAAAAAGGTAAAAATACAAAAATACACAATCACCAATACAATACACTACGATTGGAATATTAGTGTTTGACATTATACTATAAATTATTTGTAGATGTCTAGTATAGTCACTACTAGATACTAGTGACTAAAACACTGACCGTTGTGCAGACCTGCAGGTGGAACCAAAGAGCTCAGCTGAGATTTTCTGGCTGCACTTTGGATATCTGTGATATGATTTTGCAGTAAAACGTTTGCAGAAAGAATTGCACTAATGCTCCTTAATATAAGTATTCAGTAGTGAGAGAGGTATTTAATTCCTTCACTTAAACGCCTATTATAATAAGGAATATAATAAAGATTATAATAAGGTCAAGGTGTTAAATAAATACTGCCCCATGTTTCCCTACTTTATATCAAAGCCAGTAAAGGTGTAGATATGGAAACTTTAAATTAAATAAACCAGCCGACACATCAGTGTGCTTATGTTAAGGTTTATTTGCATTGTTTAATGGAATAGCAGTTAACTTTCAATATGACTTTCAAAACCATGTGTTTGTTCACCACGCACACACACGCACACATGATTTCCTGGAATAGACCTTTTTCAAGTCAGATACAATCATTCAATAACAATGGGGAACATTTGGTGTCTGGTTTGGAGGTGTCGTATAGAGATTAAAAAAAGAGAGAGAGAGAATAACATTCATTGGCAACTGCTTTGTATCCTACACTGAAAAACATTGTATCTTCTACCTGAATAATTCCCGGATGTAGCTTCTACCATTAACCTCCTGGTAAACATAAACTCTCTGTTTAATACTGTTAAGCCAACATTTCTTTTTGCCTGATCCTTCTAGATCCACAGAGGCAGCATGTGGCTCTGACTATATAACACTTTTATAACTGACCCACTGACGGCTGCTTGTGATATTGGATAATGATTATATTATTGCATACATCTGAACGGTTAAATAGATTGCAAAAAAAAAAATCAAAAACATGACGTAGTTAAAAGAAACAAATCAGCAAATAACATAATGTTGTAAGGCACCGTAAACAGTGAGGTTTCTGTTATCTGCCACATGATCAGGTCACTTGAATGTAATCAGGTATTCAGGGTAAGCCTGGATGTCATGGAAGATGACAAACATGTTGGGTTTGGTCATGTTGTCCACAACGCTGTCGTACTTCTGCACAGAGACTGGGCCTTTGGCCGGCGGGACGATCATGTCTTGTTTTCCCAGCGTGTAGTCTCCAGTCAGCACGCGGCACAGGTACATGCACTTCTCCCCTTGTGCGTTTGGTTTGGAGTAGGTGTTGTTGGCTGAGTAACTGGCATTCACAGCAAAGTATGTTCCATTCCCATAACAAGCAGCTGGAAACAGAAAAGCAGCAGTTACTCAGCAGTGATATATATTCTACAATTCCTTAATATTACATAGTTACCAAGTAAATAAAGAAACAAATAAGGAGTTTGCACCAATCCATGTTTTGATCATGGAACTGTTATATGGCTGTTTAATGATCGTGAATAACAGTGGCTGTATTATAATATTTATTATAAATGCTTGTAGTTAATATAAGTACAAAGACCTTCAGTTTTTGTGCAGTAAGAACTCAAAGCCAGAAACACAAACTGTTGTTTCTTCAGTGTTCTGAACATCCATTGAAATATAAAGGTGGCCTTCTTTTAACATGTAATCAAGCTGCAGCTGTTAACGAGGTCAGACTGATTCATAAAGATATAAATGACAAATTTATAATTGATTTTTTTATGTCTGTCTTAAAACAAGTCAGGTGTGTAAACAAGCTGTGAGTGAGATTCCTTGGAATGATTCCACCTATCACACTGATATATAAAGATCATCCATATGAGCTTTAATATCTTATAGAGGTTTTAGCAGTCTGAGTTAATTATATATATATATATATATATATATATATATATATATATATATAGAGAGAGAGAGAGAGAGAGAGAGATCATGTGAACTGTTCTATTGTTGCAATTTCAACAGAAAACAGTCTAATATTAATAAACTTTGAAAGAAGCAAAGGGGTCAGAGAAAACTATTTTCACACAACTGATGACACAACTGATAATCGATTAGTTGTCTGGTTCTTAAAATGGTGTTAAATATTGATCAGTTTCCTAAAGCCGAAGATGCAACCTAAAATGTTAGTTTTTTTGTCCAGACCAACAATCCACAATTCAGTTTACTATTACAGAAGACTAAAAAAACACAATCAGATTTGAGAACCTGGAACCAGAGAATTTGGACATTTAAATGTTTAAAATGATTCAAATCAAATTATCAAAATATATGGTTATTAATGTAATAGTTGGCAACTAATTGATTAATCATCTCTAAACTGGTGAGCGTCCTCCGCTACTGGACTGGAGTATTTTGTCTGAAAATGTGTTTGGATTAGTATGACATGTCCGGCAGCTGGAATTTTCCAGTATTAACTGCTGTCAAAAAATAAAGTCCAGGATAAATTCTGTTTGGCACTAAATACACTGTAACAATGAAAAATGTCTTCTCGACTCGACTAATTCGGACACTGAAGCTTCATATTAGCTTCAGATCAACTTTTAAATAGATTTTTGTAAAGGATGACTAGGTATTGGCCTCTGTTCTCTTAGACTGTAAGTGAATTATGAAAGGATCCTCTAATATCCAGTTTTAACAGGAACGGTGAGAAAAACATTTTTCAATGTTCACTTGCACCTCAATGTTGCTTCACAACAGAATTCAAGAAGTTCCTCCTTTTCCTGCCACTCAGTGATAACTCTGTAACACATTCATATGTTCTCCTCACCGTTCTTCCCTGCGTAGCTCCTGTTGAAGCCGTCTTCGTTGATGGTAGCCATCGTGGCGTGGTCGGTCCCGTGGAAGAGACGCCTCTCATTGTTCTGGTGACCGTTTCTCTGCTCCATGTCGCGCTTCTTGATCTGGATACTCTTCCATAATATCGGATTCTGGATCCTCTCGATCTGAAAAGAAGATCAAAGTATGTCTCTGTTTATGTTGATTACTTTCACTGCCATTACTGTCAAATGAAATTTTAATAGATTTGATTTAAATCATTAGGAACTGAAAATGTATCTGTATAGGATTTATTATTCTGGCTCAGCGGTTTCATGCAGGAGAACAGAAGGTCACTGACACAAACTTCCTGCTATAGTCACTTGAAAAAAAGGGTCAGTGCATTGAATGTGGAAGTACCTTAAGAACAGTGTGCTTGCATGAGACCTGGAACAGGTTCAGGACTTCGTTGTAATCTGGGGTCCCGGCCTGGACGGGGACTGTGCAACATGTGGTGTTGGGTGGCATGGGAATCCAGTTTGAAGGGAAGTCTTCACCTAGTGGCACAATAAACACATCTCATTAAAGAAATCCTGCTAAAAGCTATGAATAGCACTGGCCATTTTGTCCCATTTCAAAGGAAAGAAAAAGTCAAATTAATCAAAAAATAATCGCCCAGCCGGAGCTACAATGGATTTGCAATGCAAGCAGATTATAAAATGGTTTAAATGCTCTTTATTAGAGCTGCAACAATTAATTGATTAATCGATTAGTTGCTATTACATTAATCGCCAACTATTTTGATATTCAAATAATCAATTTGAGTCATTTTTAAGAAGAAAATGGCCAAATTCTCTGGTTCCAGCTTCTCAAATCTTAATAATTTCATTCTTTTTAGTCTTCTATAATAGTAAACTGATGATTTGTGGGTTGTTAAAAAATAAATTTTAGGTTGTATCTTCAGCTTTGGTAAACAGTGATTGCCATTTTATGAACCAAACATATAATTGATTAATCAAATCGGAATAATCATTAATTGCAGTTCTACTCTTTTCTCTTCGTTTGACAGGATACAGATGCTGAACTGCAGGAAATAAGGTCTCCATCGACCAGTGAACTACCTTTCAGTTTGTCGATCCTCCTTATGGACAGGGTGCGTCCCTGGCTGTCAGTCGCGGGTCCCTCTGGCAAAGTGACAATGAAGTCCTCCCCGTGGAATGTGATTTTTACGTCTTGCTGCTTCTTGTCCAGCGCTTGCTCCAGCTGGAAGTTGGTTTTTGAATCGAAACTGTGAAAGTGCAGGTCCTGCTGCTGATACTGCCAGTCCGCCACCGTGGCCGCCAGCTGCTCCTCCCTGGCCTGCTTCAGCATCACGTGGATCTCGTAGCTGGCCTCCAGCACGTTCTTGCTGAGCCCCTCGATAGTGAACGCAGCCTGGGCCTTCGTGCTTTCGGTCCGGATGCTCACGCCCTTGCTCTTCTGGAAGTCAACGATGCACTGGTAGTCGGCATCGGAAAAGGTGAGGATGGAGTTGTCTATGATGTTCATGCTGGTGTACTCTTTGGAGATCAGGTCGTCGATCCACTGCTTGGCGGTGTCCACCGCCACCTGGGAGTCGCCGCAGATGTGGAAGCAGGCGGGGTCCACCTCAAGAGCCTCGATAATGAAATCCTCCTCCTTCTCTGGCTTGTCAGAATTTTCGCTTGAGAACAAAGCTACAAGGACGCAATTCAGTGCTTCATGTTAGAATTTTTACATTCACGACTGGTTCAAAGCAACATAAACACCTTACCTTACTTACATTTGAGCTTGGAGCCAATTTTTCCGAACAAGCCAACTTTGACTTTTGGTTCAGGGCTTTCCCTTTGTTGCATGCTGCTGCAGAACTCTTTCAGCATGGGTGCCTGGAAGATAACTACTCGGACTGTCTTCAGGGGGCTGGGAGTGTTCTGGCTCAAGACGTCAATCACTGCGTCCAACATGGCGTCTGCCACCTGCTTCGCCTGAGCATTACCTTGACCTGAAACATAACAGAAATTACACGTTTTTTTACGATCAAGGTAAATCTCCCAGAGAGGCAATATTTAAGTCCCATGAGTGAATATATTCATTGAATTTGCTGGCAAGAGAGAGGGGGCATGCTGATGAAATTTCTACCATGCAGCTGTAGAGAAATACAATGTGGCTGCCATCTTGCATTGGGGTAAACCACAACCACAGCCTCCTAATGCATGTATCTCTATCCACAATTTAGTAATAAAAACTGGCTAAATTTGAACCTATTTTTAAGTTGTGTGGTTTGTTACAAATGTGAAAAGCAGCACAAAAGTCTGCCATTTTCTACTACTGGAATGGGTCAGAAATCTTAAATAGGATGGCGGTGGCAAAGTGCCATCTCACAAGCAAAGATGCAACATCTTTATATCTATGCAGACACCATCCACTGTTACAGCAGAAGAGTCATTTTTGAAACATGAGAGATGATGAAGACACAAAGACTCTCTTACTGGAGAACTTGATGATCTTCTGTCTTTTCTCATCTTAGACGGGTTTGTGGAGAAATCTCACCTGTGCCGATGGCAGGAAAGGAGACAGAAGTGTAGGAGTTCTTCACACACATCAGGAGAGCATCTTTCACAGCCTTGTTGATTTTTGCCGGATCATTTTGTCCAATCAGGTGTAAGATCTTCTTACACTTCAGGTTACCCGGCTGGGTCATTATGACGCCTGGATGAGGCTGCGTACCTAAAGGTAGAAATGACGGATTTAAATGGTTGAACTATAAGTGTGTGTGTGTCTTTATAATAAAATAATAAGCTTTATTTGTATAGCTCACTCTAAATCCTGATTACAAAGTCCTATTTGACAGCAAAACATAAAAGGCAAAATCCAATAAAATAAATAACATTTGAATAAAAACAAAGGACATAAAAATGATACAAATAGGATAAAATTAAAATGATAAAATCGAATAGATTATTAGATATATAGAGCAAAGAATTAAGGTACATTTTTAAAAAATGTGTATTTTTATAAAAAATTAAAGGAAGGCAGATGTGGTCTGATCTCCTCCGGCAGGTCATTCCAGTCTGGTGGGGCACTAATAGCAGAGGTTGCCCCTCATTTTAAGTCTGGATCTTGGGAACAGAGGATGTCATGTTACAATTAGTCTCTTAAGAGACTAAACAGTCTTTGATGTACTCAGGGACCTTAGAAGGGATCATTAAAATCTATTCTAAAACTCACCGGTAGCCGATGTTAAGAAAATAAAGAAAGGGGTAATGCGAGCTCTTTTTAAATTGTAAGAAAATCAAAATTCAAGTTCAAATCTTTAGGTCACACTTGTTTTCTGTGCAGTTGTGTGTCATGGTATGGACTACAGAAGTGTATAACACTGAAGAGCCATAAAAGCATAAAGGTTATATATACCCATGTTTTTGCTTTCTGCTTCAACAGCCTGGCCAGCTGCATCAAGAATAGCCTTGGACACTCCTGAAGAGGAAGAAATTGTGAATTAAATAAATATAAGAACAATTTAAATATAAAAGCCTGTGAACTAGGGATAACTTGACAGTGAAGATCATGATCACTATGAGAGGATGCATGTTGCAATAAGTGTTCTGCATAACCACTTGATCTGGTGTATGGATACGATTTGCATTGTTAAAATATTTCAGTTCTTGCTCTTATATACCTGACTTTAGAGTGAACGTTTCATTGGAGGAGTTCACAATTACATCGGTGGTCTCCTTCGTGATGTCTCCTGTAACCACCTGTATAGTCACACCTCCCATCTGGGTCTCATGCATCGTTGAGCTGGAGACGATTTTAGAAAAGGGACCTTGATGCAGGAGACAGGAAATCAACAGAACAGGCCAGAGTTAACAGAACAGGCCTTTTTCCATGGAGCCCCATTGTAGGTATAAGATTCACAGGGATCATGTGATGTGATGTAATATAGTTTACAAAACTATACTACAAAATTCCCATATACACTAGTTTTAAGCTGTAGAAAGTGATTTGGGGGTTTAGTTACTCTTTAATATGTGTTTTTTACTGCTGCCCAAGCTATTTGAACATGAATGACAGTATTTTTCCATTCGTAATGTGAATTTATCATTAGCCTGTAGGAAAACTGTTGATTTTGTCTGTGCAGATGTCTTAATACAACAAAGCACAAAATGTCCCAACACTTTTTTTTTACCTATCATGGGGGGCACTTGATCAGCTGGGGCACTGACGGTACTGGGGAACTTCTTCTTCATTTGATCACTAAAAGCCTGCAGACAACAGAGATTATGCCACCACTATCACCAAAATACACAGAATCACTCAGCATAGCATAGCCTCTGATTATTTTGTCAGCTTCATTACACTGTAAAATTTTCATTCAGCGCCCTGAATATGAAAGTGCGACAAAGCTTTTTTCCCCCCTTTCTTTCTTTACCTGTGCAGTTTGTGTATCTGCTGGGTAGATGACAATCATGACCTTCTTCAGGTGCTTAGGTTGTTTCTTACTGCTGAACGCTATGATTTCATCAAACATTAACGAGGCTGCAAAATCTTTTGGGAAACCCAGGTTTCCAGTGCCGATGGCAGGGAAGGATATGGAGGTCAGACCGGTGTCCTCTGCTTTGCCCAAGCAGTCCTTAAAAATGCCAGTCAGTATCTGTAAGGCATGGAAGAATTTATTATACAGGTACAAGATACTGAAAGTTTACACTGCTGCTAGTAGTCCTGCTTCTCTGATATAACAACAAATAGGTCCTTGTCCTAAGACCTCAAGCAGACAGAATATCTCAAAGCAATGTGTTTTATTAGAAATGCAGTGGCAAAAATATTGTTTTATTTTCGATTTGAAAGATAAAGATAAGAAATAACAAATACCACATAACTAAAAACTTCACCTTTTCAGCTGTGCCTTGTCCGTTGTCCCAGTGAGGTGCAGCTGCATGAAACACTTGTTTGCTCTTTAGATTGCAGCCGTCAGTAACAATGATCTCACCGATGGTTGCGACTGAATTTTCTGCATGTACCAACTGCTGAAGTTTGGGTCCAGCCGCACCCAAGATGGCGCTTGAAACTGCTCCTCTGTTCAGCACAAGGTCTTCAAACACGGTATTCACAATGATCTCCGTCTAGAATACATTAATAGGATGTTAATAGTTGCATGTTTTTCATGTTTAAAACATAGAACGGTCAAAAATCAACAGTGCTAAACCACTTTATCTAAACAGAATTAGTTAAAACCAGACCATTGCAGATAGCAACGTCGTACACAAGGATCCATAAAGTCTATTCAAAATACTATAGTATGCATACCAGGCCAGTAGTTGGCAGTGTAACTTTCCAACTCAAAACCACTGAATTTCATCACGCATGTCTACCAATACTTCTGTGTGCCTTGTCCAGAAACATCTTATGATTCCCTGCCTCTCTGGACATATGGGTGGACTAAGATATGGTTGGATGCAATTAATCAATCTCTATTAATCACACATCTCACCGCAAATCAGCCCTTTGTTGAATGAGCATTGATAAATAGATTAAAGTATATATAAGTAAGTAGGAATAGCTCGATTCCAATTGCATTATCTGGGTGTATTAGTCTGACTTTGCTTGTTTGATTTCAGCTGACCTAACATGTTTACATAAAACACTTGTACTGGTACTTTAAAAGTCCAGCTTTACTTGGACTATAATCAATAATTTGATTTTTTAAGGTGTCGTGTAAACCTACTGATTGTTGTGGCTTACACTGAAAACGTCATGCATGAAGTGGAGTGATGTTGTCATTAATTTAACAATTATTGTGTCTTGCCAGAGCTTTATATCAAAAAATTCCACCCTAGAGCCTGGTCAAAGATTACATCTTCAAGACCATGCATGTAAACTAAAGGGTCAAGCACAAAAGAAAACTTCCTTTTTTGTGCTGAAAATATTGCTGTATAAATGAGGCCCCAACAATAGTCCTGGAAAAATGTTAAACACTTAAACTACTTGTTTTCTCTTAGTGAGGAAGGTAAATAGATAAAAATTACCGTGGTTTCCTCGATATTTCCTTTCATCAAAGTGACACTCATGCCCTCTTTGGTCATCACTTCACCCAGACAGTTTGGGTCAGACCCAACCGGCCTCATAGGTGAAACTTTGATAGCTTGGGGAGGAGTTTGCCGAGGAGGAACAATACCATGATCTCCAAATTCCTGTCTGACAGCTGCTTCCATAGCTTGAACAGTGCTGTTGTCATTGTTCACCAGATGTATTTTCGTCAGAGTGTTGTCATCGTATTTGTCCTCACAGTGTTCCTTCACTGCTTTTATCATGGTGATGGCACACAGTGGGAGAGGGAAGCCCTGATTCCTGCTGATGGCGGGCAGAGCAATAGAGTCGCAGTCGTGCTTCTCAGCCAGGTCTAAGCTTCCTTTAACGGCTCGTTTCAGTTGTGCCAGAGCCTTCTGTGGTTTGGCCGGATCAAAGTTGGGCCCCACTGCATGGATGATGTTTTGGCAGCAAAGCCGGCCCCCTGCACCAGTTATGACTGTGTCTCCTGGCCTCAGTGGTCCAGTCAAGTTGATTATCTGGTCACATTCATCCTGTAACTGTGGGCCAGCAGCTCTCAGAAGTGCTCCTGCAAGGCCCCCACTATGTTTCAAGTTCGGGTTTGAAGCATTGACAACTGCATGCACAGGGTAAGTGCACATATCCCCTTTGCAAACAGCAATCTCCACTCCATCAGATGTCTGAATTTGGTACATGATTGTTGGTTCGTCATCATCGTCGTCATCATCATCTTCATCAACCAGCTGGACCAGGCATCCGGTTTCACTCAGGAGTGAGTTCACATACATGGCTTCTTTGTCCTTGAAGAACTCCCTCAATCCAGGTTTGGAGATTTTTAAAATTTCAAAGAAGAAAGAAGAGATGAAATCTTCGATTAAAGTTTTGCATTCTGCGACATTGACTCTAGAACCACACAGACAAATGGCCTCTTTTTTATAAGACACCACCACTTTGTCTGCCACTTCCTCCAACCATGATGTGTTGTGTTTTTTGATGTACTCAATGATGGAGTTAGGCTTGATCACAACAATGTCTTCAACCTGAGTGTTTTGCTTTAGGTAGTCATCAAGTTTACGGCCAACTCTTGTGACGACATCCCGGTGGCCAGACACTACCACTTGTTGGTCTTTTGTCTGAATCCGGATTTTCCTGCTCAACTCATTGTTGGCATTCTCTAACTGACTGATCAGATGTTGCCACTCTGGCTTCTCCAGGACATTACTATCTTCAACATCAATGTATTGAGATATTAGCAGATGTCCCAAAAGATCTGCAGCATCGTTGAGATCACTGTCAGACACAGCAAGGAGTTGGACTCTTTGTGCATTTATTTCAAATGCTGCATTGATTTTATTAGATGTGAGGAGAGCATTTGTAAGTTCCTCTTGCTCTTCGTCCTTCAACATGTCCAGCACAAAGTTATCCATTTCTAACTTCTGTCGTTTTAGTGTAAGCATCTGATCATATATAATGTTTTTTGCCGCCAAAATCTCTTCCCCTAAACCAGTTACTATCAAATCCGGACTCTCTTCTCTAAGTGAAATTTGGAGTTCTGGGTAAACCTGTTGCAGCTTATCCTGAAGACCATCTTGACACAGGATGTGGAAAAGAGATGGTGACACTTTGATGTCTTGGGTTATGCTTGATTTCTTCCTCTGATAATTTTTGAGGATCTCATTTACAACTTCACGTAGAGTTCGCTCCAGAGCGTTGACATCATCCGCAGGGCCAGCCACTGACAGTATACCACTGTCTTTATCAGCCACAACAATCACTTCCTCATCAAGTAGTATCTCACTGACCTTTTCCTCAGACTCCTCCCATACCTCTGACTCCAGATGCAATTGCAGGGATTTGAATTTGGATACAGCTTGTGCAAAGGCTGAAGTTACAGTGTCTGCCCACTCTTCAATGAGGGTTTTGGCATCCTTTTGGTGTAGTAAATCAGAATCAGGGTTCAGGTACACAGTAGGTTGTTGGAGGTTTACATTGCAGAAGTATTTTTCCATGTCAGTAAGAATGGTCTCTGCAGCTGATGGGTTTTCATCTAGGTATCTCCAGACAGCTTCATCGATGGTTTCAGATATGGCAGCAGGTAGTTTTAATAAAGGCTTGTCTTCCCCGTAGAGAGCTGTTCCCAGTGATTTATAGAACGGATACACTTTTATCTGTTCCTTTTTTATGTAATGCTTCTTCTTCATGATTTTCTCAACAGCTATGGGAAAAAAAAACATTTAAAGTCAAATATTACATCAATTGTCACAATGTCCATAATACACGTAAAGTTAATGTGATGTAGGGGTGTCACAATTCCACAAATTCATAGTCAGTACCAATTATGGCTGCACAATAAACTGTATCATTTTAGACATCAGATTATCATTGCGATGTGAGTGTCAGATACATCTCAGGATGTCAAGTAGACAAAATAACTCGTTACAATTCTTTTGCTGCTTGCTAGAAGAGGAAAACTCTTAAGGTCTCATGTCAGGGGTAATTCAGTGAGTGACATGCAGGTTCTAGGTGGACAGCAAACCTGCACGCTGTAGTTGACAAGTTGACAGCATAACTAGTTACAGTAAGGGTGAATTCCGGAGCAAAAAGGGCTAAGAAAGGGCTAAGGTTTGAGCAGTTGTGTTTACGGTGGATCACTTATGAAGCAAGAGAAACTTAGAATAGGACAAGAATGGACAAAATGTGTTCAATGTATAACAACTTCTTGCTTGATGGCGAAACACTGACTGAAATTCACCACCTCGTCATGGCCATATCCTTCATTGAAAACTCACCATTTCAGTGTATTGGCACAGAAACAATTTAAAGTTCTGATCAATTCTCTAGGAGGACTTCGATAAAGTACAAAGCCTGTAAACGGTCAATTCAACATAGCGGACTATGTGTCCAGGAGAATTTTTTGTCCGTCTTCACCTGATACATATATGTAGCAAGTTCCATTAATTTATGCCAAAGTTAAAAGTGGGGGTATTGACTTTAAAAGTTATTTCCTGTTCCAGTAGGGAGCACTCTGAGTCAAAATGGTTGTGCATGGTCGATGCATCGTCATGGCAACCAGGAATAATGTTTGATAACTTCTCATCTCCAATGTTTGATTCTGACTAAATCTGGAGTTGATTAAATTTCTAGGACTAGTTACAACAAATATGTGTAAAAAATAGTGATGAATCAATCATTTCATTCAAGATGGCCGACTTCTTGTGGGTGTCTGGGTATTGGTCCAAAAGACTTTTCAGTGCTTCTTGACATGCTGTACATGTGTGGTGAATTGTGTTTGTCTCTGAATATGGGGAGAGGAGTCCAATTTTATTAGTTTGCCATTATATGTCTAATTTTTCACCAGGGGGAGAATGCCACCGTACTCCCAACTAGATTTGGCAGAAGCTTGTATCATTGTTGATTGGCTGGATCTTATCTGTCAAGGCAAGTAATCTCACCCATTAAAATCACTTGGCATGGAGAGATGTCCAGACTGATATGAGAGTAAACAGAAATGTGATCTAATGTGATCAGGATGGTTTTAACCAGGCTAGCGGTTGTGCATGAGAGCCTTCCTACTCAAACGACTTCAATAGAAAGACAGACAATGAAGCACAAACATCTGATGTTGAAGCGTGTTTGGATCAGGTTTGGATGTACCGCATCGTGTCAACAAAGACCAGCATGGGGCCAATCAATTATTTATTCACAGCTGCACATGCCAGCCACAAAACTACACTACGTGGTGTTACACCATATGAGAATGGTTCCATTAACTAATTGTATACCATTAAAGCTAAAGCAAGGATGTTTTGCAAACATAAAAAAGACTTTTCTTCAATTTCTATATTTTCTTCATTTTGCAAATGTATATAACGCAGGGGAAAGAAATATCACAATGTGAGTTTTTTCCTTGTTGTTTTGACATCCCTAATTTGATGGTTGTTTTACTTGTACATTCACACATTATTGTTTAATACTGTATAATTTGTACCTGTAAAGTCTTTAAAGTTGATGATAGCAGACTCTTCCGCTGCATTGAGAATGATGTTTTCCACATCTCCACCCGCATTTTCAAAATAGAGGCGGAGGAAATCTTCGCTGAAATTTCTAATTTCTTCAACGATAACCTGGTCTGTGATCTCAAGAGGCTGGACTGATAATCCCTTCTTCTTGAATGTCCTGTTTTGGGGGCATTTTGTCAGAAATTCTGTGTTTTCTGTGTGACAAGAGATAAAAAGACATTAGTTAGACATAAGTTAGGCATTATTCCATTCATAAAATTACAAATGGCTTACAGTAAGAATTTTACAACAACTAATTCAGGGTGAGGACAACTCACCAGTGCAGGGATCAGGTTTCTCACCATTTGTAGAAATTATTTATTAGTGTAGTTTATCAGAGTTATGTCAAGGCTAGAATTTCATGTTCAATACAATTCAATGTTTGCTGGTCCTATCAGTTGTCTTAATATGTAATTTTGTAACAAATGTTGAGATCATACAGTCTACAAATGAGCACCTTTCCCAGTCTGGAAAGTCACCACAGCAGAGGAGATGATAGGAATGATTTCCAGAGTGAAGCACTGAGAATTAGTTGGAGAGTCAGGATCAATATTCATAACATTCTCCACCAGCATCTCCAAAAACTCTTGGCTCAGCTTCTCTGTAACATTTCCTAAAACAGCCGACTTGGAGCATGGCTCTTCTTCTGCAGCCTCTTCGTCTTTGTCTTGTGCTTCCTTCACTGCTTCAGCAGCTCTCGACTCTTTGTTTACAGCAGCATCCGCTATTAATGAGACATGAAGGTTGAGTAATGGGACATACAACATGATTTAACACTAAATAACAGTCAATATTGAATAAAAGTGTTGGAACAGTGTTGGAAGTTTTTACTCAAGATCCTTTACTTAAGTAAAAGTAGATATATGTAGCCAAGTAAAATTACAGAACTATTATCAGCTAAATGTACTTAAAGTATTGGTGATATTTGAGAAAGAGAAAGAGAGACAGTGTGAGAGAAAGAGAATCAAAGAGTCTGTGAAGGTAATGAAAATAAAACTGAGCTCTTATGTACCTAAATTCTGTTTCATTCTGTTTAAAACCAGTATAAAATATCCATTCTTCTTCTCCAATTTCCATTGACAGTTGAATCCCGAATCCAGTCACTAACTTTCTTGATTGTGAATAATAAAAGCATTTAAAGCGTCAAAAAAGAGCATCTCATAGTGAATAAAAGCATTTAAAGGTAGCTTCAACACAAGCTTCTTGTGGTGGGAAGGAAATGAAAATCAGTCTGGCAAACTTCCAGAGTCAATAATGAAGATGTTTTTCCAGTTAAACTACTGTCTAAGTCAGTGTGGTACCTCCCTACATGCCTTCACAGCATTAACCATCACAAATAACTTTCTACACTGCCAAAGTGCTCGATGAGAACATTTACTAACCCTGATTTAAGTTGCAATAATGTGTGTTTGACAGAAGACACAGGTAAACACAGGTTTTTGTACAATACTAATATCAGAAATAATATCCAGGTTGTGGCTTAGGTAGAAGAACTAAACTTTCTGAACCTATATGAAATTTGAAAGTTAGTGTTATATTATCAATTTCATCAGATTATCAGAATCAATATTATCAGACTTATTTTGTTATGTTAACTGTTTCTAAAGCATATGGAAAGAAAATCTTTGGATGAATTTGGAACGATTAACCTGAACAAATGAAGCACAACTATTTGTATAACACGTGACAAAGTTGTTTTCGGTTTAAAATGTCTTTCAGCACTCAATCGAAGTTTGAAAGCATCATGAATACAAAGATTGTATAATATCCCTGACTGGTTTTCATCCAAGTTATTTCTAAGTGCCTTAATTTGTGGGGAAATTGGATTCTTCTTTTCATCACAGCCTTTGAAAACTAATATGTTCCCCCTTTTTTCAGATTTCTCCCCGTTTTTTATAAACTCAATGTCAATGATTTCAATTTCAGTCTCTTCGTCCAAATAATTCAGTAGAGGCCAGTCAACAGTTTCTTTGGACAATACCTAAAACATTGTCTATAATAAACCTGTATGCAGGCCATTTTTTTTAATCATACTCATTTCACAAATTATATATTAGATATCAATATTTTCTAAAAGCGTTTCTTTAATATGCATTATTCAATGTACAAAATACAATGGGAAAATGGACACAACTGTGCCTAGTGACAAGACCTGTTTGTGTATTTGTGTGTGTGTTTCGAGACTGTCCAGAAAGATACCGTGACATTTTATTTGTTATGAACAAACGTCACTGTTTCAGAGAGAAACATATTTTCGGTTTAAAACAGAACTTACGTTTCTTCTTGAGATCACCAGATTGAGTTTCCTACACAGGGTGAAAAAAAAAAAAGATTTCAGTCACTTGTTTTGGATTACTATGGCATTTCATATAACCAGATTCACATGGCACAGTACCCTAAACAGTGGTGGACAAAATAAAAGTATTATTCCACTAGTTTTAATCAATAAATTAATGTGGGAGCATCTTGATGTTTTAGTTTATCAATGTAGAGTCAATTTGAGATACTTTGTGTAGTTTAATTGTAAAGGTGCTGTATAATAATATTTGAAATCTTTCAAATTTAAATAGAAATTAAATAATAGAATATTAAAGTACATTAATTTATGTTGCATTTTAAAATCTGCATCTATAAAGTACAATATTTCCCTCTGAAATGTAGTTAAGTTAGCAGTGCATGGAAATACTCAGGAACAAGTACCTCAAACTTGTATTTAAGTACAGAAAATCTTTCCATTTACTGTCAGTGTTTTTCCTCCTAGTTTGGCCAATTTCATCAACTCATTACTTTTGTAACTCGTCTCATGACTGGTAAACTCAGCTGTATGACCACAGAAAGAGAAACTCTTCACTTTTACAGGTCGTCACACTCTAAGTAGGGCAAAGGTTAAAGTCTGGTAGAGATCATTGGAGGTGCTAGAATATTCAGTATAAAGAGCATGACCGGAGTGTAGAAATACTATTGTGTATAAGAGTTTAGTTCATGTTTTAGTTTATTATTTGCACATTCAAATAATTCTTTGTCCACTGGGGTTTTTGCTGCTCTGCTCTGTCCAGCTATTTGGTCAACATGAGTTGTTTTTGAACGTGTTTTATAAATAGATTTGATTTGATTTGACCTGATTTACTTTGAGGCTTCAAACACCATTAATGAAAAACACACTCATGTGGTTCCTCAAACAGACGCGTCTTTAGAAGCTGCTGACAGCTTCTGCTGCACAGTTTTAAACCGCTTTTTGCAGGGGTGGAAAGAATAAAGTACATTTATCAAGTACGATTGTTTTCCTTTATTAAGCACAATTTGGAGGTACTTGTACTGGTACTTAAGTTTTTCCATGTAGATGCTACTTTACACTCCACTACATTTATCTGACAGCTGGGGTTACTTTTCAGATGAAGATTTTAATATTTTACATCAAATTAATATACTTTACACACACACACCACCCCCATTATAACACCACTACACAACACTTTCTCCTTCTGATGGTGATTTTATTCTTTTTTATTGTATAATAAGAAGAAAAATACTTGTGTTTTGTGTAAGCTCCTAGATGGCTTAATTTCCCTTTCATATTCAACTATCTATATAATCTATTAAATATTCTATTATCTCTACTAAATTGTTGCTGTTTTCCTTTTTAAATGTTCACTTTGTGTGAAAGCTGTCAAACTTTATGATGCAGTACATTTAATACAACGCATCTCTATTGATAAAGTTAAACATTAAATGCTCTTGCATGTATTTAGTGATTAAAACAAGTTGTATAATAAAACACAGTCTGCATAATTGTAATACTTTTTTAGATGACAGTATCTCTACTTTTACTCAAGTAGGTACTTTGTCCATTGCTGTTATTTGTACTTTATGTAAACTTACCTGCTTTGATTTGTTATCTGTAGGTAAGAAAACTTTCATCTTCAACACGCCATTCTCTAAATTGATCTGATGCGCCTCCTTCCCCAAAACATTCTGCTGGTCTATGAGGAAACAGAACAGAATCTGTGTCATCACTTAAAACCACCAGACTCATCAACATCTCCTTCCTACCTGTACTTTCAATCAACACACAGTGTTTACAGTATTCTGTTATTATTATTTTTTTAATCTGTGCATTATTGTGGACTGTGCAATACAAGAATGGATGATTGATGTAAGATGTCTGATCTGTCATGTGTTCATCATTGTGTATTTCATTGTATTCTGAATACAATGGAGGCTTTCGATTCTATTCTACTTCCATAAAAGTAAAAAAACAGCTTTGATTGGTTGCTTCATGTCATCGTGGACATCCCCCTGCTGCTCAGATACAGAAGTTACTGTTTCACTGCAGTAAACCACTTTCAATGCCATATTTATTTAGTTTATTCTAATAAATCCTGTTCATGCTTGTAATTACATATATATTTTAGTATTTTATATACATTTATATTGTTATCTGTACTTTCTTGCCTTGTTTTCTTCTGCTGTTTTAACTTGTACACTTGAGTTGAAGATGTAACGAAAAACTATTTCCTGTTGGGGATGATTTAATGTTCAAATGCCGTTCCAATAATGTTAATTCGAACACTAAATACTAACCGAGACGTGTTATTGCCACTATGAGATTTGTATTAGTTAAGCTAACAGATTGTATATCGTTCTTCATAAAACACTCCCACGATGTTCCAAAAAAAAGCGGAACATAATCAGTGCACCATTGGACGTGTGTTCATAGAGGACTGATCTGTCAGAACGGGGGTTATTTTTCCTTTAATGACACACGTGAAAACGTGGTAGAAGTCACCAGAATGTGTTCCTGTAGTTTATTGATGTCCAGCCGTAAGGAGCCGCGGCTCTACTCACCCTCCTCCGTGCGGAAGCGCAGCACCGCGGTCCTGCTGCCGTTCTCATAGTCCACCTCGCAGTCTCCTCCGTTGGACTTTTTACTCTGGAAATATTTCACCAGTTTGATTTTCAGCCTCGGTGTTTTGGTTTCTTCGAGCTCGACGTGCAGTGGAAAGGCGTACGCTTCCGCCATCGCTGCCGCTGCTGTGAGGGACTAGCCGAACCACGACCCTCCACTTAGTTTCACTTTTGATTCCGGAGAAATGAACCGCCGCTCGGCTTGTTGTTGTTTGTTGTTGTTGTTGTTGTCGTCGTCTGGAGCCTCTGCGGAGGGCTGTCACAGTTAAAGACAGAACAAGACAGTCAGGAGTCTGTATGAGGCGAACATCAGATTAAAAGCTGGCAGCTTTCCTGGTTAACAGCGGCTCCGCTCGGCTCTTTCACTTTCGGCTCTTCTCGGAACTTTCCAGCTGAAAAACAGGTGAGTAACGACTCCACATAGAAACGCAGCATTCTGTCTAAAAGTCCGGCGGAGTTATATCGTACTTTTATCTTTTTAATGAAGTGCAGCGTCAGGAACTCTGTGTCCCGACGTCTTGAAGATTCCAACTTAACACGAGCGGTTTGTTTTTTTATCGAAATGGCGGTTAATTAATTAATGCACGTGCGTAAAAGTATTTTGGTAAACATATCGCAAGTCGTTATTTTATTTCTATTAATGAGCCAGGTTAGTCTGCATGATAGAAAGCCGCAGTGGTGGAAAGTAACTAAGTACAAGTACTCAAGTACTGGACTTCAGCTTTGAGCTGCTCCACAGCGCCCCCACCTCTGGTTCACTGTGCCTCAGGTGAGACCCGGAACTACACGTCCGAAGCAGGCGTTTATGGGAGAAATCGGAGGCACACGCGAGATAAAACACACTTTTATTGCAAAAAAGACAATATTAAGACACCGAATGCGCCTTAAGCTTGGACAACCACTGTAACTTTAAGGTAACGTCTGTTGTTTTCTGGTTGGTACATGTGGAATTTCATTTTAGGGGCAAATGTTAAGACTCTCCGGAGTGGGGAGGAGGTAGAAGAAGTACTAGGATACTTTAGTGGAGTAAAAGCAGAAATACTGTCTAAAAATAATATACTCAATAACAATATAAAATAAAAGTCGAATTGAAACTGAAGCATTATCAGCAACGTACTAAAAGTATCAAAAGTAAAAGTACTTGTTTTTAATGACTAAATACACGTGAGCAGTTTAGTGTTTTAGTTTATCAATTTGGAGCCAATTTGAGATACTTCAGATTAGTAGTAAAATGACTGAATCGTAATATTTGGCACATTTCATACAAAGTGCAAACTTGAAAAAGAAAAGATTTAGACAATTTATTCAAATATAAATGATATAATATTTAAGTATATTATTTTAATTATTTTATGTAAAATGTATTTAAATCTGCATTTGAAAAGTAACTAAAGCTGGCATAATGATAAATGTAGTGAAGTACAATGTACAATATTTCCTTATTAAATGTACTGAAGTATAAAGTAGCCTATTATATAAAAACCCAAGTAAAGTAATTGTACTAAGTGCTGAGTAAATGTACTAAAATACTTTTCAGCTGATGCCCTCTGAGCCAGTCTAGAAGAATCTGGCTGCAGAGTGTTGTAAGTGGGCGTGGCTTCGATCAGGAGTGAAGAATTGGATGTGCTTGGAGAGAAATCCACCTGACTCTTCTGAATCGAGTCACTCTTTATTTTATATTTATTTATTATTTTTTATGTTTTATTTATTTATTTTTTATTTATATTTGTTACAAATATATTTAGGGGCGACACAGTGGCGCGGGGGTTAGCGCTGTTGCCTCACAGCAAGAAGGTCGCAGGTTCAAGACCTCCTTGGGTCCTGGGTCTGGGACCTTTCTGTGTGGAGGTTGTATGTTCTCCCTGTGTCTGTGTGGGTTTTCACCAGGTACTCCGGCTTCCTCCCACAGTCCAAAAACATGCTGATGTTAATTGGCGACTCTAAATTGCCCGTAGGTGTGAGTGAATGGTGTGTGTGCCCCATGATTGGCTGGCGACCATCTGGAGTGTCTCTCGCCGTAATGCGCTGGGATTGGCTCCAGCAGACCCCTGCGACCCTAATGAGGAATAAGCAGGTATAGAAGATGACTGACTGACAAACATATTTAACCCATCTTATTATATTACCAGATAATATTAAAGTCTACCCATAAAATATGTCAGGGTGGCATCTTAGGCCACAGTCTGGTCTGGTAGCATGACTGGTCATGTAGCATAGGCATGTCTCATTTTTGACCTGTCTTGTGGGCGTGTCTTTAGAATTGAGCGTCTCTTTAGTCTTGCAGTGGCCGTGTCTTTAATGTTGCAGGACAGATTCTTCATGGATAGACTGCAGGGAGGAGTTTTCAGTCGTCCCTATGACCTTTGCTGCTCTCTGCACCAGACCAGATTAAGTTTAGATTTCACATGGACAGAGGGATCGCCAAACCACGCTGACATGATACTCTCCAACACAGCCTGACAAAATAAAAACAGAAGCTTCTGATCAACCCCAAAGGCCCTGAGTCTATGTAGGAGGTCTAGTCACAACATGTCAGCGTGGACTTGCCACTTATATAGCGCATCCAAGTGAATGCTCAGATATCTGTAAGAACTGACCTGACTGTTTTTTGTGATTTTCATATATTTTTCAGAAAACAAAACTTGTCACACAGAGAACTTTATACAGCAGCATATCTCAGTCTCCATGGCAACCAGGATGTGGGAGACAGGTTGATGATTCCATGTGATGCATTCCTAAGGACTTGAACCTTTGTCGCACAGCCATCTTATTGTTGCCGTTTTTATTGTACGTTGTTTTGAGAACAGCCTGGCCTGGAAGCTGCCCTGTGTCTGATTCTGCAGTTTACTGAGTGTCTTTGCGAAAACATTTAATGAAGTAATAGGTGTGATTCTTAAAGTATTATTGATAAATTATTTGAGGTTTGTAATACAGAATAAATGGATAAAATATTCATAGAAATAAAGATTTAAGAATATTTCGAACAGTGATCATGAATTGTGAGAAAAGTGGGGATTGGTCACATCAACATCGCTTCAGTTTTCCTAACATTAAATATGAGATGATGGGTGCCATACCACTGAAGAAAAGACTGAGAGGGTGTTGTTGACTCTGAAAAGCTGTGATCTATTAGTTTAAAAAAAGTAAAATCAAATTTATTCATTAGCATAACACTAATGTCAAAGCCCTCATTGAGACCTCAAGGTTGTAGAGTTTCTAGTGTGTGAATCCAATAATGTTCTCTCTAGAAAAAACTACCTGTAAGGAAAGAAGGGCAGGTGTCAATGTAATTAACATCTTTTCATCTAATGGAAATTGTGTGTTCAGTAATTCTTTGTTTTAAGGGGTAAAAAGTTTTAGAATATAGATTTTATCATTTTAACAACTAGTCCTACACAAAATGTTTTACTGCATGTGATTATAACTGAAAGCTTGCTATAGATTTATCATTTTTGCACAGCTTTGAGTATGTGAATGCTGCTCCTTTCTTCTACTTGGATACTTTTCAGTTCCAGTGCTTCAACTGATTTATTACGGTTGAACACGGGTACTATTTAATAGATATACATAATAATTAATAATAACAATAAAACGTGTCTACTTTAAATTGAATACCTTTTCAAATGGTTTAACAATTCAACAAATAATCATTAAATAAAGGAAAGTCCATTTATCATCTTCATCATCAATTATCATTTTGGACACTGTCTGAAGTCTCCCTCTACTGGAATAAAAAAAAAACAACAACTGTTATATCTGGTATATTATTGCTGCAGGTCATCTGAAGGCTAATCAAGTTCATAGAAAGTTAATAATTAAATACTATTAATTTGTTATTATTATTAAATATATTTAAATAAGTATTTCTGAAGTTACAAAAAGCCAACATGGCCACTGTACCATCAAAAACAAAGTGTAATGTGTGACAGGATCAAGGAGCAGTTACACATTAACTGCTATGGAATAGAATTAGATAATAAAATAATTAACAACCATAATCTGTACTTTCACTACTGTTTTAATAAACACTGACAATCATCTCCCCTCTGACGGAAACCCAAAGCAGCCATGTTTGTAATTGTTTTTTAAGGACATTTTTGGAAGTTGGTGCATTTATTTTAAACATCAGTGTCATACTTTACTCACACAAAGTCTTTCCACAGGTCTGTTTCTGAACCATGAACAGCAAGTTAGATTTCCCTCTTCACGGGCCGTCCCTCAACATTGTAAAACAGAGTGGACCGGCACTGAGTGACGTCATTCAGTGTAAATTCGGATGTGTGGCGTCCTTTGAAGGCCTGAAGTTTGAGAAGGAACAGAGCGTCTCGCGTCACAAAAGGCACACGGTGAACCCGGAGAAGAGGTTCGAGGCGACGCTCTTGCCCAACATTCAGCTGTCTGTGTGGAAGGCCGATCTCACCAACTTCCAGGCGGTTGCCGTAGTAAATGCCGCCAACAACCACCTGCAGCACGGCGGCGGCCTCGCTCTGGCCCTGTCGATGGCCGGCGGGCCACAGATCCAAAAAGAGAGCGACGACTACGTCCACAGGTACGGTCAGCTGAAGACGGGGGACGCCATCGTCACCGGCGCCGGTTCACTCCCTGGAGTCCAGAAGATCATCCACGCCGTGGGCCCGTGCCTGTCAAGATACGCCGGGAAATCTGACATCCGGAATGCAACGTCACTTTTGGAGCAGACCATCAAGAGCATCCTGGACCGGGTTAAAGAAAACCGCATGCAGTCTGTCGCCATCCCCGCCATCAGCTCCGGATTGTTCAACTTCCCCCTGCCGCTGTGCGCAGACACCATCGTAAAAACTGTCAAGCACTACTATGAAAACTCTTCCAAACTGTCACATTATCCTCAAGACATCTTCCTGGTGAACAACGATGAGCCTTCAGTCAGAGAGATGCAGAGAGCCTGCCAGCAAACACTGATGAGCTACAGCCAAGCAGCTGCCTCATCTGCATCATCTCATGTTGCCAGACTGGGAAGCATCAACCTGACACTGAAGAGGGGGCAAATCGAGGAGCAGCAGGTAGTAAACTTATGGGTCACCACTATTTATTGAAGCCATTATGTAATTATTTTATAGAATATGACTGTCTGCATGTAGGAATTTTCCATGTAAAACAGTTAGCAGACGCTCCATGTTATATATATATTTTTTTGTAATTTTTTTATTGCCAGGTTGAACTAAGGCGATTCGCCTAAAAATAAATTCATCCATGTCACCTGTTCAAGAGTAAAAGAAAACCAGCAGCACTTAGCACTCATTATAATGCAAAACATATTTTTAAAAGCAATTGAAAAAAATTTTGTGTTTTCCATAAAAAGTCACACTTTTATTTAACACAATGAGTTGTAAAATTAATAAAAAATTGTATTACATTATCTTCATTGAGAAAACAGCGCTTCTCTTTCAAAAATAAGGACATTTCTAAGTGACCTTAAACTTTTGAACAGTAGTGTATATAGTATAGTTTTTTTTAGATTTTTCAATTTGAAAAAGAAGAAAACATATATTAAAAGCATTCTGAGAGCACAGACCTCCACCAAGCATAGTGTATATATTTGGTTTCTAAATGTACTGGTGCTAATTATTGGAATCACTGAGGGGATCCTAATGATTTCATTTTGTCTGTTTGTTTTTGGTTTTTAAATTTTATTTATTATTATAACAGCTGTGGCGCCACATCATTATATTGTTATTTAAATGTAAATGTATTATTTGCCTGTGATTCAGCCATTTCAGAAATAGTAGGAATGTAAGGAAATTTGCCTTGCATCCCCAATCTGCTTGTATGAACGATTATTTTCCAGTTAAACTGTTAACTTTTTTGGTACGTCTTAAGCTGTTGTTCTGATCCTGTTCACCTTCTTTTGTCTCTCAGACAGATGTCATCGTCAACACTGTGTCTCCAGACCGAAACTTAAACACCGGTCAAATCTCCGCCGCTTTACTGCAGAAAGCTGGTTCTGGAATGCAGGCAGAGATGTACAACTATACGCCAGGATATCACAGAGTCATTCCCACAAAAAGTTACGGGCTGCGCTGCAAAGAGGTGTATCACACTAGCTGCATTTTTAAGAACGCTAAAGATGCTCATAAGGTACAGTATGAGTTTAACAGGTATATGGCATTAAAAGAGAGAGTGACACTTTCACCTCAACCAATACACGATTATATTTCCAAAAGTAACTGAAATACAAATGAATAACAGTTGCATCTTATTTGATTAATGTTTATTTACATGTTACTTTATTGTACATTCAGGTAAAGACAAATGTTTATGGTTTAAATACACACAACAAAATTAAGTTAAGAGTAAGGTAAATATGTGAGCGGTGTGGCTCTTCGTAGATGATCTGGATACTAATGCATATGCAGTTTATTTATTTATTTATTTATTTATTTATTTTTGTTTACCAGATAAACATTTAAGATTAGAATCAAGCCAAGAAGGAAACATGTGAACATGTGTTTAAAAATAATACAATACAAATGAACTAATTTGGGTCATTAAATTCAAGATAATAATTAGCTGAAAGTATGTGGCAAAACCAAATAGTAATCAGTACTTACACAAATATGTTTTATTCAGCAGAAACAGAAAACAGACCAACAGGAAGTGCTTTCAGTTGGTACTGTTACTATGGCAACCCTGGTGAAGGTGAGCAGGGGCCACTAATAGCTACTACAATATTAAAATCACCATTCATTAACTTTGTATACTCGCTTATTCCTCATTAGGGTCACATGAGTCTGCTGGAGCCAATCCTATCATACTTCGGGCGTGAGACAGTGATACACCCCAGAGAGGTCGCCAATCTAAGCACACACACACTCACACATTCTTACACACACTCACTCATACAGGGAGTTTAGAGTCTCCAATTAAATTCACCATGTTTTTAGACTGTGGAAGGAAACTGGAGAAAACCCACACAGACACAGGGAGGACATGCAAACTCCACACAGAAAGGTCCCAGCTCAAGGACTTGAACCTGTGACCTTGTTGCTGTGAGGCAACAGCACTACCCACTAACCTACTGTGTCGCCCAAAATCGTCATCATTGTGCAGATAAATTTTAAGAAACGGGATCCACCCCAAATTATAACATTTGTGTCTGTGACCAATTTTACAACCTGCCATCAAGTTTCATTAAAATTGTTTCCAAAGCTTTCAAATAAATGTCTGATAAACACTACCGTTCAAAAGTTTGTGTTGTAAAATGAATAGAAAATGTTTGAAAACATATTGTACCATTAGAACACTGGAGTGACTGGAAATGAGTCTCTATACACCTGTGTAGCTAGAATAGTCAGTTACCACATTAGTAAAGTATAGAGTGTATTTCTGATTAGTTTAAAGTTATCTTTCAGAAATAAGGACATTTCTAAGTGACCCCAAACTTTTGAACAGTAGTTTATCTCTAACTAAAGAAACAAATCAGATACTTTCGTCATCGAGTTTATTATTTATTTACCCTGTTTCTTTCCTCACAGACTCTTCAGGAGTCTGTATATGAGTGCTTGAAGATCGCGGTTGGACGAGGGCACAAGTCCATCGCCTTCCCTGCGATTGGGACCGGAGGCCTCGGCTTTGATAGAAAAGACGTGGCCCAGATCATGACGGAAGCAGTGACAACCTTCGCTCAGGTGTTAAAGGGACAGACGATGGAAGTTCATTTCGTCATCTATCCTGCCGATGAGGAAACCTTTCAGGTTGTATTGGCTAAAAATTTTTAATTAAATGGAAAATAACATTTTCACAGGTTTATCTGGTTGCAAAAGCTCCCTTCCTAATGTTCTTCCACGTTGTGTATGTTTCTATATAATAATGACCTTCTTTTTTTAGGCCTTTGAGGACGAAATCCATGCTCTCCAGCCAAAAACACCTAATTCCAGAAATTCACATGGTAAAGACACAACATACTTATATGTGACCTTCACTGCAGTAACGTTCTTATGTGAATGAAGGTCATAGAGGGCCTGATACAGCTGAAGCTGTAGCTGAAATATTTCTGTTTCCATCATGCAGTTGCGTTATGCTCTTAAGATTTATTTTAACGACACAATTATTTTTGACATTTGGCTTTAAAATCTCAGGTGTTGAAGCATTCCTGACTATACAAACAGTGAGTTTTCAAATCTCCCTGCTGACAATTCACGAAGATAGCGTAACACAAAATATTGAGTGTTGAATTTTATCATTTTAAAAAAAGTATTAGTTGAATTATCGTATTCCATTGGCAGATAACTTGGATTATTTCAAGTTGTTTTTCTTGATTTAATTTAATCTTTTTTAGAATAAAATGTTAGTTTTGTTTTCTTTAATCAACACCAAACTGTCCTAAATGAGGTATACAATTATTTATTTATTTATTATTATTTATACAATTATAAAGAACATAGAATGAGGCCTGGGCAATAAAACACTAATATATATCATTGAAATCCACATCAACAACAATATAATCAATATGATATCTATAGAGTCATTGAGGGTTTGTGTAAAAGGAACAAACCAATGCTGCTCCCTCCTTGGCTCATAAACATCATATTTTATCTCATTCCCCTGATAATGGATTAATCAAATCCATCAAGTTTAATATATAGTGGTTACATTCAGTTTTTTTCTCCTGGTTGTTATTAAACATAGATAATTTAAATTGATCAATATCATTGTTATTGACTAATATGAAATATTTTATAGCAATATTTGTTCTAACTAAATCAACCACCTCTACATTTACCAATTAAAATAGTTCATCACTATATTAACTTACCTTTTCCTTTGCTATGTTATTTATTTATTGGTCTTTTTGTCTATCACTGTCTGTATAAATATAAGAAAATAATATTAGAAGAGTAAATACTGGATAACCTGTGGATTTATTGATTGATGAATGAATTACAATTAAACAAGAAAACAAATTCAATTCAATTCAAAAAATCATCTAGAATTATCAATATCAAACAATATAAACAAGTTTTTATTGATAGGATTTAGTATGATTTAGTATGCTTGTTTGTGTATGACCGTACTGTTATTTGCAGGACTCCATAAAGCCAGTGGGACAGTTAAATGCAGAGTGGGAACGTACTGACCACATCAACTACCTGACATTATTGACAACAACATGAATAGTGACCCTAATGGTGAACTTATTGATGCCTTTTTTATATTTGGAACAATCTCCCAGAGAACTGCACGTCTACCGCAACGTTCACTGTTTTTAAGTCAGAGCTGAAGACTGAAGACTGTCATTTCTTAGTTATTTTTCACTGCACTGTAACGTTCTTCTTGTTTTTGTTTAAATCTTTTGCGATGTGATGTAAATGTGCTATACAAATAAGCTTGCCTTGCCTTCTCTTCCCGAGCAGCATTCAAGTCCAAAGACGACTTTGGGGAAAGAGGAACTCCACAGATCGTCCTGACAGGTCCGTCCACCGAGGCCACGCATGAGGCGGAGCGGTGGCTCAGCGACCTCCTCTCCAGGCCCTCCGACACCATCATCATCTCCAACAACTTCATCCAGTACTTGGGCGAGCAGGACTTCCTGCAGCTGTCCCGTCTCAGCAAAAGGGGCATATCCATTAAGGAGTGTTTCGAAAACGGCCACGCCTCTTTCATCATAAACGGGGACATGGCTGAAGACGTGGCGGTCACCGGGTTACAGGTGGAGGCCTTAATCTGTCTGGTCCAGAAGGAGTTTGTCACCAAGGAAGAGAACACCATGCGTATGATAAGCAACAACGTGTCCTTTAAAAGGAAGACAATTGACCACAAAAGCCGCGACTTCTCCGACAGATCGTTGGCCTTCAAAGATCACGGGCTGCGGGTTCTGAAGGTACCGACTGTGTAAAACAACAAATGAATGTTGACCTTGTAGAAATAATATCATATGTAGAATAATATCATTACAATGTAATGATATTATATATAAGATATATAGTTCACTAGCATTCAAAAGTTTGGCGTCACCCAGACAATTTAATGTTTTCCATGAATTGTAAAATGAATAGAATGACTTCTGACACAAAGAGCAAACACATTGTACCAGAAACCAAACATTTGCAGCTAGAATAGTCAATTACCACATTAGAGATGTTTAGAGTGTATTTCTGATTAGTTTAAAGTTATATTTATTGAAAAAAAATGTGTTTTTCTTTCAAAAATATGGAAATTTCTAAGTGACCCCAAACCTTTGAACGGTAGTGTATATAGTATAGTTTTTTGGATTTTTTTATTTGATTATTTACACAAACATGGTATTTCTAGACATGACAACATACATTAAACCAGAAAAGCACCCTGAGAGCTCAGACATTTTTTTTTTTGGGGGGGGGGGGGGGGGGGATTTTTTTAAGCAAATAGGGGGAAACGGTGCTGGATTTGGTCTGCTTGACCAGTGCTGTGTTTCAGGTGGAGGAAGTGGAGAACAGCACGCTGGAGATGGTCTTTAACCTCAAGAAGAAACAGCTCCAATGCTCATCACGAAGGATGTTCCAACTCATCCCTGCACACTTCTGTGAGATGGTCAGCCATATTGGATTCCACGCAGAGTATGCACCACCTCATGGTATGATTTCATTATTATTTTTTCAAGGGTTTTAAAAGCAGCGTTACAACCTCACAGATGCTGAACATCAAGCTTCGAAAAGAAGACACAATATAAGTGGTGGAAAGTACGACAAAAATGATGCTACTTTATACTATTTTATCACTGAAATTTTACAGTTAACACAGTAGAAACATAATTGTGTCTCCTCTGAACAGACCCAGCATACGGAGAGGGTATCTACTTCACTGGCACAGTCAAGAAGGCCATGGAGGTGTGGAAGGAGCAGAAACAGGAGTATCTCTACTTCGTGGAGGCCGAAGTGCTGAAGGGAAACTCCACCCGTGGAAAACCAGGTCTTATCCTGCCCCCTCCTACAAGGACGGATCCAAGGACTCTGTATGACAGCGTGGACGGAGGACATGACATCTCTGTTGTATTTAGTGGGTATCAAGCACTACCCAGGTACATTATCACCTGTAAGTCACCATTTTGAACAGTTTCCCACTGTTTCCTCTGGTTTGCTGTCTTCTATAGGGCTATAGGGACAAGTTTTAAGATTTTTTCTTTTCAATCGATTACTTCAATTTTTTATATTTCTATGATTTGTGAAATGACTGAGCTGCACGTTTGAGTTTTTAAAAGAATAATAATAAAAACAACACATAAAGCAGCACATATGACAATATATTGATGTGACACCACAACCTTGAGAAGACAAAACACAATTGGGGAAAAAATAAATACATAAAAGAATAAAATTAAATGAATAGGGTCCCCTCAGTAATTCAAATATTTGGCACCAGAACATCTAGAAACTAAAATATACATTTTTTAAGGGACAACCTACAAGTTGCATTTTTTTTAAATCATTATTATCATTACATCATTTATCTGACTTTGGTAATCATTTATTTTTTATTGTATTAATGAAGAAAATCTTTCTTTAAATCTCACCCTTTTAGTTTGTTTAGAATGTAGAATTTATCTATGAAATTAAATCTTAAAGTCAAATCGCCTAGCTCCAGTACAAATGAGAATTTAAGAATTATTCAAACAATGTGGGACAGACTAGATTCTTCTTTCTAAACTGTATTTTAATGAATGAATTTACTATTAGATACAAATGTCTGTTTGTGTTACTCATTGAAATTATAATTTTGGAGTCCAGTGTCACAATTTTAGAGACATAACAATATTATAGACATAACACAATATTACAGGTAACAAAAGTGTGAAGTTTGATTTTCTTGCATAAGACATATCACAACTTTTAAGTTTATTATTTAGCTCATGATGGGATTTGTTTTTTCTTTAGATGATCTACATATTTTAAAATATTCCAAGATCCAACTTTAAACACTCAACACAACAAAACACATTTGATTTGAGCAGCGATCTTATATTTACAATGGTAAAAGTCATTTGTTATCGTAGTTCAGCTTTATATTTAACATGAGCTTATTAGAGCAAGAGATTCTACAAATGTTTGTATTCTGCAGCAAAATGAATTGAATTGTGTCTAGAGGATAAATAAAGTATTGTCCTTCATGTAAGTGTAAGACGGAGGAGATGCATCACAGCGATACAGAATGCAAATATATATATAAATTATATATACAATTTACAGATAAAATGTGGTTGTGGTTTATAGGAAAAATAAAAAAAAAAGTTTGAAAAGTTTGATCCCTTGTTATTTTTCAAGCAATATTTATAAGTTACAGCATTCCTGGAAAAAAAAAATGTTTCTAATTCACTACATTTATCTGACATTTTCAGTTTGATTTTAATATTTTACATTATATAAATACACTTTAAAATTAATGTTATATATAATCTATTAAATTTTTGCTTCTTTTAAATTTGTACTTTGTGTGAAAGGTGCAGAATATTATGATGGAGTACTTTTTTACTATTAATCTTCTAAAAATATCTCAAACTGGCTCCATGTTGCTAAACTAAAGCATTAAAATACTCTCACATGTAAAAAAAAAAAGTAGTACCAGTACTATAATATAGTATAGTACAACACAGTCTGCATAATGAGTATATAAGATTTATTCAGGATATTTACTTGGAAAAGAGTATTTTTAAAATAACTTTCTACTTTTACTCCAGTAAAGTACTTCACCCACCACTGACAACATATAGCAGTGTTTATTTTATTTATTTATATCGCACTTTATACAAACAGATGTGTTTACAGGGATTTAATGACATTAAATACAATTTACATTTTACAAACACACAGAACATAACAGTAAACAATATGACATACATGTTAAAACAAGACATGAAATTAAATACCTCACATATCATAAAACTAAATATAGAATGAAAATTCATCCTAGATCCGAGAACTATATATATATACATACATATATATTTACCAAAAAGGACAAGTTCACATTTTTCATGTCTTTATTATAGTTTTACTGCTTAATAAATAGTGGATGCCTCATTTTGCAAAAGGTAAAAAAGCATTTTGTGATGCACTGAGATTCACCTTTAGTTAGTGAATGTCACTTTATAAAAATGTTTACTTTAATCAGTGAAACCACAACTTTCTGCTCTTTATATAAAGAGAGAGAAATTATTGCAGAATGCACACGTCTCTAAAGATGACAGTGCTTCTACAAATGATGTTTGGACATCAGCAATTTACTTTGGCTGTTTATGATTTATTATTACTGGAGAATGATTGTCTGTGAAACTACAATAAGGGACAATACGGGACTTATAAAAAATATATATCTTGGAACTAAAATTAAAGAACATATGAAAAATGATGACTATATATTTTGCTGAAATCTTTTATCAATGTTTTGTTTTCTGTACCATTCTGAATTAGTGTTGGTCCTAAAATTTAGATTTCATTAAAATTCAGAAAAACTAGGAAAAATTGGTCAAAAGAATTGGTGTAAAGAAACATTATTTGATGAAGAAGAGCGCTCTAGGACATTTTGACACATACAGTAGCTTTAGTAGTCTATTTAAAGCCAAGTACATACTACTGTGATACCAGCTGCACCGATCAGACAAAGACCATTTAACATGTAGATTCAGGACTAAACAACTGCTCCTGAGCAGTGCACTTAATGGAATGATGCTACATTCAAGGGATCGTTTTAGAACGGTAACCTGGTATTTAATCCTCAAACTGCTCAATATTGGATAAAATAGAAGATCCGAGTCTGAGGTTTGTTGTTTATTGTACAAAATTTTTCACAGAGGAGAGAAAAGCAACCGCACACTCTGGCTCCACATAAACAAATATGTATAATCATTTGGATTACTACATTTGGGTGTAGACTGTTTGATTCATACATGAACACACAAAAGACGAACAGTAAATAGGCCTGACTGGAAAAACTGAACTACCCCACTTTTTTGCTAGAACTTTCTCGTCACTTGATTGATTCCTACACATGGAAAAAACATTTTTTTCTGATTTGGGTCAATATGGTCTTGTTTTAAGAAGACTTTTTCTTAAAAAATATTTTGTTTATTTTATTTATTAAAATCAAGGGGGAAAAAATTGAAATAAGATAAATTATGCGCCAAAGAAATGAGATAATTCTACTCGATATTGGACTAATTGTACCAATTTTTTACATAGTGTGCATTCCTGAGTGTTTGATGTATGAGACTATTTTTATAGATTTTATAGATATTTTTATCTAGAGGAAAGAAAAATAGGAAAGTGGTTATTTTCATGATATGGGAGCTTTAATCATCCTCTGATGTCATGTTGATTACTCAGGTTTGTTCACGTTCTCAAATGTTGACAGTCCATGTTTCTGCAAACAATTTCAACATTTCATATATATCATATCAAACATCTAACTCTCCTCCTCCTGTTGAGAACAGTCAAACAATAAACCAATTTATTCACACTGGTAACAAATGTAACTGCGTTTTTTTGTTTCCTTCGTCTGGAAGCTGGGTTATGTTTTAGCAAGAAACTCAACTTTTAAAAGAAAAAGAAGGATTGTCTTGATTTAAAATCTATTGATGTCATGTGACTAGAATGAAGGGTCACATGACCAAATCAGTTTACTTCCTGCTTGCGAAGATTCTTTCTCAGGCCTGTATTAACAGAAGTAAATAAAACGCCTTAATTAACATATAGAACTATCCTATTTCATACATGACTGCTGTTTCTGGACACTATTCTTATTTTATAAAACCTAATATTTCACCAACTAAACCAACAAAAACTCAAGATAAAAAAAATTCAAGATAAAAAAGAGTTAAGAGGAACATCATTGAACTACGTCACCACATTGAGAGAATATCAGTGTTTCCCTCTAAAGACTGGGCTGTTTTTTTCTATTTCAGCTTATTTAAGACTAGTCATCCTTTTAGCTTGAGGCATGAAGCATAGTGAAACATAGTCGATAAAACAGATTTTTTTCATCTGGAGCCAGACTGCGCGGTTCCTCTTCCTTCACGATGTTTTCTACTAAGCGACAACAGCTACAGTACATTGCTAAGTGAACACCAGCTGCAACTACTCAAGGGCGACTGGAGCCTGGATGAGCGACGTTAATATGGCACATGTGGCCTCCAATGTTAAGAATATCACTGAAACCGATGGTATTCATAGGAATTCCAGCTCACAGCTACTTTATCCAGACAATAAACCCCCTTTTGTCGGTAAAAAGACGTTTGCACCTCCTCATCTAAAACAGACTGCAGGTCCTCTGGCCTGCAGCCGTTAAACGATGATCACGTGACAGCCTTTAATAAGTAGCATTTAATAACTAATGTACCTTCACAGCATGGCCATCAACATGTCAGAGAGCTTATCTTTGTTTGACTCTGTACAACAGAGTCCAGCTACTCTAACCCACTTTCCTACCGATGTAAACACACACACGCACGGACATACACACACACACGTTCCCGAGGTCACTCTGTGCACTCAGGTATCTCTGTGCCGTCCACCAGGAGTGTGTGGATGATGCCGTCGCGTCTCTTCCCGCTGCTCACGGCCTTCACGCAGCAGTTGTGGTCGCCGAGGGTGAAGTGCGTCTCTGTGCCGTCGTCAACGAACTCGCCCTGGAGACACGGAGCACAAAGGGTGAGTTAACGCGAAGAAAAGTTCAGCTGTTCCACTTTCCAAGTTTTGGGTAAGGCTGTGCAATTAATAGAATTTTAATCGCGATTTCAATTTCAAATGCCAACTCTTACTTTAATCGTCAACTATTTTGAGAATCAAATAATTGGATTAAGTCATGTTCAAGAAGAAAATGTTCAAAATCTCTAGTTCCAGCTTCTCAAATCTGATTATATATAGCAGTTTTTTTAATCTTCTATAATAGTAAACCAATTATCTTTGGGTGCTGGTCTGGACAAAAAAAGACTTTATCTTCTTTATCTTCATAGCGATCAACATTTTACACCATTTTATGAACCAAATATCTAATCGATTGATCATTTCAATAATCAACAGATTAACCAACCACCAAAATGGTTGTTAGTTGCAGCCTAAGTATAAACATTATACATTATATAACATTCGGACACCCTATTAGTTTGTATGTCATCCATCCCACCTGCACGACACATCAGGTCACAGTCCAGATTCCCTCATTTTTTCCCCTTTTACTTTTATACTTTAAGTAGTTTTGAGCAGTTACTTTTATACTTTTACTTGATACTTCAACTACTTAAGTTAAAGTATAAATACCACAAGGCAAAAATACTTCATTTACAAGTAAAATTACTCCAAGAGAAAAATGCTACTCAAGTAAAGTATTACCAGATGAATGTACTTATATCTAAAAAAAATAAAACTACTTATTTTGCAGAAAAGCATCCTGTGACTGATATATTAAATACATGTAACATAATAATACTGGTGAGTCATTGTAAGTACTGTATGTAATGTCTTGTAATTTATAACATTAAAGCTTTAATAACATTAAGTAACTAAAGCTGCTAAATAAATATAGTGGAGTAGAAAGTATTATCATAACATTTTCCTCTGAAATGTAGTAAAGTATAACTACTCAAGTAAAGTGCAAGTACCTCAAAGTTGTACTTGAACAAATGTGCTTAGTTGCTTTCCATCACAGAAAATGATGATTCGTAAATTGTGTTTGTCCTTTATCACATAACAAATACAAAGAAAAGTTTCTGGTATCGTACTTACAGCTGTCTCAATGTTTTGTCCATTACACCAAACATCCATGGTGTCTTTCTCTGAAAATAAACAGACAGTGAATCAGTGATGTTCAATGTTTAACCCTGAGAACAGAAGCTCTACAGAATATCCATCCCCTCTCTTGATCTACATTATTAATATAAATAAAAAAGGTTTGAACAGTTATAATTGGGTGAATTTGATAGGAAGGTGTCAGCTGTAACCTAATATTAGCATCATAGGAAATTTTGGACTGTGATGGTGGATTCTGTTTCCATCACTTCAATTAGGGATGTTTTAAAGGTCAGCGAAAAAGTTTTTGGTTATACAGCCTCCTGATTTTTGTTTTAAGACACATTTGCAGCATTGTGAACTGATCCTTTAAGCTGCTTTGATGGTTCTGATGACAACACGTCGATGAGTGAACAAATATCACCAACAGCTGTACTCAGTGCTCAGTTGCCACAGAGCTGCAGTTCTCCTCCCACGTCACATCAGGCCGCCTGATCAGCTGTAAGCAGCATGATTAGAAGGAGGACTAAAGTGTCCAGAGGACTAAAGTGTCCAGAGGACAGCGGTAGCTGGAGATGTCGTGGAGCTTAAAGCTGTTTAAGAGATTAACTTCAGCAACGACATCATCTGGCAACTCTAAAGGAGCAGAAAATCACACTCGGCTACACACAGAGGTGGAAAAATCTATTCCAGGAGGAGTTTCTGTCACCTTGATGACATTTTACTTTAGGAGAAGTAAAATTACTGAGATACACTACCATTGAAATGTTTTGGGTCACTTTATTTTTGAAAGAAAAGCACTGTTTTTTCAATGAAGATAACTTCAAACTGATCAGAAATACACTCTACACAGTCAGTCAGTCATTTTCTATACCTGCTTATTCCTCATTAGGGTCGCAGGGGTCTGCTGGAGCCTATCCCAGCGCGTTACGGCAAGAGGCAGGGATACACCCCAGATGGTCGCCAGCCAATCATGGGGCACACACACCATTCACTCACACACTCACACCTACGGGCAAGTTAGAGTCTCCAATTAACCTCTGCATGTTTTTGGACTGTGGGAGGAAGCTGGAATACCTGGTGAAAACCCAGGAGAACATGCAAACTCCACACAGAAAGGTCCCAGACCCAGGACCAAGGAGGTCTTGAACCTGCGACCTTTGGTAAATTTGGTAAATGTCTGGTTATTGGTACAATATCTACATAGGTGTATAGAGGCCCATTTCCAGCAACTATCACTCCAGTGTTCTAATGGTACAATTTGTTTGATCATTGCATCAGAAGGCTAATGGATGATAACTGACTGAATAAAAGTGTGACTTTTCAAAGAACAAACACATCATCTGGGTGACCCCAAACTTTTGAACGGTAGTGTATAAATCTACTTAAGTAAACTAACAAAAGTAAACAGTAAAGTAACTTTTTGTTTCTTCCACATTTTTTTGTAACAGAAGCTATTTTAGAAATGTAATACTAATAATAGATGCATTGCATTATCAATCCAATATCTATCTTGATCAAGCCATGAATGGACAGCATTGGAGCTCACCTAGGACCACCCTGCAGTCGATTCCATCCAGGTTGAGCACCCAGGTGCTGGTGACCTTTGACCTGTTCTCCATGTACTTCTTCAAGCTCTTCCCGTTGATCTCCAGCGTGTACTCGTAGGCGAAGCCACTCACTGCGTCGATGTTGATGGTCGCTTTGGTGTCCGACTTCCCCACGTTGAACGTCTCCTTCCCCACGAGTTTGAACATCCAGTCTCGTCTCAGAATCTCCTGCAGCACGCCGTCAAATCAGAAACGAGCAGGTGGTGATTAAATTAAAGGAACATTGTGACACTACAGGTGCTGAAAATAAATAAATATTAACATTTTAAAATATCATGATAATATGGAGTTGTTTTTTTTATCCCAGGCCTACATATTTTTTATTTCCATATTTTTATATCCTTATAGCTACTCAACTGCAATAAAATGTACTATATATATAAAATTTTGCTTACTATTGAAATGCATCTATATGTTATATATTATTGAACTACACCTTAGGGAAAGTATTTATACTATACAAACCATACATTTCAACCTATTTTAGGACAAAAAAACAACTTTAAAAGGAAAACAATATCTACACAGTTTCATACATTTTATATGGGTGTGTTTTTTGGGGAAAGAATCAGTTTGGAGGAGAGAGAACATAGTTTTGAGTGCAGTGTTTCAATTTGCTAGAGAATTGTGGAGTTAAAACTCAGTTTTTCGTTTAGAGTTTTGAGAAATTTAGCCACGGTTACTAAAACTATAACTTTATTGGTTGTGATGATTTTATAATGTAATTTTATCAACATATATAAACCAGCCCGGTGGCTGAAATAGAAATACTTACATTTGATTCTAAACGTTTATTAATGTGCACTGTCCCTATTTAAATTATTAATTAAAAACTTTAAACATTTATGCTTAACTAATCCTGATTTAACAAACTGTCAGCATATTCTCCTGAATCCACTTAATGAATAATTCACAAATGTTTAAGTTCGCCTGAACAATAAACTGGACTGGACTCATAACACTTATGCACTTAATTATTAATTAATTATTAATACTAATCAAGGTGCAATAATCACTGATCAACTGTGCAATTCATTGCTGCAATTTTAGTTTTGCTTTGTTGTTGTTTTCTCTTGTACACAACGTTTATATTACTATTGTTTACTTCTATTATATCTATATTGCTAGCTCTTTATTTTCGTACACTTATGTAAATAATTTTATTATTCAATACCTAATTTTTTCTCTTCCACTATCCACTTTGCTACTGCAATCATGTGAATTTTCTCCATTGTGGGACAATGAAAGGACGTTTTTATCTTATCTTAATGTTTCCTGCTAAACCTGAATTGAACAGGTGGTCTGAAGTCTGATTGAATAGAAGCGTCCTGACTCTCCACCTGGCGACGATGACGTCACGACCCGTACCTTTCCGTCCACGTATATGACTCTCTTTCCGGTGGTCGTGCCGTGTTCAAAGTCGATTCTATGGACTCCATCACTCAGAGCAACCTCCCAAACTCCAGCCAGGTCATTAGACATCCTGACGGCTCCAGAACCTGCTGAGACCAACAGAAACACACCGAACTTTGAGCTGTTAAATCTCAGCGAAGCTGCATGATAAACGCTACCAGCTAACAAATGGCTAACGGAACTAACGTTGAATCAAATTATCAAAAAAATAACTTTCCTGTTCAGGTTTTAATGTCAGTTTATGAACGGAAACGCTGCTGTTTAAGTAAAGAAGCGCTTTACGCTGAAAAACAACCCGCTGACACGGCTGAAGAGAAGCGGGAAGCTTCGGTTTACGGTTGCATTCAGACTTCCGGTGTCACGGTTTCAATTTCAAAATAAGAGCGGATAACTTGAACTGTGATAAATGATGGTTGTGTGTAGTTTTTTTTTTAATCAGCAGGGCTGTCCTCTACGTAATTCTTAATTGACTAATAGTGATTACACGTATCAGCCATTCGACTAATCTAGCTAGTAAGTTGATTTCATTGGCAATTCAAATTTGAAGACCTCTTTAAATCCACTTCTTACCAGAGATGTTTTCAGAATTTTACAGGATATTACTAATTTAGTTTATCAGTAGGTAGACAAATTAAGATACCGCGAGTAGAATAATAGTAAAAGAACTGCATCATTATACATTCTAAGTCTATCACAAGTTTGTTTGATACAGTTAATATAGTAACTTTTAACATGTTTTTTCAAAAGAAAGTAGAGGAATGACAATCTCAATTCTAAGAATATTAAAACACACTAGGTTATGTCAAATCTGCATCAGATAAATGTACTGGAGTAGAAAGTACAAGATTTTCCTCTGAAATGTAGTGAAGCATAAAGTAGCATCACGTGGAAATACTCAAGTAAAGTAGGAGTAGGCTAGAGTACTGAAGTAAAAAGTACTTCTTTACTTCATTTCGTAAAGATAAATGAGTTTACCTTACGGTAAAACGTCTTTGCTGTTTGCTTTCAAAATAGCATTAGCTTGTTTCAGGCGAACTGGGTTTTTATTTTGAAATAATCGGAAACAGTACTGCATCAGTCGCTCTTTGTTTTCAGTAACTGAGCTAACGCTAAATTAGCTTCTCTGCTATAAGAGGATCACTCCTCTCCACATACACACACACACACGCGGTTTAGAATATAATCTTCATTAAACAACGGATGGATTACCTTTTTGGTGCTAAAGTAGCTCAGCGCAGAATTCTAAATGATCAGTTTATTCACCGCTACTCAGCAGACACCAGCTGTGACTATTCTGTTACTATGGTAACGTGACATCAGCCTGCGTGCTCGCTTGACCACGCCTCCACGGGCAACAGTTTTAAAGGGGCCATACGTGCACTTTTCTGTGTTTTATTTGAACTTTCCATACCCTTAACATGATTATTTGTGGTTTAAAGTACAAAAATATAATCCACTGTACTTTTACAGCGCTCTCTCAAGCCCCTTGCTGCCGCACCAGAAAGCATAGGTCATACTTGGCATGTCTCATTAAGATTAATGAGACTCTTCTGATTGGCTCAGTGTTTCTGACTGACAGATGGCTGAGATTAACCAGGCAGCAACTCACCTCTAAAGTGTCACAGGCAAAAAAAAAGCCTTTTTTTTGTCCACTCGCAAAACACCAGTGCTATCTATAAAGGCCTGAATGATGTACTGCAGGGCAGTGGTTCTCAACCAGTGAGGCTACAAGAAAAAAAAAATCCTGGTCTTAATTTTTTCTTTGGCATTTCCTCCATCTCAATTAATGATGGGAACAGCAGTTTCTTTGACAGGACACCAGATCAGGACACAGATCAGGGGTACATTCATTTATTTTGAAAGGTCAGCTGGAGAGAGATGGACGTGTAGAGTGAGAGGGGGATTGACAGGCAGCAATAGCAGATAGACTTAAGCTCAGGGTCACTGTAGCAGCCATGATCTACCAAGACATTCCAACAACGTACACGACTCACTCACTCATAGAGCTAATTGCTGTCTCTCTCCACCGGGAACATCCCGGCAACGCTGCTTTTTTATAACTGTTGCTGATTCAATATTACAGTTGCTTCATTATTAGTATTGCTGCTTTATTAGTAGTATTGCTGCTTCGTTTTTATTGTTGCTCCTTCAATATTACTGTTTCATTATTACTCTCACTGCTACATTATTACTGCCACTGCTACATTACTACTGTTGCTGCTTCATCATTACTATTGCTGCTTCCTTATTACTGTGCTGTATCATTATTACTGTCGCTGCATCATTATTACTGTCGCTGCATCATTATTACTGTCGCTGCATCATTATTACTGTTGCTGCATCATTATTACTGTTGCTGCATCATTATTACTGTTGCTGCATCATTATTACTGTTGCTGCATCATTATTACTGTCCTTTGGAGTTGAGGCAGACACATGGTAACAATCAGCTGCTACCATTACCATAGCGACAAGCTGACGTGTCCTTTTTACTTTATTATCTTCTCTCCCATTGTTAATACACACCTTAAGACAGTCCTTCAACCCTACATGTGTTAGATGACTGGATGCTGCCACTCAGAACGTTTTTACAGGTGCATCTCAATAAATGTTTCATTCAGTGTGTATTATGGATGTATTAGTTTCACCTTTTTATAAGGGTATGTATAAATTGTACTAACAAAAATAATTGTTCCTGCATATCTATCTATCTATCTATCTATCTATCTATCTATCTATCTATCTATCTATCTATCTATCTAATCATAAGTTCAATTACCTTGATACTACTTAAGTACAGTACTAAGTATTTAAGTACAAAGTAAATGAACTTACTTTCTACTTCTGGATACAGGTCTCATGCCTGAATGATGTATTTATGTTTAAGAACAAATGCAGACTGATACCAATCCACTGCCTCGCATGTATATAAAAAAGAGATGTAACTGATATAATACATTGTACGATTCATATATTGAAACAACAACTTGATTGAATAATCAATGATGGGAGAACATACATAATCTGGGGTTTATTTTATTCCAATTAAGTTGCATCAAACCCAGAATAACAACCACAGATATGACTTAACGTTAATGAACATCTGCTGTTCTGACGTGAATTCGTGGTGAAAGTCATGGGAGTGAACTGCTTATTGGCCAAGCAGGTTGAAACTAATACGGTACCATGAGAAACACCACATCTCATTTTTAACCAGTGTTGTATTTGTATAATGAGTCAAATGTCAAAAGTACATTAGTACGACAATATTTTATTTATTTTAAATTGCATTTCCCAACAATAGTAAGAAAAATATATCATTTAGAGATATGTACTTGTTATTGTATTTTTTTTCTTATTCAAATTCATTTTTCCTCACACAAATGTATCATTTTCATGTGTTTTGCAACTGCAGTTGCAGTCATGGTTGCAAAACACATTTCTCATGAATTTTGACAACCACACAACTGCCTTCTCCACTTTGAAAGTACAAAACATAATGGGGCTTTTTTCATTACGATCTTATCTATCTTCTATGGAAAAAGATTTGGTTGATCACCCCTCTTTCTGTTTGCAAAATTAACATCTAATTTAAAGTCTGTTTTACATGTTTTACACAGAGTTCAGTTAAACAGAAAGGGAAAAAATAATAAGAATACGCCATCAGAGTAGTTAATGCATTTGCATCAGAATCAAAACAATACCCTTTTTTAGCACAGCATTTTTTTCTTTTAGAGATGGAGCGATTCAAACAAGACGTGGTTACACATAACAGAATAAAAAAAGCAAATAAATGTAACATCAATTTGACAAAACAACATTGCTTATATACACAAAAAAACTTGTGGAAATACAGGTTCGTATGAGCTTTTGTTAAAAACATGTTATACAAACTAATAGCCAGATAGACTCAAGTCAGAATTAATTATAAAAATAATTTCCATTTAACTTTTAGGGATAAATGATGACATAATGATGACATACCTCAATGACCATGAGTTCCATGCATTTCAACAGGGTTTACGGGTGTGTTTGTATTTTTTTTTTAATTCCACTGTGGACATTAATGGGTTAATGAGACATGAAGCTGACAGAAATTGTCTCCTTTGATAGGGCACTACCTTTTTCTACACTGTATATTTTTCTTTGTTGAATATTGCTTTTCCTTCACTGGATTGCAAACATGTCGGGCTCAATAAGTCTTTTTAGATTACATTGATTTTTATGAATTATATATCTGAATTTTTTGCCTTTTTTTAAAAGGTTGTCAATTTGACAGGCGGTTATTAAAACACCTTTGATTGTAGAGGAAAATCTAATTCCACTGAGGCAATGTGAGTTGTTGATTGAACATAATTTTATTAGAACTCAACTCAAACTCAAAAACAATTGATGCAAACAATTTATTTTTGCTGTTGAACCAATGCAGAGAGTGTTCATGCAAGATAAACCGCATGGTAGCTAGGTCTGGTCTACTCTGTTGTAGTTTCTTCACCATTGCCTTACTTCAGGACTTATTCATAAGGTATCAGATGTGTTTCTGGATCTGTTGCTCCCTGCGCTGCCTGCAGAGCCCTTCCTATACGCCATCTGCATCCTCTTGCTGATGAGGCCATGTTTGTTTAAAACCGAGAGCAGCTCATTACGAAACTTCTGTCCAATGAAGGCATACAGAAACGGATTGACTGCACAGTGAAGGAAGGCTAACACTTTGGTCACGCTGAAGTATGCCTCCACCATGTTCAGAACCTCACAGGACGCTGCTTTAATCGATCCGCCTCGTATGAGGGTATCGATCAGCACCACGATGTTATACGGCAGCCAGCACACAACGAACGCCAGCACTACCACCAGGATGACTCGCATGGCCTTTTGCTTTTGTCGGTTACGGGTGTGAAACAGTACCGCCACAGTCCAGCCATAGCAGAACACCATCACCCCCAGTGGCACGAAGAAGCCCATCGTGTGGCGCATTACGCGCACTCCAACGCGCCAGTGGTCGCTGCTTTCACCAGTTAGGTTTTCATAGCAGATGGTTTGGCCCAGGTCTCTAGCGTAGATACTCTCCCTCTGAATCGCAACGGGCAGGGACAGAATTCCAGCCACCATCCACACCACACCGCACAAAATCTTCACTATCAGGTGATGGGAAGACAAGAAACGTGTAGCTCTAACAATGGCAAAGTACCGGTCCACGCTGATGCACGCCAGCAGGAAGACACCGCTGTACACCGCCGCCTCCTGGAAGCTGGACATGAGCTTGCACAGGAAGTTTCCAAAGATCCAACCATAATGGATGTTGACGGCCCAGAACGGGAGGGTGACGGAGAAGAGAAGGTCCGCCATGGCCAGGTGCATCAAGTACAAGTCTGTGCTAGCTCGGCCTTTCTTCATAAAGAAGACGACAAAGACGATAACGCTGTTGCCGACCAGGCTCAGGACGAACACGATGATGAATGTGACCATCAGGCCCAGGCTGCTCAGTCCAGGCACAGTGATGCTGCAGGGTGATATTGTGTCCACATAGGGAGGGAAAGTCATATTGAAGAGGCTAACAAAGTCAATTTCCTGCAACAGACAAGAAAAAAAAATACAATTTGTACAAGGAGCAGGTACTAGCAACGGAGATAGAAACAGTCAGCATTGAATTGAGAGAATCACGTTCAGTGAAATGGCGTGGGAGAGATGGTGTATGAAAATTACCAAACTGTTTCAAATACAACACTTTACAGATTGAGACAGAGAAAGAAGTCATCGGGCTGATCTCATGGCGAAAAAAAATCGGACTTTATTGACGGTTGACAGTACCAGGATCTTCATCCTCCAAAGCCACACTGGATAAGGTGTGCTTTTCATAACATCTAGAATGTGTGCGTGTGTATTGCTTTTCCTGTTTTGCCTCAGTACGTGTCTCATTTAACAGGAAATGTGTTTGGCTGGATGCCAGGTATTATTCTATTATTAAAGGATGCAATCGTGCTGTGGAACACCATGGCCAGTAGACATGAATATGAATGCATGAATATCCGTCCAATACAATGGTTTAGCAAGCGTTACACAAAGGTTAATTACAAATGCCAGAAACGCTTTCAATGGGAAAAGATTATATTAAAGCCGCACTAGCCTGAATCACAACGTCAATGATACCATAGAATAATGGAGGATAGAGTATTCAACACAACCTTCTAAATTGATTTATCAGCTAGTTGTAAGTCATCTTGAACTATGATGAATCTCTGAAAGGATTCTGAACCAGACTAGACAACATGACCTAACAGCAGTGCTTAGACCTCAACCAAACACTATCAAGCATCCAAACAGCCTTTAAACCCTAACCCCCCCCATCAACCTTAATCTCATGACTTGTGTGCATGTCAGGCCCACAACCGTTTCGAAATAGCAACGTCTGTAACCCAGGAGAGGGGGTATGATTTGGAAATATAGTAAGGTCTGTGGTTAAAACAAGCTGGAGCTAGTTTCATTTTTTTTTCTACAACAACAAAAAATATTCCAGTCAATTCACCATTGGTGAATTTCGAAGCTTTCAAGTGCTAGTGTCATCCCTGCAGCACTTTGCTTATTAATTAGTTAAATAAATGCAAAATATGTAATTTGTGGCCACACTGACTACTCATTCTCTCAAAGTCAATGACATCATGACAATGCTTCAGCTATCATCTTACCTTCTGTCTAACCAAGATGCAGACATTCAGTGTTTTTATTCTTTGAAACCGGTTTCCTGTAATTATCTCTCCTGCTCATATAATGTAAGATGTGTTTTCAACGTAAAAAATGAGGCACAGGTGATGTGTGGTGCATTGGGTAGAGCAGCCACTTCATAGAGGTTACAGTCCTTGCTGCAGATGATTCCGGTCCTGCACATACCCCCCTCTCTGCCCCCAACCTTCATGTCTGTCCCTACTGTACTATCAAATAAATCCAAAAATATACTTTAAAAAATAATAATTATTAATGAGGGACAACAGTATGATCACAACAAGCTGAACCTCTTTCACCATATAATGGGTGTGAATCTCTGTTTGGTACTTTTTCCACCTCTTTTAGCATACTTCTATTTTTGTCTTAGAAAAAACTTACCCTTTAATGTCACTTTACATAATAACACAATTACTCTATTGCGGTAGCATAGTGAATACTCTATCTTCCATGAAATTACCCCGAAAGGTAATAACATTAATTGCTTAGCTTTTGATTTGCTCATGTTTACAACACATTTCTAGACAAATTACAAGTCATTGTAATTATAAGCCAACAAGCCAGCCTACAACTAAATAAATAAGAAAATCAAGAAATGCAATATTCACCTCTTTTTCCCAGTCTTCCTGATTGGTTAGGACCAAACATGTCAAAACAGTAATGATGAAAAGTTGCGGCTTCATCCTTTCCTTTTCTTGACATACACGTTTGTTTGTTTTTTTACTTTTTGACAAAGTTTTTTTCTTTGTTCATAGACGTGGAAGAACACTGTTGACAATAACGTGTGTCTCTCTCTGTGACTCTAAAAAATGTTCACTAAAAGGAAATAGGAAAACCACAATTATTGATGCAACGTAGATGACTAAGTCTCAAGAGGTTGTCTTCACTATGAACTGCCACAAAACACAAAATCTTACCAGGTGAAAATATCTGTAATCTACAATCTATAATATAAATTATATATACATATAATATATAAATATATACATATATATGTATATATATACACATATATACACATATATGTATACATACACTCACCGGCCACTTTATTAGGTACACCATGCTAGTAACGGGTTGGACCCCCTTTTGCCTTCAAAACTGCCTCAATTCTTCGTGGCATAGATTCAACAAGGTGCTGGAAGAATTCCTCAGAGAGTTTGGTCCATATTGACATGATGGCATCACACAGTTGGCGCAGATTTGTCGGCTGCACATCCATGATGCAAATCTCCCGTTCCACCACATCCCAAAGATGCTCTATTGGATTGAGATCTGGTGACTGTGGAGGCCATTTGATTACAGTGAACTCATTGTCATGTTCAAGAAACCAGTCTGAGATGATTCCAGCTTTATGACATGGTGCATTATCCTGCTGAAAGTGGCCATCAGAAGTTGGGTACATTGTGGTCATAAAGGGATGGACATGGTCAGCAACAATACTCAGGTAGGCTGTGGCGTTGCAACGATGCTCAATTGGTACCAAGGGGCCCAAAGAGTGCCAAGAAAATATTCCCCACACCATTACACCACCACCACCAGCCTGAACCGTTGATACAAGGCAGGATGGATCCATGCTTTCATGTTGTTGACGCCAAATTCTGACCCTATCATCCAAATGTCGCAGCAGAAATCGAGACTCATCAGACCAGGCAACGTTTTTCCAATCTTCTATTGTCCAATTTCGATGAGCTTGTGCAAATTGTAGCCTCAGTTTCCTGTTCTTAGCTGAAAGGAGTGGCACCCGGCGTGGTCTTCTGCTGCTGTAGCCCATCTGCCTCAAAGTTCGACGTACTGTGCGTTCAGAGATGCTCTTCTGCCTACCTTGGTTGTAACGGGTGGTTATTTGAGTCACTGTTGTCTTTCTATCAGCTCAAACCAGTCTGGCCATTCTCCTCTGACCTCTGGCATCAACACGGCATTTCCGCCCACAGAACTGCCGCTCACTGGATATTTTTTCTTTCTTCTTTTTCTCTCAGACCAGCCCTTCTGGCACCAACAACCATGCCACGTTCAAAGTCACTCAAATCACCTTTCTTCCCCATACTGATGCTCGGTTTGAACTGCAGGAGATTGTCTTGACCATGTCTACATGCCTAAATGCACTAAGTTGTCGCCATGTGATTGGCTTATTAGAAATTAAGTGTTAATGAGCAGTTGGACAGGTGTACCTAATAAAGTGGCCGGTGAGTGTATATGCAAATGCAATACTTTTGCTTATAGTTGAAGATTAGCTATCACAGGATGTTGAGCAGAAGCTGCAGAGCTAAAGATTGTAGTGATAGCAAAAAAAAAGTGAAATTTCATCCATTATCTCATGATCAAGATCAACATCACTGCTGGAAAGTCCCTGTTCTTCTCAATTTTATTTAAAGGATGAGAGCGTGAGTGTTTCTATTAGTATCTGTGAAAACAAGTAATGTATTTGGGATTTGGATTTTTGTTTTGTTTTTATTTAAAAAGCTGTACAGTTAAGACGGTGTGGGTATGTGCACATCTGTGTTTATGCTTTCTGTCTTTAGAAGATTTGTTTCCCCCCCTCTTTTTTTAATCATTGCATTTTTTATAGCATATCCTTCTATAAATGACACTACTTACCCTAAGCCATTTGAAGCCTACAATTTAATGTGCTGTACAAATAGTATTGTCTTTCATTATATACATATGACTATATTTGCAGTCCAGAATCATATTTTCACAAACTAGAAAAAAACATAAGCTTTAAATCACACTTTTAAAATAAATGTTATGGAATAATAAATGAGATTTTGCACTTTTGGGGCTATATTGGAGAGTCGACAATTACTGCACAATCCTTATCACTTGAGCCACTATTATTTTCAGATAGATGGGTTCCCAGTATTTTGAAGCAGGAGACCCTCTCCACTACTTCTCCACTCATGCTCAGGGTAAAACCAGTCTCCAGAAGGAACTGCTCACAGTCTATACAGAAAGGTGGAATCTTAATGTATGAACGAGGTCTTAAGTACATCACTGAAATGTTAATGTTCAAGTATCTTTGGTTTACAGAAACAAAGCGTCAACGCTTCCCACTGCTGAAGTAATGCTTGTTTTGTCAGGATTTTAACCTTTGAACTTTTTTAAAAGGCCTATACCCATTTACCTGAAACAGGTTCAACATGCAAATAATCAGCTTCCAATAGATTTAAAATCTCTCTCAATCTCACACAATGTTAATTTTGCATCCAAGTACCGATACATAAAAAGTTATATTTGACTGACTTTTCCCAGCTAAATCAGGAGTTGCATATCTTTTTACATCAACTGATAAAAACTACAAAAGGCATTTGTTGAAAAAAATTTATTTAACAAAAAACTAACCACAAAGTACTATCAATACAAAAAGTATAAAAAGTACAAAAAGCATTGCTCAAAAATAACTTGAGATGACAATATTTGAGTTGGCACTGTGGGTATGATTCAGAATACAAAAGATGGCCTCAGTAGAGCCGCGTTCAAGGCATCGAAGTCACATTGAAACGATTAGCATGGTTTATAACCCTCATTGAGACTCTGCAGCAGGGAGAACACCGGTCCAGAGATCACACACACAGTTTTATCCCTTATTTAACCAACAGATACAGAGAAATCTGACAAGAATCAGAGGAAGGACGACAGCTGGGAGAAGTTCTTGTGATAAGTCATGGTATCAGTTACAGACATAAGGTTTGTTCCCTCTCCTTGAGATGTCAAATCTCAGCTCCTGTTCATACTACGTCCTTACAGAATATCCCTTTTTATATTTTATGTGCTGTATTGTGTAGTATTTTTAAGTATTTTCCCATTTCAAGGTCATTTTCAAGGCAATGGTTTAAGGAAAAAAAAAATCTATGTGGTTAAGCCACATGAATATTGTGTTCCTTGTTATTTGAGATTTGATAATCAATGGTTTACACATTGGGTAAAACCATCTCTGTATCCAATTTTTGGAGTTATGGTCAGTTAAACTAGAACAGAGGTCATATTTCACCCATCATATGGAAGCCCATTCCTGCCAAAGGATAAAAAAAATCCACATGGAAAGTAATAATTATGAGACAAAAGACATTTGTATCGCATAATTTCGACTCCCCCCTATAATTATGAATTTCCATAGGGATTTTTTTATTATTATTCTGTCAGGAATACAGAGATCTAATAAGATGAAAACCTAATTTATTGGGGTTGAAAACAGATGATCTAGAGAACTAGATCATCTTTCTATAGGACTTGATTCCAGAGTTAAGACATTTTTTGCTTTAAAAGTAAAAGGAAAAAACACCTATGACCTTAGAAATAATCTTGAAATAGAAAAAAAAAAAAACTTTAAAATACTAAACACAGAAAATGAAGTAGTAAAGTATGAGGATAGAAAGCTAAAAAAGGAGCCAAGATATGACATTGGTCTCTTTCTAGCCATGGTGGAAATTCTGTGTACCGGCCACTAGGCGGCTACACCGACTTGTATGCAGTGGATTTTGAAAACCTCATGCTCATACCTACCACCATGACATGTTTTTTTTTTTTTTTTTTACATTTTTAAAATGTTGACCTATTCCCTCCCAGCTGCAAATGTGTACCTAAAAAATTAGATGCAAGTCAGAGTTTTAAGAGTACTTTTTAAAGTCAAACGGAAGAACTTGAAGTCAAATTGTACCAAAGTTTCATAATGTGCCGGTCATGGATTGAATCAGGCTTCGTGGAGCTAAGACAGCAGTGAATGTCATTCTTAGAACAAACAAACAAAAAAAAAAAAAAAGGAAAACATTTTTGCCACAGTGACAAGAGCCTCTTTTCAACACCACAATACTCAAATAAAATAAGGAACAGTATCAAATACGAGTTTGAACAATACAAGACAATATCAAGAGATACATGTTTTTCAAGCATTACCCAGGTTTGTTTCTTCCTTTGGACAAAGGCACCCCAAGTGTGCTCCAGTTACCAGACCTGGCACCAGACTCCAGAATGTTGCAGTGCCAACATTTAAAAAACTAAATAAAATATATGACACACTTGAAAGAAACCTTTGTATGAAAAATGAACAACTCAGAAAAGTCTTTATCAGAAACAAAGTTGATATAAAAAAACAAAACATCTTCATCAGCATGACAATTCCTCCAGTACCTTTCTTTTATGAGCACTGCCATGTCCATTAACCTTTTTTTTTATTTGCATCTACAAGCACTTGCTCACCATCCATACAAAATTCGTAGTTTTTTTTCTTGGTCTCGCCTCAACAAAATGCCATAACGTGGAGTTCCAGTTTCGGTCTAAGGCAAACTTGAGATGCTGTGAACTTCCAACAGAGGACAAACACATATCACTAATAGTTCTAAAAGTCTCATAATAAAAATATATAAAAAAAAAAGAATAGCTGCCCTGAGGGAGAAGTATGAACTGTTGTAGTTTTTAGCACTTTGGATCTGCAGACAGGCTGCTGTCTCTATATTGCTGGGTTGAGACGACCGTTCTCCTCCTTTGACTGTGATCTGCTGACCGAAAACACAGAGAGGCCCGAGACGACTTCATCCATCTCGAGCATGTTCATGGCATCACCTGTTTTTGAGTCCTGTGTGTCTGCTCACTGCTCCTGATGTGGACTTGGATCTACAGTGTCAGCTGGACTGAGGAGAACTTATGCACGAAGACCTGTGAACACAAGAGAGAAACTTCATCAGAACAGTGATTTTTTTTTAATTAAGGATAAATATAAGATGAAAAGTTAAAGTTCTGAAGGCAAGGTATCTTCAAGTGCAAAAAAAATGTGTTAAAAGTTGATGAAAGGGGAAAATGATAAAAAAAAAAGAACTAAAGAGAAATTTTACTATTAATGAGAGCTGGGCGATTTGAAAATACATTCCATCTTTGTACATTTTTTTTTATTTAAATCCTATTTAAATCTTCATTTTTGAATATGTATATATTAAAAGAATTAAACAGATTTTTCAGTTCTGCTAAAGGAAATCATCAATAAAAAGTAGATCTTATGACATGAAAAGCAAAGAAACTATGAGATAAAGTCTTCAAATCAGAAAAAGTCCAAATTATGAGATAAAGATGACACACACACGACTAAACTGGATGCTGCCCGAGCTGAACTGGGAACGTCGGCCTCACCTTTCTCGCAGCTGCCGCTCTGCTTCTCCTGGGCGAAGTTGAGCCGGTTCTGCTCCACCGCTGTACCGTTGGACTCTGGGCTGCTGCTGCGTGACGGGCTGCTCTCCTCGTTCTGGTACGCCAGGTCCAGGTGCTGCTGGGCCAGCTTCAGGTGCCGCCGCAGCCTCTCCAGCTCCCGTGAAGACGCCTCGTCTCCGAACGACTCGCGGCCCGAATCCCCCAGGTTGTCCCTGAAGCCCATCTTCCCCGACGGGTCCTTTTTCAGGGCCGTGTGGTAGCCCGGCGGGGCGGACGGCTGGCGGCAGATGGATGAGCGCTGGCTGGCCAATGCCGGGTGGCGGGGTGTGGGGGGGCGGGGCCGCGGAGCGCAGAAGCAGTCACGGATCCCGCTGTAGCCGAGGTGCAGGATCTCCAGCATGGTGAAGAGCAGGCACAGCGCGCTGACGGCGTACATGATGAGCAGGAAGATGGTCTTCTCCGTGGGCCGTGAGACGAAGCAGTCCACCGTGTGCGGGCAGGGCGAGCGCGTGCACACGTACGACGGCGCCACCTCCAGGCCGTACAGGATGTACTGGCCGAACAGGAAGGAGCCCTCGAAGACGGCGCGCGACAGCAGCTGGAACACGTACACCTTCATCAGGCCGTCCCGCTTGATGCGGCGGCGTCCGTCGTGCTTCTTGCTGGGCTTCTGCACCACCTCCTTCTCCTTGTCCGGCTCGATCTCCTCCAGGATCATGGGGTCCTCCTCACCGTTGTCCTCCGCCTCCTCGTAGTCCCGGTTGGCGCCGCGGCTCACGATGGGCATGCGCTTCCGGGGCCGGTAGTCCTCGTCCTCCATGCGGGCGATCTTGTGCATGGCGAAGCCGAGGTACATGATGGTGGGCGTGGTGATCATGATCACCTGGAACACCCAGAAGCGGATGTGCGAGAGCGGCGCGAACGCGTCGTAGCAGACGTTCTCGCAACCGGGCTGCTGCGTGTTGCACACAAACTTGCTCTGTTCATCATAGTAGATGGACTCGCCGCCAACCGCCGTCAGCACGATGCGGAACACGATGAGCAGCGTGAGCCAGACTTTACCCACGAAGGTGGAGTGATTGGAAATCTCGTCCAACAGACGCGTTAGGAAGCTCCAGCTCATGTTGCCTCTCAGACGGGACGGAACCTCTCAAACCTGCGGAGAAACGGACAAGAACTGAAATCAACCAAATATTTGCACACAAAACATGCGAGTGTAAATCAATAGCTTCTTGAAGGTAGGGGAGACTAGGGTTTGTTGTCACATTTCTATTATCTTCACCACCCTTTACATCGTCGGGTATCGTGACCCGTCTCAGGGAGTAGCCCATTGTGAACCGAGGGGAGCACCAATTAACCATTTTGCATAATCCAAAGGAAAAATAACTTGATATTCTTCAAAATAAGGTTCTTACAGATACAAATCAGTGGTAAAAGTGAACATGTTAGAGGAGAGTTTGAGGAAATGTCATACCGCGGCCATTGTGCATTTTTGTCATTTAATTCAACCTGGATTTTTGAGTTTTGGAAATGTAAAAACAGATATTTGTGACTGTGAGCCTTAGATATCTACAGCTGTTCCTAAGAACTTTAATCAACTTATTAGGTGCAAAATCCAGAGTGACATTTTTACGCGGTACAGTGAGACAGCTTTACGCCATGATGGGGCAACATGTCACTTGTGCATGCTCTCCAAGTGATTGCCTTCAACTCTGCACTGATACAAGATATGAAAATGACACAAATACCACATATATACATCTGGTAGAAATTTTTTACATGATGTATTGATTCCAAGAAATATATGAGCGTTAAAAGAGTGACAACAAGCCCCGGTCTCCCCTACAATTTAGTAGTTATTGAAAAACTTGACATTGTCATAATCATAGCTGAGACCAGAATTAAACTTTAACTGTAAATTAAACTGTAAAGTAAATCCCCCCCCCGACAGGAACTTGGCTCTTTGGAGAGGAGGATATGTGCTACAATAGAAGTTTTTGACCTTTTATGTTATATAATGTGTAAGGTGGAACTATAATATCACAAGTTAGCATGAGTATTGGGTTGAATCTTGGGGTTTAATTTTTTTGTCGGTATAAAATATGAAAAAAAAAAGAATGGTATGAAACTCATTTGGTTCACATCTTTAAATTGTTTGGTGTTATTTAATCAGCCACAAGGTGGAGCTACTGTCCCAAAGCTGAGACGTCCCAAACACAAACAGCGCTCCTATGAGGGTGCATGCTCAGGCAGGATTCCTGCAAAAGGTTCAGAAGGTGCTTTCATCGAACCATGTGACCACAAGTTCTACTAATCGGGCAAAGCAGGGCACATGATGAGGCAGGTCACACTGAAAACGCTGAAAGGTTTTTGAGCTCGAGCTGCTCTGTAACTGACCAACATCCAAGGCCACTGTTCCATTATCTGCTAAAGGTAAAATTTCACAATCACCTTCAGCTGCGTACAACCACTTTTAACGGGCTTTAATATTCAGAATGAATACAGAGGTCGAAACCATCTTCTGGTCTCATTGTTTCATAATCTGACAAAACAGTAAAAAGCTGACAGTATAAACCACGTGATGATGAGCTCTGCTGTAAACTGCTATAAACCTGGCTACAGGCTGAGCCAAGCAGGTAAAATAAACGACCATAACTATATATAACAAATAAGAACATGCTGAAAAATGTCTCCATCATGATTTACCCAAGGACACTTTCTGGCCTAAAGTGACTTCTTTAAATCATTTTTAACAGTCCAAACCCAAAGATTTTCAAGAAAAGGAGGAAAATAAAAAAAACGTCACATTTAAGCAAGGTTAACTCTCAAAACATTACAAATGTGTTAAATAAAAGAGAAACTCAAACACTTTTAAGCAGATTTGCCTCCAAGCTCAAAGTTAAACTGAGTAAATCATTTGTGTCATTAACAGTAAAGAGTTGATGGAAGAGGAGTAAGTGTTTAGGTCAAATGTCTTCGACAAAGAAAATTAAAAGATCAATAATCACATATCATACCAATAAAAATATGCTTGGGTTTAAGGACTTGTATCACCTATGTTTCTAAACAATATATATTATTTTGAGATTGTGTACATGTGTATTTGCAAACAATATGTTTTTGTACAAAATGTAGGAACTGAAATTTAAACCAACTAAACCAAAATAAAGGAGAGTGACTAGGTTCTGCAACATGATCCTTTCTCAAACTAACACCAAGGCCTTTAAAGAGGTCCATAGGTGTGTATACGGTGTGTATAGGGCTCCTCTAGGTATGAAAGGGAGACTAAGTGACCCAATGACATTTGGCTTTGGTGTAAACTAACCTTTGATAAATAGGTTAGAATGAAGCAGACATTTCCATTCAGCTGCAGGAGCTTTAACAAGAGGCTGTTACAGAGACAGTTTCAGTGGCTGCTCGTCAGATTCAAAGAGTTCACACTCTGCCTTTAATCCGGATTTACCAGTTAAGCTATATTCTATCGATTGCACAATTCATGTCATTATGAGGTGGCCGCAGGCATATGGCCTTTATACAATTGTCCCCTTCATACTTTCACCACATTCATTGACTCATCATTCGCTCACTGATTGCTCAGGGTGGAAACGGGTCAAGACTGATGCCTGGGCCTGCAGCAAACGGAGAGAAGCACGCTGCAGTCTGGTGAGAAAACAGTGTTGTGTTTGAAGGAAAAGCACCAGAAATGGTCAAATGCACAGTGGAAAAAACTTCCACGCGGAAGTCAAAAAAACTCTGCAGGCAAAAACATCAACATCAGAAATCAGGAAAATGCAATGATGCAACTGTCCACAGCCAATGAGCTAAAATGAGTTTCATTCACCACAAATGGATAGAGGAACATACCTCTATATTGGCTAGGTTATAATATCACTGAGCACTGCTTCTGTAGTTTTAATTCCTGCAGAGTCAAAAAAGCAGAAATATGGACAGTGCCACTCCACCATTGCAACCTATAGTGTGGTCAGAGGGGGCATTACATGCAATTTTCTCCATAAGCGTTACAATGTAGAGGCATTTGAGAATAAAGCTGAGGACGGAAGCTGCAGCAAAGTGACCAAATACAAGAATATGATAAAATATTTTATACACAGCCGTTGCCCAATATACGAACATCCGACTTTTACAATAATAAAAGTAAAAGTCCTGCATTTAAAATTCTACTTAGGTAAATGTACATTAGTATATTATTTAAATTTGTATTAAAGTAAAAGTGACTGACATTAAAGTACTTTGTTAATACGGATTGTGATTAGTCAATTCAATGGATAAGCAGTATTTTCATGGTGCATTTAGTTTAAACTAAAATTTAACACCAAAATGAAATTCACTGCACACAAACATTGATTCTAAATACCAGATATCAGTCCCTATGATTATTAATAATCTGATACTTACAGTTTACATTAGATCCCTGAGAATCTTTCTTATCCAAACAAAACATGTATTTTAGATGAAACCTCCTTAACTGATCCATATTTAATTGAATCAGCAATTTAATTGACCATGTAAATGAGAATCAGTGGTGGTGCTCGGCTCTAATTATTGATCCCGTCATTCTTACACCGCTAATTATAATATATAGATTAGAAAATACTATAGATCCAAGACAAAACAAAAGGTTAGAACAGAGAAAAAGTCCATCTGTTTCTTCAGCACCAGGGACAGCGCTGTGTATTCATCAATACAAGTCTCAGCTAGGCTGCTCATATTTCTGGTAAGGATAGATGAGTCAGGCAGACCTGACTCATATATCAAATTCAACAACACCTCTGTCCTCGCCTCACCTCCAGCTTTCTGGATCACGATAACCGACAACACTTTCCTGAGGGGGAGACGTGGTTTCATGCAGAGAGCACGTGCCGACACGTTTAGCACCAACTGATACATCTGCTGATCAGATAAAACATTACATTCGGCAAGAAGAGATAGCGTACGTTTGTTTATACACAGATCGAACTATTGATTGCATATATATATTGGTCAGAGCCAACATCCAGGTCCAAGAAAAAAACACTTCCATGCTGCAGTGATCTGAAGCTGCCAATGTGAAACACATTCAGTGTCATTTTTTTTCCAGTGACAGCTTGCGGTCGCTGTGCAAAAAAAAACGTCTGATCAAACCTGGGATGTCGCAGAACTGCATTGGCTGTTTGTGGACTCAACTTTGTAAACATCCGGGTGATTATTTATCACCCGGTCCTGCCTGCGCCTTGAGGGCAGCTTTCCATCTTTCCAGCAGCTCCATTGTGTCTAGCTGGGTTACCACAGCTAGACACATGGGAGCTGAAAAGATGGAGACAATCACTCTAGATGCTGGATTGTTATATTCCTGTCAGATCAGACAGAGAACATAACTCAACTATATAATGTCGGTTAAAAGCAAGATACATCATTTTCTGCTGCTAGGGGTCTCAATCAAAACAATAACAAAAGATGGAGTCAATGGCTTCATAAAGTAGCATCTGCGGGCAGCCAGGAATCTGTAGGACTCCTTGGGATTTTTTTCCTTTTTTTCCTCCTTGGGATTTTTTTCCTCTAGCCCCATTTCTAACATCCCTAGCATGTATCTAAAGCATAGATACCATTTATTTCACTGATCCCTCCAGTATTGAGCTTTGTAACAATTTCCTTCTGACCTGGGGACTGGAACAATCCCTTTAAGTGTTCAGTTTTTTTTTTTTAAACCAAGAGCAAAATTATCCTCAGAGGCCTCCCTCTCTGAAACAAACAGACCCAGTCATGTGGACATGGGTTTTTCCACAAAAAAGAAAAAAGGACCTTAAGCTGAATTCCAGCACTTTGAATTTCTACAGAAACGGTGTACTCATCGGGTTTTCAGGCTTTTAAACATAGATAAAAAATAAAATTGGAGTCTATTGCGCAAAGTGCTGGCGTGCAGCTTAAGGTCTTTTTCCGCTAGCGTTATCTCCGTTTCTATAAATACATTACATGGGGTCTGACTAATACCTGGAAACACTCATGCCAATATACTCCTACAGTGTGTAATGAAACTTTGTCACCTCAATGCAGCATGTCTGCACCCCTTTAACAGAAATTAGAGCCCCTGTGTTTCTGATGGTATTGAAAGTCTGACCACAATAGGTTCCAAGAGGCTGTTCATAAGTATATATATAAAATTACAGCAACCTTTGTTTCCATGGAGATCGCCCGTCGTTTCTTACTACTACCATTATTATCGCTTGCCTTACGCGTTTTTTCCCCCACTAGCACTAGCTTTTGCCTTATCAGCCGTAATAAGGTTAACTTTATGGAAACGGTAAAGTATCCATATAGAATAGGTTTACAAGCTGGACGGGATGAGGGAGAAGAGATGACTAGCGGATGCAATACGGCATTTTACGAACATTTATGGACATCAGTCAGCTGTTTGTATCTACAAATGTTCGTATCTTGGGGAACTGCTGTAATAACTAACTTTACAATGAACACTGCTAAAGCCATTGTTACTCTTACTGCTTCTGTAACATAATTTATCAATCTTTTCTTTTCTTGCATTTCTTACTTTGATACCTTAATAGCAGCCTAAGAGCTTCGACCTTAAGACCACAAGGAAGGAGGTCACTGTCTAAGACTGCCCCCTCCTCCATATTATTACTAACCATTACTTAAAATATGTTTAATGCACAAATTGACCAACATTTAAACCAACAACTGCAATAAATGGGCATCAGCAGATCTATCTTTAACATAAAACATTTTAAAAACTTACGATTTTGTGGAGTTTATTTAATGCTAAAATCGTGAAGCTGGTGTTTCCCCCCAAACAAGATGCTGGTGTGTGTTCAGTATTGATCAGAGACAATAAAAGTTTCCTCTATCTACAAAACCACATCATGTGGATTTCACGGCCTATTCATGGTCCTATAGACAGATTTAGCACAGACACTTCAAAGAAAACAGACGCTTCCAAGAAAGGAGCAAAGTAGTTTCTCTACTGAGCCGCGCGGAACAGAGAGGCCTTTGTGGCTCTCACATCTGGGAGGAGAGCTGTTCGGGGCTCCCCACCTTCATCCCCAAGCCTGAAAGCTGAGAGGCCAAGCAGTTCAGGGAGGAAACCAGAGCATAAAATAACCACGATGAGTCAAACTGAGGAGAAACTTCCAGAGGACAGAAGGTCTTCAGATCTTTATTCTCCACTATATTCATTTAAAAGGTTTAAATTGTCTCTTTATAGAAGTGTGTTATGAACTGTGCATTATATTACTAATGTTTACTATTTAAAATGTGGTACAATTATATAATATGATGCAGTAGGCTACTCTTAATAGTAATAAACCGGATGTGCAATGATTAGTTGAAAGACGATTAACCGGTTGGAGTCATTTTTAGGGGGGGAAATGTCCTAATCTGCCCATTTTCTGCTTTCTGTTGTATTCTACAACATTAAAACATTATCTTTGTGTTTTGGTTTAAATAAAATAAGATATTAGAGGTTGCATGTTTGACAACGGGAAGCAGAGATCAACATTTTTCAACATTCTATGAACCAAACGGCTGACGTTTCGATTAATATTAAATATTATTAAATAATTGACAGTTCAATTCACTGTTAAGAGTGATTAGGTGCAGCTTTAACCCAATGTATCTAAAACCAGCTCCACTTTAACTGTATTTGTTAATGAGAACAATAGAATTTATTATTATAATCTAATGCTGCAAATTATGTACCTTCAAGTACAAACTTCTGTACCTTATTTAAGTAACATTATGAATTCAATTATTTGTAATCAAGTATTTAAACACTAGAATATTTCCTCTTTTACATAAGCAACATTATAGTATAGTATTTTAAAAAAAAAAAACTATTCTACCTTTACGCAAGTAAAGGATCCGAATACTTCAACCACTGAAAATGTCTGTTTTTGGTGCAGGGATATTTTAATAGTAGGATTTTTCACAATGTGAAAACGGAAGATCCCTCCTCCATGTGGCTCGCGGGACAACACGTCACCGGGGTGCCCTGGACGCGTGCACGCGTCGGTTCGAACCGGGATTAACGGAAACAATGCATCTTTAATGCAACACGATGGGCTACAACTTTACAATTAACATACCGAATGTGAGGTTTAGTTTTCAGGTTGAGGAAACTTCGAGAAAAGAAAGCAAAAAAAAAAACGCTTAGTCGGTCCCTGCGCGTTCCTCCATCACCAAATCCAGTGGTTTATGACGACACGACGCGAGACGCCGCACCGGTCTCATGTTAACCCACCGAAAATACGACACGGCTTCGTTTTACTTCGGGTTTTCTCTTTTCTTTATGTACCAATTATTAAAAAAGGGTCTTACTTTACAGCCACGGTTGTTGTTGGTCCCGACGGTTTGTTAGTTTTCGTCATGATGGCGGATTTATCAATGAAAATGCTTTAAATTGGGGAAAGAACTGCATCTTTTACGTCCCAATTCCCCACAAAAACCTGCTTCAGCTGTGTAATTTCTGCTCCACAGCGCCACGCTTTTGCTTTACTGTACAACAGGTCAAACCCGGAATTACACACACAATTAGAGCACATGCCACACAGAACACCATTTTTCATTGAAAAAAAACGCAATAAAGAAATTTAACACCCCCGTCCGCACGGACAACAACCACGGCTTTAATATGAACGCTGATTTTTATGATTTGCACACAAAAGTAGCAGCAGCGAGAGTCTGCTTCTCATTTTAGTGTCGTGAGGTCGAGACTAAAAAAAAATCTTGTGTGCACGCTGAAAGTGTGGCTTAAAAATCGCTAAATCAATCGACAAACCCGGTCGATTATCACGACCCGTAGCCGTGACAACGATTTCTGCGCCATAAATCGCACAACGCGCAATTCGCTGCTTTAATCAGCGCCAGCCTGAGCGCGTAAACTTGCGCGGTGTTAAAACGGGTGTTTTTCTTAAACCTTCCCCGGTTTGTTTGGATGCGGTTTAAAAACGAAGGGAAAAAAAACACCACTTTGAACCAATAACTCTTGGTACAACAGTTAATAGACTAAACTTGGGTCTCTTTATTAGCTGGACGGCTAAAAGAAGCTGCGTGATGCCCCCGCGTCTCCACGCCGCTCGCGTGCGGGTGAAGTCTTTACCTTCTGCTGATTTCAGGGTCCTCTCGCCTCGTTTTCCGCCCCTCAAACTTCTGCTTTATTTCTTCTCCTTCCTTCTCTCTGGAAGAAAAAAAAAGAAAACCTCCCCGCTCTAATATAGAGCCTCCACTTCTTCTTCTCCGGGGTCTCGCGGAGGAGCTGCGTCCTTCGCCAGTTGCGTGTAGTACTGCGGGGTGAGGACAAAGAATATTCCCAAATCCCCCTTTTCTCCTCCCCGTTTTCAGCCGGGCACCCCACCCCCCCTCCGTCTGCGCAGAGTGAAGAAATCGAGCCGCTGCCAGCATTCCTGATGCAATCCCTGCTCCTCTCTCTCTCTGTTTCTCTGCTTCCAACTTCAGACTCACAGCAACACGAGTCCTCAGCTGCGGGAATCAATCAATGACTAATCAATATCCAATCTCATAGTGATATCCAAATAAACATCAAGTTAAATTGCCTATGAGTCTCCGGGCTAAAGCATTTTAATAGTTGCCAACAGAGCAAACTCTTTAAAGGACATGTTCACCGATTTTCAGTCAGAACAGTCTGAACATTCAAACCGTCATAATTATTCCTCTTGTTCATTAGAAGATCTTTCATGATGCAATTAAGATCCCGCACGTTGAAGTTGAAGGCCTTTTTTTAATTATAATAATGTCTAGGTCAATATTTCTAAAAATAAAAATAAATAAAATGGCAATTATGGACAGAGTATGTATAATGCTATGGTCCAGTGTGTGCAAGAGTGCATCGTTGGTATTATTAGTAGTATTATAATATTAATAATAAAAAGTATTAGTATTATGGTACAAAGGTAGATGTTAACCAGATAAAATACAAGGATACAAATATAAGGGCAGCATGTGCATTGAACCAGGTGAAGCACACACTCATCTGTATCAAATGATTACATCAATCCATAAATTGCATGATAAAAGTCTCAGTTACAACACTAAACAAAGTATTTTTATTTGTACAATTCAGGTATTTAAAAAAGGTCAAATGGTGGTGTCCAAATGGCATAAAATAGAGGTCTACCTGGTTACAACAGTTCTAAAAACCTCTTTAAAATTTCACTGGTTCGAGTTATATGCATCTATCTTTGCATAAATACTGATCATATATTGAACTACTGATACCTGGATTATTTGGGCTGGCAACTTAATTTTCCAAGATGATAATTGCTGTAAAATAATTTACCATAGTACCATATTTATGGACAAAGCCCTTGTGGTTGTAGAGATTTTCCATATTTATTGTGGGTATGTCATTTTGAACAGGAAACCTGGAAAATAGGCCTGGAGGTTGAGAGGTAATGTGGTTTTGATTATAAATAAAAGCCTAGGTGGTAACTGTCCCATGTTTCACATCCACACATCTGTATTCAGAAATTGTGCCTTTAAACCATCTGTCAGGACTTCTGTGATGTCACAACTATACACGCACCACCCAACCCATTCTCATTCAGCCAATTAGAGAAAAAAGGGAAGTTCTGAATATTGAAGCATTTAAAGCAGTTAATGTTGTTGTGTGAGATATAAACTAACTCAGACCTATTACAAGCTCAACAAGAGGAATAATTCCAGCATGAAAAACCACTCTCAGAGTTCAAGACGCACTTGAAGATACAATATTTTGATAACAGGCTCCGGAGTGGAATCTCTCGACATCACAACCCTTTTGTTCTAGCAAGACAAACTACAACACTTCATGCTTCAGTGATGTAGCCTCCAAGAACTGCAGCGCCTGTGCTGATGTTACAGAAGCTTTAGTGTTTATTTATGCTCCTTAAGAAAAAGTATTGATCTTTACCATGGTTTTTGTGATCATATTAATTACATCCAACAAGTTCCTAATCCATGGGATGGATTTACGGCACTTATCTGGAGATTTGTCAAACCAGATAAACAAGGTGAGAGATTCCAAAATATCAGATTGTGTAGATTAGCGTAGTGATACCAATCTAGATCTTTTACAGATACATGACGTTCAAAGTGCAGCTCACGTGTTCACAGACAAAGCGCTGGTCACATTGTTCAAATCAATAATAATGGTGGACATGTCTCAGGTTACATCTCTGCTCTTGATACTTTTGGGATCATTTGCAGCTTTACATCTGAATTTGAGATTACTGCATGAAGTGCAAGTATATCCTTATATCATATAATCCCTGTTGATCCACCTGTTTTTCTTGAATCACTACCATGTTGCGTTCTGCACGTTCAAAACATTCTTTCACACAGGTATTTGAAATTTTGCTTATCAGCCACTACCAGCCTATCGCAGGCTTTTAGGCAGATTGAATTCGTGTTGAGTTCTCAGTGTAGATTGAAGTAGATCGGATTGGTGTGTGGAAGGAGATTTTTTTTAAAACTGGTGGACTCAAATCCAGACTAGGGTAGTTGGGATCTTAATATACATGCTTACAGTTAAATTCAGTGGTGTTGCAAAGTTACAACACCAACTACTGACCTAGCATACAATATTAAGCCCCAGCTACATTAGTCTACATATTGTTTTTACTGGACATTTTCTCCCAAACTCCTTTCACACACTGATCTGATCAATAAATATCTCAGACTACACAGAGACCTCAACGCAGATACGATCTGCCTAAAAGCCTTCGATACCATGCCAGAACGTTTTTAACATGTGCACCGTGACGTGATAGTGATTCAAAAACACAGGAGGATCTATGATCCCTGCCACAAATTGATCCCATCATTTACTAGTCTGACCTGGCCTGACCCAAAACACACACATTGGACATTGGATTTGATTTGACCATCAAGTCGGCCAAATCCTAGGTACAGGATATGCTTTTATCTATTGGAGGATGGAGATCTTGGCTTGCACTTAATGCAGTAATCTCAGATGTAGCTGGGAAGCTACAAGTCATGCTAAAAGTATCAAGAGCACAGACATAACCTGAGACATGTCTGCCATCGCTGTTGTTTGAACAGAATGTGGAAGTGCGACCAACGCTTTGTCTGTGAGAATGCAAGTTGGATGTCATGAATCCAAAAAATATCCAGTTTGGTGTCTCTACATTAATCTACTCAATCTGATATTTTCGGATCTCTTCACTTGTTTATCTGGTTCGACAAATCTCCAGATAAGTGCTGCATTGGTGTTACTTAATAAAGTCAGTCAGTCAGTCATTTTCTATACCTGCTTATTCCTCATTAGGGTCACAGGGGTCTGCTGGAGCCTATCCTAGCGCGTTACGGCGAGAGGCAGGGATACACCCCAGATGGTTGCCAGCCAATCGTGGGGCACACACACCATTCACTCGCACACTCACACCTAATTGGCAATTTAGAGTTGCCAATTAACCTCAGCATGTTTTTGGACTGTGGGAGGAAGTCGGAATACCCGGTGAAAACCCACGCAGAACATGTAAACTCCAGAAAGGTCCCAGACCCCGGACCAAGGAGGTCTTGAACCTTTGACCTTCTTGCTGTGAGGCAACAGCACTAACCCCCGCCCCACCGTGTTACCCTGCATAATAAAGTGTGTGGATAAAATTAAAAACAAAAAATTATGGATCAGAATCCCAATGTTGCCATTTGCAACATTATAGAGGCCAGGCCACAACAAAAGTTTGACGGTTTCTCACGCGCCTTTCAACAGCTGGATGAAGGGAAACATCATGAACCTGTATGTCACGTTATAAAATGCAAACGTGCGCCCACATTTCTTCGGCAGCAACTGAGGATTCTGTCACGTGTGGTCTGTTAGCAGCTTTATCTCATCCAGCCTCTCTCCCGTTGATGTGGAGCAGCGTACGGGGATAGCAGCGCAACTTCCTGAGGATGCAGCTGTTCGGAAGTTGTTGCCGTCGCGTTTCCTCCGTGTCACACTTTTTTTCTGGCAAGAGGCGGCACGTGCGTCTTCTCACCCCCACCCACCTCTCTTTGAACTATACACCCCACTTTACCGTGACAATGTGTTGCTAGAAGTGCATCTCACAGAGGACCATTACGGCACAAAGAGCAGTTTGTACTATTTTTATGTAGGATTTATGTCCCCCCATTAGGACTTGAAGAGGTGTGGACCGGCAGTGCCATGAATCACAATCACAAAGTGAAGAGCCAGTTGTCTGAGCTCAGCACTATTCTAGAAAATAAAAAAAAAGTGTTACTACCATCTGCAGTAACGTCTTAGCCTTAAACTACACTCAATCAAGGGTGAAATTAACTTTAAGCCGTTGAGTTTCCAGTAAGCTTATGCTGCACTTTCCCAGAGGAGTAAATGAGATTTAATGTATGTGCTGTTATCCAGATTAAACACTGCAGGTATCCTACCAAACTAAATGATTGCATTGTCCTGGAAATGCCTTCATTGCTTACTCACCTCTCCCAAACAGAAAAGAGGACAAAGCAGATTAACTTTATACTTTATCGTGGCTGCAGAGCTCATGATCTGTTGTGACATTTCCCCCAAATTCCAAATAAAAATCTTATCGTTTAGTATGTATTTGTGGAAAATGACAAATGGTCAATATAACAAAAAAGATACAATGTTTTCAGACCTCAAACAATACAAGGAAACAAGATCAGATTCATTTTAAAACAACATAATACTAATGTTACACTTAAGAGGTGTTCAGAAATCAATATTTGGTGCAATAACCCTTATTTTTAATCACAGCTTTCATGCATCTTGGCATGCTCTTAACAAGACTTTTACATTGTTCTTGGTTCAGGTTTCACCTAATCAGTACCTCTTTAAGCAGAATGAGGTGTGCATGTGTTGGAACTCAACACATGCACACAACACATATATGTATATATATATATATATATATATATATATATAGATATAGATATAGATATAGATATAGATATAGATATAACCAGCAGGAGAAGCACATAAAAAGCAGCAGTTATTGTTGTTTAATATCTGCTGCAAAACAGGAGGTCAGTGGAGGAATGCAATGCCCTTCCCCCTTCTCAGGGAGCAGCAGGGCTCTATTGTGAACCACAAGCATGCTTTTATTCACAGGGTGTAATGTGGGGTGCCTCCGTCCGAATGACAGAGGCTCTGCAGTGCAGACTGAGCTGCTCCGACCTTAGGCTCCTTGAATCAGGAGCTGCAGTAAGCTGTCTTGTTGCTGGATGCAGAATAAATTCATGTGTTGGCATTGATAACGTTCAGCTGTTGATATTAAAGCACCGGGCGGATTTTGAGCATGCACGTCCATGATTATGTCATGAAGATACAGTTTATCCACACATACACACACACACAGGGGTCAATTACTCAAGTCAGGCCTTGATTTTGGCACACATCCGGAAGCTTTTGTTGTTGTTTGTTGGTCTCTTTCGTTTCTATAACAACTGCATTGCAGAGTCTTGAAGACTTTTTATAATCAACCGTAGGAAGTGTTGTACACGTGGTGGAATTTAGCTGTATTGAGTTGCTAAGTAACAGCGCCAACTATTGGCCTAGTAGCGTATACAAATTTCAATAGACTATGGATTGTTGTGCACCAGGAGCAGTTACTTCAACCACATGGACGTGCTTTTAATCTGATAATAAAGGCATCAAAAACCTATCAAATTCATGTGCACAGGGTAAGGATCGTATAGGGACTGGATTCACAAATACGATAGGAACCCCTGGCTTAAGACATTGTTAATCTGCCTTGGGCCTGTTTGCGTACGATATCGTTTTGTATTCACTCCCTGTGCATGCTCAAGATTTTCTACCAGGGATTTTACCTGGAACTGGAACCATCATAAATAGTAATGTTGTCGCCATAAAAGTCAAACAATACCACCATGGCATCTACGAAATCAACAACTCAATTTATACGGAGTTCATGGAGTTGTAAAGTAGCCGTGATCCAGAAGTAGTTGAAGTAGTTGAAAAAACGACAGCAAAATCTAGCGTAGAAAATTCAGCCAGATCACTAACCATTAACCGAATTAAATGAACTCCATGTGTATTTTGATTTAGGGACAGTCCACCCACCGAGCTGCAACATAGATTTCTGATGCCACCTGGAACAGTATATGTTAAATCCTTATATTTTTTTGTTCTTTATTTGTTTTTTTTTCTTGTTTAGAGCTAGATTTTCCTTATTGGATTTAATTCTGTCTTTGGACTTAGCGTTTGTTATGATCCTGTACAGACTATAAAGCCCCTATGAGGCCAATCTGTGATTTGTAATTTTTGGGCTATACCAATAAAATTGACTTGGGTTGAAGGTGGTCTATCCGGAAATCCAAATACATATGGATTTTGTTTAATTCAGATCATGGTCAGCGACCTGGCTGACTCCAGCAAGTAGTGTTAGAGCTACTAAAGGTTGACGGCTACTTAACTACAACAATAAACATTCTGGTAGCATACAAACAAATATGGCGTACAGGGAGTTTGACAGAGCAGCCTTAGTGTACATGTTGTGCATTTTGCATTGTTTGGAAGTCCATATGAACCAACAAATAGAGCTTTTGGTTTTGATGATATGATGATATGAAACTGTGCCATTGGTTGTGATATTACAAACAATCAAGTAATTGCTTCTGGGTGAAAACTCGGCATGCTTGTGTACAATACCATACACAAGTGGACCCAAAGCAGATTAACGTCTTAAGTTCCTATACAATCTTTAGCCCATGCATATGAATTTGATACATTTTTGATGCCTTTATTATCCAATAAAGCTTGTTCATGTGCATGCAGTAACTGTCCTGTAAGAAGAGATGGCATGTGGAATGTAGATCTTGTGAGGTCTGTTGTCATGTGGAATTGGGGCTCTGGGTTGGCTGCTGATCAAACAGCAGGAAACTTATGTCAAACGGTTGAAGGCCAGATAACTGTTAAGCAAACTGACCATTTAGACACAGGAAGTGTTGGTGGGTTGGCCTTTAGATAACAGAACATATAGTAGGGTTTGGTTTGAGTGGACGTGGAGAGATGCTCTCAGAAAGGTGCTTTACTGCAATAGCCTTTTGAAGCCTTATGCTGTTTACACTGTAGCCAATACCACACAGCATCATTTTCAGGGCATAAAGTGGGAAAGGTTCCACATACCTGTTAGGATGCATTTTATAATGTATATATATTGATCCCAGAAACCTAGACAGGTTAAAGAGTTTAAATTGCTCGAACAGTAAGAAAACAGATTCCTTTTCTCCATCTTTCATCCAAGCTCGGCTGACATGTAAAGCGAATCAACCGCCCTCCAGAATAAACTAGATGAATTTAGCAATAAAATGTTTGTAGTCTGATATACGATCCAGCCAAAAGCTACTCTCTCAAATGCTCTTTGATTACCAAACCAAGGAGATTCAGATGTGGTGCTTTGATTATGGGCGTCAACATTTTTTAAAAACAAAACTAGCAAACTATGAATTTCCCCCATTAGTGCAGCCATGTCAGATTGTTTCTTACTTCCCTGTACTGCTTTTGTCTATTCACTTTTTTTACCACAGCAAATATGCCTGGACTTGTTGTCATACATATTTCTTCTTCCTAATAACAGATTTGTCTCTGTGTGAACAGACAAAGATGTCGCAATGTTTCTAAATGTGAGAAAGGACTTTACTCCAGAGTTGCCCTCCTTTTTGCTTCAGGACCTGACCCACTGTGAATCATCCCCTTGTGATGTTTGTCTTCCTGTCAGAGACATGTTTGATGACAGTCAGCTACAACTGGGCTTGTGCCGGAACGCTTGTGCAAGTTTGACTAGGAAAGCCGTAACGTTCCCTTCCGGCAGCTGTGGTCAGCTCTGAGACGGTTGTTGATCCTGCGGCTCCATTAAAATAAATGCTCTAATCAAATATTAAAAATTTTAGCTCATAAAATGCCTTTAAATGTTTCACTTTGTTCAACACTAAATGACAGAGGGCGGAACATTGTAATGTTTTTGATCATCAATGTAGCGACAATTTCACATACTTTGTAAATGAATAGTAATAGTACTGCATCATGATGTTGAGTAGTTTTCACAATAAGTGCAAAATTTTAAAAAAGTACTTTTTATGTAACAGGATATAGGTAATATAATATTAACACATTAATTCATGTAAAATATTAAAACCTGCAACTGAAAAGTATCACATAGGTGAGTAAAATATTTCTATGATTTTGAGCATAAATGTACTAGAATAAAAGTAGCATCACATGAAAATACTCAAGTACAATTTTGTGGTACTTTACTGAGGCACAGTAGTTGAGTAAATGCACTTAGTTACTTTCCAGAAGTGCTGCGTTGGTATTTCTCTTTGTTTTTGTGCTGTCAGTGCTCAGCTACAGCCACGCTGGGGTCTTCTCTGTCAGTAAATGTTTGCTTCGTGCTGTCGCTGGTTGTAATCTTCTAGCCTGCATTCTTCAGGCAGTCTCCCTGCCAACACACCCACGAAAAAGGGCGCGACTCCTTTTATTAAATGGCATTAACACAAGTCGAACCTGGCGAGCGTCCAAGATGACTTAAGAAAAATGACCAGCCGTGTCTCCGCTGTGAGCCAGGATGGAATTCCTTTCTCTTGCAGTTTTTTTTTTTTTTCTCCTTCGATTATTTCTCCTCGGGCCTATTTTCTCATTCTTCACCGTCCACACTGTAAATGTGTGACCTTTAATGATGAATGTTCAGGTAGCTACTTGCACCTGTAAGGTCTTTTGGTAATTATTCACTGGGTAAAGTAATTAAGTAAAGCACTAAACCGAGCCTGCACATTTGGGATCACGGGACTACAGGGAAGTTGGGTTTCTTGCCAGAAAGACTAATGCTTCCCATCTGTGTTGTTTAGGAGTCTGTGTATCCATATAGTGCCTAATAAGGTTCGGCTTCAGATTCACTTCAACTTAACCCCAAAATATAACAGAAGCACTGAGAGAGAAACAAGCTCCGGACAACATGAGCTCATTGATGCTCCTTTAACAAAGGAAATGAACAGTATCAAATGTTCTGAAACACTATATTTAAATTATATCTCACCTCTTGAATACATTTGAACAATAGACACAGGTGTTGGTGTCAGGCGAAGTTTGTGTAATTATAACGACCACAAGCTGCTTTGGGAAAGAAAAACTATGCTTGTGAATATTTATAACCATGCTGACACACTCCAGCAACATTTGTTCTTTATCCAAATATCGTAAAGTAGAAATACTCCATTACCAGGTAAAATTACTGAAGCGAAAATGTTCGTACAGGAGTACAGGTAGGGGTATTATCATTAAAATGTACTTAAAGTATCAAAAGTAAAAAGACTGTGCTATGCTGCTATATTTGTTTTAATCACTAACAAATAAATATAATATTTTAGCTTATCGAGGTAGAGCCTGTTGTACATACTTTGTGTAAATTAATAGTTATAGGGCTACATCATATAATATATAATATATGTTTCTTCTAATAACAATTATAATGCACTGCATTTACATACAGTACTTTTTACTCAGATTGCATTGCAATGAAAATGAGAAGACAATTATAACACCAGGATATTAAAGTACAGCATTTTATGTACATTTTGAATCTGAAAATTAACTGCAGCTCTCAGACAAATGTCATGGAGTGGAAAGTACAAAAGTCTCTTTTGAAATGTAGAGAATGAAGTATAAAGAAACATTGCATGGAAATATTTAACTAGCTCCAAACTGACTTAAATACAGTAAAATACAGTATGTAGATGTACTTAATTACTTTCTGCCACTGTTTCTGTTTTAAGCAGAGGACTTATTTTATGTTTTAAGATTAAATGTTCATGTCTGCTGCTTTGTTTAGTCTGTCTGTGAGTAATGATGAAATAGTGTCTCTGTGACTTATTCGGTTTTATTCCTTTGCGTAAGCGCATTAAATGTTTCACCATGCATACCGTGCAGTTGTTTACTACACCTTCCTCTCTGATTTACTTTCCTTTTCCTGCGCGGAGTCACCCAACAGCGTCAGGGTGACTCGGCAGTCTGCTTTGTGGGTGAAAGGAGATGGGTGGGCTCCATTTGCAAGGTCACCTTTACTTTGAATGGGGGGAGGGGGACTGATGTACTGAATAATGGGGGTTCCTGGTAAGGGGGTTTGCTGTTTTGAGTCTTTCCATGGCTGTAGCATCTTAGCCCGTTAACACCAACACCATCCTGTACTGTATTGGACAAACATGTGCTGTGTATTATCTGCGGGTAGAGACCCTAAAGTCTCTTGTTTCAGTCGGCGAGCAGCACCCCTCAGCAGGGCTGGTCGGGTTACAGTCAGAACAGACTACACGTGGGACACACAAAAGAAGCCCCCAGCACTTATAGGGAGGAGGGGAACAGTTACCATGGAAACAGACAGCCCTACCCCCGGAGCAGATGGTGGTGGTGTGGGTATCGGGGGCTGGGTGCAGCAATGGCGGGATCCAGAGATGATTATCTGTCCTGAGTTTCCCTCTTGAAGGAACAGATAATGTTCAACAACACTGTGAGTCTGTTCCTGGAAGATGATTTATAGCTTCATATTATATATATTTCATTTAAAATATATGTCTATGTATGTATATGTATTTTACATATTATATATATATATATATATATATATATATATATATATATATATATATACATTTTCCCCATGCAAAAAATGACAGAAAAGATACAATGTATTCTGACCTGAAACAATGCTACGAAACAAGATCAAATTAATTTTAAAACAACATAATACACTTAAGAACAGTTCAGAAATCAATATTTGGTGCAGTGACCCCAGCTTTCATGAATTTTGCATGCTCTCCACAAGTCTTTACCATCGTTCTTGGGTGACTTTATTCCACTCCTGATACCTCTTTAACAAGAATGAGGTGTACATGTGTTGTAATTCAACAGGCGCTGGAATGGAATGGCTGGAATAAATGTAGAGATGCTGACTTCAGAAAGAAAATGCAGTGGTCTCTTATATTTTTCCATAGCTGTATTTATAGAAGTTCAAATTAAACATATCCCTTTTTTATGTATACAAATAGCTTATTTCTCTAAATTTTGCTCAAAAATCAGTTGAAATTTGTGTTAGTGAGCACAAGATATTCCATACCCCCTGACACGTGTAGCAAATCAAGATGCTGGTTAAACAGCATGACACAGATGTGCCTGGTCTCAATGAAAACATGCTCTTTTATTTGGAAAATGATGCAGTCATTAGGAGGCAGGGAGCAGAAAGCAGTCAGTATCTGTTATGACACGTGGCTCAGGTTGTTGATTGTTGATTATTGACTCATTCCTCTTCAATGGCTGTTCTAAGTTGGTGGATATTGGCCGAGATGCGATCCAGGGCATCCGAAACTTGCTCAATTGTTGACACGTCTGAGCATGCAGGCCATGCAAGAACCGGTATGTTTAATGCTTTTCAGAGTTGTTTACAGCTGCTTGCAACATAGGGCTGTGTATTATCATGCTGAAACATGAGGTGATGACAGTGAGATTGATATTAATAAATAGCTTATCCCTGCCCAGACCGTAACCCCACCACCAACATGGGCCACTCTGTTCACAGTGGTGATCTAAACAAATCGCTCACCCACACAACGTTATACAAGCTGTCCGCCATCTGCCTGGTACAGTGAAAACCAACTGTTGACAATCTGCAACTGACAATCTTGCAGATGAAGATTCTGAATGTGGAAGTCCTGGGCTGGTGTGGTGGTTGTGAGGCCAGTTGATAGTCCAATTGGGCAAATTCTTGGAAACGATATTGGAAATGCTTTATTGTGTGAAATAAACATTCAGTTCAAGGGCAACCGCTCTGGTGGACGTCGCTGCAGTCAGCATGGCAATTTCCCACCCCCTGCCTTAAATCTTGTGTGTCATGTTGTGTGATAAAAAACACATTCTGATATGCCATGCCTGTCAGGTGGATGGATTGCATCTTCAAGAGCATGTGGACACCATGCTCTCCTTCATCAGAAACTGTATCAGCACTATCACAGTTGAGAAAAGTCAGTCAGTCAGTCATTTTCTATACCTGCTTATTCCTCATTAGGGTCGCAGGGGTCTGCTGGAGCCAATCCCAGCGCGTTACGGCGAGAGGCAGGGATACACCCCAGATGGTCACCAGCCAATCATGGGGCACACACACCATTCACTCACACACTCACACCTATGGGCAATTTAGAGTCGCCAATTAACCTGAGCATGTTTTTGGACTGTGGGAGGAAGCTGGAGTACCCGGTGAAAACCCACACAGACACGGGGAGAACATGCAAACTCCACACAGAAAGGTGCCAGACCCAGGACCAAAGAGGTCTTGAACCTGTGACCTTCTTGCTGTGAGGCAACAGCACTAACCCCTGCACCACTGTGTCGCCCCAGTACAATCCGCTGCAGTACAACTACAATCCAATGCGGCTGCTCTTCTTGGACTTCAGCTCAGCTTTCAAGCTTTCAGCTGTGTACTGAGCCCCCTCCTCTTTACACTCTATACCTACGACTGCACTCCGACCCATCCTTCAAATACCATCATCAAGTTCGCTGATGACACCACCGTGGTTGGGCTCATCTCAGGGGAGGATGAGTCGGACTATAGGGATGAGGTGGACTGACTATCAGCAGTGTTCAGTGAACAACCTCCCACTGAACACCACAAAAACTAAAGAGGTCATCCTGGACTTCAGGAAAGGCAGGGCAGGCCCAGCCCCACTGCTCATCAACGGGGTCAGTGTGGAAAGGGTCCACTCCATCTGTTTCCTGGGGGTGCAGATTTCAGGGGACCTCTCCTGGACTGCCAACACCTCTGCGGCCGTGAAGAAGGCCCAGCAGGAGAAACAACCTGGAGAAGAAGTTGTTGGTGACCTTCTACAGGGCCACCATAGAAAGCATCCAGTCATACTGCATCACGGTGTGGTACCCAGGGTGCACCACCACGGACAAGAGATCACTGCAGAGAGTAATCAACACAGCCCAGAAGATCGCTGGCTGTGATCAATTTATCTTTTCACCTCTTAAGACACACTGTCCTGTGAGTGGTATGGGGTCATTCATGGAATACTACACTTTCGTTGTTGATTTCTTTGCGCAGATAACACAATAATTATAGTCTCAAAGGTGTTTTGCATCGATTGACACCATGCACGAGCCAATCAAAGCATGACGAGACCATCTAAAGAGAGAGCCAATAGCCAGGACTTTAAAAGATGTCACACAACATTCTTATTTGATACCCTTGAGCTAGAGCAAGAGTGGGCAACCCTAGTCCTGGAGAGCCACTGTGGGTGCAGGTTTTTGTTCCAACCAACCAGCAATACACCTGATTATACTAATTAAACTCCATAGCAAGGTCCTAATGGTTGATTAGTAGAGTCATGTGTTGGAACAAAAACCTGCACCCACAGTGGTTCTCAAGGACCAGGGTTGCCTCCCCCTGAGCAAGAACATCCGCATTTGCTGTGTGTAAATCCAAAAGGGGGTGTGTCTTAAGAGGTTAAATTAACAATCTTTTTAGTACATAATTCCATCATTGTGTACCCACTATACTGTATTGTTGCCCCTCCCATCTCTAACTGTATTCACAGTGGAAACATGATCCCGAAGTGACCGGGAGGGGCGGAATAAAGGAGTAAAAACATATTTGAGGCTAAAGGGCAACTGCAGTCTTTTAAAAGGAGGAGAAGAGAAACATTTGAAGTCACAGGAAGTGTGGTTTTTGAAGATGACCTCTGCCCCTGCAACACATCTCTGTGAGGAAAAACATGTTTTCATGTTAAGTTCAGGGAAGTAAGTGATTGAGACAGAATGATTAAAGCTGTATTGGGATTCACATAACACCATACCAATCACACAAAGACGTCACACAATGAGTATGTAGTCCATTCCTGCTGGGGGAATGATAGATATTTACTGGATTAGTAAGAATTTCCGAGAATGTGGTGCGAGCTGACTGGACCTGTGATTGGATGAGGTACTCAGATCCATTACTTGAGTGAAAGTACAAATACCTTTGGCATCTTTGTTTTTTTTTTTTTTTTAATCCATTGCTCTTACTACTTGGAAAACTTTCAGAAAACATTAAGAAGAATGATATAGAGGCGGTGCCCAGTTTACGTACATAACAGGTTCCAAGAAGCTGTTCGTAAGCTGAAACGTTCAAAAGACGTTATATATTAAATTTCAATCTATAATTGCCATTTGAGGTCATTTAAATGCCATTACTTTGATGATTGTCAAAGCCATTGGCACAGCGCTCTTCACATGTTCCATTATGCTGCCCTTTTCCTTGTTAATTGTAATGATCGCTGACCAATTCATGCCATAGGCACGTGCCACATTAGTCGTTTTCTCACCACTGTCCAACTTTTTGATAATGGCATCTTTCATTTCCATGGACAATGCCTAGCGTTTCTTACCACTACCGCTATCATCACTTGCCTCATGCTTTTTGCCAGGAGCACTAGCCTTTACTTTATCAGCCAGGATAAATAAGGTTAACTTGAACAGAAACGGTAAAGTATCTAAGGAGGTACAAACTCTGACCTGCTCACAGAGACACATACAACAACAACCTGGGAGTTGCTGCTCGGTGTGGGTTGCAGCAGAAAGGGGAACTAGTCGGATTTATGGACATTAGTGGTTGTCCCTATCTTGGGACCATTAATTAAACCAATTACAAGAGATTGGCTAAAAGATGATAATGTCAAGTAACTTCAAATGGAAGGTTCTTGTAAAAAAAATATCAATGATGAATCAAATAAATAAAAAAAATCAAGTTTATATTTTTGAAGAAAGATTGGGAAAAATGGGTGAAGTATAATTAACTAAATTTTTACTTGTCAAATATGTCTCGTGTTTGTTTTTTATACTTGGACTGAATTTCTCATCGTCTAAGTATATGCAATCTTAAGTAAGTACTTAAGTCTACATGTATTTCTCGTTATGGTACCTAGTACAAATATTGATGAAATGCATCCTCTGATTGGAATCCTAAGCAATTGATGCTTTATTGTGTGTTTTGCTTTTTCTATTTTCCTGATGTATTAAGTTTAACACTTTTTTTAAGTTAAAAAAAATCTTCAAATATGCAAAACAATACAAAAAAAGAAAAAAAAGTAGAAATTCTGTTGAAAGCGCAGCAGCTGGGTTCATGAGAAACTATTATTGCTGCTCAAAATGTTTCAACAGCTTTATGGGAAATGAGGAAAAAAAAAAGGATCATCATCTTGACACTGGTAATAAACTATATGGGAGTACTGACACGTTAAGGGATCTGTTTGTGTGTGTGCAGACTACTCAACTCTCCAAGTTCACATCTGGTTTGGAGAATTTGCACCTCTGTTCTGTCTTCTGTCACCCAAACTTGTTTCCTCTCTTACCTCGATGTGCGGGACACACCAAACAAACCTCTAATCTCCACACGCAGATCATTCTCTGTCTGACAGCTGTTTCAACTTATGACTGCTCATCGCGGGATGAGCGTCAAACAAACGCTGACGTGTAAACGTGTCTCTAATTCGGGCCCCTCTGCCTCTTTGTCATCTGCAGATGTGGTGGTGTCAGCATGACTGTGTCAGAGTCATAAATGCCTGTAAAAAGAAAAAAAAAAGAAACTTGGCAGCCGTACTGCCCAGTCCTCGAGTGAAGTTGGACAGAGAGGAATTATGGGCTGAGTAAAACTGTAAAGCATTGATTCAGCGTCTGCAGCTCCTCTCCTCTGGATGTGGGAGGAATTAGATAATCTATCAAAGCAGCCGTCAGAGGCTGCAGAGGAAAAGATGATTTGTGTGTGAGGACTCATGTGAATACAAAGTGAAGGCTGAGCATCCCTTTTTTTAATCTATAAAGACTGGAGTCATATGCAGTATATGCTGCAGTACTACACACACACATAGACATATATAACCTTATTATAAATACATTTAGATGCGAGTGAGGCTTATAAGTTATGTTCCAAAATTTAACTTATTTTATTCATTTATTTATTTTACAAATCCACATCCAAGTAAATGAGGGCAAACCTGATGATGGATTAGGATGGATATGTGGTTTTCACTTGTGCGGTCAGCCCGTTCTGCAGTTCTCGTCCTGCACATGTGTTTATTCCATCTGGCCCCGCCCTTTCATGTCTGACTGCTGATGTCATTGAAATCAGGGTTTTGGGTCTCACACTGTCTCGTTACACCGGGGTCGACGATACAAGGGCGGGAGACTTTGGGTTTGGTTTTTTTTCGCCTCAGACGAGACACGTCAAACAAATTCTCCTCATGGTCAAAATTAGTCTTCGCCAGAAAGCTTCAGTCACAAGCCCCAGATTCATCATGACGGTTGCTGTGGAAGAAAAGACGACTTACGTGGAAGCTGTGCTCCCCGTCTGTTGGAGGATGTTGTGACTGACTCTATGGGCAGATACATGAATACGTAACACAAATACAGCACAATGGTTAGAAAGTGGATATGGAGGTGAGATAAGAAACCGGGCAGGCCTCATTTTAAAACCACAATATAAACAATGAGATCATAAAAAAGGGGGAGAACAATGAAGAAAAAGCAAAGAAAAATATATTAAAAAAAAAATCATTAAACAAAGTGAAACAACATGGAGAAGAATTTAAATAAACAATCAGTCATAAATACAGAATACACAATTAGTCAAGCCTTTTTCCTATGAATGCCTGTTTTAATTTGACTTTAAAAACAGGCAATTGGCTTGATTGAAAGGAAGATTTGGATTGTTTGATGGTCTCATTTGGTAAGAATGAAAAGAGGAATTCTTACAGAAACTTTGTTGGAAACATTTAGGTAAAGTGCTGTTCTAAAATGTCAACTTGGAAATTAATGGATGCCAAATATCACAAATAGTCAACATTTTAAGTTTTTGAAATAAAAGTCCATCGAATTTGAAAATGTGAGGTACTACACAATCCATTTTTTTAATTTTATGGGAGTTTATGGAAACACACAGTACAGGCCAAAAGTTTGGACACACCTTCTCATTCAATGTGTTTTCTTTATTTTCATGACTATTTACATTGTAGATTCTCACTGAAGGCATCAAAACTATGAATGAACACATGTTTATGGTGTTATATACTTAACAAAAAAGGTGAAATATCTGAAAACATGTTTTATATTGTAGTTTCTTCAAAATAGCCACCCTTTGCTCTGATTACTGCTTTGCACACGCTTGACATTCTCTTGATGAACTACCATTTCAGGTAGTCACCTGAAATGGTTTCTGCTTCGTAGTTATGCCTTATCAGGGTTAATTAATTGAATTTGTTGCTTTATCAATCAGAGCAAATGGTGGCTATTTTGAAGAAACTAGAATATAAAACATGTTTTCAGTTATTTCACCTTCTTTTCTTAACTACATAACTCCACACGTGTTCATTCATAGTTGTGATGCCTTCAGTGAGAATCTACAATGTAAATAGTCATGAAAATAAAGAAAACACATTGATGAGAAGGTGTGTCCAAACTTTTGGCCTGTATGTGTGGTCAGCGACAGTAATGCCGCAATGGGAAAACGAGTGTCTGAGGAAACAAAAGATTCAAATGTTTGGAAGGAAGTCAAAGATTTAAATACTAAGTGATCTGTTACTTTTCACAGGAATTCCGTATGCTCAGTAGCTCATTGTTAGCATCCCATTGTTTCTTCAGACATGGACACAAAAGTGTGGAAAAACTAATTAGATGCTAATTAGTCATCCCATTCATAGTAAAATCTGGAAGGTGAAATCACACACAGCATGTTCTGAGTGGCGGTCATTTAAAAGGCAAATAGAAAGTGAAAGGATGTGATTGACAGTGCCTTGAATAAACTCTTGTGTCTCACTTTAAAATCTTCCTCTCAGCACTTTAGGAACTAAAAGGTCCCAATCAAAAACTAACAAAAATGTGGCACATTACTGTAATTACATTCTTTTTATATAATTTTATAATTATAACCAACCAGTCATGATCCTAACTACCAAATGTTCATTAATTTATAGAAGTTTAGCCCTTTAAATGACAGTTTTTGTGATAATACTATTCATTTTTAAGATAGGGTTAGGGTAATATAAATAAAATATTTCCAATATCACCCAAATAAAATAATGGCCAAAGTAATTTTAGAGCTTTTGGCCTAAATCATCTCTTTATGTCCTATAGGATAATGGTCATTTACTTTTATTTTATTTTATTCTTTGCCTAAGTCTAAGTCTTTTACCCAAGTCAGGATAAAAAAAATGGTTTGGGCAATTTAACAAGATTTCAAAAGGCGTCGACTTCAAGAAGCTTCTATGGTGCAGAAGAAGCTCTAAACATGATTCTTGAATCAATTTCTACTGGTTAGTGATACAATCTTTAGGCTAAAATGTTTTTAAATTATAGTAATTAAATCTAAATTTCAGTTATACTTTGATAATATTTCATATAAAGTGCTGTATGTCAATAAATTCCATAAATATGTAGCCAAATATAGAGAAAGAAAGGAAGTTCCAGGATGTTCAATTGATTAAACATGTGTCATCACTTCATTGAAAATTTGCTACATCTCAGGATTTCAAAAACTCTTCAAAACTGGATGTTGGAAATTAATTGCTTTCAATAAAAACGGGCAAAGAAGAACCGGGAAAGTGATTCAAAAGGGAAGTGCCTCCTGACCAGTTCGATTTAGCTGAATATTAGTTTAATTTAACTTAATGTAAGTTTTGAGTTTGCGTTATGGAATAAAAGGACAGTTCAAAAAAGGTTTCAAGTCACACTAGAATATTCAAAAGTTGAGTCACTTTATTCTTTAATGTTACATAAATGACACACAACATAATTACATTAATATAGTATTCTCTGCATTGGATAAAGTTTTTTATGTTTTTCCAAAAACTTGAAAAAAATGACTTTATTTCAATAGGGGTGGCAGTCTGCTAAAATATAGGGGGGTTTTGGAGGGGATTATCACACTCCGGGATATGTCAATGATTATGAAAGATTATTATTTGTCAGACATATATATATATATATAGGAAAATAGAAAATGCAAAAACACACCGTTGTCCAAAATCATGGCTATAGCATAATCACAGCTAAAATTATAGAAAAAAAATACAACCTTAAATTCTATAGTAGGCCCTAAGTGAGGCACAATGGTTCATTTTGTTTGGCAGTGAACACAGTTATTGATCAAACATATTGGATAGAGATGAGCAAACCGACCAAGTCGTTTAGACTATATAAACAAGGACAAAGTGATTCGGACTTGATGAGGGGGAAATGTTTCTTTCTTTTACAGCATGTCTGCTGCTGAAGGCCTATAACTGTGATGTATGAATGGTCCTAAATGAGAAGTCTCACTCCATAAACTCACCTCAAATACATTTTATGGCCCAACGGGAGGAGAAAAAACACTATAGGGATTAAATGACAACAAACAAGAAAAGTGTTTAGAAGACATTTCGGTCACTAAGCTCATAAAGTCAAACTGAATTTGTTTTCAAACCTATAATGTGTTTGGTCAGAATCAGCGGATGAGTTAGTTTTGATCCACAGCTGAGTCTGAATCAACCAAAGCAGAAACACAACACATTCATCCTGAAATTAATAGTTAATAGTGAATTATTTTCTACACTTTTTTACTTTTTCAACCTGTTTTTATGTCAGATATTTTATTCATTAGATATTAATTTCTTTAGATATTTTATTTATTTGATGAAGACCAGAGTCAGACGTTGTAAAATAATAATAATAATAAAAACAATTAAATACTGTGATTTTATTTGTAATTATGGTATCTGATGATTATTATAAAACAGTAGCTCTTTGATTTCTTAGATTTTTTGTAAAAAATACACAGCAATTTATTGTAATAATTGTTAAAACTTTACTGTGTTTTGCACAGTAAATAACTGCAGATGACGTAACGAAACTGATTGGTCACTATTTTGATGAACATGTGGTTATTCATCAGAACACTGTAAAAGTTGCTCTTGTTTTGTTTGCTAATAAAGAACAGTTTAACATGGCATCATCATGTTTTAATCAATAAAGTTCACAGGTTCAAGGCTGGAGAGAATCAATAAGGTCAAATGGTGAGAAAAACCTTGTCTGGACCGTTAAAGCCACCTGCTCCTCTGAGGCTCAGCGTGACGACGCAGATCAATAACCTTAAAGTCAGTGGTTCAGATCTGTCTGTGGAGATCTGCTGCATCTCTGTCTCCCTCCCCACCTGTTCACCTTCATATCTCCATTCACTGCAAATTCCTCTTTGCTTGTTTGATATAAAATCTTAAAAATATGACATTAAAAGCCTTGTTTTAAAAGTTATTTACCAGTTTCCATCTTTGATTTTATGGTGTATTGAGCATGAATTGCTTATTTTAAGATTGTTTTGTCAAGTAATATTATGTGCATGGACAGATTAAGTCATTTTCTCCTCCAATTCAGTGTTTATTTCTTATATTTTTTATTACATATTTAAGGTTTTATTACAATACAATGGAGAAAAATGAGTGAAATGAAAGTGGAGTAAAATCCTAACACATGTATAATATAAACACATACATATGAATATGTATATGGTGGTTAAAGGCTTCAATTAACAGCAGAATTAACTGAGACTTCCTGAACTTTATATGCAATGAAGTTTATTTTTTTACTTGTTTAATACAGATCTTCATTAGTCACTGCCTCAGTAGAAACTATTCTTCCTGGTGTCCAACCATACAAAAAATACAATAAATAATTAAAATACAATAAAATACAAGAATATATCAAAATATTATGTCAAATGTAATAGAAAATAAGCAATCTAACACACTCAGTTTACTTCTTCTTTTTTGTTTCCAATGTATCTTATAAAATCCATAATTTGACAGACATTTACTGTTCTTTCTTTCTTTCTTTCTTTCTTTCTTTCTTTCTTTCTTTCTTTCTTTCTTTCTTTCTTTCTTTCTTTCTTTCTTTCTTTCTGTCTTTCTTTTTGTTGCTGTATCCCAACCTTTTTGGCCTGTGACCTTTTTGACTTTGTTTTGGGGGGTTTACTCTGTTCCTCCTCCTCCTCCTCCTCTTTTTTTGTTTTAAAGGGGGTGTGGCTGGAGTCATGGCTGGCTGTTCTTCTTCACCTTTCCCAGGCTGCAGTGAGGGACACCTGTTTCCAATCCTCACCTCATCAAGTTCTCCATAAAAGTTCAGTCTCCCTTACTCTGCCAGATAATTCTGTGCCCACAAGTTCCTGCTACTCATACTGTTGTGTTGCTGCTTTTCCTTTTGGCTGCTTTGTTCCAATCTACACTCTGACCCTCATAATAACCAAGCAACACTCCCAACCCCTTGTCATACTTTTTTACAGTCTTCTGTTTTGTATGGAAAAACATAAAAAAGAATATTTGCTTTAATATTCCTCTGTTTATCCTCTTGAATGAGTTTAATTTTTATTTCTCTGAAAATTAAATCTACAAATATATAAAATCACAGTTCACATCAGTTATAAAACTTCAACAATTAACACAGCCTGTCCTCATCATAAAACTCTATAAAAGTTTTTTTTCTTTTGTATCTTTTTAAACTAATACATTTTGTACTTTGTTATAATTCCAGCTCTTTATGGCCCAGATGTGATTTCTAACAAGAATTTGACATTTTATTTGTGTGTGGAGCTACCCTCCTGTGCTAACGACTTTTGCGATTCAGTACTTTGGAACAGAGGGAGTGATGTTTGTGGTCTGTTATCTTTTAATGATGAAAACATACAAGTTTAATGAATAGTGAACTTCTTCTTCTTTTTCTGAAATGGTCCAATAGCTCATTACTGGTGTTCTGGTGGTCTGGTTCTAGGAACAAAGCATGAAACGCCCAATATTTAATTTACAGCCGCTATATGGGGTCTCTTGCTGAGCAATAACAAAGCGTGAGTTGATGACATCATGGATCATGGGAAATGCTACCATCCTTCTGTCTTTAATAACTAAAGATATATAACTAAGATATTGTTTAATCTGGATGCCAGATTTTTTGCAGATGTCGTCCCTTCCTCTCCAAAACAACCAGACCTGGTGATTAAAAACACTGAATAAAGCAGTGTCACATTAATCTGTGTTTCACAGAGGTGCTCTGACACTGCTAACCAAGCTAGCTCAGTTTGTTGCTTTAATAACTTTAGTTCTGGACATCTGTGATTAAAATCCTTCATCCGGTCAATTCAGGACATGAACCAAACACTACACATGCAAACAGTGAAAGAGTAGTAGGCCTAGTGTGTCTGCGGAGCTCGAAAACCAGCGGTTTAGGGCCATAAGTCTAGGAACTGTGGCTATGCTAAAGCGAATTGACCAAAGATCTTATAAGAAGAACAGTTAGATGAATGCGAGTTGGTTGGGGGCAGTTTTTGGAACTTGGGATGTCTGAACTTGAAATTGTGGCGAGCAAATGCTAACTTACCTAGCTAGCACCCAGCTAACTTTTGCAATATTTTACAGGGCTGATCTTATTAGTGAGTGTTTAAAAGTTGAATAGAGGGCTTGATAGACAGTTAAGGAAAGGTGACGAGACTCTGTTTGTAGTAGTGCTACTGCCTGCTTCACAATCAGGATTTGAATATTGAAGTTAAGGTAAATATAAAATGTCTATCACATGATTTCTATTTAGTCTTCTTGTCTGTCTTGCTCTCTCTGGCATCATTTTTGGTGTGATGACCCTGCTTCTCTTTGGAAGAGGCTTTGGTCTATAGGTTGTAGCTTCTTGAGCCCTAAAATACTACACACACACACACACACACACACACACACACACACACACACACACACACACACACACACACACACACACACACACACACACACACACACACACACACACACACACACACACACACCTCTCTATCTTTAGTCAATTCAGGCCCATACCACCTAGAGTTGTAGATCTCTGGTTTAAACCTGCAGGTCCTGAATTTGATGGTACTTTGGTTCTGCAGACAAATAGCTCACCATTATAGTTAATGCATGCATGAAGGGGATAATGATAGGCAATCATATCCTGTGCCTTGTTACCTTAAATAAAAAAAAAATAAATCGTGAATTTATATACATTGAAATGTTGTTTAATTGTTAATTGTTGAAGCTAAAAACTACTGAAGAAACAACTTGCAGGAAATCAAATCTCACCAGGTAAAAATGTTGAGAAAATATTGGAATGTAAAAATTCCAATATTCATTAGAATTTTCCTTTTTATCTTGTTCCTCGGGCAGATGATTTTGTTTATTTAAACTTTTTTTCTTGAATTTCAAAAAAATCAAAATCAAAATAATCTGCCAATGGAATAATTTAAATAAGATACTATATAATTCACTACTCAAAAATATATTTTCACTTAAAATTCCTTTTAATTAATGTGAAAAATTTGTTAAATCAACTTAACTTCTTATGAACCAATGGCTGATATAAACAGATGGTTGACTCATTTACCATCCTATATATTGTGGTTACGATAAAGGTGAAAAAGAGATCTCATTGTATATCATCGCCTCAAGAGATCATGTAGAAGCTGAACTAAATCTGGACTAGTATTTTCCTACAATGTACCTTTTAACTCTGTTTTACGCCTACCTACCCATGGTAGAAGCACAAAAGGAAAAGGAAGTGCAGTTTTGTGAGTGACAATTATTTTGTGACAGGAAACAATAAAAACTAGTAATTAGGCAATCATGTCTGAGCAGGCTGATGTTGCATGCAAGTGGCAAGCCCATGTGGACAGAGGAATGGTATCTCTGGACAATTTAGCTTTCCAAAAGCTTTTATTAGTTTTTTGGGAGCTTTCTATTAGCTTTTATTAGCTTGTTTAGCTCCATTCTCATGTCTACTGCTACTGGATGGACTGTAAATAATGACCAACAATTGGAAAAGGAAATCTTCGACCAGATATCCATTGGCTTCACTGGATGCACACAAATACTGGCGCATAACCAAACAAGGAAGAGCGCATGTTAGCCATTTAGCTACACTCCACTGGTTCCCAGTATCTGACAAGGATAAAATAGCTTCTTTTAACTCTTTACCCTCCACAAGAAAATTGTGTTTCTCCAGAGCCCTGTTTACAACTGTAAATGGAATGGACCTACTCACTGTTGCATCCCCTGCTAAAACAAAACAAGGAAGAGATATCACATTACCCATCCAGTTACATTCCATTAGCTACCGGTATTCTTTAGAATAGATTTTAAGGTCCTTTTAAAGCTCTAATGGTTTGGAACCAACCAGCATCGCACGCCTTTTTTGTTTTATTATCCTTGACAACTCTCAGATCTTCAACTGCCGGGTCTATCTATCTGTCCATGTGTTGAGTTTCACTTGTGTCAAGGCATTGTTTATAAGACCATAATAATAGATTTATAGTAACAGCTGTGTCCTCTTCCCAAAGAATTTATGAACTTTCCACTTTTTTTTGGGGCTGGTGTAACAGCCGAACAGCTGGAGGGATTTAAAGTGTCGGCCTATTCATCCAATGAGCAGAGCAAGAACCAGCAATATATCCATGGCTTGAAAATGTGTTTTTTTTCCAAGAATGTTTTATGCAAAATATTTTTCGTGAGTAAGACCCTGTGAGCCAGTTTTCTGTTGTCTACTGTCCAAATGTGCAGTTTTATCTCCCAAACCGGTGGGTGGTCAAAAGACAAATACCTCACTTTTTTTTTTTCACTGTAGAGGAAGGACCACAGAATATTGGGACAAGGATATTTTAAAATAATACCAATTGTATTGTCGAGTTTCTCTTTAACCTGTTGTATCTTACATAAGAAGCCATCACTACACCTACACTCCAGTTCAAAAGTTTTGGGTCACTTCGAATTTTCCTTATTTTTGAAAGAAAGCCACTGTTTATGTGTGTTTATGTTGAACTCTCCTTCATTTGAGTTGTTTTGTGCCACCTGTCTGACACATTAACCATATGACGGGATGCCTCGGTATTATAACCAACTGAACATATTTCTCAGTAGAGTGATGCTATGATGGCGTTCAGCTATTTGTCAGGAGATCTTCACTGCCTCTGCAGACATTTTGCTGCAGAAGTGATCATGACTTGCATAAAGAAAAATCTGAGGCAGTTGCGAAGCTGTTTCTGGGGACAGAATCTTACACGTGTCCCTTCAAATGTGTGAGTGTTCATGTGTGTGTGTGTCTGTGTGTGTGCATGTGTGTGTCAGAAAGAAACAGTGTCTATTGTCTCTTGTTTTGCAGTATTTTGCTCTCCAGCCAGGTTAAAGCTGTTAGAGAAGGACAACGGCACTCTGATAATGAACAATGAAACACAGAAAGCTGTGCTGCGTGATAATAAAATGAATACGTCTCCCTCAACAGCCCGCTGTTAATCTGTTAATCAGATTTATGTGTAGTCATCATGCCAGCACATGAACATTGTTGAAAAAAATGTTGCTGAGTCACCGTTTACCGCCATGGAGGGCAAAAGAAGGACATGCATTCACTGTGGTGGTTTAATGTCTTTAATCTCTTTATGTAGTCCAGTCACTGTGTTAATTTATATGATGTAAGTCCTGCACATTTGTTATGCCTGCTGTTTGGAGTGATACTCAGTTATCGTTTATACGAGGGGACGATTTAATGAAGTTTAATTTAAGTGGTTCCCCTGAATAAAGGAAAATAACATTTCCAGGTAACTGAATTAATTTTTTCTTTCTCCCTGTCCTCAACCGACACCGAATGCAACAGAATGTTTCCTTATATGATATATATTCGCTTTTAATCGATTACATCCATGATTTGTTCTCTGGGGGGGGGAACAAAACGCCAAGTTGGCTGGCCTTGGTGCTCTGTGAGGATTACAGACATCACTGAACATAATGTACTCAGTAAAAATTGACGGTCCTCTTTATTAACAGGTGTTCAGTTGTTCCTGAGTCACTCCTCTCACCACTGTGCTGTGTAAATCCAGTTGAGGATATGAACATTCAGCGTAAGCTGTCAGATTGATGTGGCCTGTGCACTCAGATCTTTTTGCCTCCCACACACACACACACACACACACACACAGCCCCACCTAGCACCATCATCTGTAGCTGTGGCTGGGTTTTAGTCCTTTTTCAAACACTCCTCCCCTCACATAAATCCGAGCATGTGGAGCTGATTTTCTGACACTTAACACTTCAACGTACATAAGTACAGTTATATAACTGAAGGAAAACAATTTCACAACAGAGAGCTGCAGGGATGATTTGTTTGTAGGCCAAAAATGTAGATAACTGATCAAGAAGCCGGCGGCATGTTTTTATTGGATATAGCGTTATAGCAGCAAATAATTTCTGCGGTGAACAAAAGTCTGGAATACTCACATTTTGTTCAGCAAGATGATCTCTACAAACGAAGGGCAGGTTATGATTTTTGAAGCAAAGTGAAAAGCTAAAAACGATCCACACCAACGGTCGTATGACTTCACCATTTCCAGCATATTTGGCCTGTTGATATTCTGACGTCAACCTCTGGAGTCTCATTTAGCCGCTAAGAATAGCTTCAGCTTGTTTTAACCACAGAACTTATTTCAAGTATTTAACCAATAACACATCCAAGCAGCACATTAAGTACATTCACATGACATCTAAAAAAAAGATCTAAATATTGTGTTAATGCGACTCAAACCAGACTTTTAGGCTTTCGCACCAACAGCAGTAGGTGCGCATGGTCCATTCAAAACGCTTATTTCGGTTTGTTTTAGTTGATTTGAAGCATCAGTCACATTCGGGTTTGCACTCAGTCAAGCAAATTGAGACCTCCAACAAGAGGTGGTGTGGTCCTTCTGGTGAGAATATGAACTAGTGTCCAAATGAACACATAGTAAAAATATATGCTACATAGTAAAAATCATATTGCGACAAAATAGTCAAACTCGGTGTGAAAGCAGCCTAAAAGCACATGTTAGCATGTTAGCTTGAGTGAAATCAAACTCACATAGTCAGGCTAATGCACCCAGGTAATGCTGGTTATCTGGGTTGCTAACCTGCTAATTAAAAAAAAAGGTCAACTGGTAAAGGTGCAATAGGCTACAACAAGCTAAAGATTGCATGTTAATTTACTAAACATGAAAAAAACACACAATTCTATACTGTTACCACTTAAATCTGAGTATTTTGAAAGGGGTTAGATGTATTGTAGTTTTAGTTGATTTTAGCTAATTGTAGAGTCCGCTCTCATCAACCTCTGTTTGTTAACAACAGCTGACTTCATTTATAAAGTTTTAATAAACCAATCATATTCTACCCATCAATGACAGACCAATGTACAGTCTAGCTGGTGGAGAATTCCACTACTAGACATGACTCATTTATCTTCATTAGCTAAACGGCAACATTCTGTTTACAGCTTATTCCACTGCCGCCAATGTACTTTAAGCATATCAATAATTAATGCATATCTAAATTAACATATAAGTGGATTACGTTAAAAATAACTAAACCAATCTGTATGAAAACATAAGTAGGTATCTGTTTTATACAGCTGTACAGCAGTGTTCTAATGCTATTACTTGCGTATTTTCTCATCTGAGTTTTTGCTCTGTTGGCACTTTTAGCATAAATGATAGTCAAGCCCACAGAGGCAGAAGGGTAACTGTTGCAGAAATGTAGAGCCTTTCTCATTCACTCAAACACACAACTGCCTACTGCTTCCTGAAGAAAACACAAAGCACCACTGTGTGTGCGTGTGTGTGTGTGTGTGTGTGTGTGTGTGAGGGGGTTAACATTTCCACGGCTCCTTTCTGCTCTGTGAGCGACCAGGCATGTTATTTTAAACTTGACTGGGAGGCTTGAAAATAACCTAAATGGCAATGTGGTCTGTGGATTCAGACTTTGGTGGTTCTGTTTTTTGTGAGCAGGCTGAGTGTATTCTAGAAATCCAACCCAAAGCCTCTGACTGCTTGTGCGAAGACCAGTAAACACACCTGTCATTAAAGGAAAAATACTAAAGACCAGCTGATGTCATCATGCTTGTAAAAACAGATTCTCATTACACAGCCATGTCCTTTTGTTTTCCCAAGCTGATGCAGTTTTTTTTTACCTTTTTATCTTAATGCTGTTTTGTTTTCGCAGATCCACCCTGTTAGAAACACTGTTCCAGTCTGACTAAAGCTCACAAAGAAACAACATGGGAAAACGGGGTAAAAACTGTATAATTTGTCATATATTTGCTTTATGGCAATATAATAATAATAATAATAAAAGTAACATATAAGTATATATATGTAAGTAAAAAAAAACTTCTAGCTGAAACAGTTTGAATTCAATTTACAATAAAATAAATGTGTACATGGCCATAACAATAGTCTGGTCTTTTGTCTAGTTTGTAAAAATATTAGAAAATAGAAATTGTTGAGGCAAGATGGAAGGGTCCAAACAGGCAGTTCTGGACCAGATCAAACATGTATACTTTTCTGCTGTATAGTCTATAGTTATATTTAATATATGGTATAATCTATATGTTTTATATATGGTTTACTGTGGAGTCTGTATGTTTTATATATAGTATACCTTATAGTCTATATATTTATAGTATAGTGTAGGGTCTATATATTTATATATATAGTATAGTGTGTAGTCTATGTATTTATATATAGTATACTGTTTGTGTTAACCACAGAGATAATATCAGACAGATCCTACACATAGTTTTAGGAGACTCAGATGCTGAGTCACAGTATTTTTCCATGTTTGAGTCAGCATACAATACCCAGTAATGTTGATTCTAAATCTGATTCATTGTAATTGATGGTTTATAAACATGACAAGTAAGTGCCGGTAACTACTTTAAAGATCACAAACATCTGTCCTAAAACAGCAGTCACCCTCCTGTTCATTCTGACCATTTATAACCTTTCTAAAGCACTTTGTAAGTGAAAAAAAGTTGTTAAAGTTGTTTTGAAGCTAACTTGAGCCTTTAGTGAAGCAATTCAAATAATTATTGAGTAACAAATTAAGGTTTTGCTACTTTTCTTCTACAGAAACTGATCAGGAAAACATTGATTGTCTGTAGGGAGAGAATCTTTTACTAAACAAACACTTTATTTCACTAACTTAGGTGGCTGAAGTCTCAGATTGACGTTAGCGCAACTTTTAAATTTAAAATTTTAATTCATTGTTCAAAACAAATATTGTGGATTTACATTGTACAAACAATATAAAAAATGTTTACAGTGAGGAAAATATATATTCATTTTTCCATTGGGGCAATTTGTTTTCAGACAGATCTGAAGAATTGCAAACTTGTCCTTTGACAGCTCTTTGTCAAAAATAGCTTCACATATTCTAAGACAGTATTTTATTGTCAATTTGCACTTAACTGTGTCTTTTTAAAGTGCTTCACAAACATTAAAGCTCCACTGCGGGTCTTGAGTGCTTCTCTGGCACCACGTCTGCATCCTTTATAACTTCCTGTAGCCAGAACACTGTATTTATCTCCAACATGGTTAGCATGGACAGATGAGTCGAAAACAATCCCCACCATGACCCTCATTACTGGCTTATTTGTTCCTCGGGGAACGCCAACTTTCCACACTTCCCCGCCCAAACTGTCACAGCCTGCACAAGGACTATAATTCTTCCTGCTTCAAGACATTCAAAAAAATGACTCATGTGCAACATTACAGTTGGGTGAACTCCCTTTTTTATTTTAAGCTAGATGCACATGCACTGTACTTCAGAGAAACAGAAAAACAAGACATAAAAACAGTTAATAGTTTATTTGGTCCCCGTTCAATAAAGAGGAAAAGAAAGTTGATGTATGTGATGTTTTATACAACACAGATGTTAATGAAAATGCTGATTCAGAGTTTTACTTCCAAGAATCCACATAGATATATAATTAAATTTACTAAAATTGTTCTTGTAAATGTCTTTAAGGTGAACTGTGAAACCTTACAAAATGCCATTTATTACCCTTTTAGCTTTTATAACTAAAAGCTAAAAGTTATTTTACAACGAATGCTAAATTTCTAAATATATAGAAATAATTTTTGGTATAATCACAAATTTATACTTTATAATGGATCAGAGATGGTTTACAAACCAATAATTAACCATTAACAAACAGTAAATAACATAACTAAAGTTACTAAGCTATTTATTACAGATGGTTATCTAAGTGTTATCTAAGCATGTTACGTAATGCCATGTCTGATAAATAATAACTGTTTGAGGAACTTTGTCACCGATGAAAAAATAGGGAATTCCACAAATACTGCTGATGACACGTCTGAAATGTCTGGCAACGTTGTTTAAACGGGAGTTTCCACTGTCACAACAATAAAGATATTTACTGACAGCAGGAGTGAACACCGGCTACTGTTTTCTCATCCAACTTAACACCAATAGAAACAGACATGACCCCTTGGCTCTGTGTCCACAGCCTAATCTCAGCCATCAAGCAGACAAAAAAAGTAAAGCAAACACAGAGGCTGCTTGGTTAGGAGGAGGATAGTCCAGTTGATGGAACTGATACCAATTCAAACAGACACTAAATGAGGCAAACACGCTTGCTTTGAGTGATGAATCTTCTTCTCTACCTGTAGACTGAGGTGCTCAAATGCAGGAAACACATGTAGCTTGTCACAGAAGGAAACGCACAAGTCATCGAATTAAGAATGAAGGAATTTCATTTAGGGGCTTCAGTTTCACAATCCTGGTCACTCTGGCTGACCACAAGGCATTCGGAAATGGCTCTGGTTACAATGTCACAACAGGAGTGGAAGTTAAGGCCCTGTCCAATGTCCTTATTTTGTAAAGAAAAGTACAGTTTTTTTCAATGAAGATAACTTTAAACTAATCAGAAATGCACTCTATACATTGCTAATGTGGTAACTGACTATTTTAGCTGCAAATGTCTGGTTTTTGGTACAAAATCTACATAGATGTATAGAGGCCCATTTCCAGCAAATATCACTCAATGGTACAATGTGTTTGCTCATTGCATCAGAAGGCTAATTTAATAGAATTTGCTATTCATTTTACAAGAGTTGTAAATTACCATTGTCATGTGGGCAGGGCCTAATAGTAAACACCCCTGGATCGATGTAGCTGCCCCTTAATTCTGGAGAGCTTGACTTCTGTTTCTCTGAGTTTCCAGAGTTAGTGTGTGAGAAGGCAGACTGCATTGCTGCTACAGGGCTAACTAGGACTTTTTGGACACTAAATGCTATGTTTTATAAATAGACCATAAATATTTCAATTTGGATAAAAATGGGAAAATGTCAAAATAGGACCCCTAAGTCCCTTTAGATAGAAGGAGGACTCTAGCCATTGGACTTCTGGACCTTAAGATATCACAGCAACAAGAGCAGCTAATGTTAATGTTAGCTTGGGTAACAGCTCTGAGAAACACAGATTTGAAATATGAAACATTTAATCAGTGTTTTACTTGTTTTAATCAGGGGGTTTGAGACCTCTAAGGACAGTAAAGGAATGAAGACATACTTTATGTTGTTGATTCTCTTTTTTATTGTTTTGAATGAGACCTGTAGTGGCTGAAAATGGCATATTGTCAATGTAACTGGATGTTGGAGGAAAATGAGGCCTTGACTTATTTGCATAGTCATGTGCTGATGGATTCTTACAGACATAATTCATTCTTTAAGTGCTGTCATTGAGGAAGGAGGAAAAACATCCACTAACCACAAAGATACGATATAAAACCAATTAAAGCTTTGGCAACTTCATTTTCTATTATGTTACTTTGCCATGTTGGGATATTCTCGGACTCATCCTTTGTCCTGGAAGGGTTTCTTCCATTTTTTCCTCAATTTCTTCTGACAGAAATTTAATTAAAACATCTTTGTAAATTATGTCTGTCATTTGGCAGGGTCTTTGAAGTTCCTTAAAATTGGTAATATTGAAGAGGCACTAAAGAGCAATTGAGAATTCAACTAATCTCATCTAAGGACTTCTTATTGTGTTTTATTATTATTATTGTAATTGTATTTGTTTTGTCTTTTGAATTAGAGGTTAGTGGTTATCAGTTCCTATCTTCAAGTTCAGTCCCTTTGTGTGTGGGGTCACATAGAAATGTGACCCCACACAAATTAAGAAATTAAGCATTCAATGAATGAATGCTTAACTTCAGTTTAAAAACTTAAATAAAATCATATATGTACATAATTTATCAGAATTTATCAGACAATAACTGAAATATGAATAGGCTGAAGCTCCCAGGCTCATTTTTGCCTGTACTGTGCTATCATGGGTGTAAATCACAATAAACCATCAGTAATATATATCATTGCAAAACACATGATAGCTTAAACCAAAAACCATATTGAATCAAATTTCATTGTAACCTTTGATCATTTTAGATTTTTAAAGTCTGCGGATGTTTGTCACAGCAGGCTTGATATTCCTAAACCCTAAAATACTGAACGTTTCTTCAACATCTGTTTTGTGATGTACAATCGGGTCTGTGGTCTTGATTGTCTTGAGAACTCCTCTCATTTTCAGTGATGGATGTCCACATGGATGGATGTCCATTGTGATGAAAACATGTCAGTAATTTAAAACTGAGAAAGCCTGTTGTACCAAAACTCCAAGAGATCAATTATTATTTGTTCTTCGTTGATCATTTTATTGTTTAAGTGAACCAAACAGATGCTTCCCATGTTAAATGTCTTCAAGGCCTGAAACCTGTGAAATTGTATTAATGTAACAATAGTTTATGTTGTGTTGTTGTATACCTGGTAATATTTAACGTTACAATATTCAGGTGTTCTTATTGGGCTAATTGTGCAATTGGTTCTCGGATTTTGTTTTTGCTATTACTACACTAATGTTGTTTGTTTTTAATAAAATATTAAATAAATGCTTCATCAGAAAAGTTAAGGGTCACATAAGAGACAGATTTTGATGGTGGAAACTGAAGCAGAGTCCTGATTCTTGGTCCTTGGATCCTAACTGTTTCATAATGAATAGTGTCTTTCATAAGGTCTCCCTGCCCCCAGGACTCCTAAAGACCCACTTTTTTAAAACCCCATAGCTCCAGTTTGTGATGCAGGCTTCCTGTTTAAACCTTTTAAGTTCCCTGCACAGGCAGAGATCACTGTGATGAGATCATTAGGGTTATTTTTCAGACATTTAGAGCCACAAAAGACATTATACAATTTAACTTCTCCAGGGAGGATAATGGAAATGTATGTGTTAAATTGGTGGAGTGCAACTTTAAATGTTCTCTTTTTATACACCCTAATTTATTGAGACATATACATCTGTCTTGTTTTTCTTACTCTGTAGTCTGCAGTGAATATTAGATTACTGCTGCCCTCTGCTGGACAAGCAGCTGCAGTATTAAACTGTATAAAGGGAGAATAACACATATATAATCCAAAACATTATACAAGCACAAGCCTGTTCAGGTTTAAAATAGTATATGATAGAATATAATTGAAGATTTGTTTATCCCTGATGTATATAAGCTCAGATCTGTTTCAAAACTAAAACAGAGATAATAGAGAAGAAAACACTTGAAACAACTTGAAACTTGCTTTGTCTGTGTTTTGGTGATAGAGGCTATCTGATCTCTTAATGTACCATAATATACTGCAATATTAATTATATATAAAATCCATATGAGGTTTGTTTTTCTGTGCACTGTGAGTCCTGCGTAGTTGCTATGAACAGATGTTTCCAGTTTGTCAGTAAAACAGTAACTTTGTTATTGGCATCAAACATTATATAAAGCACATGTTCAACCTTAATTATGCAACATTACATGGGATTAGTTTGGCCTTACAATATAGTGATCAGAGTCCTGAGTATCAGCATGTTTAACTAACTAGAACCCTCTAGTGGTATTTCTATGGGACACCACATTAGGCCATTTAGGCCATACTGTACACCACAGGTTAAATTCAAACCATAACTTCTGAGGTCACAAAAAAGTACAATTTCCTCAATAAAATCCTTAAAATGATAGCAGATTGAAGTGAAAACAGCTGTCTGGTGTCTCTGCACAGCTTCTCCATGCAATTGGAGATGTGGAACTACAACTGAACCAGTGACAGAGCTGCAACATTTCTCTTTAAAATACAAACAAAGACAAACTGACGATTTGTCATAGCAAATATACGCATGACATTATTGTGTAACATAACAGATGTCCAACTTGTGCAACTCGTAATCTAGTATTTCACGTGTGGTGCAACGTCTTCATTTCACAATGTAACTGAGAATAATGATCTAACATACAGTCACCGACACATCTTTCAGAAACTCTGAAGTCTGTGCGTTAAGTGCAGTGATGGCCGCAGTATTTAGATCCTTTACTGCTGTCAAAACTTATTCAAAAACAAATAAACCATTATTTAAGTAATAGTAGAAGTATCAAAAGTAAAGGTACTCATTGTATAGACCGTTATGTTATTATAGTCTATTATAGTACTTCACTATCTACTAATCACTAAATAAATGTGAGAGCATTTTCATTTTATAATTAATCAACATGGAGCCAATTTGAGACACTACAGGTAGATTAGTGGCAACAAAAATATGTCATAATATTTGCCACATTTCACAAAGTGCATATTTAAATATTACAATTTTAATATTGAAAGTTCAAATTTAATAGAATTTAGATATTAAAATATTAAAGTATAACAATTTAATGTAAAGTATTAAAATATGAATCTAAAAATTAAGTAAAGCTGTCAGATAAATGTAGTTGAGTAAAAAACTCACTTCTGAAACTTACTGGAGTAAAAGAAAGTATAAAGCAGCATCACATGGACATATTCAAGTTTCTGAAAACTGTACTTAAGTGCAGTAATTGAGTAAATGTACTTAGTTACTGATTACACTTGAAAACATTTGACAGCTTTGATTGCAGTGCAGTTGTTTTCTCACAGGTTTGAGTGCATATTTGCAGCTATAACCAGAGAAAACATGTATTTTCCTTCATATATGACCTCAACAGACTTTTACAGCTGTGCACTGCTGGACAAACTCACCTCTCCAAACACCTTAAATACAAAAAGATACAAAAGTACAGAAGACAGTTTGGGGATTCCTCGTGGTTTATAGTGTGAGTACACTTACAGTTTAGCAGTAAATCAGATGCTATGAGAACAGCAGTGACATATTTGTCACTTTGCCATGTTTATTAAGATGCAGAAATGTGACTCAAATTTGTATCTATCTACATTACAACTCTGTATGTTTGTTGTAATTAAAATTAGCTGTCCGTGACATAGGTTTTCTGGCCTTTAACAAATAATAGGATGAACAAACGGCGATAAATATGCCTACAACCAGTAGAGCGAATGTAGTATTAAGTCCAGTCTCAGCATCGCTGACGGAGAGACTCATACCGAGGAAGCTCACCATGCTGGCAGAGGGAGGGGAGGGTGTGGGTGGTGAGCTTGTTCCTGCAAAGAAGACACCAAAATTACACATCCACTCGTACAGATTAACTACAAACATCAAACCTTTGTGTTTTTCACACCTGAGACTAGAGAAGTTTATTGACTGATTGAAAAATCTCAAGTTTGAGTATCACTATTTTTATATAAATCTTTTAACATATTCCCTGCCAAAGACCAGATATCTTGTCATTGTCAGACACTCACTGTTATACTGTTGATACGTTTTTCTGTTTGCCACCAGGGGTCCTGATTTTTCGTGACTGCTTGACCCGCTTCATTATGTCTGAGCACTTTCATCTGTTTTATTACCATGAGTATTTAAAGAGTGTCTGATCCTTGTTTCATTACTGAGTTCTCCAGTGAAGCACCCAGATCTTGTAGGTAATGACGGTGTGTGACAAAGAAACCAGGGTTCCAGGTTTGAATCTGAGTCAATACAACCCTTTACACTTTCGGTTTTCATGCCAAGTTCAGCTAGATAGCTCCAGCTCCAAACTTAATTAAAACAAGAGTAGTATTGATCTTGTAATCTGTACTCTGTAATGTTATATAATTAATAGATTCACAAGAAAAGTTATGATTTCCTGCTGAAAGTTGATAGATTCCCCACTCCACAAATATCCAAGCATCCAATTTACCTTCAGGATTCAGGCACTCGTGGGGTCCGGAGGCAGGGTCTGGGAATCCGTTGCAGTTGATGATGGTGGAGTAGAAGGAAACTGAGGCCTTGGCCACTCGAGGAAGTTTAGGGTCTGAGCGGTTGACACAGAAAAGACCAAATCTCTCTGAAAATCCGGTAGCCCACTCCAGGTTGTCCATCAGAGACCAAGCTGTGTAACCACGAATGTCCACACCATCCAGCAAGTAAGCTGCAATGAACACATGAATTAGGAAAGAATAATTCACCACATTCTCCTTCTGTGGGCTGAAAATACAGATTATCAAGTTGCATTTTCTCATGCAGGATAATGGACTAATCGAGTTCTGATGAATTTTCTCTTTTAAGATCGTTTGGGAAAGTTTGGGAATCTCTTTCTGCAAAGTATGTTCAATTATTAATATTCCATGAATGTTGTTGGGGTTTAATACCTTTCAGCACCTGGTTGATGTATTTGTCATAGTAGTAGCTCCTGTGAATATCATTAAGGTCAACTGGCCCTCGCTCTGAGATGCCGTTCTCAGTGATGATAATTGGTGGGTCTCCATACTCCTCCTTAATGAAGTTTAATATTTTCCGGAATCCAAAAGGTGAGACCTTCAGCCAGGATGAACCTGAATCCAGCCAAGTGCGATCAGCAATGGTTCCCGCACCCCTGAACACATCACATCAGTTAAATGGCTTAATCTCACAGACTAATAGTATCTTTATATAGAAAGGTTCAAATTAAGTAGATTCTGGCGATATCCAAAATATAATAATGTGATAATAATTATCCCAGTATCATGATGTATGATATTGTTGTGGGGAAAAAAGCAAGAATATCATGAAATGTCAATATCATGAAAGTATTTGCATATGGCAGAAATATCACAATATTATCGATAAATGTTGGTACAGAAAAAATTTGCCCAAGCCTAAAATATAGCACATGAAAAATCATTACTTTTCTGTTAATACAGATATTAATATTCACATGTACTAAATCAATTTGACTATAATTGAGATGATTTTTTTTTGTTCTTTGGCTTCATTATCTTACATGATTACTGTAAATTAATACATCCTTACCTATCAGCATCATAGTGTTGAAGGTCTTTGTATTCCACAGGGAAGGCAAGGACTGTAGTATAATGGTTGAACCCAAAGTAATCATAGGTGCCTTTAATCCTCTTTATTTCATCAGGTGTAAATTCAGGTAGCCTGGGGAGATTGAGGTGGAGTTATTGAATTTACCAGGGAAATGTTAAATGCAAAGCAACACTGCTACACTACACTGCTAACCAAAATAACTTTTGCAAACTTTTGTTACTGTCTGGATCTTCTTTTCACATGCAGAGGGCAAAGTTCTAAACCTGTTCCTTGCAAAAAAAGGATCCACAAGTTCTATTTTAAAATGCTGTAGTACACATGCCAGGCCAGTAGTTGGTGTTCTAACATTGCAACTCAACATCACTTAATGTCACCTGGCTTTGCTGACATATGGGTGGATTCAAAAGTTGTTGGATGTAATTAATCCAAAAACCCAAATGTAATTAATACTGAAAATATTTGTTGAAGTCTAAATAAACTCCAAAGATTTTGTAATATTAGCACAAAACTCAAAACACACAGAGATGGAGAGTTACAATGACCCCACAATGCCATTATCATGTCAACAAAAGACCCAATTGCAACAAAAGCAGTTTTGTGCCAATAATTTTGCCTACATATACATACATACATGTTATTATACAGTAATATTCATGATTCCTAATAGCAACAACATAGTAAAGATTTAATGATACACCATCATTTATCTTTCAGACTTTTATTTTAGATTTTTGTCATACCGAGATTTTGGTAGACCAGCAGCTAAACTTCGCTCTTGAATGATAGTCTTCATCATATTGCTGTAGTCACCATTGAATATAGGATGTGCAAACCAGCCAATGTAGAACTGCACAAAGAGACACAGAAAGGCTGTTAGACAGATGAACTGCATGTCCAGAAAAATGGGAACTTTTTGGAAGGAACTTCATCATCAGTACCTGCACCACACGCCTGGCAGCATCAATGTCCTCCTGTTTGTAGGGATTTCTGGGTTCTGACCAATCAGAGTTGATGGTGATGGAGATGATTCCCTTTTGTTTAACCCGGTACTTATCGTTGTAGAGGTGCCAGGCCTCGGCGTGAGCTTTTATCAGGTTGTGACCCACGATGTAGGGCAGAGTACCTGGTCGGAAACTGATCCCTGCATACATGGGGTACAATTTAGTAACTGGGCATAATTAACAGACACAGTTCCTGAGTATTTCCCTATTTTTCCCCCTTGTTTAACTTTTTTTAGGGAATCTTTCCTTGTACAATGTGAGGGGCTAAGGACATGTTGCTGTTGTACAAACTGTAAAGCCCATTAAGGCAAACCTATGATTTGTGATTTGGGGTGTGGCAGAGCCCCTGGCTGTCACCGTTACCCTCGGGCCCCTCCCCAACCAGAAGCAGGCTCATCAGGCAAATCACAACTGAGGAGAGGGAGGAGCCAGGAAGTCACAGCTTCAGCTCATTCCCGGCCCCAGCATAAAAAAGGTTCACTGCCCTCTCCTCAGGGGAAGAAAGCAGAACAGCAAGTTAGCAGAGCAGCCTGATTACACATTTTCTTTTACCTCCTTCATTCCGACCTCTTTTTTCTTCCCAGACTCGGAAGCAGCCAGCGACCAGGAGCCGTGAAGGAAGCCCCGATGCCCTGCTGCCGGTGCTCCAAACCCTGGCCCTCCTCTACTTGGCTGATAGCCTGACGCTCTGGCCTACCTCTCACCTAGAGGAAAACCCTCGCACCTGCCCTGAGCCCTTACTACTACTCTCCGGCACCCTGAACTTTTCACAATTGACATTGAATTGACCCTTGGACATCACATCGCACTGTCTGCTCTCTCAGTGTACTGACCAGGTGGCCTTCACTCCGTGCCACATGGGGCTATATAAATAAAATGCACTCGACTTGACTTTATTATTATTTTTTTTTTAAGTCTGGACATATTTTAATTAATTTCAAATTAGCCTGCACCTTCACTTGTTAATTCAGCTTTTTAATTTCTGCATTTTTTCTTTCTTTATTATTGATTTAATTAATTAATGTATGTATTCATTTATTTTTTATTATGGCAGTTTGGTTCTCCATAGAGATACAAAGTTTTACATTAAACATACCTGGGGCAGCTGCTCCATAACCGTGGCCTACATTGGCAATATTGTATGGCTCATTAATGGTGATCCAAAATTTCACTTTGTGGCCAAGACGGTTAAAGATGAGGTCAGCATAATCCCTGAATTTGACAATAATAGTCTCATTCTCCCAGCCCCCAATTTCCTGCAGTGCTTGTGGAAGGTCCCAATGGTAAAGAGTGATCTGAGAGAAAAGAAATAAAGTGGTTCAGGTGCACTGTGTACTAAATGTATTAACTTTTCATAGCAAATCTTTCAGAACACTAGTTAGAGTTACACATACATGAGGTTGGATGTTTGCAGCAAGTAATGCATCCACCAGTCTGTTGTAGTAGTTTAGTCCAGCCTCATTGATGTGCTTGGTGGTGCCATCAGGAAGAACCCTTGGCCAGGATATGGAGAAACGATAATGGGTTACCTTAAGTTGCTTCAATATAGCGACATCCTCTTCTACCTTGTTGTAACTGTCACATGCTATGTCCCCATTGTCATCATTGGATACTCGCAGAGGAGTATGAGCAAACATATCCCAGATGCTGAGACCTTTTCCATCTGCTCTCCATCCACCTTCAATCTGGAGAAAGTGAATGTAAAACAAAGAATTCAGTATAAAACCAAGTACGGAATATTATGTCATTTATTTATCAAGCATGAACTAATTTAGCCTTTAGAAATGAATTATTTTGAAATCTTAATTCTGAGAATGAAACAGAAAGTATAGACATGATTATTTCTCCAAACCCAGCAGGCACTGGACGTCAAAAAGACGTTGTACTCTGTCTAATTGATGTTAAATTTGAGTTGGAAATTAAATTCTTGTTGGTGTCAAAATTCAACTCAACTAAGCAACTCAGTAGTATCAAAATATAAATGTTTAAGGATGTTAGAATTTCATGTTGTGTGGACTTTAATATTATGACAACAAGCCAAGACAGCAGGGTAAGCAGGCGACATGTACAATCAGAAAATACTATCTCTAACCAACAGGACTTACATACACAAATAACTAATAACAAACAAAAGATAGTTGAGGAACAAGACACGGATGAACACATCAGAGAATTACCCAAGGAAGAAAAGGGAGACAAGAAACAAAAGGTGAATCTATTTCTAAATAAACAGGAACTAGACACAGAAGAAAAAAACAAAACCCCAAACACAAGAAACCCAGACACAACAGTGACACGATTGGTGGACACCTTAAAACCAACCAAAGATCAATGTCATCTGTTGTCAGTCCTATGTGTATTTGGCATTGGACATTTTCATCTGATGTCTCAACCTACATTAAACCAAACATCAACATCTAATGATGTTGGTGGTCAGCTTGGAAGATTAGCAACACAACAATTACCTGGTATGATGCTGTTGCAGTACTCCAAATAAAATCGTTTCGGAAATGTCCATAAAGTTTCTTCTCATCATCTGGAGTAGGGAACCCATTGTCTTTTATGATTTGGTGGTAGAAATGAGCTGAGTACTTTGGTGTTCTTGGCCGGTTTGGATTAGTGAAGTCCACATGGTGTAACCCAAATCCAACTTTGTACCCATTAAGCCACTCAAAAGAATCCATGAGAGATGTTCCTATGTATCCTTTCACCTTCACACCATCAAGGTCGGAGGCTATTACAACATATCACATAAAAAATTAATAATGAAGAGTAAAAATCCAAACATTATTGACAATCATTAAGAAATATATTTAAATCATTTCACCTTTGAGAACCTCATCAATATAGGTCTTGTAATAAAAGACCCTTGCAGTGTCATCCCAAGTTGTCTTTGAATCTGTAGCCACACCATTCTCAGTAATGTAAATCTCTGGATCTCCATACTCCTCTTTGACCCAGTTAAGGAGTCGTCTTAAGCCCCATGCTACAGCTCTCTGGTTACTGATGGCAGTAGTTGGTGAATCGTCTTCCTCTGTTTCTGACAAATCCTGATCATATTTATATGACTGAGGCTTCAGCCTCAATGTAGCATGGCGTGCAATCTTTGTAGTGTAATGATTTACACAGAACATGTCTGCAGTTCCCCTAATGTAGCTCTTTTCTTTTTCAGTAAAGGAAGGTAATCTTGACTCTGGAAGATTTTGGAGTTCACTCTTGTTTCCAACTTGCCACTTCATTGCATCTGGATAGTCACCATTCTTGAAAATGGGGTGTGCAAACCAACCCAGTTGGAACTGCAGTGCACGATCAGCAGCCACCACTTCACGGGGAACGTTAACATCTTTAGGCTCAATCCAGTCAGCATTGAGGGCAATGGATACCAGACCACCTTGGGATTTGCGATACTTATCATCATATGTGTGGTAGGCTTTGGCGTGTGCTTTTATTAGGTTGTGTGCCACTTTGTATGGTGCAGTTCCTGGCTTCTTAACATTCGGTGGAATCCGTCCAAGTCCATACCCCGACCATGCAATGGTGTGAGGCTGGTTAAAAGTCATCCAAAACTTTACTCTGTCTCCAAAAGTGGCAAAACAAAAGTCACAAAAGTCATTAAACATGTCAATCATGTTTACATTGTCCCAGCCACCAAGGCTTTGTAAAGCCTGAGGGAGGTCCCAGTGGTAGAGTGTCACCATGGGGGTAATATTGTATGCTAACAGGCCATTAATTAGTCTATTGTAATAGTCAATGCCTTTCTGGTTCAGGGAAGTATTCTGACCATCAGGAAAGATCCTGGACCAGGACAATGAAAATCTGTATGAATTCACACTCAGAGCTCGCAGCATGTAGAGGTCCTCTTCAAGTCTGTGGTAGCTGTCACAGGCCACATTTCCATTGGCATTAGCAGGGATACTGTCAGATGTATTGGTGAACGTATCCCAGATGCTCGGTCCTTTCCCATCAGCATTCCAGCCACCTTCAATTTGGTAAGCTGAGGATGATACTCCCCAACTGAAGCCTTCTGAGAAAGTGCCATAGTGGTAGATTTTCCTCTGGAATTTTGACTGGTGAGAGAATTTCTCCCAGACAACCTTTGACTTAGATGGAACCTCTGAGGGTGATAAAGCAGTTGAAGGGCGGCTAAATTGCATCTCTGCCCCTTTAAAAACATCATCTTTTTGTGATCTAAAGCCATTTTTCTTGATAACCTGAGCATAGAAATATGCAGATTGCCTTGGGGTTCTTGGCCTGTCAGCATCTTCAAAGTTGACATGGTGGAGACCAAATCTTTGACTGTAGCCTTGTTTCCCTTCAAATCCATCCATTAGTGACTGCACTGTGAATCGCTGAACATCCACTCCATCCAAGAATATTGCTACAAAATGGAAAATCACAACAAAATATTTCTTTTTAAATTATTTCAACATAGAAAAGGTGGTCTCTATCAGAAAAAAATCCAGACACTAACCTTTCAGTGCCTCATTGATGTAACTCCTCATGTACTCTATTCTAATCCTGTCATTGAGGGTGTCTCCACCATACTCAATTGGCATTCCGTTCCCAGTTATAAAAATCGGTACTTTGGTAGCATTCAAGTACTCTGTAGAAATGTAGTTTAGAAGCCTTCTCAGTCCCCAAGGTGCAGAATAGATCCAGTCAGAAGCTGTAGAGGACCATGAAGGGTCCACATGGGCCTGGAAGTCACCCACTCCATAAGGACCAGGGGTACAACCACCATCACTGTGGTTGACCAACCGGGAGGTATAGTGGTTTAATCCAAAAAAGTCAGCTGTTCCACGTATCCTGTGGCTCTCTTCAGCAGTGAAAACAGGGAGGATGGCAGGTTCAGAGTGGGGACACATCTTTTTTTTTTTTTCAATCTGAGCCTTTAGTGTTGCAGGATAATCTCCATCTACAAATATGGGATGTGCAAACCAGCCCAGCATGAACTGCAGGTAGTGATCTGCAGCTGCATTATCTTCAGGTCTGGAGGGGTTCCTGGGCTCAGCCCAGTCAGAGTTTAATGCAATGCCCACTTTTCCCCCTTGTTCTGTTCTGTACTTGCCATTGTAGAGATGCCAGGCCTCAGCATGGGATTTCAGCATATTGTGAGTGACCTGTAGAGTTAAGATAAAAGGTAAATGACCTAGAATGACAGTGTATCAGTTTTACAGTATAGTACAAATATTACTCTCACCTGATAGGAGGAAACCACATAGTCCTTTACACTAGGGGGATGTTCACCAGTTCCATACCCTGCATGGCTCACCACCCAGGGGCTACTGAATGTGTTCCAGGTCTTGACCCTGTCTCCAAACCTGGAGAAGCAGAAGTCTGCATAGTCCTTGAAGGCTTCGATAATCGAAGTGTTGGTCCACCCGCCATAGTCCTGGAGTGTCTGTGGTAGATCCCAGTGGTAGAGAGTGACAGCAGGTTGTATGCCTGACTCAATAAGCGCATTGATCAGTTTGTCATAGTAGACGGCCCCACTCTCTGACTGGCTGCCCCGGTGGCCTGAAGGAAAAATACGGGCCCAAGAGATGGAAAACTGGTAGGTGTTGACGTGAAGACCTCGCAGGAGATAAACGTCGTAATCCACCTTGTGGTAACTGTCACATGCTAGATCAGCAGTTTGATTCTCAAAAACCTTGTTTTCATGACCAAACCGGTCCCAGATGGTCTCTCCCTTCCCCCCTTCTGACCAGCCACCTTCAACCTTAAAGGACTCACTGGAGGTGGCCCATTGGAAGCCGACTGGAAAGGACTCATTAAGGAAGGCGTCTCTTTCAGATGAGGTCATGGTGACAAAATTGTTCCAGGTTTTGCAGTAGGATATGGAACATGATGATGTTTGAATATTATTTCTGATGTAGTTGCCATCACTTTGTTGTGAATGACTAAAGACAAAAACAACAACAGAATTAGTTTGAAATACTTTGGACTACAAGGACTCAGTGGAGGTCATTGGAAGGCAGAGGATAACAATTCATTAAGGAAAAGATTACTTTCTGTTGGGATCTGAACCTCAAACCTTTTTTTAAACATTCAGAAAACTGTAAACATAAAACCTGTCTTTACATTGTAGTCTGGAGAATCATGACTGCTGGAAAAAGAGAATTACATAAAATAGCATATATACATGAATCAAGCTTTTTCAAGCCCTGAAGCTCTGGAACAACCTGCCTGAGGAACTTAGCTCCGTAGTCAGTAATCTCTTGAAGTCCCTCTTAAATCATACATATTTACTGGAGAGAGTGTTTAAATGCTCTTTGAATTCTTTGAACGGTTTTAAAATAGTTTAATTATATTTAAAGTCTGGTGATTTTATATCTTGTCTGTCTGCATAGTTTGTATTTACCTGGTAGGAGAGTCCTGTACATCCATCTTATCCAACATTTCCATCACATCACAACCTGCAATCTTCGGGTCATTGTTGTTCAGCACTGATATGAGTTCAAGACAGTTACTCACAGTTATATTAACACTAGTGAAATATGCAGATATACAAACATAATTTTCTTATTATTTATAAATGCTTGACATCAATCAATCTTAACATTTTTGGTGAATATTTTCTATATTTTTTTAAAACATCTGTTTTAAAAATTGACATAAATAATTCAGACATTTACTTTAAACCCTCTATTCCTTATCTAACCAATAAAACAAATTTGAAATGTTGTTGAGCCACAGTCTAGGCAGATTGTGTTCTCTCTGTGTGTGTTATGCTGATAAATATAAGAGAAGTCCTCAACCTGTGCTCCAACTTTTCCTCGTAAAACTTTAGAGCGACCATAACAGGGATAATTCCTGCTAATCACTGCCATATGAAACACGTTTTATGATTATTGTACTATAAAGGTTTATGCTGTTGCAGTTTACAACAAGTTAGCCTTCATGCTCAGTCATAAAATATTTAGTTATCAAAACAAATTGAATCAGATCATGTTGGTAATGTTTTTTTTATCAATAGATTGCAAAATAATTAGGTTTATTGCAGACTGTGTGGAAATCATGTAAATAATTGATTTTCCACTTGGTGTTGAATTTTAAAAAAGCGGCACAAGCATCAAGAAATTATTAATCAGAACATTTACTTTAATCTATAATATTAAATAATAAATTTTTAGAAATGGTATGTTTCTATGACTATACAAAGACGATCATGTATGGAAAATTATTACGGCTACAAAGTTTAAAGTCATGATCATTCTTAACCAGTTTTGACATTGGCCCTAAACATTTGTTGGGAAAAAAGAATCAGAATCATGAGATCAATCTTATTTCATTGGCCATGAAATTGTATTTTGATAAAAGAAAAGATGTTAGATCAGAATTCTTACTCCTTTTTTTGCAAATAAATGTTTAAGGCCCAGTGCCAAAAAGAAAATATCAATCTTTGTTTTAACTAATATTTTTTTCCCTTTTTACACAAATAGAATTTCACATTTATCACTAAATGTATTTTAAAAAGTCTGAATTATTTTTTTTTATCAACTTGATTGATTTTAAAGTACAACAATATTCATCACGCTATGAAGAGTAATACTAGCATCAATTACCTTGTAGGGAATTAGAGAGACACTGGAACTGACTGGAACAATCATTAATAGTCATCTTGTATATCAAGAGAGGCAGGTCTCCACTGGCCAGCTACAACACCACATAATATGCATGAGACTACAGTGAAATTAAATGCAAAGGAGAAAAGCATTTTATAAAAACCACTGCACCTGTATGCTCTTCATCTCCTTTGCAAAGCTAGATGCGGATGCACAGTTACACTCAATGTGCACTGACAGGAAATCCATCTGTTCAAAAGAGAATGTACAGTACAAAGTTTTATCTGACACATATTTTATGATCCAAAACTAACTGCTTGTGTAATCAACTTTGCTATTGTAACACATTATTGCAGCTATATTAGTTATAGCAAATGTGGATTATGTGTTGTAATATTTATACTTTTAATTGACACATAAACATGATTAAATAAGACATTGAATGATATTACCTTTGAATGTACCGTCAAAATCAGAATCAATTTCTTTTTGAGATTTACTTTATTCAAAATGTTTTCATTTGAGCTCTAAGTGAAATTGTATTTAAATGTTACTGTTTGATGAACAATGAAGGAGTTTAAAAGATAAACACAACATAACAGACATATCTTACTGTTGTTGAAGCTTTGATCTGAGAAAGAACAGCAACATCACAAGCTCTCAAGCCAAGTGACAGACGTCTCCCTGTGAATAGAAAAAGATAAAAGCTCTTAACAAATGTCATCTGAGGAATGTGTCTATAAATATGTTTAATTTCCACCAGCTGAGGCATTTGTATCTTTTTAGACCAAATTAGACACAGCTGTATGCAGAGATGCATGTTTAGATCTTTTTTTTTTTTTTACCTGCACACACCTAGATTAACAATTCAGATCAGCAGATTTTGTCTAAACACATTTGCTCAAGAATTGTATTTAAGTACAATGTGGAGGTACTTGTGCTTTATACCTCACTCTTTTCAGAAAGGAAATATTGTGCTTTCTACTCCACTACATATATCTGACAGCTTTAGTTACTTTTCAGATGAAGATTTTAATATTTTAGATCAAATTAATATACTTTAATATTGTCACCTTCTTAAAATAATCACCTAAGTCACAAAGGCATGTTAGAAAATTTGCTTAAGTCATTTATTTCTCTCGTGTTCCATGTTTGACTGAGCTTGTTGTTTGTATGTCAATATGCATCTGTTGTTATTACTGTTTTGATTAAAATTGTTAGTAAATATCATATATTCAACAAATGATTTTTTGTGTTTCCTGAAAAATCTGAAAAAATGACTTAGGCAATTTTTCTAAGAGGGGGTCGATATTCTATTGCATGTTTCATATTAAATTGTCACTGCTTTACTTTATTACCTTTACCATTTGCTTTAAATGACTGGCTGAAGTATCTCTGATAAAATAATCAGTGGCCTGCACCTTTACACAGTTTCAATGTATCTCAAGATACTGAAAAGTCAACATATGACATAATATATTGATTATTACTTTATATCATGGGTGTCAAACATGCGGCCTGAGGGCCAGAAGGATGAAAAAGGGCAGAGTTTTGGATTTTCTCTCTATTTCTTCACAGAATTTCAAGGAATTCCAGACTGTTAATGGGTTGTAGTTGTACCTCTTTACATGAGAAGAAAGAGAAATTTTGAGCTTTTGTTATTTTTTTATACTGTTTTACTGGTCTGGCCTGCATGAAATGAAATGAGTTTGACACCTCTGCTTTATATTCTCGGAAATTAAGTGTGACAACATATAATTATTGTCCCACTCACTTTTTTTAAATGACTGGATAAATCACATCTTCAATCCTCTGCTCTTCTTCTATTGGTCTCACTCACCTTTTTCAGGAAAGCGTTGATGGTAAAGCTGGTAAATGTCCCTGTTGAGCTGGAGGATATTTTCCAGAGCTGATTGCCCATCACGCCCAACGTCATCCAGGTCACTCAGGGTCACCCAGGACTGCGCCATTGCTCCAAACTCTTGGAAGGCAAACTCAGCATACTGCTGAAATGCTTGGACCAGCTCCTGACTCTCCCATCCTCCGAACCTCCGTCTCAGTACCTCTGGCACGGTGGATCCATGAAGGACGACCAGAGGCTGAAGTCCTGCCTCGGAAAGCTGCTGCAGCAGCGTCTGGTAGCAGGTGACCACGGCTGGCTGGGGCTGCTCTGGGAGGCCTGAAGGCAGGAGATGCGCCCAGGACAGTGGCACTTTGAAGTGGGTCACTCCTTTGCTCCGGAGGTCCTCAAAGTACCTTCTAGAACCTGCAGGTATGGGACGGATGCAGTCAAAGGCATCGTTTGCCTCGCTGCCTGCGAGAGGACCTGCCAGGAACATGACTTCCTCCCATCTATTCACCTCATTGCTCCGACCGTACAGACAAAGAACACACAGGGACACAAAAAACAATGAGTTCTTCATTGTGGCTGGAAAAGGATGAACTGATATCATCCACTGATTGCTGAACTCTTTAAAGCAATATGTTTTTCTTGTTATTGCACAGTTAAACACTTTAGATCGATATCACACCCAAGTGCTGCAAATATCAGTGTTTTATTGCAGCAGTGTGATAATCAAAAAGACTCTGGACTCATGCATTCCTCTCTGTATGCTCTCATTTAAAGATCACAGTGATATATGAAGTAGCTGAAAGCCAAACGCTTGAGTATAAGTACAGATATCCTACCAGTAAATGACTTTGTTAGAAGTTAAAGTCACTAATTAGAATATTACGTGAGTGAGAATAGTGTTCTACCATCTAATATTTATTATACTTGAGTATCAAAATAAGTAAATGTAAAGTAGTAAGTAAATGGTATTTATAAAAACAAGCAATTTTTAGACTAGTGAAGTTTAAGTTTATGTTTTTGCATAACTTAAGGCTTCAGGTTTCAAACTCTGCATCAATCTGTCAATAAACTCAAACATTCAACTGTCGGACTTTATGCACCATAAATATGAGCCTACATTACAAACCGGTTCCTTAGTTCAGAACTGAATTCAAAACTGAAAACAGAATTTTAAAGAACAGTCTGTCTCCACCAAATTTCTTCTTATTTAATTTTGTGGTCATAAAGATGTTGAGGGGAAATTTGGAGTAAATATATTTTGTAATGTAAGTGTGTATATGTAATATAATGGTGTATATTCAAGTCCAGATAGTGAGTGCAATAATAATACTATTACTATGTTACATTACACCACTGGAAGATCATGACATATAAAGTTTCAATATGCTTTTGAATATTATTGCTTTTCTGGTCTGTACTTTACTTGATTATGTTTTATTTGCTCATACTTTCACTCTTACTCCATTACAATTTATAGGAAAAATGTTTACTTTCCACTCCATTACATTTCACTCCACCCCAAGGTAGAACCTGGGGGTTGACTATATATATTGTATATTACTACCACATTTGTTAATCTTATTTATGGCTATTTACAGTTCATTTTAATATTGGATTATTAGTCTGCCTTATCCTTGCTATAGGGATTGTACGTAGCTCACCATTATAGTTAATGCATGCATAAAGGGGATAATGATAGGCAATCATATCCTGTGCCTTGCTACCTTAAATAAAAAAAAATAAATCATGAATTTATATACATTGAAATGTTGTTTAATAAAATTAATTGTCGAAGCTAAAAACTACTGTAGAGACAACTTGCAAGAAATCAAATCTCACCAGGTAAAAATGTTGAGAAAATATTGGAATGTAAAAATTCCAATATTCATTAGAATTTTCCCTTTTATCTTGTTCCTCTGGCAGTGGCCGGTGAGGGTAGTATCTGATGCAGATTTATAAATCAAGTTGTATTAGCAACACACCACTAGAGGGCTCAGCAGTACACTGTTTGTTCAGTTTATTTATTTGTTGGTAGTGTTGAAAAATACAATTTTATGAAAGATCTATTTTGTACAGAAATTATTATTATTATTATATAATTATAGTATTAGATAATAATAATTGTTTATAATGTGATGTGTAAAAGGGTAAATAAAAAAAGAAAAATAGATCACAGCAGAGATATAATGTCATTCCCATGTTATGCTGTTGTAATGCTTGTGTGACTCCAAATAAAAGAATAAATGAAAAATAAATTAAAATAATAATAATAATAATAATAAAAGAAAGTTAATTTAAAGCAATGAATGTTTGTGCAGAACGTTTTGAGAAAGCAAGAAATGGATACATTATTGTGGACATCTTCATTTCAAATATTTACACTATAAATAAATATAGGATGTACATTCACCTTCTCTTGTGTATTTTAAATACATAGTACTATTTTCTCACTAATACCTCACTATAAAAGAACTAAATGAATGAATAGAAAAAATCAGTAATTGTCACACTTTTTATGCAATTACAAACCTATTTACCTATTTCATATCGGTATTTAGATTTTATTTGTAATTTTAAGTGTTAATAATGATGGTTGTATTTAACTATATATACGTTAATAGACAATAGAATATAGATACAATTATCTTATATGTCATTATCTATCTATCTATCTATCTATCTATCTATCTATCTATCTATCTATCTATCTATCTATCTATCTATCTATCTATCTATCTATCTAATCTATCTATCCAATTGTTAGCTGTTGCTATGGACACGAACGGCGCTTAGCAACAGTAAACCGTCAGCGCATGCGCAGTGCTCATTAATGATGCACTCTGGGATAGCAGAGTATTGACATAGCAACCAGACAGAAGCAGAGTGTTTGTACTCCGCAGAGTTTAGACTCTTGTGTGTTTTTACTACAGCAGGTTGACAGGCACCGCGGCTGCTAACATGAACGCAGCGGTGGTGAAGAAGACGCAGGACACGCTGGGCAAAGTCATAAAGAAGCCGCCTCTGACGGAGAAACTGCTGAGCAAGCCGCCCTTTAGATACCTCCACGACATCCTCAGCGAGGTGAGTCTGACCTGATGGTGGTAACCCGCTGTTAGCCCGCTGTTAGCCGCTGAGAGCTCCGTCAGAGCCGGTTCTGCTTGCTGCCAGGACGAGGCCAACACCAAAGTGACGCGGTGTTACCGCTAACTCATTTAAACAAATAGCCGAGTAAGCTAGCAGCTAATATGTAGCCTCATCTAGGACTGTCTCATATCCATCCCCCCAAATATAGGGAACGTGTTCCCTACTTTTTGCTCCTACTTTTTTCTTCATGTGCCAATCATAAAACAACAGAGTTTACCCTAAAGCCTAAACTGTTAACCGTCACCACAGTGTGATTTTTATTAGGTAATATTGTGTATTTTTCAATAAAAGGAGGATGATATCTCGCGTGTACACCCATTTCCCCCCTTTCCTGCTTCAGGTGTAATTCCAGGTTTCACCTGCTACAAATAGAATCAGAGGTGGAGGCGCTGTGGAGCAGCTGAAAACCGACAGACTAAGCAGGATTTTAAGGCAAATCGATACACACATAAATAAAATATACATTTCTTGGAAAACACGCAATATTAAAGTAAAATGACGCACCGGTTCCATAGATAACAATATTAGTTTTGTGGCAAACACTGTGTTTTGTCATTGGTACATTTCAGCAAACGTAGCGGTGTAATGTACCGTTCCCATTCCTGATATATGGAGGATGGGTCTGAGACTGTAGAGCCTGGGGATGAGGCTAGCTAATACGCTAATGTTAGCAACAACTCAGTGAACCAGGTTACAGCCAACATTCACAGTTGTTCTCAGGCCACTAAGTATTAGCTGAAGCTAGAAGTTTTATTAACGTTTATTAACATTCGGTCAACCGTCCATTGAACTGAGGCTGACGCTCACTAGCAGTTAGCTTTAGCTAGAAGCTAACGGAAGCTAAATCCACATAGAGAAGCGTCTCGTTGCTAGGCATAACCCGCAAGAGTCAACACAACCACAGATCACCCTATGCTGCTGTTATCTAACATTGATCAGATTATTTTACATGAGTATTTCACATGTCAGTGAGTTGAATGCAGCCTCACCAGATGGGGATTTTTTCCTCTAAATTTCTCACATGGTTTCATTTCAGTGATCCGATATTTCACTAAAAAATCAAAGACTAGAGACAAAGTCCAGAAAGTGAAAGCATATTTGTTATTTAGTACTTCTTTCCTCTTCCTTAAATCCTCTCATGACCCCTCACAGTTATATGCTGGATAGCAGATAAATGTGGCGCTGAACCCCCAGGATGAAAAACAATGAATATAACTAGCTAAATACTAGTTAACAGTTACAGTAAAATGCAGCACACTGATGCTTCAGCATTCATGATCTATTTTTGTCATATATATGTCAGAAGGAGGAAATGAGTACTTTCACTTTAATACTTTATCTACATATTGCTGCTAATTCTCATGTACTTTTACTTGAGTAGAATTCTTTATGCAGGTCTTATAATGGAGCATTTTACATTGCTGTATTAGTATTTTAAGGGGTCTAAATACCTCTTCCACCAGTGTTATCTTGCTAGGGTCAGACTGACTATGTGATTAATGTTACTCCTGCAGTCAGCTAATGTTAAATTTGATGTTAAGCATGTCTGGTTCTGCGATATCAAGGCATTGAGATTGTGGAGGCTGAGCAGTTTCTCACAGCTGGGCTGTTTGATAAGAAAGCTGGCAAACGTTACTCACTGAGCATTTGTGATTTATCTGGTTAATGTCCTTTGATTCTGTTTGTGCTGTCAATGTACACATACATGAAGGTACTGATAATTTTGAGGCTTAGCTAACCTGGTGATGAACTCCTCAGCAGTAAGTAAGATGCTTTGTATAGCAACATGCTACATCTACATACATTCTAAAGAGAAGAGATGTTATGTGTATGTGATGTCACAGATCAGGGTCAGCTACCTCCTACTTACCATAAGCCTGTATTTATCTTTAGTACATGGAGATGTACTACATCTCACTACATGTGTTATGTAGTGAGATGTAAGATGTAAGTGTCTTAAACATGATCCAGATGGTATATTTATCTAAGCATTAGGAAGCCTGAAGTAATTATTTCACTTAGAGGTTAAAAACAAGTAATGTTGTATTTTTCCTTATATTGATACCATCTGTCTGGTTTTGGGTTTCAACTGTGATGCCTTTTGTGTCATAAACTGATATTATTGACCAGACAGAGCATGCTTTTAATGTAATCAGCAATTTTAAAATTTTCATTTTAATTTAGCCGATCCTGTTATCAAGAGATTTTAATGATTTTTTTATTTTGATAGGTAGTAGTACACAGTGTGTATTTCAAGTAACATATGTAACAAATTCCTTTGACACTAGGTGTGAAGAGCAGGCAAATCTGTAATGTTTATCTGAACAGAAGTTGAGATCTGACCTGTAGGAGAGTGTCATATTTCACAGCAGGTGCATGTATATTTGATGAAGGGATGCGTGTCGGTATGTGTGACTCTTTTTCTCTGATTAGCAGTGTGTCTCTGATCATACGGGTGAATTTACACCTATCGAAGCGTCCATGTGTTCTCACACTAGATTGTTAATGAGGATAATAAATGGATAAGCTGTTTCTTCATGCGTTCTCGTAGATCCCACACACACAGTGATTCACAGCCAGAAAACAAGCTCTCCAGTGGTAATCTATAAGGTTCAGGTTCAGGTTACTTTATTTATAGGGAGATTTGTTTTGCAACCAAAACTAGAAGTGGGCATCATTAGTGACAACATTACACAATGGAACACTGACAGAAGACAAACACAACAGAGGCATAAACAACAAGCATTCAAAGGACCACTAAAATCAGGAATGAATGATATAAAACCAATGGCATTTCAGGATAAATTACAGTACAAAAGATGAATGAATAAACTTTCAAAATATGTGCAAAAACATTGCACATTTGCACAGGAACAAAGCTGTTCCTTTAGTGCTTTTTTCTACACCTGCAGTAGGGACCAGATGGAAGAAGCTGAAATAAATCCTATCGTGTACATCAGACACTTTAAAGCTGATGATGGGATGAAGACGCTACATTCCAGTATATTTCAGGAATATGAAAAGGCTAATAATGCAAAATAATCTGACAACTGTTGAAAGTGTGTCATTTTTCATTTCCTTCTCTTTCCAGGTGATCAGGACCACTGGTTTTTTGAAAGGATTGTATGGAGAGAATGAGATGAAGTCCGACAATGTAAAGGTGAGGCACGTGCGTGTGTGTGTGCGTGCATGTGTGTGTGCACGTGCGCACGCACGTGTGTGCGCACGCGTGCGCGCGTTTGCTGCCAGTGTGAGGAGACTGAGAGATTCTGACCTCGCCTTTCAAGCTGTTAGAACTCAAGAGCTGTTTGAGAGCGAATGTCAAGTCCATGCTGCGTGGAAGGCTCAGCTTAATGTCTTACAGCTTTAAGGACAATACACTACTCACAATAATTTGGGGATATTGTAAGAGCCTTAGTGGATTTTATGGAAAATTTTAATGAAAATGGTGTTTCTTCTCATTTATTATTAGTAAAGGGAACTCCTTTATTTCATTAAAATTCTGACCAAATAGGAAAAGCACTGATGTAAATAACAATATCTCTAACTTACTGTGAGTAGTGTATACCCTACCTAAATTATTTAATAACAATAAATATTGTTCTATTCGGTCTAAATTAAGTCTTCCTTTCTATTCCCCACAAGCTAAAATGTAAAAAACTTTGGCATAGCATGGCACATACAAGAAATACATTATATTTATTTATTTAACCTTCAATTTACAAAATGGGAAAGATGACATAAGAAAAACAGTTCAATTTCAACAATGGAATGACTCAGTTATTTCATAATCAGTCAGTCAGCAATTCAAAATATTTAGGCTCCAGCTACACTGGTCAAAATTCTTTTTTTTAACTGGATATTTTCGCCCGTTGGTTTAAAAAAAATAAATAAAAAATTCTTTCCACATGCCAATCTGACCTCAACACAAATACGATCTGCCTAAATGCCTAATGCCAGGCTACACTAATCTACTCAATGTGATATTTTCGAATCTCTTCACTTATCTCTGGATAAATGCTGTGTTGGTGTGGTTCAGAGGACGAGTTGGAAAGAGAAGCGTGTGGATTCAAAAACAATATAAATTTGTGTCGTTGGGGCTCTACTCACTGAACAATATTTACTTTTCTCAGAAGGAGGTGAAGTTACCTCCTCAAAACTGTAAATAGTTTATCTCTTGAGCCCAGAAAGATGCTCACTGACTTCACATTTCTGTGAAGAAATAGGGACTGGCCCATTTTTTTGTCACCCGTAGTAGAGTCATCCAATGGGCCAAGTTGGATCCTTTACCTGGGGCCAGGTTTGACCCTTTAGCTGGCCAGTTCTGGCCCCTGGGCCACATGTTTGACACTCATGCTCTACACAGTAATTCAGTTCTGGTAAAACGAGTGAACAGTAAAAATCGTGCAATGATTTACGATCCAGAATATGGTTGTATGCTCTTCACATCTCCTGATGTCAACTGTGTGCTTTCTATAACCTCTAAATATCTTCTGTCCATTCTTTTTCTAGGACAAGGACTCTAAAATAGCCTTCCTCCAGAAAGCGATAGATGTCGTGACTCTGGTTAGTGGAGAGCCTCCCGCGGCCAAACCGGCACGCATTGTGGCCGGCCACGAGCCTGAGAAAACCAACGAACTGCTGCAGGTCATCGCCAAGTGCTGCCTCAACAAGGTCCGTGTTCTCTGTGGAGCAGGATGGGGAAATCCAAAACACTCATTCTGAATTTTCAGTGTGTCCAATTCAGTTATTGATTAGTTTCTCTATGTCACACTAGAGATGCACATCAGGTTTTGGCTCCAGTTAAAAGCGAATTCATGTTTGTTGTTGTTCACATCAAAGTCGTGTAGTCTTGGGAAAATAGTCTTACCGCCTCAGGGAGAACTTTGAAATATTTTAATTGAACCCTGGAGATGAAGCGTAAACAGATGAAATGGTGTCTGGGGGAGGGATGTTTTGTGTTTTCTTATGTGCTGTAGAAAACTCTTGGAAATTGGAATGTATTTCTATCAGAGACAATATAATTCACTGTTCTGGAGAATGTCTGGATACAATTACATTAGATCCTATTTCAGTTTTACAACAAAAGGAATGAAAACTTGAACATGCTAAACTTAATATCTGAAAGATTTAGGGTTAAATTCATGTCAAAATACATTTAATAATATACATAAGTAATATGCTAAGTGGAATATGTGTTAATAAATCCAGTAATGACTATATCTTCTAGTGTCACCAGAGGATAATTTCCTACAGATTATTTTTTGAAGAACATAAGGATTATGAGGGACTGAGTGCTCTGGTGGTCATTCAGGTTCATTAAACCATAGTTACAATAATAACTTGATTTCCATTTCCTCCATGCTTTCACCGAAGCCGTGTGCATTACCAGTTATTTAGTTTCAGCATTAATTGAACGGCTCTTTTGCATTGATCTGCAGATATCCAGTGAGGACGCTGTGAAAAGAGTGCTCGCAGGAGAGAAGGTGGACATAAAGACCAAAGCCACCACGTCCAGGTCCCAGGACAAGGAGAACAGGGAAGGACGTGAACGTCACTCGGACAGAGAGGTAAACGTCCTTAGCTCCCGTAAATTACCATATAATAGCTGAGTTTCAATTAAACACTGGGTGTTTAGAATAAAATAAAGACAGTCTGATTTATTAAAAGAAAAAACAAACAAGGAAGAAGACATGACCACTGATACTGCACATTTTTCTTCGCCTTTTGTTTCGCAAGCATCTCGGACTTGACCGCATCACTGTGTTCAAATGATGTTAAAGAACACCCTCTTGGGTAATAATTATTAATTGTTGATCGTTATGGCTCTGGTGCGGTGAAAAAAACTTTTAACTACAGTACTGTAATCTTACTTTTGGAAAATCTAAGTTTTACAGTAGTCATGCTGAATTAATAAAAGAATTTTAATAAATGACTATATTTTTCCTGTTTTGTTGAGCAAGATTTTTTCAGGAAGGAATTAATTAATTCATTTATTAATTACTTTCCTGATCTGTTTAAACATGTTTAAACAAATAAACGTCTGGCATGGAGCTGGGTGATTTGGCCTAAATGGTAAAAGAAATCCTTTTTTTTTTTTTTTTTTTAAATCAACACAATATTGTTAAACAATTAAATGAAAAAACACCATTTAACTGTCATTGTGCAAATTATTTTTAATAGAATTAGGAAAAGTCTGTTGTAGGCTAGCCTTAAAAAAACTTTTTTTTGACAAAATGTATAATTTGTATTTTAAATGTACTGGTGCTTATTATTTACTGACGCTTTGTCTCTGTCCTTTGCAAGCTGCAAGCATGGTGTAAAAAAAAAAAATCCTCACTGTGCTGCTTTTTTTAGGAGAAGAAAAAGACTATAGAGCGCAGTGGGAGCCGGGACCAGAAGGACCCAGACCAACCCAAAGAGCAGGAGAGCCGACGCAGAGACGGGGAGAAAGAGCACCGCCACGACAGGGAGCGCTCAGACAAGCACCAGCGCGGCGACCAGGACCACGACAAAGACAAGAGCGGCGACCGGGAGCATGACAAGGACAGAGACAAAGGACGAGTAAAAGACCGGGACAGAGAGAAGGACAGAGAGAGGGAGCGAGAGCGGGGAAAGGATAAAGAGAGAGAAAAAAACAGAGAGAGAGATTCTCACAGAGACAAGCGGAGAGACAAAGACAAAGAGCGGCACAAAGAGGGGGAAGAGAGGAACAGAAGTGGAAACAGCAAGGTATGCAACACTTAACCCAGCACAGCTGTTCGCAGAAACACACACCGATGTTGTGAGACGCATGTGATGTATGTGTGTGTGTGTGTGTTTAGAGCCGAGTACCAGAGGAACCACAGCAGAAACCCTCCCACCCTGAGCCCAGCAGAACAGCCAAACCTGTGCCAGTGGTGAGTTCTCTCCTCATCGTCTTAGAAACCGTTCTATTGTCTCCTCTGCTGTTACCCAGCGGTGGATGAAGAGCTGAGTTCCTTTACTAGAGTAAAAGTAGAAATACTGTCCTCCTATAACAAGTAAAAGTCCTGAATTGGAAATGTTGCTTAGGAAAAAAAGTACAGAAGTATTATCAACAAAATGTTCTTACTAAGTATCAAAAGTTCTCATTACACACACTGTGTTTTATTATTATAGTGTGTTATATTTGTTGTTAATCACTAAATACACATGAGAGCATTATAAAGCTTTAATTTAACAATGTGGAAACAATTTGAGATAATTTGGGTAGATTAAAAGGAAAAGTAGCACAGCCTCATAACATTTAGCACCTTTCACACAAAGTGTAAACTTAAAAAAAAAAGTGACAATTTATTATAATATTGATGTATATTAATTTCATGTCAAATATTAAAAACTCAGACTGAAACACAATTAAAGCTGTTGGATAAATGTAGTGGAGGAGTTTTTCCTTATGTAATGTAGTAGCATCAAATGGAAAGTACAGGTAACACAAAATTGAAAAAAAGTACTCACGTAAATGTACTACTAATACTACTGTAATTACTTTACACTACTATAATTATGGTGTGGCTGAATTTCTTGTCTGTGAGGTCAATAATTTAATTTTAATATTGTACAGTAAGAAAACTTCCAATGTGTTTTCTAATGCTTTTATGTGCCTCTTGTTCTTGGAAGGAGCCAAATCCAGATGAAGAGGTATTCACCCCCTGCAGAAACAATCAGTAGAACATTAGAGCTGTAAACTGCAGACATGCTAGTGTTCAGTAGTAACTAGTGCAACAGTGTTTGGTGGCTGTTTGCTTGGTTTAGATTATTATGGGCTGTAGCGTTGACAGGCATGAGGTCTTGTTGTGTGTTTAGTGTTTGGCCTAATGCTGTGTTATTTGTCTGTACAGCCTGCAGACACAGTTGACAGCCAGGTAACAACTTTAACTCTTTCAATAGTCAAGATCACTTATTGCAATGCATAAATGATAAAAATTTCAATGGAACAAAACAGTTTCCCTTCATTTTTTTAAACAAATCAGATCAATTTGCTTTTGTTGCTCTTACAGTATCATAACAAGTGTAGTTTTCAACTCAAGTCTTCTTTGCTTCTCTGTCAGCACTCGGTGCAGCTGCAGCCACACACACACACACACACATGCTCTGCTGTGTCATTGTTGGACTCTTCTAGAAAGTTTATGAATTAAACATAGTCATTAAAAATACAATGCCCCCAAATATATAAAAAAATAATAATCAATAATTACAGATATTAATCATGATAAACTTATCAAGAGTACCCCTTTCTGTCGCAACCCACGCTGAGCAGCACCGCTCCAATACGTCATCTCCAACACTCATCTCCCTCATATCACCCAGTTCGTTCTTGCGCATGTCTCTGTGAGCATCTCAGCGTGTCACGCTTCGTAACCTTGGATACTTAATAGATAATAGTTGCCCTATTTATCATGGCTGGTTGTAGAGGCAAAAAGTCTCTATACTTGAACTGCACATATGCGAATATTCAGTGCTTAAAGCACCACCTCTGGTGGTCAGCAGGGATATAGAACTTTATTTTGTTTTATTTCAGGTGTAGTGTGTGTGTCCTGTTTAAAACATGAGTTTATGATTTATTCTGTACCTCAGTATGTCAGACTTGCTTCTTCCTCCTAACTCTTCCAGCAGTCAGTAAAGTGATGGTGTTGCTTTTTTTTTGTATCCTGAAGCTGTTTCATGTGCTTCTCATGTTTCCTCCATCTCTCAGTCTGACAGTCCGGCTAGAATACCTCGGCCTTCATCTGCCAAAGGGCAGAGGCGAAGACCCAAAGTCGGAGGTCAAGGTAAAGACCCCTCCCCCCACCCACACCCACCCCAAAACCACTGTTTTAATCCCCTTTAAAATGGGGCGCAGCTCACATACATGTAGTTAAAGGATATAACTGATAGAATGTTTGACAGAGACTCTTCACTGGATCTAAATTGATTTCACAGCTGCTTTCTGTTTGCTCTCCGATTGTCTCATAAAATCGTTGACTTTCTCCCACAGTGGGAGATAGAATGACTCAGGATTGTTATTGATGGAAGCAATAAAAGCTTCATAGAAATTCACAAGGTCACATGGTTCTGTTGATTCATCTGCATGCATGTAGGCAGACTCAGTTGTCACATTACTGTATAATGATGATCATAAAAACTAACAAAAGCTTGTCTGTTTATAGATGAATCTGACAGTGATGGAGGTAAGTGTTCTCCAGCGTGTTTGTATGTGGATGTTGGATTAGAGGAACTAGGGGTGAATTCACCAAGGGGGTTTTATTTTTTTATTTTTGATGCTATACCTGTGCAAATAATACCAAAATACACCTTTCTATTCACAAAGCACTTGCAAAGGGTGAAATACCACTCCACTCTTTGTGAATTCACCCCTAGTGTCTGATATGCATTTCGAGGATTTTATCAAAGACAACAATTGAGAATATTATATGGATATTTATATTGATTTATATATATTTGGGGGTTTAATTGTAAAAAAAAATTGTAATACTCCTCGGTATTTATTTACAGGGGAATTATATATTCTATAACAACTCTGTTATATGGCAGAGTGATTTCATCTGTAGTCCCTGGCCAGATGTTTACAATAGGCTCCCTGGGGAAAAAGCTAGATGGATGGGGATGAGGGGAAAACGCATAACTGTACAAGCAATAGTTTGTGATAGAATCTGCTCCTTCTGGGTTCAGGCTCCACGTTGAGTCAGAGGGTGAGTGCAGTCACTCATTAAGTGAGTAAGGGCAAATATTTCTGTTAAAGCATTTGTGCGAGTTAGTCAAGTTTATTTGTTTAGTCCAATATCTGATATAACAGACTTCCCACAGTAACAGTTAAAAACTCTGCCCAATCTCTGCTAGAGACAAGTCTGAACACTGTGAAAAAAAAAAACCTCAGCACACATGAAACAAAGGACAGGGAGATACGAGGTTCTGTAGAGAGCCATATTATAAAAGCCATAGGTGGGAAAAGGCATTTGCAGACCTGAACAAAAAGTTGTAATAGTTCGTGTACATTCTGAATAAATATATGTCTGATATTGTTGTATTTAGAATGCTTTGGGTGACCAGTTGTAAGCAGAAGGAACTAGCAGATTTTCAGTAGATTCCCACTCCCAGATCCCCAACCACTGTGGAAGAGAAGGGTTTTGTTTGTTAGTGTATTCTGGAACAGAATAGATGCTCATATATTGAAAAATATAAAGGAACTTTAGAAGGAACACTCAAAAAAAGTAGGCCCGAGTAAGATTTGCAAAGTTGAAGTTTTTCTCTTAAGTCAGAGAAAAGGACATAGGTAAATTTTTGTTAATCACTCTTGTCCTTTCACAGACGGAGATGCTCAGTCCACACAGAGACCTGCTGCTCCCCTGGAGAACGGAGATGCTGCAGCCTCCTCAGTTCCAGCCGACACGTCCTCCAGGTCTGTACAGACGACACTCAAGTAAACAAAATCCTTTACTAACACAAATATCCTTTTACTACCGTACATCACTGTCTAAGCATGTATATTACTATAATCACTATGACTAACACTCATCAATATATAGCAGCATAAAAACTGACCAACACCCATCAAAACATATGATATATGACACAAAGCGCCATTAATTAAATATTACATTTTAGAAGTGCAGAAAGTTTTAATGAGACAGAAAGATGATATTTATAGTAGAGACATGTTAAGGATGTAGTTTGGGTGCTACTGCATTACATTCTGTTGTTTTGCTTCATTTATTTGGGAGTTGTTTTCACTCTAAAACTCAGGATTGTTCGTGAGCCCATAACTTATCAGTTCCACTAAATTAAACGGTTGATAATTGCTTTGACTTCAATCAATTTCTATTTATTAAGCACATTTAAAAATGACCCATGTTGACAAGTGCTGAACACATATTAATAAAATAAAAAATACAGAGAAAGCACGATAATATAGCAGCAACGTGTATAAATACGTCAATCGGGGCAAAAGTCGAACTTCTTAAACTGACTTATCTTTTACAGATGATTAGTTGAGCAGCAACGTTACAGTATTGGTACAACAGAGAGCTGTTAGCAGAGAATGTTCTAAATGTTATTTGTGAATTTGTAAATCTGTTACATTATTAAATCAGCTGTTATTTCATCTTTTTTCACTGACATCATCTTTTGTTTCTGTAGCAACAGGCGGATAGCACGGCCCAGCAGCGCTCGCCCTGCTCCTCCACGAGTCAAGAGGCAGGAGAGTTCCTCTGATGTGGGCCCAGCCGAGAGGTGACGGCATCTAACATACTCACACATCATAAACAAGTTGAGAAGTCTAGCCAGTTGTCCATTTATCATTTATCAACCTTTTTTCTATTTATTCAGTACTGTAAGAGAAAATGGTTGGAGTTAGTCCTTATAAAGAGGAACACTGAATATGTTACATATCAGCTTTCGGTTTGAGATGAGTCCAGTTGACTGTCTGTCCTTCAGGCTCTCTAGTGCCAAGCCCTCCGCCCCAGTCATCATGGATGGGAAGAAGCTGTCTGAAGATGAGGACGATGAAGACGAGCAGTTTCTGGTGGAGGAGGCCGCCCCCCCACCCTCAGATGCGCCAGAGATGGAGGTGGTGAGTGATGTGAACCATGTGTTGTTAAAATCAGATGGAGAAACATAAGATGGGTACTCACTGAATCTTTTCTATTCCAGGAAGCTGCACACAAATTGGATGGTGAAGAGAAACATGGTACAGACAGTGTTCTTTCTGTCCTCCTCTTACTTCCTCAATATAAAAGAGGAAACCTAATGTCTGTAGTTTGACTAGAAATATGTCTGATGTTTCTGCTCTTTTTGTTGTTGTAGGAGGCCTTGTGAAAAAGATCCTTGAGACCAAGAAAGACTATGAGCTCTCACCATCCTCCCCCAAATCTAAAGATCAGGTAGGACTAGTTTTAATGTTATTTATTTTGCCCACTAGAGAGCAGTGTCAGCCTAGTTCTAAATAACTCCTCTTCCTCAGTGACTCAGAGCCCATGTTCAGACTCTCCATCAGTTCCATCAGACATTCTTTCTTCCTAAAAGTTGTTCCTGTGCAACACCGCTTGTTATCAAAAGCACGGTATAGAAATGGAGTGGAGAGGTGTAATTGCACTGCTGGAACCACAGAAATGTTCCCCTTCAGTGGAGCTGAGGGACTAATAGCCAGACAAGCATGGACGGCTTCTAACAGACCACACACACACACCCCGATACACACATCAAGATGTCTGGAGCACAATGAGCTTGTTTTCTGGTGTTGCTGCATATCTTAGATATGCTTAATGTTTTTTAAATAGTGACTTCTCTGTTCTGTGTACAGTTTGGACGTATCTTCCATCTTGAACCAGCTTTCACTATCCCCCCTCCTCCCCCTGAGTGACCTGCAGAAAGCAGACTTGTAATGTTTCCCTTCAAATCGAGATACAACAGCAAAAACATGTTTTTCTTTGCACGCACTGATGAATTCTGAGATTTTGGCCTTCCATAACATGTCTTCAGGCAGACTAGTGAAAAAACAAACCTTCAAAATGTGCATTTTACGTTTCTGTTGATCCACTTTGTTCATGTTGCCTGTGTACATTTCTCTTAAATTCAGCAGCAGTCAGCTGTCTAACGCAGTACACAGCACCGCCAGTGTTGGCGTCACCATATTATACTAGGTCTCACTGCTTTTCTCCTGCACATATCTGTCACATCTAAATATGGCCATATCCTTTGTATTGGTAACCAATCGTGAAAGTACAAAGCAAGGTTGAAAGCTAAACTCTAAATCTCATTGGCTGGTGTCAATTTCAACTTTTTTTTTCATTTTTTTTTTCTCACTATGAGCCAGAAATTTTTTGTTTATCATAAACAATATATAATGGTCGGGAACAGCACCTCAAGTAAATAAGTAAAAAAAAATAGTGTTGAGTGAACACTTAACACTCCACCACTGTGCTGAGCTGCTACCTTTCAATTTGCTATCTTATACTGACAAACCATAGCTGGCTAATGAGCTAACATAACTCAGTGACAGGTTTATGTTGGAGTTGAATTGAAACGGCAAAATTAACATTCTTGAATAACTTTCCAGTCATTAATTACTCAAACTAGTTAGCAACTTACTGTGAAGCATATCGGCCAATATATGCTGATACTGGTATACCGGCCACAGGCCAATATTGGCCGATGGATCGACCGGACTGATGAATGGGCTGGGGCTCTAGTTGAGGGTATATTGTGATTTCTGGACTGATAAACACACATATCCAAAATTCCTTCTATAAAAAGAATTGATGCTAATATGTCAACAAAATGAAGCAAGAAATTGACATTTCTGTTCTGGAAATGCAAGTTAGCACATGTTTACTTGGATAATGACTAATATGCATATTCAAACATACAATTTCCTAAAACTTATAATACAAGCAATTATCCTAATGTGAGAAATCAGTTGGTGAACTCTCATTGTGATGTCTAGTAGTTAATGTTTTTAACCGATTCACCTGTAGCGTCTCGCTGTTCGCAGTTCCTTGGTCTCTTTTCCGCTGATTCACATTTTCTGTGACCCATTTAAACAGCGAACCTGCAGTTTTAAGGTGAGGCATGGCCGCTGTTGCTCATGAATTCCCCTCTGTCAGCTTGTGTATCGACTGGGGAGAGTGTGTGTGTGTCATCATTATTTAGAGTGTGAATCAGTGTGAAGCTTACAGTTTGGTCTGTAGTCCATGGTGTGAGATGCGCTGTCTGCGTTGGGTGGTCCTCTCCACTGAAGCGTGCCCTCTCAGCATCGCTTCCTCGCTGACCACCCTGACTCTGATGGATGCACTGTTTTGGCCTGTCACTCGAGCAGAAAGGCACCCCAGACCTACCCCCTCCCGACTATGGCCTCAGACATCTTCGCCCAGCATCACGCCTCCCACACACCAGAGGATAATCTGGAAGATTCTCCCCCTGCTCGGCCATCACTGCGGGCAGGGCTTCCTTTAAGGCTGGTCCAAGCCGATACCGTAAATTCCGGACTATTGAGTGCACCTGAATTTAAGCCTCACCAACTAAATTTAAAAATAAAAACAAATGTGTACATATACAGGCCGCACTTGACTATAAGCCGCTGGTGTTCCATGAGATATTTACGGTATGCTTGAGATTTTTAAAATTTTGAATTAGCTTATGTAAGGGTTGAATTACCAGCCTATCAGAAAAGTCATTAATCTCTGTCTTCTCTGTCTCTGTTTACTTCCTGCTTATTAAAACCACCAAAGTTGTCTTTAGTTTTAGATTCAGCTTTAGATAATACAACTAACGTCTTCCTTGGTGCAAAACTGCGCTGTTGGTGGCCGTTAGCTATAAAAAACTATAGATTAGTCGCAACACCCTACTATACTATAAATAGTCCAGAAATTATAGTAATCTGCCCTAATTGGTCCAATTGCCACAACAAAATAAAACTAAACTGTTAATCTGGAGGTTAATACTTGCTGTATGGTGATGATACATGATCATTCGAATGGGCACTGATGGCTACAAATGTTTTGTCTGATTTTTGTCAAAAAACAGAAATCAAAACCCCAAACAGATGTTTCCCCATATAAAACAGTCATTTTCAAACAAATGATGCTGAGATGTATGATGAGGTGTTGCAGTGCTTCTAAGTCACTGGGTGCTGTACATACTGTACAAATTTCAAAAATAGGAAAAAAAAAGTTTTTGTTGATGTTGTTAGAAATGTCTTTAACATATCAGAGGTGATTCCTTTAAGACTGCAAGGGAAGCTGAACGTCCTCTGCCTTGTCAAAAAATAAATGACCAAATTTGTGCAGCTGTGCTAACATTTCATTGACTATAAATCTGCTAGAACATGTTCATCTTGAAGACGAGTTCTTTCAGAATCCGCTACTTATCACAAATCAATAAATTACTTGTCTGTACATCCCCATACTGCTTTCTGGTCAATGTATTTCCCCAGAGACGCTGAGCATCTCTGGGACTGCATGGTGCTTTTTTTTTTCATCGCCTCGAAACTCGGTGGCCATTGGATAAATGCTAAGAATGTGAGCCGCCCACACGCTGAGCGTCTCTGGGAGTGAATGGAGTGTGGGCTGGCCTTGATGCTGAGAGTCCGCATGGTGATTGGAGGAAAATCAGAATGTAGTGGTGATGCATGGTGATTGGAGAAAAAGCAGAATGTAGTTTTGACTGACAGGTTTAAAAAATATGTCACCTCAGCCGAATGATTTCAGTCCCATCACAGATTTTGCATGTGAAGTGTAATGACAAGCAGAGACTACTTGTTGGCCTTTCCAGAGCGAAATACTTAATTCTTACACTGTAAATAACTTGTGACTTGGGATGTCTAAATAAACTGACACGTTTTTATGATGTACGGCAAATATGAGCTTCGCCTGTTAAGATCACAAATGGGCACTGTAACATATCTTGTACTTTGCAGGGTTCACAGACATAATCTTAAAGGGGTCCTATTGTGGCATCTTTAAATTTAAAGGTTAATACAAATGAGCGTGTATTTATGGTCCTGCTAGTTAGGCCTGCAGCAGCAATGCAGTCTGCTTTCTCACACACTCACTCTGAAAAACCCTGTTTCCCTCCTCCTCCCTACTGAAACAACCACTCTATTGTGATAGGCCTAACGCTGTCGGAAACAGTTGGCGGCGACATGGATCCAGGGACGGTTACTATTAACTTTCACTTCTGTTGTGACATCACAACAGCAGCCTTTTTCTAAAATGGCTCATGTTCAGCCAGGTTCCAGCAGCAATAAAGGAGGCCAGAACAGAATGAGTGGGTGGTCTTATTTCACAGTTTGTGTGTTAGCAGGAACACCAGAGAGCTAAATATTTACACACAAGCTCCGAAGAAGGGTTTATTTTCATAATGGGGGCCCCTTTATTGCTGCCAAATCGATCGGAATCTCCACAAATAGAAATCAGGGAGATTCCGTCTATTGCTGTTCCTGTCATACTTGAACAGCGATGGATGATACTGAGCAGAAAGTGGAAATAGCGATGAAAGCATGCTGTACACATAAATCTGTGCAAATAAGCAAACAGTACAAATAAATAATTCTATATGTTTTTGGTTTTGACATCTCTAATCACCCTGACTTTTATTCAAAAAAAGTAAACGCATGCACGCAGGAAAAAGTTTCAAACAGCAATTTCGGTAACATGAGCCAAGCCTTGCAGGCTTTGTCCTAATTGTCTTAATATAGCCTCCTCAGTTTTCAGGGTTCCCGTAGGTCTGCAGGGTAGCTCTGAGCAGGTACGTCTGCACATAGGAGCTGTTCAGCTCACTCCTCCATCATTATTGGCCTTGCCTCGTCAGCTGTATAAAGAACTATAATGACTTCCTTCCTAACATGAAAGGGTGGAGAGGTCAGCTTAATGGAGCTGTGTTTTTTTTCTTCCCCCCTCTCTTGTAATCACGCTAAAAACACGCAGAGTCAAAAAATGTAAATATTGAGCTTCCTCGTTCTCCGTGGTATGACAGGTTTGAAATTTCAGCTGCCACAACTCATTTCTCTTTAAACACCGAGTCACAAACCTTCTGATTTAAGATCACGTCCTCTACCATAATATTGACCGTTGGACCATTTAGTGTGTTTTGGTGAGAATCCAGTCCACGAGATTCTCGTCGTAATTTCTGTTCTTCGTCATTCTGTAAATTAACTCGGCCATTGTTCCTGCCAGTGCCTACCTGCTCTGATGTAAATACGCGTGATTCTTAAACAGTCAGATGATTGTATGTTTCCACGTCCCACCACCGCGCGCTGCAAATTTCTGAGGATGACCTTCCTCCTAACCCCCGGGCAGCTTGTATATTATTCCAAGATACTTGTCTTTTTATTTAGACAGAATCTAACCCGTGCAGCAGCTGCGTTTTCATAAGAATTTTTGTGTACTCTTTCTCCCCCCACTACTTTACCCCCATCAAATTAGCCTTGATGAAGGTTTGTAATGTATAAATAAACCCTGTGGCATACAAATGGATGACTGTTGAGTGAGAGTCACGGAGCAGAAGGGCCAGAAGACTCTCTACAGAATTGTCAAGAAAATAAACCATCCTCTCTGCAGACCCCTGTGTCTTCATAAACATCCAGCCTGCTTTCTTTGTGGAAACACAAGGAAATGACCTTGTGGCATTCCATTAGTCATATTGCTTTTGTAGAGGTCATGTTGACTTGTTGGAATTTGGTCAGGTTTACGAGGAGTGCCCACCTCTTGGCAGCCACAGGCCTCGATTATACGGCAACAATTTGGGCACAAAACACTTTTGTTGCATTTGGGCTAGAACTATCACGATAACTGTTTTTGTTGGACTATATATGGTTCCAAAAGTAATTGTGATAAACTATTATTGTAATTTTAAGAGCTTTTGCACTGATATAATAATCTAATAGCATAATTATGCAAATACAACCTTTCCAAGAGGAATGAATTGGGTTCAAAAGTCAATGCAAAAAATGTTGTCTTTACATTGCATAAATATTTCACAAGGATAGATGCAAATTACATCTCTTTTCTCAAAATATCGTGTCCTTTTGCATCACAATGTGATTCTTTTTGTTGGATGATGTATTATCTTTAGAGCTGTGATCATTAAATTAGTTGACAACTATTACATTAATCACCAACTATTTTGATAAATCAATTGGAGTTTTAAGAGGAAATGTCCAATTTCTCTGGTTCCAGCTTCTCGAATCAGATTATTTTCTGGGTTCTTTAGTCTTCTATTGTATTAAACTGATGATTTTTTGGTTGTTGTCTGTTGGTCTGAACAAAAAAAACATTTTAGGTTGAATCTACAGCTTTGAGAAACAGTGATCAACATTTTCCACCATTTTATTAATCAAACAACTGAATGATTACTCCCTTCAATAGTTGATGGATTAATCGACTATCAATAGTCATTCGTTGTAGCCCTAATTGCCTTATATAATTGTACGATAAGTTAATATATAGTAATTATTGTAACAGATCTAGTTTGGGTCTTTTGTTTTCCTGAGAACAGTGTTCCAGGGTTCTGAAGATGCAATATTTTGATACCAGGCTCCAGAGTGGAAATCTTTCAACATTATCGTTCTGGCAAGATGCTTTTCTTGTATAAACGACGATGACGCTTCACACATGGCTATCTGGGCAGCTTGCAAAGATGTAAACATCGGGCTGCTGTTTTTCTGCTAATGTTACAATCTTTTGAGTTTATTTATGCTCCTTCAACAAAGTGCAGAATTGCTGCTTTTGTGATCAACAAAGACTAATTAATTACATTCAACAAGTTTTTAAGCCACGTATATGTCTATAGAGCCCAACAGCGTTAGCACACTTATGTTGTGAAATTCAGTGTTTTTTGTAGACTTTGTGGATCATTGTGTATGAGGAATAGTATCAAAATGTCAGAATCTGTATGTGAAAAGAAGAATCAGACCACAAAAATAGTTTTCTGGTTTCAGGTACCTGTTTTCAAGAGCATTGTTGTCTAAAACAAGGCCTTGTGTCCGTCATCAGGCTGACATATCTTCAACACTCCTGGAAGTCCTGATGTCTAAATGCTGTCTACCTTAAGTTAAATCTAGTGTCCTTTGAAAGAGAAAGTGGTTGATCCATTGGAGGCTTCCGCTCCTTTCACCCCACAGCCAGGCTGGTGATCTCTGTGGTCTCCCAGGGGGGCTACAGTGACCCTGTAACAACATCCTGTGTCCTCCTTGGCCTCGGGTTTCCCTCCTCACCTCAGTGACTCCGAGCTATTTTTATGATCTAGACTTTTCAATGGCCTTTTATGAAAAAAATGCTGAGGAAGCCAATAAACAAAATCCAGAGCCAGTTCCCATCCTCGGCATTAGTCCCTGGCTCACTGCTCACATCGTCTTCAAGAACATGCTGTAAAAAAAAAAAAAAAAAACTGCCAGGAAAATGTTCCAAAAGCCCTAAGTTGCTATATTGGCTGTTCAATGATGCATATTACAATGCATATATTTTAAAATATAGAATTTTTCACCTTGGTAGTGATTGGAAAGCAGTTTACTTGAGTCAATGCAGACAGATGGAGTAATGGCGCTTCAACTTTAATTTAAGCTTAATTTGACTCTGCTTGATCATGTATCTCTAATTAAAGGTTTGTAAATGTGTCTCTCATCCTCTCGTTCTTAAGCAGATAAATTAACAGTAAATGAATGAGCCTGCTTGTAACGAATGGCAGGTTCTGTGTGTGCAAGCTATTTATCTTGTCAGAGGTGACTTTGAAGAAGCAAGCGAGTCACGTGATGTCTGGCAACATTGTCTGGCAGCTGTGTTCCGAAACTCTGAAACAGTCTGAAAACAGAAGGACCAGGGATCCGGGGAGGTTGGAGGTTAGCTTTTTTTTTTTGCTCTCTGTTGAAAGTTTTGACCAGGTTAGGGGATTATCAAACTGACCCACCAATGACCGGCACACATAGGACACAAACAGTAGATACATGAACAGGATGCAGGTTGTCTGTGCTGATCTATGTTGAAGTTGGTGTCCAGTTGTTAATAGGAAGATTAAGGGAAACATAAATAATGATATTAACCTGATAATTTGCATCACTTACCCTAATGAAATAGACATTATAGCAAAAAGGCTTATCGCTGTTTAAACCTACTTTCACATTTGATTTTCCTTATAAAAACTGAAACACAAGTAATTTTTCAGACCTGGACTAGTTTACCAAGATTGCTCCAGAGAAGGGCCATAGCCATCATTGTGGACCGAGGTCATGACGTTAGTACGTTTTTCCATAGGTTTCATTTCATTTTATTTTTCCCCTTAGGCTACATTTCAGCAAGTAAAATGTTAACACAAAGCTGAAAAACTAAATCCATAAAGCCCACATAATTATCATGAGTCTCACTTGACAGACGCTCATATATTTGACAAGTTAAAAATGAAAGTGAACACTGACATGACGTTACAGCGACTGTTGGTCTATTTTTAGAAGCATTTGACTGAATCCGAAGATGCATCAGTCAAAGATAGCATTTCTTTCAGAAAGAAAGGGAGAGGATGACCAGGCAAAGAGGAGGAAAGGTGACAAGGACATGCAATGAATTATCCATTAGCTATGACATATAGCCCAAAAAATCCTGGCTATGGCCCTGCTTCAGAGAATCCAGAATTGTGAAAACTGACAAAAGGACATAGTGATGTACCATTGTTGTTTAGTATTCTTTTTTTAAATTTTTTTATTTTATGCATGTCTAAATCTGTGCAGCAGAAGATATGTCATGTCGACCGAGCCACCCGGGTAGGTCTATCTGCAGACTCTACAAAACACACCCACTTTTCTAGAGGCCACGTCCTCTCGGTTAGGATTAGACATGAGCATTACGATGGTGAGGGTCAGGGTTCAGGGGTTATATGGAACCTTCTCCAGTCCCTGAGTGCAGATGGTACAGACAGATGACAGCGCAGCGTGCTATGGACTGACTTGATGTATAAGCAAGAAGGTCAAAGTTCAAGACACAATGTTATAATGAAATAGTTTGTCCCAATAGGCAAACTATTTGGAAGTTTGTGTCCGTTTTTTAGTTTCAAAAGAATTTCCCTTTTGAAACTCAAGTCTCGGTGTTTCAAAGCTATTTTTCTGCTAAAACCTGGAAAACAATACACTTGTAGAACATTTCACTGGAAGGACAACAGGACACTGGGAGAACAGACAAATGTGAAATGTGTTGGACAAACATTGTTAAAAGGCTGTGAAAGAAAACTCAAATACAAATGATATATTTCTTCAGCCTTCAAAACTTTGTTTTGATCTTGCAAAACCTTTTTTTACAAGATGTCAAGCTTTCAAAAATGAGTTTCAACCTTTTAGATATATGACCTGTTATTCATCCCATGTATTCCTATTGCCTGGGGATTTCCTCACTGTCTGAGATAAATGGGAAAACATCCCCCCTCCCCCCCCCCCCCCTTGTTTTACCTCCCACTCCTCTGTGGTCACCACATCTAAATATTGTTCTGTGATCTGGGTGAGAAAAAGGAAAACTCGGAGCACTCGGGTCTTGTAGAATGCAGACCCTGACAGGGACCTCCATAAAGCTGTGATTTATATCCACCCGGACAGAGTGCGCCCAGAGCAGGGGTCATGTTTTCACGCCAAGTTTTTTATTTTCCAGCAGAGCGGGAGGGGTTGGGGGGGGTGTAGAGGTAGCGAAGGGACAGCAAATAGAAAGAAGCCACGGGTCCTGTCTACAGTGTCGAGGGCCCTGCAGACCAAACCACAGCCAGGCAGGTCGAATGAGCCATACAGTGTTTGTCTAGCTGCAGGGTTCACGGCGCCCAGCGCGAAGAAGCCACCCACCTTGTCGGGGGACCGCGGGGCCGAGGCGTTCCAACCCTCACACTCTCAAACCACCACAAATATCTAACAAAGACAGAAAAGGTTGTCAGAAATATGTGTTCGCACTTCCTGAAGCCAACCGGTGGCATACACTGACGTTTGGTGTCAGTGCTGCAGCATGTTCTTCCCTGTCCAGGCTCTAACTACCGAGCTGTTTAAACAGGCTTAATGAAAAGGCTACACTGCAAAAAATATAATATTATTCAGTGAAAATATCTTGAATTTGGTACTATTCGTCCAATATTAGGTATATTTATCCCATTCCATTTGTAGAGTACAAATGCAACATTAAGACTAAGATATGACTGTTATATGATACTAAAACACAAAAAATATAAGAAAATCAAGAAAAAAAAAGCTAAAATCCCCAAAATGATCTGCCAGTGGAATAAAAATGATTGTCAATATTGGACTAATTCTACCAATTACAAGATATTTTCCACTTAAGATCTTTTTTTTTCGCAGCATATACGAGCACATGCAGCCTGCTGCCCGACTCTGACAGGTTGTGTGTTTTGGAGAGGACGCTGTCATTTAGTTTACAAGTCAGGAGTCTGATTACTGATGCTGTGTGAAGGCAGGTGCTGGCTCTGAGCAGCCAAACATACAACCCGACAGAGCTCAGTGCTCAACATGAAAGAGGTTTAAGTGTAGAAGTTGTTACTCAATACTGTAGTAAAATAACCTCACTGCCACAGCCTGTTACTAAAACAAACCGCACACAGACAAAGAGAGAGTGTGTGTGCGTGCGCGCTTGTGTGTGTCCTCTGTATCCTCCCCCCTCAACCTCAGTACTAGCTGGTGTTTGAGTGTCTGTGTCTTTATGTTTGCATGAGCGTGTGTGACTATAGGGCTGCAATGCCGAGTGCTTTCTCATCTCACAGGCACACACACACAGACACACACGCACATATACATACATACACTCTCTCTTCCAGTCTGGAGGCCTTGTGGAGCAGCTGAGCAAACATCCTCTGGTTCTCTGGCTCTTTGGGTTTGGTTCTTCTGATACCTTCCCTCCATTTCTGCCATCAAGAGCCTGAGTGTAATTGAGATATAGCGACCCCCACTACACACACACACACCCACACACACACACACCACCACCACACGACCACACCCCATACAGAGAGGCCTTCAGCAGCCATCAGTCAGTCCTCTACGTTTAACCAACACAATTCAGCCACACGTTTGATCTTTATATACACAGCCAGGCCGGAGGATTCCTGAACATTTTTAGCCTTGAAATCTTAAACCACTAACTGCAGCCTTGCTCTGGTTCTGGTAATGCAAAACTCCTCTGGCAAAGGTAGAATTCCTGAAGAGAGTTTATTATGCTTTTTGGTCTCGGGACACACAAGTGATTTGTGTGTGTGTTCTTCATGTTTTACCATCAAGAACTTGCTTATGAAGTTAAAACGAGGAGTTCCCATTAATCATTCCTCAAATGCCAGCAGCAGCAATGTTCCCTGCAGTTTCTTTTGACTTCTCAGCATTATGTGTTGAATACTCGGCTGTTTCCGCTTCCATGTGCAGAACCTGGTGTCCGAAGCAGCGCGGAAGAAGGAGCGGGACCTGGTGACGCGTGAGATCGATCGGCTCCGTGCGTCCATCCAGACAGTGTGCCGCAGCACGCTGCCTCTGGGGAAGATCATGGACTACATCCAGGAGGACATGGACGCCATGCAGGCCGAGCTGCAGGTCTGGCGGCGGGAGAACAAGGAGCATGCACAGGCCTTGCTGCAGGAGCAGAGGTGGGAGGGCGGCCACATGCACTTGTACTTGCACAAAAAGTTTATTTTATTAAACTAGTCCTTTTTTCTTTCTAAGGCTGGTTTAACTCATTTAAACCCACCAGAAACTATAATTTCCAAAATCTATGACTGTCATTTTATACTCAAAATAAAAAATCTAAATGTTACTCATACAGCTTATTTTCAATGACATGATAAGTAAACAACTTAGACAAAGGTATTAATCAAAAAAGTTTCCAAGTGCTTCCTGACATATGACGTCATTGACTTTCTGCCCCTTCCTCCTGAGAACATGATGAAGAGAAACCATCACAGAAAGATGTCATTTTATTTAAATTTCTAGGGCTATAGGACTATATGTTCCTATTTAGGATGTTTTCATCCGCCAGTTATAAAAAACAAACAAAAAAAAAAAAAAAAACATCTGCTTAAACACACTGATAAATGTACATGGGGACCTCAACACGAATACAGTCTTCCAATGTCTCGCTGGGGCCTGCAGGACATGGACATGGACATCCTCATGGAGTGACGCGTGATGCTCAGTAGCAAAACCAAGTATCTGCTACATTCAGTATATTTACTTATATACTTATTATTATTATATTTACTTGACTTTTACTTATATTTACTTGACCCATCAAAAACAGATTTCACAAATGCACACATTTTTTTTTTATTATTTCATTTTAGACACTTCCCATCATAATACCTGTGTGAGAGAATGTTTTGTGCATGTGCAGTACAACATGGTACTGATTCAAAAACAAAGGCGTATCTAATCAGATTCTATGATATGGATCTACTTGTACTTCATGCAGTAAAACGCACACAGCACAGACACACAAATTTTCTGCATGCACAACTATGTACACAGGCTCCAGTGGGAATTATTTGCATTAATGCATCAGAAAATGGATCTACATGTATACCTCAAATAGCTCGCAGCTCTGGGAGTGATTTCCATAGAAGTGAATGTGCGTCATGCAGCAGGTGGGGCGGACTCCATTTATTGCATAACTGTCCTTCTGCCGTAAGATGGATATTTTTGATTTGGTCAATTAAAATATATCCACAAGTGGTTTCACAGGTTTCAGCTTCACCGTCATCATCATCTTTTCTCATCTCAGTCAGTTCAGGAAACATAACATCATACAATACTATTTCATTGGTCAAGCGTCTAGTTTCAAAGAATTCTACAGCCGATAAAGTAAATCCAATTTTCTTTTTGATTGATTGACATTTCTCCTGTCGTACAAAAATCCTAATTTCTGTGCAGATAATATGCACAGTTTCATCTTGGTGTGAAACAGGATTATAATTGAGTCACATGGTCTAAAGCCCTCTGTTAACACCCTCTAACACCCGTCTGAAACTCAGCCGCAGCAATTTCAAGACACAACTCTGAAACTAGTTTCATGTAACAGCCAATGAAAACGCTCAGTTAACAACACCCAGATGATGACGTCAAACAGCTGATCCATGTCAACCGACAATCTCGACGGATTTAACAAAACGAACCAAAGTGTTTTGATTGGCTGAGTTCTCTTCCTATTCTCCAGCAGCTTGAGAGCATTAATGAAAGTAGAAAAAAAGCAGCCAGAAAAATAAAAGTGATTCAACACGTCTGAATTAATAGTCTATTTTTATAAGAATGCGTCCCACTTCATATAATCTGGAGAGGAAAGCAATATGACAATTAAAATTTGACCAGAGAAGTTAGATTTAATGAAATAAATTAGTAATAATACTTGATTATTTCTTAATTGCTTCATGTAACTATCAACTTGCAGGAAGTTCTGTTTTCATGAAACTTGACTAGTTATGAATGCTTCACCGTGTAAAGCAGACAGAACATTTCTTAATTGAGTTGATAGAATAATGTGATGTCATCTCACATGTATACATGGTATTTAATTCTGTCATATGACTGAATTTTCTTATGATTTTCATTGATTATCCTTTTTTGTTGTTTTGCTCTGCTCGTACACGCTACAGAGAGACAGATCGTGCGGTGGAGCCTCTCAAGGCAGAACTAGCCGAGCTGGAGCAGCTGATCAGCAACCAGCAGGACAAGATCTGCGCCGTGAGGTCCAACATACTGAAGAACGAAGAAAAGATCCAGAAGATGGTGACTGGAATCAACTTCTCTTCCAGAACCTGAAGTGAGAAACGGGGCCTACAAACTGTTCTATAAATGCACTGAAGATGTAAGGCTGAGCTTCTCGTTTCATAATAACACTGAGACCGGTTCTCTTGGAGATGATGTGGGACAACGCTGCACTTTCAGTGGTTCTGTCGGAACAGGAGATGGACCAAACCATATTGAAACACATCATCAGTCAGATGTTGGTGAAGAACATCTTCCATGCTGTGGTGTAGAGGTGTAGCTCTGAGGTTTAGTTAGAGACGCATCAGCTGCTGTGACTGACATGAATAGATTAATAAGTAAAAACCAAACCTGTTGTTACCCCCTTGTTTCTCTAATGGTGCCTTTCTGGAACAAGTCAGTGCGACTCATGACCTAGAAGTTGTATTTACTGCATCAGTTCATCGAAGCCAGACACATTCCAACATGAACAGTTTTGAACATGAAGGTTTGGACCAAGTGTTTTTATTTTTAGTCTCGTGTGTTGCCTTGTGATATTTGTTCCTGGCGGTGACCTGCAGTTTGATTGTAGTAGTACGCAGGCTGCTCCAATAAAAGCAGTAAAGCATGAATAAACTAGAAGGGCACTTGGGGAGTGCATACCTTTGCCAAGGTTGCTATGGAAACAGACATGAGCTATGAACTGAATGTCTCTCTCTGACACTTAGAAGTAGGTTAAATTAAGTCCGTACAAGTCCCAATATCTTCAAAATGAAAAGTCACATCTGTTCTGTTTTTGGACATGCAGCTTCAGATCTGAGTTAAACTGGCAGTCGGACAGTTAGTCAGCACTTTCTACACTCTTAGGCCATTTATAAAAAAGCTTTTTCAATGGAATTAACGTTGGTGGCGAGAGGAAGACTCTGATATATAAATTCTTCAGGCAGAGTGGACTCTGTGGCAGTAAGACGATGGTGTGTATGATGAAGGTTTAAGCCTGATTCTACAATGTGTGATGTCATCTAATGGACTTTCAGTTGGTGCTGTTACTATGGCAACTCCGGTGCAGTTAACCAGGAAACCCTAAGAGCCACTCAAACGTTCACTAAGAAGAACAACCAGCACCAAAGTCATGACCAGCTTATTGATTGTTGCACATTCAGGTGGATGAACACAGGAGAAAAGTTCAAATACAAGTTCCAGGTCTTGACTGGTGAAATCTACATTCATCTCATGTGGTGCTGGTCCAGCTGACTGTAATGCTTCCTTCACTGTGGGAGGTTTAAATTCATTTTTGGACGCTTTACCTACTTTTTCTTTCATCCAAGTCTCCCAACCTCCCGTCTTTGGCTGTTTAAGTAATACTTTCAGCTTCTATGTTTCACTCACTATTCCACTTCTGAAGCACTACTGCACTTTGACCAGTGATCAGGATAGCTACCCTTTGCTTGTAAAAAGCTTTTTGGCAACAGACTGAATTAGCAGGTCTCTCTCTCTTTCTCTCTCTCTCTCATACTTACCTTATAAAACATAACGCATTAATGTAATGTACTTTCAGGGAACAATCAGCTTGTGTGCGTTGTCCTTGAAGTTCACGTGCAGGAGAGCCAGCGTTGTGGAGGCCCCTCCAACAGTTCTGAACTCTTCCTTTTACAGATGGCTACACAATATTTGGTCAGATGAAAACTTTTTTATCTGACTCTTATCTTCTTTAAAGCAGGGGGAGGTAGCAGGTCTCTGGAAAAGACAAAAATCACCAGAATTTGAAAATTCAGGCATCCTCCTGCAGCCCTTCTTACTTCCCTATGTCCTAAACCCCTCCAACCAGATGAGAACTAGCATGTTCATCATTACTGCCCTCACTCTCACAAATATAAGATAATGTCACAAGAATTGGCCCTTGATTGTGATATCATCCTCATAACTTCATAATCAATATATTCAGGGTTCCTAAGCAGTATGGAGAACTATGTAATATGATTTTATTAATTTCCAGGCCCTCATAAGTATGGAAAAAGAAAAGAGAGTATGGACAAATATTTGTTTCCAGACTTCCATTTTCTATGACAAAGAATTATAAAAGTTTTAAAAACCTTCATGGATGGTTTCCATGGATACAAAGGCTACACAGACACCGGGCAAATTAAATGAACTTTTTTCAACTAACATTTGTTTCCTAATTATAAAAGAGATTAAAAAAGATGGTTGAAACAACAATATAATTTTATTTTTTCAGTATGTGAAGGGACAATGGTTAGAAAGATCTACACAGAAGTCTAGAAAATTTAATCTGAAAAGGTCTGGAATACAGAAATGGTAGGAATCCTATATTTTCAGGAAAATTCACCTATGACACATCACAATATCTGTGTGTATCAATACTGTAACATGATATATTGCAATATTTTTGTCCTACCACTACTCCCCATAAAAATGGAAGAGAAAACTTAATTCTGGGTCAAATGGCAACACATGACTTTTTATTTCTGAACATTTTGATTTATTGATTTCTGTTGGAATGTAAAGGGAATTTCAACATATTATTTACTTTTCAAATCATTAACTTTCCCAGCTTTAAAAAAGAAGATATAAAGTCATTGTACCAGCTCCTTGTTTCTTCCATTTAAATAATAATTTATTATTATTATTATACCTAATACTGCAAAAATTGACTGAATGTTCTTTCTGAATGTAGCCAACATGATGATGTGAAGCAATACTGGCTGGATAAATGTAGTAGGTGACTGGAGAATAGCAGTTGTGTGACTGAGATCCGTGAATGAAATGCAAATAACAAAACGAGAGAGTGAGTCCTCCATGATTTCTTCCTCCTCAGTGGCCTAAATAACCGTGAATTAAATATATTCCTTATTCAAAAAATTAAAACATGTAGTTCTACACGTTTAATTTCCTTCCAATAGACTTTTTAACTTAATGTAATGTCTGGGTTGGATTGAAAAATCAAATAAATTTATTTCCCTAATCTTTTTTTTTTTCCAGAACACTCAGTAATTGTATAAAAATGACTTACTTTGTAAGACAAGAATGTGATGAACAACAAACTGTAGAGACTTCGCCCCTTTTCTCCATAGACATCAACGCACAAATGTTCCTTCCATTCTCGATGCCTAAAAACATCCCATCGTTCTGATGTTTATTCTAGATATTTAATGGGCAGATCAGTTGTAAACAGGATGTAGAAAAACACTAATTCATGCTAATGGTGATAAACGAATAGTGGAAGAAATGCAAAGCCTCTGATTGACAGATATTAAATTCAGATAGTTCACGAGCATCAATGACTGCAGGAAAAAAGAACCATTCATACATATATTTATATTAAATAGCATTATGTTACTTAAGAGGGAAATATCGATTAGTGTTTATCATTTAGTCTGATTTTACCTAATTTTCATATCAGTATTATATATTCAGTCTGTCAAAGATAAATGTGAACTGTAACCTGATGAAAAGTCTTAATTTAACAGTCTTAAACTCCTGAAACCATGGTTCATGTCATATCTGATTATTTACCCTGTAAACTATTTGTATCATATCCTCAGTTTAAACTGTACATTATGTATATGTGGAGATTGTATCATAGTTCAAATAATTATATAATTTTGTAGTGGAGTGAAATAAATGGTTACGTTGCAATAAGTGCATGTCTCCTTGTCTTGTTTTTTGTTTTTAGTGCAGAAGTCTAAGGCGAGACGAGGCGAGCTTTTGACAAAACTGAAAGGTTTTCATTGCAGGAAAACTCTACAGCTGTAACATGCACAAAGTGACATAAAACAAACACTATATGGGGATATTTTTACTCTTTTTTTCACTAGTTTGAGGGGAAAAAAACACATGGAAGGAAAATAGCCCAAAGTCGTAAAATTGTTCAGTGTGTAAAAAAAACATTTCTTTTGCTGCTGCGTCTTGACTCAAACCACATAGTGGAAACGAAGTGAGAGATGAATTACAGTCGGGTTCCGTTATGAACAAAGTGATGAATTATGTTTTGTTTTTGACTGACGAGTTCATGTGAAATCAGTGTTAGTCTGGGACGGCCGAGTCACGCTCTCAAGGAGACATTTATCTTGCTTTTTAAAGGCCCTTCAGCGATACTAGGAGCAACTTTTCTCTGGCAAGCCACAAAACAGCTGCAACATGCGCACAAAAAACATATTAAAAAGCCCTTTTAATTCCAATTTAGCAAGATTTGTGATGCAAGTCAGAGATTTAGCTAAAAGGCTCTTTGCAGATGGTGCAGACACCTGCTTTCAGAAAGACGCTGGCCCCTTCTCAACAGGTGGATTAAACCAACAGCTACAGCCTGCAGCACGGAGAGGGACGGCGCCATTGTGCGTCTGCATTTGAAGGATGACTTACAGACATGGCCGCCTCTCCACCGGAGGGTCAGGGTTAGAGAATAAAGGCCGAGTTGATTTTGTCTGTTGAGTTTCACAATGGTTCCTGCTGCTAATTAGTGACTTCACCTTTCACTTTCGCTGTTGTGCTCGGCAGCGACCCACTAATCCTTTAATCTGTTTATCTCCAATCCAGCTTTAATCTGGACAATTAACTACCACTTTGTCTGCAGATAATACAGCGCTGCAGTTTGCAGCATGGCTGTGACTTGGGAGGCAGTTTTTACTTCAGAATGAACCCCGACAGCTTTTAGAGTTTTTTTTTTTTTTAATGATGCACGTTCACCATTTAATGTTATTAATTCATCTAATGCATTTAGCTTTTCATTATCCTCATAGCATCATTGCCTTAATCATTTTTGTTTGGCCAAACTGAGACATTTGCATAACTTCACTCTTCTACCACTGCTGCATCATCCTATCTTTCTGCCTATGTCATCAACACAAATGAAACAAACACAAATCAAATGGAAGAGGAAGAAGTGAAGCCTTAGCTCTTCTTTGTTTTCATCTCATAATTGTTAATATTTCTTCAGCTTTCTTGACATTAAATGTAATTTCAGTCAATCAAATTAGATTAGATCAGATTACAAACTCTGTATTGAAACTTAAAATGACATTTTTGTTTCAAGGTACGATCGATATAGTTCATATTTATACAAGACAAATATGCCTGAGTCATTTTATATTTTACAATTGATGATGGGTCTATTTCTTTTTGCATATTTGTTCACACATCTGGTTGAATTTACTATAAAAATGTCAATAAGAAATACCAATAAATATATTTGTTTTTAATTTATGATTTCCATAAAATGTGTTTTTTTTTTCTTCTTTTCCAAAAACACTGAAATAAGACTTAGGCAATTATGTCATGAGGCTAACTTTTTTTGTTTGTTTGTTTTTGTTGTTTTTTTTCTCCAAATAGTGTTAGGTCTGAGTCTGGCTGTGTAATTCTAATCACTTATTGACTGAACTGGTGTCTGTTGTAATAATCCTGTGCATTTCCTCGTGTTCGGGGTTCAAGGTTCAGCTTTGATGTCTTTAATTGACCCGTCCTCATGGTGACACGTGGCTCTCTTGACCTGTCTGTTTATTTTTAGATCATCACCAGAGGTCTGAATGTTCATCTGTCATCAGGCCGTCTGTTACCCTCCCAAATGTTGCTGCAGACACGGAAACTCTTCACATCAAAAATTTTTGTTCATTTAGACAAACAACGCTTTTTCTACTATGAAATTTTGGACAGTTCATTGCACTTTATTGTATTATAATTTTTTTTGTAACCTGAATTTGAATTTTGGCATATTAGAAATTCTGCATATTAGAAATATATATATACACACACACCGAAGACAAGTCCTCTATATTTTCCTAGGAATTTTTGGCAATGTAGCAGGCTAAAGATTAAATAAATAAATCATAATCTGTGTTCCAATCGTGGTCTATTTAAAAAAGCTTCTAACCGGATTACTGACACAGCTTCACCTCCTGATCCTGGTTTAGCAAGTTTAACCAATTAAACCAGGATGCACAGATTAAACCAGGTCAAGTCTGACTTCTTCTCTTATCCTGGATTTCTTTATTCTGCTGTAGTGCAACGCCTTCCTGGTTTTATACACTACAGTATTTTTTTAATCAGCATTGAAAAATATTTCCTTTCAACAATTGAGACTACGTTCTCAAAACTGATTTTATTGTCATTTTAATAAATTATTTAATTTGTTTATTGTGCAATTTATTTGCCTTTTAAGAGATCCTAGGGTTGCTTGTAGCCATGGAAACTGTTTATACACAGACCGCCGAGGTGCATTCCTCTTTAAATGAGTCAGCTGATCGTAGCAGGAAGCGGCGCAGTGCGCAGACTCCATTAACTTTGTTTATGTTGATGTCTGCTGGCTCAGTAAATCTGGGGGTTTCGGGACTGGTCGTTAACCTGCTGCCGACATCCAGCTCTGGTTTTGATAGATTGATCTAGACGGAGACGCTTCAGCAGCAGCAGCAGCAACAGCAGCAGCAGCAGCATGGCCGAAGGTCCAGAGGCGGATGTGGACGAGCCGCCCAGTATCGGTATCCCTCCGCTCATCACTGTGTCTGATCTGCCCAGCGCCACAGCTGCAGGTAACCATGAGTCATCAGATCTGTAGGTAAACCACAAGTCATCAGATCTGCAGGTAACCGTGAGTCATCAGATCTGCTGCAGGTAAACCATGAGTAATCAGATCTACTGCAGGTAACCATGAGTCATCAGATCTGCTGCAGGTAAACCATGAGTAATCAGATCTGCTGCAGGTAACCATGAGTCATCAGATCTGAAAAAGTAATCACGAATCATTAGATCTGCAGGTAACCATAATTTATCAGGTCTGCTGCAGGTAACCGTGAGTCATCAGATTTACAGGTAACCACAAGTCATCAGATCTGCAAATAACAAAGAGTCATCAAGCTCAGCAGCAGCACGTGTCCTGCAGTGTAACATGTTCAGATCACAGATGTTACAGATGTGATGATGACTGTGGCTCCTGTGTAATAAGGTCTGCAGGACAACATCTGTTCTTCATTCGTACAGAAGTGTACTTACACTCTGCCAGTGGCATCACACAATATAAAATCACATCACATGAAAATGTGCAGGTGAACAAACAAGTTAATATGTAGATTAGATTTTTACAGATTTTATAGACAATAGATTTTTTTCTTCTTTTATTTAACTTCCTAGTTCAATCTATCCCCAAAGCCACACACACATACACCATCACCACTGTATATATTAGGACTGCTGTTATATATGTTATATAATGTGTGTGTTGGTTATTACTTCATTAGTCATGCAGACTTTAAAATGTACATGTATAAATAAATAATTATTTTCTAAATCCAAAGATGCTACACTGTCTTGTTTGGTCCGAACATCCAGCACAACCCAAAATTATTATTATATTATACAACATTATTATTTCATTATATTACAATCATTAAATAAATAATACTGTATTAGAACTATGGTTGGTTTAGGTGTCAATTAGAAAAGAATAATAATGTCTTCACGTTCATAAATGATTTCACTCCACAATTATGTAAAAAAAAAAAATGATACACAGCAAGACAGTTTGATCGCAAAAACTCATATTAATTTATCAATCATCATCCACCCCTCATCCTTCTTCCGGGCCTTCTGGTGTTTTCTATCTCATTAATCTGTTTCGAAGGCGGCGGAGCTTTAAGCTGTTTCATCTTTGCCTTCCTACATGAATAAATTTCATCTTTTGCTGGCGACAAATTGCCCAGTAAGAGCAAAAAAAGAGCAGATGCAACAGATGAGCTGTTCTGTGTCTCGTCTCCAGGCAGGAACCTGAAGGAGTGGCTGCAGGAGCAGTTCTGTGATAAACCTCTGGATCAGGACGACATGCGGCTCCACAACGCGGCCTACGTGGGGGATCTGGACACCCTGAAGAACCTGCTGCAGCAGGACAGCTTCAAACAGTAAGAGAGGAACTATAAGGATATAAAGACATGGAATTGTAAACTGGTTATTTTTAATCCATGACCAAATTATAACTATAACTAAAACAAAGCCATTCAAAGCAAAAAAAAAATACTCAAATATGAATTTATCCAAATGTAATATTCATCTAAGTGAAAATTACTGAAATATAGGCTTTTAAAGGGGCAGCAAATTTCCAGTGAAGCGGAGGAATTTTGGAAATATTTATATTTATCTGACTCAGATACAGCAGATTAATTTTCCTCTGGAGTGCAACTCTTGTCTGCTGAATATTTTTAGCCATGAAGTAATTCTTTTGGCACTTGTGCAATACGCTGCTGCATTTTTGCAGCATTCTTCATGTCTGTCTTTCCACAATATTCACAGATATACTAAGACTTTTCCTCAACATTATTTCATCATTATTTCTTACATTGTAATAAATGCTTCCACGCATCAGAACGTGAACTTCGTGGACGTGTCATTTTTCTGTAGAATAAAATTTTTTTTTAAATCTTGTTAAAACACTAATGCAATGGCATGAAGAGAAATATATCTAGCTAAATAACCGGAATGGTGTAAAAATTTAGATGTGGCCCCTGTGTTGTTGTTGAAACCTATGTGAACATAAGCCATTTTAAAATGGCTCTGATTGTGATGTCACAACAGGAGAGGAAGTTACAGTAACCGCCCCTGGATCCATGGAGTCTCCCCTTACTTCTGGAGTGCTTGATTTCTCTTTCTCTGGCTGCTGTTTCCGACAGAGCCAATCACAGAACAGAATGGGTGTTTTGATAAGGAGGGGAGGGGTAGAAACAGGGTGATTCACAGTGAGTGTGTGAGAAGGCAGACTGCATTGCTGCTACAGGTCTCAACAGTAGGCCTCCATCAGTACTTTTGGCTGCATCGAGCCAAACAACGCCGTGCCGATTTGTGTTCCCACCACCGGTTTTAATGTGCCGAGTCTCGCCTGTGATGGACTGACTCTGGAGTCGGGCCAGAGTGTAGAACGACTACTGGACATGTCACATCGATCCAAATTAATTGAGCAGAACAGACTGAGCAGCTGAGGCTGTGTATTTTCCCAGCTGAAAACACAGGGTGCTCCTCTGAAAGCACACAGCTGGAGGGCTTTGGTTGCCATGATACAGAATGAAAAAAATGTTGGTGCAAGTATAGATATTATAATATGTCTATGGTCACAAGATAAAGAAACACCTTTAATACCTGGTCGCAAGTCACAATTTCCATTGTCTCATCTATAAACCCCAAAAAAACAGTAAACCAATGTGTTTTTTTTTTTTCTACCTGAGACCTATTGTTAAAAAACAAACAAACAAAAAAACATGGTGATATTCCAGCAGCTGTGGCACTAATAAGATACTGTAAAATAACCTTAAAAAGCAAATTCATAGAATACTAAATTCTCTATTTAAAATAAAGTTTATAGCTTTAATTTCAGAAAGAAAAGCTTTAAAAAAAAACTTTAAACTAAAGAAATACACACTATACATTGCTAATGTGGTAAATGACTATTCGAGCTGCAATTGTCTGCAATATCTACATAGGTGTATAGAGGCCTATTTCCAGAGAATATCACTCCAGTGTTCTAATGGTACAATGTGTTTGCTCATTGTGTCATAAGGAAAAGGAAAAGCTGAAAACAGTTTAGCTGGTTAGAGAAACTAGAAAACCGACCTTCCTTTGAGCAGGTTGAGTATCTGGAGCATCACAATTGTGGGGTCACAATTCATTATTTCTAACCTTGTCCATGTCTTGACTATATTTTCTATTCATGATACAACTCATGGTGGTAAATAAAAATATGACTTTTATGGAAAACACTAAATTGTCTGGGTGACATTTCAGGCGTATCAACGAGAAGTCGGTGTGGTGCTGCGGCTGTCTGCCCTGCACGCCTCTGCGGATCGCCGCCACGGCAGGCCACGCCCCCTGCGTGTCCTATCTGATCGCCCAGGGGGCTGAGGTGGACCTGGTGGATGTGAAAGGCCAAACAGCCCTGTACGTAGCCGTGGTCAACGGTCACCTGGACTGTGTCCGGATCCTCCTGGAAGCCGGTGCTGACCCCAACGGAAGCCGCCACCACCGCAGCACCCCGCTGTACCACGCTGCCCGGGTGGGACGGCTGGACGTCCTGCAGGAGCTCATCAGGTGGGGTTAGAACCTGGTGATCTGTAGCTGTACCAGCAGCTCATATTACACGTGTTCTAGCATATCATATACAGCTCTGGAAAAGAAATAAGAGACCAATGCATTATTTTTCCCTGAAATCAGCATCTCTATATGTATTCCAGCTATTCCATTCTAGTGTCTGTTGAATTCCAACACATACACACCTCATTCTACTTAAAGAGGAACCAGGAGTGGAATAAAGTCACCAAAGAACAATGGTAAAGACTGTGGAGAGCATGTCAAGATGCAGGAAAGCTGTGATTAAAAATGAGGATTATTGCACCAAATATTGATTTCTGAACTCTGTAAACATTAGTATTATGTTGTTTTAAAATTAATTTGATCTTGTTTCTCTGCATTGTTTGAAGTCTGAAAACATTGGATCTTTTTTGTTATTTTGACCAATTTCTACAAATAAATGCTCTAAACAATAATATTTTTATTTGGAATTTGGGGGTACCTATAAATAGTGAAATCAGAAAAACTCATAATTTTGCAGTGGTCTCTTATTTATTTCCAGAGCTGTATGTATAGTATGTATAATGAATAGAGTATCTCACAAATGTGAGTACACCCCTCTATTTTACTAAATCTTTTCATGCACAACATTAAATTATATGACACTTTGCTACAATGTAAAGTAGTCCATGTACAGCTTGTATAAACCAGTGTAAATCTGCTGTCTCCAAAATAACTCAACACACAGCTAAATGATAATAATGAGCTCTAGGGAACTGGTCCAAGATTTTTAACGCAGTGATGGAAAATATAAAATATATTTTATATTATTTTAATATGAAATATAATATTATTACCTTGAGTATCACAGACTAGATCATCACGTTTTAATTGCATCTCCATTGCCTGTGAGTTCCAAGATCCTCACTAGTTCTTCGTGGCTGTTTTTTTTTTTTTGCTTTTTTGTCACTTGTTGTGCTGTTATGCAGCCCTCCAATGTGTGAAAAACAAAATGAAACATATTTTTGTGATTTTATTTTTTATCACTTTTTCGCACAATGAATCTGTGAAATCAATTTAGATTGTGTCATTTTCTAACTACAGACACAATGGTTTGTTTTCACCTCTTAGGGGAAAAGATTCTGTTGTAAAAGAATTCTGATTTTCCTTAACCTTCCTCTTGTGTTAGGGTCGGCACTGACCGGTTTTACATTTTAAATGCATAAAAGAACCACTTACATTTTTTTTTATTTGCATCAAGTTTTTGTTTTTTTTTTTTTTCTTTTTTTACTCTGACCCCTATTTCAACAAAATAACACAAAAAAGTGTTTTTACTAAATTATAAAATGCTCTGGTTGAAATTATGACCTTTGTTGTTAGGGTCAGTTTTAACCTAGTTATAAAAATAAGACTATAAAGCAATAATTACAATGCACTTTTGAAATCACAAGTGCACTGACAGCCATCTGACTTGTTCTGATCTTGATTTATTGTTTGTAAGTTCTATTGCTGAAAAAAAGGCTTTTTATTCAAGTAAATAAATATGGGTCGAAATTGACATGATATATATATATATATAACCAAAATGGTTTTAAGTGTATTTTACAGCTGATTTAAGACGTGTCAAAACCAACCCATTAACATACAGGGATGGTAACAGCAAATGAACACAAGAGGAAGGTTAAAACACTAGAGATCATTTCTCTAGAGTTTCCTCGGGCCTAAATTGAACTAAAAGCTGAACTAAAGGTGTGGTGGACTGTGTTTCCTCTGTCCAGGTTCAAAGCTGACGTGGACATGGACCACCAGCTGGGTCCGCGGCTCCTCTTGAGCGCCCGCACCCTCAACACGTTAGTGGTGTGCCCTCTGTACATCAGTGCCGCGTACCACCACCTGCACGTCTTCCGGGCGCTGCTGCAGGCCGGCGCTCAGCCCGACTTCAACTACACTGGCCCGGTTTGCCACGAGGCTCTGACCCGCGGCCTGGCCTCCTGCCTGCTGGACGCGGTCCTGCGGCACGGGTGCGAGGTGGCCTTCGTCAACCTGCTGCTGGACCACGGCGCCAACCCCGCCCTCGTTCCCTGGGAGGCGGAGTTTGAGGCTTCTAACCAGAGGAAAGTGGATCCAGAGGCACTCAGGGTCTTCCTGGAGGCGAGGAGTGAGTAAAATAATCGCCCCCTGACTCTGGAGGAGTCAATCTGCTTGTTTCAAAAACTAAAATTTACTGGTATGGATAGTAAACTAGATGCAACCATTTAAAGTAGGGCTGTGAAATTCCATTTAGTTCAATGGTCACATACAGCGGAATTTGATCTCAAATGGGCTCAACCAGCAAAATTAAACATGTAAATAACAGCATCTACAAATTTGTCCCGTCCTTTTTATGGAAAGAAATACATTATAAATATTTACATGATTAATTAACCTTTCAATTTACAAAACAGGCGAGATGACTTAGGAAAAAAAGTGCAATTTCAAAAATATTTCTCCTCAGTTATTCCATAGTCAGTCGGTCTACTGTTTCATTTCAATTAATTTATTCACTGAAATATAGAGTTGTGTTCAAAATAATAGCATTGTTGTTTAATCTTTAAAAAAAAAACTTGAGTAAAGCCAAAATCTTTATAGTAATTTTTATTTTGGCGCATTGGTGCAGACTGCATTTTATATCCTAAATCAAATCAAAATCATAATGTGAAGAAAAATGCGTTTTTGAAAAAAAATAGCAGTGTCTGATTTTTTCTTTACAAACTCTGAAAAATCTTCAGGATTTATCATTCCTTTGAATAACCAAAGTAATATTTATTTGTTATGATCAAGGTTTTTCTTCATTTTCTGTAAAGTTACTAAGAAATTTCTAAGAAAAGACACATTTTTCTTCGCATTTTGATTTAGTGTATAAAATGCAGCGTTCCCAATAGAAATTATTATAAGGATTTTGGCTTTACTCATGTTTTTAAACACAATGCTATTATTTTGAACACAACTATATTTATTTTTAAGCACCATGTAATCATATTTCCTGCCTTTTAAACCATTTACAAATCAAAACTGTAAATATTTTTTTTTTCCTTGAGACCTGAAAGACTCTCACTGACTTTACATTTCTGTAACGAAACAGGAACTGGTCCATTTTTGTAACAGTCATCCAGTGGCCAGATTGGACCATTGACCGTGCCCCTTCCGGCCCCCTGGCCGCATGTTTCACACCCCTGATTTAAAGGCCCAGTATACGTGGTGAATGGTTGTAATAATCAGAGTAGAAGTAGCACTTTGGTTGAGATGAGAAAAATGGAGCGATCTTCAGGAATTAAGTTTCAACCGGTCAAGTTGTAATAATTCTTTCATGTCAGCTAGTGTTGATCAGGTTTAAAGTTGTCTGGAGACGAACACAAAAAAATGCATCTTTTGGGATCACATCAAAAGTTGTTTCATCTCACAATTAACTCATTAACTCTCTTTAGAAAAAAGAAAAAAAACACCTCAAGCATTTAATTTTTACTGGGCAGTTTCCATCAAAATGTTCTAATGTGATGCTTCAAAATGCATCAAAACACACTGATGGAAAAACAACACGTGACAGCCTGCAGGGACAATAGAGTAGAATGGAGGCATTATTTATTTTATTACTAACATTAAGAAGTCACAATATCTTCTGTGGGAACGGCCTCTGGCACCTCTGCAGTGATCGTTAAAGCATCTTCTACAGTTTATATTTGTTATTCCAGGGAATTCAGCTCATAAATGTTCCAATAAATCATTTTTCTCAGCTGTTTTAACTTATTACACAACCGTTAGTCCTCATTGTTTTCGACAACGGAGACTACAAAGGGACCTGACCTGCCAACAGAAATCATTGATATCGTTCGCATTTAATTGAGTGTTAATCTACCTAGCGTCATGCTACCTTTGTGTGTTGGTCTGTTGCAGCAGCTGAGGAGATCTTCCTGTTTCTCTCCTGGCAGGGTGCCCTCGCAGGCTGACTCATCTGTGTCGGATCCGGATCAGAAGAGCGGCGGGCAAAAGCCGTTTAAACCACATAGCGTCTTTACCGCTCCCACAACCCATCAAGAACTTCCTGCTTCACAAAAACTGAGGCGCCAGAGCTGTCCAAACCCAAACCTCACGAAAAACCCTTCATCAACCTCAAACGCACAGGATAGAGTCTTCTGTGATCCCACTCCACTAATTGCTTATGATTTTCTAATACTAAACAGTTAATACTGTTCTTTTTCAAATGTTTTTTTGTTTAGTTTTTTTAAGTTTAGAGTTGTGTGACACTACTATCTTCCTATTACTTTAATAATTTATTGAACTTATCAGAGAAACATTAATATGTCCCACCTGTGGGAGCTGTATGGGTGTATGGTACGGTTCAGATCAGTATGGATAGGGTTCAGATCGGTAAAGGACAGCTTTGTGTTTCCACCGTGTTATACTTAAACAGGGTTACCGGTCCCGTGTGCTAGTTTTTATCACCTTTTAGTAACCAAAAAGGTTACTAAAATAGTGATGGGTACCATAGGACTGGAACTTCTCCATGGTAACTGTCCCATACCACCCCGTACCATATTGTACCTCATAGTGATGAAACAGTGTTTAAATGTTAGCGAGGTGGAGTGAGTGTGATTCTCTGTAACACTGTATGATCACCTCAAGAATAAAAAAGCCAATCGAAACAAGTTAAGAAGCTGTAGCCAGCTGCACAACGCACCTTAGAGGAGCACTGGGTGGTGCCTGTTTTAGCCAAACACATCATTTTTTAATTTTTTTGAATTTGATTTTTTTAAAAGTCTAGTTTATTTGCTACTAAATAGATCAACTATTCAACTTGTTGGTCTAAGTCACAATCTACATTGACAATATACCCGCAGATAGAAAGCATAACTTTAACTTTCCAACAGAAATGCTGCTACAAGAATGTTTCTACAAAATGCTTCTTTCTTTTTTCTGGGTTCACTGGAGACACCTTTGGGTCCATGTTCCTCACTCATCACAGTAATAACGGCAACTAGGTGTTGATTATATGTAGTGGCTAAGCCTTTTGATGGACAGCTAGGCTCCCCAATCAGGTGGATTCTGTTTTAGGCCATTGACAGCCAGCCAGGCCAATCAATCCTACTGATACGTAAGTTTTGATTGGTTGAAGGTAAATTTGCTTCCGTACCACTAATTAATTATGGATTTTATCAGTTTCTTTTTTAAACAACATAATTTATTCTTTACCATCAATACATCATGAAAAATACTATTATTAACCCCTTGTTTAAGTTAAGATTTTACTTTCTGTATTCTGCTCAAAGGTCTTATATCATCCAAATAGACACTTTAATGGCTTTATTTGTGCTAGATAATGTTTAGAGCTTATATAAAAGCTGTCTCATGGACATTTATTGGCTCGAGAATACTTCCTTGTCTAATGGGTCTAATGAGTCCATGGGACTAATGGGCCCTCTTGCCTCCACCGTCCCACCCACTTTTTTCAGTCTTCTGAGCAAAAAGTCGTGACTGTAATTTAGCGAGCTACAGTTAGCAATCTACAAGAGCAATGTCAAGGGGACACTGCCAAATAGAAGGATGTCAGGAAAAACAACTAACACTGCACGATCTTCCCAAGGAGGATGTTAAATCTATGTTTTATATTCCTAGATGATTTTTCCTCATCAACCAGGCTCAACTCAATGCAGATTCAGGTTCAAAGAGTCTGGTGATATAGGATGAACATGTCCGGTTAGATGAACGGGACCTCCGCAGGAGACCGCACCTGCCTCTTGATTTTGTTGCTCATAAAGGTGATTAATATTGATCTTTAGGTGCTGTATTCATATCGCTGACGTTACTCTTTCTGACACACAGGATATTTCAGGTGTTAGCATAGTAACTTTGCCAGGCTAGCCACATTAGCGTCTCTTGTCTTGTTAGCTTGATTCCCAGCACGGCATGCTACCGTGGTATCTGCTCTTTATCTGCTGTGTTACTGTCTCTCTGGGCATTTACCTCCCTGGTAAAACGGAAGATGCTGACTCTTCCTCAACTTCCCACCAGGGTCCCACTCTGCCACGGTGGCTCATTAAGTATTTATTCTCTGCTAATGTTCGCGGCTGCTTCGAATTGTGGTTCACAAATGGCTCAGATCAAACGTTAATGGTGCTGTTAATAACATTGTCCCAATCCACAGTGATGGGTCGGCATTATTGTATTAGTGAAGTATCGCCGTTCCCCTGCATCACTCTGGTGAGTTATCAGCCTGTACTGCTGCTGCTGTTTTAACCATCATGTATCACCCTTCTTCCTGGGTGACACTTAGCCGATAATAATGAGACAATTTTGAGCTTTGAGGTATAAAAACTTCAAAGAAAACCCAGGAAAGTGTATGATATGGACTAGAACTGCTCGATTATGGAAAAAAAAAATCTTGATTATTTTGGTCAATATTGAAATCACGATTATTCAAACGATTATGTTTTAGTTACACAATGCATTTATTCAGCATGAATGACTCGGTGCTTTTGAGATAGTTGAAGAGATTTGTTGTTTTGCCAAGATTCAAGGCTATTACCTTATATCAAATCTTGCACGTTATGTATTTCTGCTCCTCATCTGATTCTTGGAACCTAAAGTGCTCCCATATAAGAGAACTTTTCCACCCCCCTTTTTTTTTATCCAAACGACTCTGCCCTTCCGCTTCTATTCCACTCGCTCTCGTGCTTGTGATGTGCATGCGTGTCTCTTTCAGAAATTGCGTATAAAGAAAAATGGCAAATTAATCATTTCAACTTGATTATGAGTTCAGAGATCATTTGACATGCAAATCAAAATTAATTTAATTGCAATCATTTATTTTAATAATAATTTTATTATTTTCTCTAGCTTCTGCTATTTCTTTCCTATTCTTTTTATTAAGATTTTCTTTTGGGCATTTCGTGTCTTTGACAGAAGAGAGAGAAACAGGAAATGTGGGGAATGACATGCAGCAAAGGTCTGGCCAGCTGGGAATAGAACTGGAGACTCACTGCTCAAGGCAGATTTCACACATCTTTACTATCTATAGACTTAAATTTGTGACACAATAACAGATGAAGTGATTGCATGCGCATGTGCAAAAATAGTCTCCATGGCAACTTTAGAATATAACCACTGTCAAACTTCTAAGCTTCTATAACGTTAATACCTTAACATTTTCCCTTAGCTAATAAAACCTTTGAGGGTATTCTGTCCTCTCAAACTAAACACTCTCAGCTGATGAAAAGTTCAGGAGAAAACTGAAGGTGCTTTGTGCAGTTGGCTCCAATTGGATCCAAATCACACTTCACCTGTTGGATCTAATTAGTGATGTCAGCATCATGACACGATGAGGAGAGATTTTTAGAAACTGAATAAGCACATTACAAAACTTCCTGTAACATTGATATCAACATGAATTTATGCTGAATATAATAACTTTGTATTTATTACACAGAACGCTGCCTTCTCTGTGAGTCTGTTGGAGTTGACTGTGTCTGTCTCATACCTCCCTGTGTCTTTGCTTCGCTTATATATCTCATCTTTATCTGCAGACAGTAAACGTGCAATTATCCTCAATTCTCTCCTGTATGTCTTTTTGGTAATCTCTACACTCTGCGGGAGATGGATTCACCACCAGCAGAAAGCAGAGAAATTCTTCAAAAGTAAGATCACTTTCCACGTGCTTCCTGTTCTGTTAACCAGAGAGAATTATTCCTTCTCTTTCTTCACAACTCTTTCCACGATCTATTGTAGTCCAACATAAAATAACACAGCCAGTGTCAGGGATAGAGTCTCTGGTGTTGAGTTAAACACATCGAGAGAAAAATCACCTCTGTCAGTATGAGGGCAATAGAATCTGCAGACGCTGCAGCAGACCACTTAATTTGCCTTATGCCTGATGTACTGTTAATTATGTACAATTCTTATATATTCATTTCTATTTTATATTAACAGGTTTATATCCAGGGTAGATATTCATGCTACTCTGACCTAGGGATGAACCCCACCAGAGAGTTAGCACAAATGTGTTCATACACTCCTAAAGTCTAAATAAAACACAGTGAGCAGACATTCTGTTAATATTAAGGAAGACTTGCTCACTATTTAAGCCAAAGTGCTTCCTCATACACATTTTCTTGTATTTGCATTTGATTTTACACATAGGTCTATAATACAGCAGGTAATCCATTTCAACTCAGAGTACCCTTAACACATTTTTGGCTATTAAAGCCATTTTTTGCCACATTCTAGTTTTACTTTTATTAATTTAGATTTACATTCTCATTCATATTCATACGGCCAAAAAATACAAATAAAAATATATATTTAAAGTGATCAAAAATGTTGGTTTTAATGGAAGTCAATGGACAAAAATGTGTCAAAAATAATAATTAAAAATACACTGCACAAAAAAGGGGTGTTTTTAGCAACATAACATCATAATTTAATGTAGGAAAAAAACAAACAAAAAACAGCTGCATCAACTACGACTTGATGGGCTAAATTCCTGAAAATTATGATGGAAATATTTTTTTATGATCCAGACTGAAGTTGGAGGAAAGAAAGAAGAACATTTATACACACGTTTATGAGGGTACATTAGTATTATCTGAGGTGCAGTAAGTGTTAAGATAAAGGCAGTTCAGAAGGTTTTTCTCAGTGACAGAATCTTTCAGCTTCTCCCTCTCTTCCTGTAACTTGTGATGCTTCTAAAGGGAGTAATAAAAGGTCGATACAGCTCTAAATGGGGACATTTTGTGTTTGTTATGAAAGTGATAAATGAGCCAGGATGTCATAATGGTTGAGAAAACCACATTTTGGTGAAAACCCAACTGGCCCCATGGAAGCTGCAGAGCCTGGGAACCCCGAGTGGAAGCAGCAGGGAGCCCAGCAGCAGAGGGAGACGAGGGCTTTCTGTCCAACAAACCCTGGCAAACACTAAATAAGACAATAATAAATAATAAGGTGACACATCTCCAGTTCTATATTGATATTCTTCTGTTCTACTGCAATATCTTTGCATGACTCACGGTTAAAAACTTTTTTCTTACACTGACTGCTTCTGGAACTCCTCAGTTTAGCCTCTGTCTGAAACAGGCCGATTGGCTCCTGTCACTTTAAGGCCTGCCTCCCTATAAACCCACTCCATTCTGATTGGTCGGCATCTGGGAGCTGTATCTCAACTTCCTGGAGTCTCTGTCGACAAACAGCAGAAGTAGGATTTTACTTCCTAGTTCTTTATTTTAAAAAAACAGCAACTGTAAATGTACATGTTTTAATCTGAATTCATTTCAGAAAAGTGGACGAAGCAAACAACCTTAGCAACAAAAGTTACAGCCATTTGTGGGCGTGCACGACACTCTGATGACACCACAAGGAGGAAGTAGCATTAATGTTGCAAACAGGTTCAAAGCATTAAAGCCCCGGGTTTTTACAATCAGAAAGTTTTACAATTTATGGTCAAAACAAACAGAAAAGTAACATCAAATGACATTAACATAAATATGCGTTGACATGGAACAGGTGGGGGATTCCCACACAGAAAAGCACTACATAATCTGGGGCTTCATCCAGATGTAAAAAAAAATAGACTTAGTATTACATTTAGTCAACATTAATTTTGTTTGTGTTAATAATATATGGAAGATGGTTGTGGTCGGGGCGTGGGTGGTTGGGTTCCAGCAGTGGGCTGGCGGCCGGTAGTGGACGGTGTGGTCAGAAAACTTTCCGATGGATTTCAGTGCCCTACTCCACCCGTGTATGTGTGTGTTCATGTGTTTAAGGACTTGAACAAAAATTTGTTATTCAGATTTGACCTCTTCAAAGACGACATGTTATGCCTTTCCAATAAGTGCAATTGTGTCCGAATATTACAGGTAAATTCATGAGTAGAATCTACAAATGAACCACACTTAAAGGTACAGTACGTAGTTTGTGGCGGCATCTAGTGGTGCGTTTACAGATCTCAACCAACAGAGTACCACCTACGTTGGCTATAAAAGTACATCTCTTGAGTGTTTAGGTTGTCCATTTTGGACTATTGTAGAAACATCAAAACCTCGCAATTTTTGGCTCTCAAAAACATTTTTGCAGTTTTTGGGTTCTGGTGTATTGCACATTCTGCATAACATTCCCTAGATATTAAAGCAGCAACTTTTTCTGTTGTTAAATTCACATATGGTTATGGTCTGGAATGGTTACGTTGAATAAAAACATATGCCCAACATTATCGGGATGTTTTTGGAGGGTTACTCATGGGCGTGGTGGGGTGAAAAGTGAACCTGTCTACCCAGGGCCCAAGTAGAGAAAGAGCCCATGAAAATCGTGATTTTTTTTTTCAATTTTTTTGATGAATGAATGAATTAGCCCCTCTACATAATAGGTGTCATAATTTAATAATGTGTAAAATATATTTATATTATCTTGAAAGAATGAACCTTGTGCTGCAGTACTATATAATTGACATTATGGGGGGGTTGCTCTTGGGCAGTGAGCCCAGGTTGAATAGAGGCCAAATGCATCAATTCAGGTGGTGAATGATATATATATGATCTACTGTATAATATAATATAATCTGATCTGATTGTCACTTAAAACCCTATTTATGTTTGATTATTTTAAAATATTTTCTTTTGCTTACGCTCTTCGTGCACAGGCACGGATAGGAGCCCACCGACATATAGAGAAGGGCCCAGAATTTCGCGCTACGCCCTTGGGGTTACTGAATAGGAACTTGAAGGGAATGTTCCGGGAAATCTTGGAATGTTACGTGTTCACTGGAATGGCTGATCAGCAATTCTCATTTGGATCGAATTATCTACTAAATAAAACGATGAATGAATATTATATTTAATTTCTGTCTGAAGTCTGTTCTGCTAGACTCTGCTAAGTCTGACACACTGGACCTTTTATTTTAATAAATCCAATTAAATAACTCGAAAACAGTCAGAGATGGACAACACTAATAATCCAATGTGCATGTTTATCATGTTTATAGACAACTGTTACCATGAGGTCTCTAGATGGCACTGTCTTCCTTTCAAGCATGGCAGATCTCCCCGAGTCTCATCTCTCTCCTCCCCCCTCATCTCCGTCTGCCTGCATCTCCCTTTTCGTTCTTTCACCTTCCTTTTTTTTTTTCTTTCCGTTTCTCTTTCCTGAGCTTGGAACACAGGATTCGGCATCTGTTCTCAAGAGCCTCGTCCTCTCAGATCTCATACGAGACACAGAACGAGCCCGTTTGCACCAGTGAAGCAGAGACAGTTGGTAAACCACCATCTTCCTGTGGGGAGTTTCCAGAGAGAGGCTTCTCTTTCAAGTGAAACCTATTTGATGTTGCCATTCATTTAGGAAGGAACACTACTTATTGTTTGCTCGTTGCGGATAAATAGAGTTAATTGATGGATTTTGATGTGAACAATGTCACTCCAGACGTAAAACCAACTCTTGGAAAATGACACTTTTTTTTATCCCATTAAACTCGGTGAACGCGGTGCACCACATCAGGGATAAGGTTTGAGGATGGAGCGACACAACAAACTAAAAACCTACTACCTCCCATAAAGTTGAGCCCACTGGGATCATATTGTAGACAGATGGAGTTGACATGATGTTAAAGGTATGCACTGATTCTCCTAGTTGCAATATTTGTGTAGTCTCGTTGATGCTACCGAAATATGACTCACTGAAGACAATAACCAAAAAGAAAAAAAATACATTTTCCCTAAAGTTTGAGCTGATGTAGATCAGTTTGTGTTTTAGCCCCAAAATTAATGAGCAGCTCGGTCTCCAGAGGGAAATATTGACAGTTTAAATTTCTGCAAACCACGATTTTAAGTTAAATGTCAACAATTCAGGCGTGGACAACGTTCTTTTTAAGTTTCACTTTTCTTAGCAGCAGTTGGTTGGTTCTATGCATTGTTTCATGGACCAGAGCTGGAAAAGTTGACAGACATTGTATCATTGATTATTTTAACTCAAACCGTGATTCTTTCCTGCCCCTAAACAAGTGTTTTCAGTGCTAAACCTAATTACATCTTAACCACAGTGCAGTAACACATTATCACACCATAAATTGGTATTTGTGAAAATATGCACATATCAAATATTAATATCAATGATATGATACATATGAAACATTGACATTTAGCATTTCAGCACACATACAAAAGTAAATTTAAATATTATTTTTATAAAACTATTGTCTTTTCTATGTTGGTCTTTCAAAAGTAATCAAGTGGTGAAACACTAAGAAAAGGTTGGATTTTTTTTTTTTTTTACAGAAAACGAGTGACTTATCCTAACTAAACCATTACCTGTTAGAGGTAAGGAACACCATTCTACTAAATACTGATAGAATAGTCAGCAATGGAGTTTATAATGAAATATTGACAATGCTTATTAAGATTTCTTTTGGTTTCGGATGTCTTTTTGACCATTGCTCATTGCAGAAATGAACATAATAGAAGGGTTAAACAAGCCCTCATTTATTTACTTACAATACTTCTGTTATAAACTTTTCCATTTGGGTATGCAGAATAGGCAAATATTCCAAAAACAGCCAAAGGCTTTCATCTCACTTAATCTTTCATTTAGAAGATTTAATGCTGAAAGTTTTTTTTTTTCCTTATTGGTGACTCATCCATCCATAACTTCAAACAATGATCAGCTTTAGCAAATATTTTAACAGTGAAGTGATTTTTCTACAGAGAACGGAAATGGTAAGTGTTTTATTTCATCAGAAATCACTGGGAGCTGGAAAAGCTGAACGGTGTTGTTCATTCCACAGTTTATTTGCACCGCAAACTGCAATCAAAATCTCAACAGCCTCTTCTAATCCCACCACAGTGTTCCGCTTCCACTGGCCACCAGCCTGCAGAGTGGAGTTAAATGCAGGGAGCTGCTCGCTTCATGGGGCCACCGCAGCTTTGAGACCAAAACTTCTTTCCATGGACCTGCTCCTAATTTCATATGAAAATGTCGCTGAGTGTGTGTGATATATTAGTGGTGTGTGTTAATAAGTAAAGACGATGTACATAAGATTGTGTTTGTTTACATCAAAACTCACTCGCTCATGTAAATTGCAGCGTTGGAAAGTAAAAAAGTACATTTACTGAATTACAACTTAGTTGTACTTTCTTTGAGTATTTCCATGTGAGAGAAATATATTGAACTTTCTACTGTACTATTTATATCTGACAGTTAGTTCCTATCCAGTTGTAGACTTTAACATTTTATATACGTCAATATACTTTAATATTCTTTTATTTACATATATATTATTTCTATATTGAATTGTTGCTCTTTTCTTTTTTTTTGGTTATTTTCACTATGTGTGAAAGGTGCCAAAAATTGATGCAGTTCTTTTACTATTAATTTACTCAAAGTATTAATGTTCACACTGACAAACTACAGCAATAAATGCTGTCATGCATTAATAATTAAATCAAGTAGTATAATATTCTAAAATAATATACCACAGTGTGTATAATGAGAACTTTTACCTTTAGAACTTCAAGTACATTTTTTACTGATAATACTTATGTAATTGTACTTGAGTAACAGGACCTTGTCTGCTTTTTTATGACAGTATTTCTACATTTGCTGAAATATCTGAGTACCTCATCCACCACTGGTGAATTGTTCAGCTCTTCCATCACTGTGTGTCTGCTTCTTCATCAGACTGCAGCTCTCCTGCATCAACATTTGGTAAATTGGTAATTTAAATGAACTCATTCCTCAGGCGCTCCGGAACTCTTAGTTTCCTCCAGTCATCACATCACTGCATGTTTACCACTGACACTCTCTCTCTCTTTCTCTCTCTCGCTCACACACACAAAACATACACACACACACACACACACACACACACACACAAAACATACACACACACACACAAAACATACACACACACACACACACACACACACACACACACACACACACACACACAGGTACTCTGACCCATTGTAGTTAAGGCTGGAGGGTTTGGAGATTCTTGAGTTTTCAGTAGATTTAGATGGATTTGGATTTGATTTAAACTTAAAACAGACTACCTGACTCACAGTTGAAGTAAAAACGGGCAACGAATGAAAGTGATTTTGTCATTAAGCAGTCCAAGTAAAACAACTGTTTCCGTTGGAGCTCAGATCAGAACAGGAACGTTTGGGTGGATGAATGAGCCTGAAAATATTGATCGTTGTTCATATTTGTGTGTCATCCAGCAACTCAACACATGTGGATCACAACCGAACGTCCGGAAGCACCACTTCTCCTCTGTTAAGGCCTCATTCTACAAACGACTCAATCAGTGCTATAACGTACACACATACACACGGAATTCCTTCAGCTTTATTGATGTAATTAAGGAGTATATGGTTAGAAATATTGAAAGAATCTGAACTTATAAAAGTGTGTTTTAATTAAAAACCACAGAGCAGCTTAATGAATCTTAATTTGACTTTTTGTTTTTTCCAGAGGAGCCGGTAGTGGTGAAATGTGGCAGGAAGGATGTGAAGTGATTGCCTCTGTAATTACTGTCGCAGTCTGTTACTGGCCTCTTATACTTAATTAGTTCCCTCTCATTTAAAGATGTTTAGTTATTGCCTGTGTAATGCAGCTTGTCTGGTATGCTCTGCCTTTGAAGCTGTAGAAAATGAGGAAACAGTTTAAACAGTGTAAAGACTTTAAAAAGTGAAATATTGTATTAGATCAATATTAAACGTATCCACTTGTAAATGAGTGTGAGCCTGGTGTTGAAAACTGGCTGGCTGCTTTCTCCTGTCTTCACCTGTTACACTACTAACCTACTCACCTGTTACATTACTAATTACTTGAAGAAAGTGCCCTTTGGGTGCTTCTACTTACTTTTACAGGCAAATGTGAGTGAAATAGTGCCAATTTAGCAGCCTGACATTATATTGTTGGTGTTAAACTGTGCCCTGGTGAACAATTATAGAAGCTGGATAAAATGTCATCAGTTCATTCCAAGCTATGGTCACTGCGATAGAAGCAGGATAAAAACGTGATGGTGAAACATCAAACAGGTATACAGTTACTATGGTAACATAATGTTTAATAATTACATGTTCTAAAACTAGTGTACATTTAACACTTCACTTCCTCAGACACATTTTTATGTACTTGCATTGATTTTACACATATTTTGGACTCTTTTATGCATGTGTCCATTTTACAGGATTCTACTTTTAGGTCTAGTTTTCAGCATTGGTACTACAAAAATCCATTTCAACCCATTAGTACCCTCAAGATGTTCATTCATTAATACCATAATATTTTGATCCCCTTAAAGAGAGAAAATTTAGTTCACAATTTTGTTTGCGTGCATATCATGCTGATTAAACAGCAAGATTATCACAGAGGTGTTCCATGGGCTGGTCCCAATAAAATGCTGCTGTGCATACTGCAGTTTCATCACACAACGGACTGTGGAAGTGGCATGCTGACTGCAGGAATGACCACTGAAGCTGTTGACCATGAATTGAATGTTCATTTCACTACCGTAAGTCATCTCCAATGCTGTTTTCAAAAAATTGGCAGTACATCCATTCGGAGTCAGATCTAATTCTGTGTTCCACTTGTCCTGGAAAGTCAGGATTTTCAAGTTCCAAATGGGAAATTTCAACTGAAACGCTCCCCCCTAAAGGTGGATATCTGACTTTCAGAGGTCCTCAACACCCCTAAGTTAACATGGCTGCTGTAAGCAGTTCATAGCACTTCTGACTAGTGTTTGTTACCCCAAATCAGCCGTATGCATTGCACAGTCGATGGAAATGCTGCTGTAGTGCTAAAATTTTTCATGTGATATGTGCGATGCAGAGGATGCTAACAATGGCTAACAATAACCTATGGCCATGGTTACATTTACTGTTTTTCTGACTTTGGTATTGGAATGCTAACTGGGCTTTATTTAACTCGGGTGTGATGTCATAAACTCTGGTATTCTAGGCCTTATTGACACTAAAGAATATCAACTTCTTACAAAAAAGGTTTAAAAATATAAAACATTTGAAAGTTTTTTAAACATGTAAAATCTGATTCAAAACTATATTTAAATCCGATATATTCATCTGTTTTTTTAACATACACAATGTTACAATATGTTCTATTATGTGGCTAATGTGTGTCAGAGTGGGTCCTTCTGGGGGAATAAATATTTCCAGTTCACTGAAGGTCAGGTTCTTATGATAACAGCAGTAGGAGCAGCAGCTTTTCAGAATCAGTAACAATACCTTCTGGTGCATCAAGCGCAAAAAAATAAAAATGCAGAAGCTTTACACAAGTTTCTCTCAGCACCAGTGGTCCTGTAAATTCAAAGCCCGGCTGCTGCAAACCGACCCCGTGGTAGAAACAGATGATTTTACCCAGGGGGAGGATGATTTCTCCACAATGACACAAAAACAACAAGCTTGGACAAAGGACAAGAAAACACATCCACATCACAAGGCAATACTAGAAGAACAATACTTGAATACTTGAACAATTCTTCAATACTAATAACAGCAGGTTATAGAATGTGAACCAAATGTTTTCACAGAACCTCTGGACCCAGACAGGGTGATAGGAAGTTATTCATCTGACTTGGGAAAGTGGAACAAACTCGATGACACAACCCACTCAAAATATTGGGGATTTTTCTGCATCACTGAGAAAATATGGAGACACTAACCAAAGCTTAACTAAGGAACATTTCTTTAGGAAAAAAAATTAATGGAGAACTTCTGTCAAGAGAACCATTAGTATATGTCTTCTGGCTCTGTGTTCTGTTATTACTGTGAGGTGTTCAGTAAAAAAGGCACAGCATTCACTACTGGATTTAATGACTGGAAAAATTGTTCCAGTCGCTTACATGAGCATGAAAACTCTGTGGATCATCGCAGTGCTATGCTCGGTTTGTCATTGTTTGGAATAAAAATGCGGGAATAGATTCAAACTTGGTACAGCAAGTGGAATATGAGAGAGCAAACTGGTGCATCATTTTGAAAAATATAGTGGCGACCATCCAGTTTCTTTCTTCACTGTCCTTTCATGGTGAAGATAAGCTACTGGGATCAGCTCCCAATGGGAACGTCTTGAGACTTCTTGGAGTAAATTAGTGGCTTTGATCCAATGCTTTTAGAACATCTACCATCAGGCCAACTATGGAAACAATGGCGGGAAAATATCAGTTACCTATCCTCTACTGTTTGAGATGAATTCATTCAGTTTATAATCATAAAATAATAATAGCTTGAATTCATATAGTGCCTTTCAAGTGACCCAAGTGTGCTTTACATAGTACTTCATTCATTGTGAAAAAAGTTGTAAGTATTTCTTGAACATTTTGAACTCAACACCCAATGTCACATGGTAATCAGATGATAATCAGTTGATAATTTGTTGTCCAGAATAAGAGTAGGGACCCCATTGAAAGGTTTCTACCTCATATCACATCATGGTCGTAGTGCAGTACACACGGAAACAATGCTCAAATCTGCATTATAAGAACTGGACACTGGTTTGAGGGATTGCCTTGGGCAAAGCTATGACTATGCCGGTAGTATGGTAAGCAATTATTCTGGAATTTAGGCTTCATTTACAAATGGAAATCCTCATGCTGACTTCATACCATGTTCTGCACATTCCATTGATTTAGTTGGTGCATGTGCAGCAGGACGTTGCCTAGAAGCAGTTCCATTCTTTGGCTTCATTCAGAGTCTTTATAACTTTTTCTCAGCTTCGACACAGCGGTGGGGGATTTTAATGATTTTTAAGAGTCTTTCTGCCACACGGATTTCTGCCAGAGCTGATGCAATGAAAGCGCTGCGATTTGGCTACACAGCTATTCAAGATGCTTTGAATGAACTCAAAGCTGATCATGGAACCCCCAAAGCTGCGCAATATGAGGCGTATCAATAATAAAAAGTAATGGGCACACTTGAAACTGCAGTTATGGGTTTAGTGTGAGATGACATTCTCAAAAGGAACATTTTTAACCAAGCAAGCACTGCAGCAGGTACAAACTGATGTATGCATGGTTTCTAATCTGGACAGTTCACTTGTACAATTCCTAAACAAGGCCGGAAACAATTTTGAAGCTTATGAAGCTGTTGCCAAGCCTTTGACAGCAACCCAAGGGACTCGAGGCAGATAGCCAAAGAAGTCGATGAGGAAAAGTAATGTTTGGTGAGTGCGATGGACCAGAGATTCAATACTACAAAAAGGCGAAGGAGGAAATTGGTTTTCTTACTAAAGCCAAATCAATGAACACTGGAAGAAGTGCATACAGTGACAGAAAAGAGGGAGTGAGGAGGACTTTACAGTGGAGTTTTACCCAATTCATCTCAATAGTGAAAAATTAACAATCAGTTACGGACAGGTATAAAAGGTTTAGAAAGGTAAGCCTGAAGGTTGCTTTCCCTAATGTGGACATTTGCCTTTGTATGTAACTGACATTACAAATGGCAAACTGATCAGGAGAAAGGTTGATTTCTGTGTTGAAACTGTACAGTAAAGGAAAACGAACTGAAGGCCCAAGCCACACCTGGGCAATGATCATGCTGTTTAATCAGCATGCTGATATGCAAAACTTCAGATGGATCGATAATCTTGGAAAAAGGTGAAGTGCACACTGATTTCAATAGAGAAAGAAAGTTGAGCGTAGAATTTGTGTTGTGTTAAAGTGTTCTTTAACTTTATTTGAGCATGATGATGATGCAGTCAGGAGACGCTGAAGAAAAAGAAAGGTGACCGCATTCAGCAGTAGTAGCAGTAGTATTCTAAACAAAAAGCGCCTGCATCATGCATGCACAGCTTTTAGTCTGAATGCGGCCGTACAGCATCAGTGGTCATTGCAACAACTCACGCTCAAAATTACGTCTGCACCAAGTACCAACCCTGCCCAGTATGAATGCAATTAAGTACACGATTTTGGACACACCACATGTCTTCTTCCTTGATTTTTTTTTTTTTTTTAATAAATTAGACTCAGCATTTATTTGCAACCAGCAATTATTTGCCAAAATATACACCTTCATTTATTTGGTGAGTCAACATTGGAAACAATGAGGATTTCCCAGGACTGTACATCACTATCAGAGTTTGGAGATAAGTGTTCAGAAAATATGCTAAAGATACCAAAAAATATTTATTTACATATAATAAATGTTGTTTTTGGGACAAATGTTATACAATTAATTGTGATTAATTTAGATTAATTAATTAAAAATATTGAAATTAATTAGGTTTTAGGTTTTGCACACGCACGCATATATATATATATATATATATATATATATATATATATATATATATATATATATATATATATATATATATATATATATATATATATATATGCACTGAATGTGATGAACCTGTTGCCATCTAAAAGCTGTTCCTCCTCCCATGAACAGGGAAACTGACAGATTGTTGCTCTGCTGCATGTCAAACACAAAGTTTAGGAAAGTTTTATTTATGTTCTGCTGCCGTGTATCTGGTTGGGGAGCCTGGGGAGCAGTTAATGGCTGCATGACAATGTCCATTACACCAAATTACCCGTGTTTAGTGACTTCCGTAGAGCCTGGTTCCTTATGGGAAGGATTTTCCACCAATGAGAAGATCCAGCGGTTAGAGTCTGAGGGGAGGTCTTGGACGGGGAACAAAGCTGTGGAGCTGTCGTGGATGTAGGCTTAGTGGGACTGTGGCTTAGGGGGACTGTGGTGTATGGGGACTGTGGTGTATGGGGACTGTGGGTTGGGGGTCCTCCTGTCCTCCTCCTCCTCATCCCCCTCAGAAAATGAACCATGAACCATTGGGCAGCTTCCCAAACCAGCGCTTGACAACAACATGGGCAAGAAGAAACCCCATTTAGACAGCAGAGAGGAGAGGAAGAGAGTCATTCAGTGTTCACCACTGTGGGAATGTTGTAAACTGTGCTTTCCTGAGGCTGGGAATCCCACAGCAGAGCTGGAACCTGCGGGCATGGTAAACGAGGCCTGTTTTCCCCATGGGGGGAAACGTCAGTTACAGAACAAATCACTGGATCATTGGCGCGGGGGAGCTGGCAGTGACGCACTTTTAGTCCGATACAATGCAAACTTATATATCACCACACGGATGCAAAGTTTCAATTTATAGGACTTTGGAAAAAACTAAAGTGCTGAGTCACTGTCCCACTTTAAAACATCAAGTGCATGAAGACTATCTTTTTATTATGAATCCTTTTTCACTGTTAATTTTTTCAGCGATAATTTTGACTATAACTATTCTTCAGCGTCATTTTATACCATAACTTTTAAATTTGACTAAAACTAAATGCCTAAAATGTGACTTTAACAGCATGTATTATTCACGTAAAAGATAAACGCTAAATCAATTTTAAAATCCCAACACTATCACTACCCTTCATGCACACTTTCTGTACATCTCCATTTCTGCCTGAGGAAATTACCCACAAGTCTTAGTGTTGTGATGTTACCTTTTCACCTCCAAGCAGAAGTCGGGAGGTGTAAAAAACAAAAACAAAAGGGTAACCATGAAAGCAGGATCTATTATAGGTCTAATATTGAATGAAAGGACAATGTCGACTGAAATGAAAAACATATTTGTGTGTAAAAACACATGATGAGCCAGATCTGTGTGTAGCGATTTTTTCTGATGACATAATAATAAATGTGGCTGTCTCTGTAGAGAAAATAAAAAAAGAAGAAGCTTTAACCCAATGGTATGTAACATGTTTTGGTGTTGTCAAGGTAACGTGTTACAGTGCATTCTGAAAATATTTGCAGCGCTTCACTTTTTCCACAATTTGTTATGTTACAGCCATATTCCAAAATGGATTAAATTCATTGTTTCCTCAAAATTCTACACACAATACTCAATAGTTTTACACAATAGTACACAACGCAATAGTTTTTGCTAATTCATTAAAAACAAAGAATGAACATATACACAATTATTACATGATGGGGTTTGAGAGGTCCTGCACATCTCTGGAGAGAACTGACACTTGTTAGTGATATTTTCGAAAGCTGGATGTAGGTATAATTATCCGAGTATTTTTAAAGTAGTATTGCATATAATTTGAGGGAATTTCCACTTGTCAAACCCCTTGTGGGTTTCTGGGGATTCCCTTGCATGTCCTCTATTCAATTTGTTGCTTCCATTTTCTTTTCTCCCATTCTCAACATTTTACATATTTAACTGTATTTGCCTTTTTTTTTGGTAATTAATTTCAACTCAAATCAGTCTGGTCTGCCATTCCCCTTATCCCCATGCCAAAAATGCCAAAGGAAGAAGAAACAGGTGAAAGATGCCAACATGTGGTGCTGCAGCCTCATCGAAATAAAAAGTGATAATTGTATTGAATTTTCCAGATGAAGGAAGGAAACACATCTAACTTGGCAAAGCATCTCAAAGGCCAACATACTGATCGGCATTTAGCAACAATGAACATGTCCATGTAAATGTTCTTATCCTGAAATACACGTTCTTTTCACCTCCACCAGCGTCTGTATCACATCATCCACAGCTCAGCTTCAGAGTTCTCACAATTCCTTAGTGACAGTTGGTCTCAGCAGCTTTGTTTTAAGAAAGAACTTTTAGTGCTGTTTAGAATCCTTCTCATGGTGAGATAAAGTGATTTGTGACCCCTGGACATAAAATGCAGAATGCAATAACAACGTCTTCCCTCATTCAGTGTTTGACACTTGATGCAGATACATGAGGGTAAAATGTGTGATGGGAATAAAGACTGCAGCCTGGATGATGCAGCATCGCGTGACCATGAAGCCAACATCCTGTCCTCAGTGAATTCCACAGAGGAGAATGCGGCTCTTTGGTTTCTGATGCTGTTTCTAGAGTCCCTGTGTGTGTGTGTGAGTGTGTGTGTGCGTCCGTGCGTGCGTATGTGTGTGTTTGTGGGGAAGAGAGTGACTTGATTTACATTTCTAGAAGTCATCTCTTCCACTATGACATTCCTCTGAGACTGGAAGTTAGAGAATATGCAGTAGTTTTTACTGATGTATCTGATGTTATTAAACTTAATAACCAAACCAGAAACTAGAGTTTCTGGTTTGGATGTTACAGTAAAGGTTGAGATTTACAAGATTTGCTCAACATTAGTATTTGAAATATACCCCAAATGCCTGCAGAAGCACATTTCTGTGACATATTGTTCACTCACTTAAGACATAAAGTCTGATGCTGCTTGCATTTAAAAAATACCATTCCCATTTGAATTATTATAATATTCCTCAATGAGTGGACATGTGTTTTACTGTAGTGAAATCAATTTGGGAGAACTCAGACAATTGAATATCATGATATATAGAGTTCATTTTTCAATTCAATTTCATATTATTAAAATCTGTTCCAAGTTTATTGAAATTCAATTCCAATTGATAAGTATCAATACAGTTTTAGAATAAGGGTTGAATGCAATTATACAAGTTAAACAATTCAAATTCAAATATAAATGATTAAATTTCAGTTTCTAGTGACACATGTATCTGCCTATAATAAGATGCCCATATAATATAATCTGTAATCTGTTACTTTACTATCAACCCACACAGTTAATTGGCCTCTTCGCCATGTTCATTAAACAGAATTCTACTCTAAAGTAGAACTGGAGGGTGACTTTGCATATTGTTCATCTATGTTTAAAATATGATTTATAATTTCAGTGTCTGCTTTTTGTTCTTTTTAATATGACGCGAATGGCATAATTTCACCTTTTTAAAGATGCTGCCATGGCCTCCCGAACTGTTTTATTGGACACATCTGCCATTTTATTGGTGCTTACAATTTGTTTTAATGTGTGTAGAAAAGTGTGCAAGAAAAGTCATCTGTGAGCAGCAGTGGATCTGGTCTCCAGTGCATTCTTACACACTCAACATCTGGAAAAGCCAGAAGAAGAACAAGGGCTGCGTGATCTGCAATAATAAGACTTTCGTAACTGCGTGATTTAAAGTTTGAAATTAATGAATTATCTGCAAAACAATGCGGCGAACGTGGGAAAAGAAAGGGCACCCGGGTAACACATAACCTTCCCATAACATTCCTGGAACATTCCTTCCTGTTTCTATTTGGGATCCCTCCCACAATGCTCAAAGAATGTTGAGCAAATGTTTCTGTTCAACGTAACATTTCTAATAACCACATGAATTGATGCTGTTCAGGGGTCATTTTGTAATGTTCAGCTGAGGTTCCATGCTGGCAGCCTTAAGTAACCCTCCCACAACATTCTAAGAACGTTGTGCAAATGTTTGACCTTCCCAGAAAATTCTGGTAACACGACATACTGATGCCTGAATATATTTATAATTGTATAAAAAAAATATTTGTGTTTTTGCTTTCAGTCTGATGCTAAATTAAGTAAAGGTTGTTAATTTGTCTATAGCACATAAAATGGGTATGATGCAAATTAGCGACAATAGGCATTGATGATAACCAATTATACATGTTTTTATTGAAGCCACAAAATTGGTTACAGTTATTTATTTGCACTATAACTAAGTAAATATAACTATATACTAACTACTATACTATAAATAGAGACAAACTAGAGCAGGGGTGTCAAACAATCAGTCTGTGTACACTTTTTTCTCACTTTGAAAAGTCATTCAGTGCTAAATTGGACCCTTTGGTTTTTACTCGTGGAATTCAAGAAAGCAGTTATGGTTCTTGTTGAGGCACAGATGAACATAGCACTTTGAGCATTTGAAGACAGTCAGACCTTTACATTTTGGGCATTTACGGCATTTCCGTTCACTTTCAACCACTGATCAGTGACCCAAAGCATCTGAACATATCTCCTGTGTTGGAATAGCCTTAGCTGGACCTCCATGTTTCTTCTTTTGAAACTCACTTTCAACAAACCAGCATTGGGGGAAGAATGCATATGCTATCTCTGCTGCAGTGGGAATGCAAACCTTATGATGCAGCTTCATGACAATAGGCGTTAAGGGGTTAATATTTTCACATCTAGAGAACATTAATGGAAAATCTAGGGAAAGTTACAGAAAAACTTCCTATTTTAACATCTAGAGAGCATTAAGTGAACATTTAGGGAAAGTTATATAGGAAAGTTCAATAAATGTTCTTAGAACCAAAAGCATTTTGCTGTTTATTTCAGATTTTAGTCCATCAGTTGGGTAAACTGTATAACGATAAAAGCTTTAATATCTTTGATGGGAGGAATCAGCGCAGTAACATAAACATGTTGGATGTTTTAAAAAAGAACTGACCTCCAGAATTGATTATAAAGCATCTCTATCTTAACGATGGGTTTAGACAGGCAGGTTTCTCCTCTCTGCTCCTCTCTGGATGAGTTATCTGTGGTCTGAGAGCAGGCAGCCATTAGCACAACTCATCTCTTTAATCAGGCCGCTGGAGGAGGTCCCGGAGGAGGACGGTCTGCAGACCGCAGTATGCCTCCTCTCTTATTTTCTCACCCACTGGCACGCCCGCTCTGTGGGAGCCTGCCGAGGCTCAGTAAATCCTCAGTGAGTCAGTGGCAGGTGGACAGGTGGTCGTTCAAGAGCTCTGCCACTAAAAATATGTGAGAAGCCACCGATGTAAACAAAAAGAAAAAAAAAAAAGTAGATTCCCTCGCACAAACTTTTCACCCCTGCATTGATTTTGCCCAAAGAGCTTTTGTTTTTTCTAAGACGTTGTTTACAAAGAAAAGTTTAAAATGCTTAAATACAACCAATAACTGCATGATAGTTCACATATGGTCACCTGTCAAAAAACACAGGCGTATTACTTAATTAGTAACAAGACACATATAAATGCATGCATTAATACATGAATTAATACATTACCAAAAGTTTCCAATGAAAATGAAGATAATATTACACATTTACACTGTACTTCATTAATCCAAATCCAAATCTCCAAAGATTTAAACTGCAAAATTACATAATTTTTTCGCATTATGTACAAGGGTCCATAAGATTAAGAAAACATACCGTAATTTGTTTCATAGATGTCTGGGAAGTTTTGTTAAAAATCAAGACATTTTAAAATTTCTACATAACCCTTGCATATTAACCTAAAAAACAGAAAGAAGGAAAAAGAAAGTAGAAAAAAATAATTCTAAAAAATATTTTGCAGCAGGTCAGATCAGTTTCAGACGACGATCCAGTTCCTCACTCGTCTTCACTGCTGTGGGAGTCTCTGGATCAGTATTTCAACATATACCGTCTCTTTTTGTTCACATTTCTGGTATCAGCTGACCAGTGACCAAACAGCAGCATTTTATCTTTGTGAGCAACTTTAGATCAAAGCTGTTCTAAAGCCCCACGGATCCTCCACCATGACTGTAGACTTTTGTTTTTCTATAAAAGTTGCAAAAAAAAAAAAAAAAACGTGTTTACATTTAGCGCCATTATCCAGAGAAGAAGAACATATTAAATACAGACATCAGTATCAAAATGAGTCTGACGTTGATGTTCTCTGAGATATCAGGCAACGGCTTGAGCTAAATAAAACTTAGAGCTCCATGTGTGCTGCGATGAACGATCAATGTGTGCAGCTGCAGAAGCAAACAGAATCTTTTGAAGGCGCAAGAACAGCCTCTGATCTTCACTGACAGAGACAAAAACCTGAGAACTGACTTTTCATCTGTCATACATGATGAAAAGATTCGGATACAAGATGTTCAGCTTGGGTCTTGGGCTGCTTTGTGTGTGTGTGTGTGTGTGTGTGTGTGTGTGTGTGTGTGTGTGTGTGTGTGCAACAATCAGCCTTTCATGGGCTGCTGCTGATTTTTTGTGTATTTGATTTAGTCTTTGTTGGCTGGAGGGAGGAAACAGACCTGCTCTGGTTTCTTTCTTTTTATATCGAACCATATAAACATTTCACATTCTGATCACGTTGTATTTATCACAGCTCACGTTCCACATCCTATGGCCGCCACATTTTCAGGATGAAATGTTGAATGTGTTTGCATGTGTGTGGAAGTTATTGATGATGTGTATGAATATGAGCGTGTATGTGTACATGTTTCACATGCAATCTGCCTTTTTTTTTCTTACCGGTGTTTGATAGACCATAGTCCTGCAAGCGCGTGTGTGTGTTGTGTGTGTGTGTGTGTGTGTGTGTGTGTGTTTACTCTGTTAAATGTGTCACACATGTGGGTGCAGGTCTGAGTCCACTGTCCTCTCCTCTGATGCCTGCCAGCACCCCACAGTGAAATACAGTTATGCATTCTTATGGCATTTTAAAAATGACTGTGGTTCCAGATGGATGGCATATTCACACAGACTTATTTATTAAAAACAAAATTTATATTGTCCAGATGTTTCAAGTTGGTGGACCAATGTCCAAAATTTATTCATTTTAAACATACACATTTTAATCATTATTTTGGACTTCTGGATGTAATTTGTTCTCAGATAATATACATAAACTTGAACAAGAACTAATTAAATGTAATTATTTATATATATATATACATATATATATATATATATATAGATAGATAGATAGATAGATAGATAGATAGATATAGATATAGATATAGATATATATATATAGATATAGATAATATAGAGAACTTGGAATACATTCTACTTGTAATATGTAGTTTTGTAGTTTTAGTTTTGGTTCATTTGAATTCATGAGAGGATCCTTTTGGTTTCATTTAGTCTAATTTTATTAAATTTTTGCATTTTGGATTTTTGTTATTTTTCTGAGGTTGTGGTGTCATATCATCTTATTGTTGTGTGTGTGTATATGTATTATATATCTGTACTAAAAATATACATTATGGTATTGACATGGAAAGTGATCCTGCATTTTTTTCTTGCATGCAATAAATAGTGATGTGATTATTAAATTCTGTAAACTTTTAAATGTCAGATTCTTCTTCTGCTTCATTTTCCTGACCTGTTTATACAAATTATAATGCTTTTATGGCCCAAAAGTAGCTAGTTTGACATGTAGTAGCAATGCTTCTCACACACTAACTCATACACAAACTAATTCAAATGATTTCTAAATGACTTGTGTTCAGCCAGTTTCAGCAACACTACAGAATGAAGCGGGTTGGTCTTATTTTCACAGTTTACAGGAACATCAGAGACATTAATATTTACACACAAGCACTGAAGAAGTGTTTTTTTTCTTCGTAGGGCCTTTTAATACAAGTGTTATACCAATCGACATCTCCTTCCAACATAAAGGGCTGATTTTTGCTGTCACATCGTGAAGCAAAACCATTTAATGCAGAACTACTCATTGATCGCCAAAAAAAACAATTGAAAGACCATAAATTTACATTTTCAATTAATATGTTAAGTTTTTCACAAGCCACAAGTAAATAGAACAGACCTTAAATACAGCTTAGCAACAGGGGGTAATCCTCAACTTGAGGCCTAATAAGAGTCACAGCTACCACACAGCTGCATATTCATTATTTCTTTCTTTTCTTCTACTGCGTCTCATTCTTCTAAATTGATGTCCTCTCAAACAGAAAGAAAAGTTCAAATCATCAGTTTAACAGCTGAGGTCTAGTGATTGAATTTACCGGCCAATCCGAAAAAGAGTATTCACCTAGACCATGGTATAATTTAGACTTATAGGCTATAGCATAATCAAAGCCAACATCATTGACAAAATAATTCCCTAAAAGGAAAAAAATGCCTTTTTTGGGGTCATGTGTGTATGTTCTGTTAAAAAAAACAGAACATACACACATGACCTTTACAAAACCAACAAAAGATGTAGTTTCTGCAGAGCAGTAGTGGCAGGGTTATAGACATAAAAAAGCTACACCACCACATTGCAAAACACTCATCCTCTCTCATCATAGCTATAAAAAACTCATCTAGCTGTGGCTTCTTGTTTTAGAGTCAGTGCCTGTCTGAACCGACAGAGTTTACTTCTCATCTCATGTCAAGAAACTTACTGATTTCGTGTCCATAGGGCCCCTACAGTACATAATCCATCAATCAATGATTCAACCAATCAACCAATCATCAGAACATAATGAGAGATCTTCTGAAATGTTTGCAAGCAAACAACATATCACTCATTTGGATGTCAGCTTTTATTTGGTTGAATTAGTTCTTGTAGGTTTCGAGACTTTCAAAGTGATACGTATTTTCGGTCGTGCAGTTCTGTACTGTATATTCTATGTACTGTAATATAAGTTCTCAGCTGCTATTTAAGAGCAATCTTTTGGTCGTAAATCATGAATCACTGTGGCTGAACTCAGACATCGGATGGTCCGGTGCTCTTGAAAGTGTCATAAAGCCTCATGAATTGCTCGGCGACCCACGCTCCATTTTCAATACAAACCCTTTTCCCTCACATTGTTTTCTGAGGTTGTCTACAAAACAGAAAATATATGTCAGAAATACAGTATATGAAATATAACAGCCCTAGAAGTGAAGAACACTCTTCCTGCACCTAGAAGGGATTAAAAGTCTCTTAATGAGTTGCACGCACACATATATTTATATTCTGCATAACAATGACCGTTGTTTTGGAATATTTCAAATCGGTCCAGTAATGGCTTCAAAAACAAAGTACATGTGACGTAATGTTCCAGACGGAGAGAAGCTAGAGGTCACTGCTTCTGTACACTTTGTGATGCATTCGATTCCACATGTGTCATAAAGCATACAGAAGTTGCAGGAAAGATCCCAGGGGGCTGATGTCTGTCTTATGTTTACTAGTTTGTTGGAGAAAAAAAATCATAAGGAAGGTTTTTCGTTACCATCAATCAACGAGAACTAAATACGAAGGAATTACAACTTCCAGGGGCCTCATTGAAGTATAAAGAAATCGTCCAAAATGACTTCACTCCACAAACATGTCCTTGCTGAAAGCAGAAAAGTACAAAAGAAAAAACAAATGAACAAACAAGTCACTCACACACAAGTTGTATTGCCGCATGTCCAAACCCAGAAATACTGTACGTAATCTTTCTCATAATAATAACACACACACACGCTAAAGATGCAAACTTCATTGCTCTTTGGCTCCTAGATTTCAATAGAAGCGAACTGTTCCCAATGAAGGAAGAGAAAAATATCATCATCATCATCATCGACCTCTCAGTTTAGAGTCAGAGTGATGACAGAATCTCATCACATAGCAGTTATTTTCTCTTCGCTGATTAACTGATACCGACAGTCCGAGTCCAAGACAAATCCAGCTGTTTGACAGGAACCCGCCCTTTGGATGTCCAATGGGTTCAAAGATTTTCAAATAAAATAAATACTGAAATCAAATAAATATTACATGAGAGGATAAGCACAAACTCACAATTCTAACATTATAGAATCCAACAGTATTAAATCAGTATGTTTACATAACCCCCTAGAAAATGTAATTATTGTGTTCAGGTGTCTTCGCACCAACAGCAAGTTGGTGTGCACCAAACGGTCCATTTGAACCACAGGTGCGTATTTTGGTTTGGTTTTGTTGGTGTGAAGCATCAGTTACACTCAAAACATAGACCTCCAAAATGAGGTGGTCTCTGTCCGCTTAATTCTGCACCAAATGACAAACTTTGGTGTGGTCGATCTGGTGAGAACGTGAACTCGTCCAAACGAATTATTTGAGATGCATCATGGGTGGGGATACTGAATTATTTAATTTCCTGCTTGTTTGAAGATAAACATTGATGAAATGTAAATCAGACCAATTTTGGTTCATTTGCAGGTGTCAAAGCGGACGATGCTGGAGTCTATATGCTACGTCGCACAAATTTTACTGCCTGTTGTTGACCAGATAATCAAACAAGTCGTGTAAAAGGGCCTGCAGTCCACCCGACTCAAACCAGACTTTTAAAGTGCGTATAAATGTTAGCCAAACTAAAATCAAACTTGCAAAGTCTGACTAACATGCCCAGATAATGTCATAAATAATGCTATTCAGCCGCTCCTCCAGCAAGGTCAGATCTGTGCATGAGTTAGAGGTCCACGCCAAACAGTGTGTAAACTGTGAACAGATTAACTCCATCCAGAAGAAGCTAACTCGAAGCTAGCTCTCTGTAACTCGAAATAACTCTGTAAATAGAGCAAAGAATCTACACTATGCACATATTTGCAAAATTGTCCACTGTTCTAGTTTCCCTCTAACTTGCTAATTTACTTGTGTTTTGACTTCGGTGTCAAAATAGGTCAACAGGTAACAGCGCAATGCTAAGCTAATATAGCTATAATCATAGCTTGACTTAACTGTGCATGTAAACACACTGAAATTCATGTGATTATGTTTCATGGAAAAAAAAACTTGTGACGGCAACACTACAGAGGAAGAGAAGGTCATCTCTCCATCCCTGCAGGCCACACTAAAGGACCCCTTACTTTCCTCCTCTCCTCTCCTCTCGTCCTCCGGCCTAATTCAAAGCATCTTATGGGGTGACTGCAGCGGAGAGAAGGATGTGGCTGAGGCAAATAAAAGAATCATAACAACAGGATCAAAGTGGTCCTGCAAATCTGTTCCTTCTGGACATGGCGGCGTTTGCATGAAACAAAGCGAGTCAAAGACAAGACAGACAGGGTGAGGCGCAGAAAGGGAAGGACAGGATGAAAGGAGAGAAAAAGAGAGGAGCGAGGGAAAGAAAGCCCCGAACTCGGCATCTCGGTTTGATTGATGCGCGGCATCGGGCTTCTTTATGTGACTCACTCTCACACCTTCTTCCTGTCAGACTTTCTTTATGTTCTATACTTTTACAGCAATACTTCACTGGTCCATTGACTATGGTTGAATAATGATTGATTATGTTTACGATTATGTCTGCAGAATGAAACTCATTCATTTACGATGATAGGAACTCGGAAATAAACTCACTGGCTAATGTTCAATAAACAATCGTAATCAATAATCAATCTTGTCAGCAACATTTAACAGTTTCAAAATATATTTTGTGTTGTATGTTACTGTTGTACATTTGTTAGATTTTATAGTTCATTTCTGTTATAACTCTTTGAGGCACCTGTTGTGTTCTTATTCAAACCCTGCGCTTCTGGCCATTATAAATTATTTGTGATTACAAAATAAATACAAATTAAAAAAAAATAATGGTGAAAAGAGGCTGATGAAGGCAAGAATTTCTTGTTTAACATTAGCTGCCCCTCTCTGCATTTGCTGTTTTGTCTTCGATTGCTCTAAAGAATCAATGGCTTAACCGAATGCGAGGGAGAAAACAAAATTAAAGACATTGATAGTATTCAGTATGAAGATCACATCCACAAGATGTTTCTACCTAGAATAAATGTAATATGCACCATCTGATCATATAGTCTGTTGCTATGTACTATGCATTGTCCTGTTTCATCGACCTCAAACTGGAAGAGAGATCCCTGCGTTGAAAAAAAAAAAAAAAAAAGCAAAATCTCCCCAAACTACATATTTATTTCATGATGGATCAATCCTCATAATTCACATGGTTCTGTCATTTTACACTCAATTTACAATATCTCAGGGTTTGGGAATAGCAACACATTTTCTCAGACATAAAAGAAGAAAGGAAGTTATGGAGAGACGGATCAAACCAGTGGGGCTGCTCAGACCGGGCACTGTCACTTAGACCGCCTCAGCCTGTTTCGAAATACTTCAAAGAAACTCAGGATTTCGCATGAAAAACCGCAGCATGACTAGTATCTCCCCCCAACTCCCCCAGCCGGGCAGCTCCCAAGAGTGAAGAAAAAAATGTGGATGGATTCTTAAAAGTATTATTCCAAAAAAGCAAATACGCTATAAACAAGGCACTCAAGAGTGAGAAATACATATTCCAGATCACAGTAAAACCTTCGTGTTTGGATCCAGGCCTTTTTTATTTGGCTCAGTTAAAATGCCAGGGGGTCGAAAAGGGATTGGCAGGTTTACAGCTGTGAGGGGGGTGGTGGTGGTGGGAGATCGGGGTGTTTGCTGTGTAAAGAGCCACCTCCTGAAAGTCTCGCTTGAAACAAAGAAGTCGCTGTGTGACAGTTCAGTGGAAGCTTCCCGGTCACTGTATGTGCCTTTGTAATCACCACAAAAGAACATACCAGCAGAGTAAGTCCATAACTCATCCACGCAAACAAACTCTGATGTCGGTAAATGAGGCCGAACTCCATCCCCCGAAGGGTGAGACTTGGCTTTTGTGGCGTAGCTTGATGAAGGCAAACAATGCAGCTGTGTGCTGAGAGAAGATGAGGTGGGGGGTGGGGGGGGCAGAGGGGGGCAACGTTAACATCCAAACCTGACAATAGTGGCGTGAAACTTCCCAACGCTCCATAGATGGTAAATGTCTTGAGATATGTATTGTGTGGTAGATTTTACTGGTCGTATCCCATTTGTGCTGCGGGGTTTTTGTACAATAACTTTGGGGTAACTAGAGAGTGATTCCAAAAGTTTGGGATGAGTTTTAGATCACTTGGCTTCATCTAAGGACAAATCTTATCGACAAAATACTCAGATCCTTTACTTAGGTAAAAGTAGAAAAGTAAAAGTCCTGCATTTAAAAACAAAAAGGTGACTTCTATAAAAGTACAGAACTATTCAGCATCAGCAAAATGTATCGCATCCACTGAAAAAAATGAAAGTGAAAGTGAAAAGTGAAAATATCCTGCATTTGGTACAATAAATCTTATATTGAGTAGAATGAAGTTATTATTATTTATTATGAATGATCTTAATCCAATAACTTTGCTTGTTTAAAGTTATTTTTTCTTGATTGTACTTTTTATCATGTTTTTGTTTTATCTCATCTTTTTAAATTAAATGAAAAAAAAAAACTAAACTATCTGCCAAAGGAATTCCAAAATAATTCTACTCAATTTTACCAAAATCAAGATATTTTTACCTAATAAGATTTTATGTTTTTGCAGCATTTGTTTGTTCAATAAAATAAAATAAAACAACAATTTAGAGCCTAACGATATTAAATTGCATGTGAAAAGAAATTAGTAGAAAGTCCCTAAAACTGCACTGAAGTACATTAGTTGAGTAAATATACTTAGCCGACTGTTTAGAAATGTAATTTCTACATGAACAAATAGCACAATTTAAATATAAAGTTTTAAACTTTAAAGAGGTTTCCTTTCCTCATGTGCTGGCAGCAGAGCCTGGGTGGCCGACATCAGTTCGGACGAACCCTTACGCCGATATTGTTAAAAGGAAAACCTTGGTGGTGAGACCCGTTTTTGGTCTAAACTTATCAGCGTATGGTTTTGACGTGTCTGCCAGAGACCTCACAGACTGCGCTCGCAACAACTGAGAAACCTGGAGGCCCAAGGAAAAAGCCTCGGTCAAGGCCGACCATGACAGCTGGCATGCCACGAGGCCTAAAACAATACACATTCTGTCCCTCCTGACGGCCATCAGTACACACTTGTCCGGTCACGGCAGGGAAGAACACACGCTCGCCCTGACATCTCCAGACAGCGAAAAATAAACGGACAGATGGAAAAAGAAGACACATAATGAATACCAGTGGTCTGAGAGAAAAGGAAAACTGATCTCCCTCTTCATCACACAGAACCATGTCTACACGCCGGGCCGGGTGTCATTGTGTAATAAAGATCTCGCAAGCTCTTCTCAGTCAAGACCATGTGCAGGCTCCCCGAGTGTCACTGGAGAGTTCGCTCCAGCACCATGAAAGTACTGGCCGCAGATCATTAAAATACCTTCGAGAATATGGGATTCTTATCAAATAATATGAACCACATTGCTCCGCTTTTCCCCCTGCGTACACAGCGAGCGGGTTCGGGGTTAGTGTAGATATCTCTACCTTTTCAAGTGCTCTTTGAAGTCTGGGCCTCGAAAAAAGTGCCTGGGAAAGTGGAAAAAAAACTTTATACCCAATACAGCGTAGCCCTGGCTTCTGTAAAAGGTCGTGGCCTCACTGTGCTGTGTGTAGCGTTTGATCTGGATGGTGTGAGCACAGCAAACAAAAGTAATGTATATGTTACAGTAAAAAAAAGTGTTCTCCCTGAAGATGGAGTCACGTTCAGAACGAGGATTTTCCTTTTTTTTTCTTTTCAGAGCTTTAAATGTTATTTAACAAGAGGAGAATCCCAGAACAGCAGAGAAGTTTAGACGGTTTCGCCTGACAAAGTCCTTTAGTCTATATTTGCTTAAACCTGCAAAAAAACAAAACAAAGTTGTAAATTTAACATTTTCCTTTTGTTACTTTAATTTAAAGTTTTGTGACATTTTTCTTAAACCTATAAACCAAAGTGATATATATAGCAGTGCCAGCTTACTATAAAAGTGTATTTATTAGGCTATTTTATGTTAATAATTTGTTTGAGAATATAATGCTTTTGACAGAACATTTGAGATGTTCCATACCAGAAGTTTTAAATAAAAGAAAGTTTGTCTTCTTGAACTGAAACCAGGTGAAGTCGTAGAAATTCATGAACATCTACAGCAATACATTCAATCTTTGCAACCAGGAATCATCAATCAATCTGGTGATTATTTTATTTTTTTTGGTATTTTATATATATTTACTTGTTTTATTGTGTTTCTTTCTCATTGCAAAACATATAAATATTGTAAGCATGCTATAAATATGAGCTAAATCATATGAAATATGTGTTGGAGCTTCAACAGGGGAACCTCAGAAATGGATCAATAAAGTTGTATCTAATCTAATCTATTAAAATGTAATTGAATGTAATCTCTTACAGTAAAGTGTATTAAAAACACCAATATTGGGCTAAAATAAATATTTCTTAAATTGATTTTTATCATTATTATTTTCAGTCAGCAGGACACATTGGTGGTTACAAGTGGCAGAAATGTAAAACTATAAAAAAAAAAAAAAATTGTTAACAATAAAAATGTAATTTTGTTGAAAAACAATAGAAAAGTTGCATATTATTGTTTTATATTAGTAAGTATTATGAGCCAAGTATTGTGGAATTAAGAAACGTGAATTATTACATAACATATCCCAAAAGATGGTTTTCAAATTAAAAAAATTCTGCGCTGCACATCAGTGACTTGTTGCCTCTGGTTGGATTCAGTTTAATCATGTATCTATGGCGTAAACAGGTCCGGCCTCACGCCGTTGTCTGTCTTTGACATTTCCCTCTGACGTTTTCAGTCACGCCGCCTCTGAATTCCTCCCGCATGGCTCACACTCCTCAGCTTCTGGGCCAAGCTGGATCCCCGGGGGCCCATCTTCGGGAGGAAATTATTTTTCATTGCCCCCAAAGCACTGCAACTCTCGCCAGTTTGGCCCCCGTCTCCCTCGTGCTTGTCTGCAGGTTGCGAGGCCAAAACCTCCTCCTGCCCGTGAGGGGGCAGTGTGAGGTCACAACCCTTCAGTCCTCCATCCAGGGCCTTCGCTGCCTCCATGGAACCAGGCTGGTTTGTATATTATCCCAAACGTGCTCTACGAACACCGGGAGCAGGATGCCCTGACACTGCCGGGGCCTTAAAGTGATATACCACCTACTGAATTACATTCTGTGATGTTAATCCCATAATCAGGAGGTTTGAATACATCCACTATTTCACTGACATGTCATGAGTTTCGCTTTGAGTATGCGGTGACTCATCAAACTGGCGAGGTGGCTCCAGCATTTCAGGTGACTCAGCAGGAAATCCGCTGACATTATTGATCACAGGAACTGAGCCCTATGCCAAAATGTTTTGCTCATTTCCACAAGAAGACACCCTTAAGTAATTTTCCTCCGCGAGACAGAAGCTTAGAGTCAGAGAGGAGGAAGAGGAGGAGGAGGAGGAGAAGAGGACTTAGACGGGATGGGAGGAAAGATGAAGAGAGGGCGTTGATGGAGGGAAAAGTTTGGTGGAGCGGGACAGATGCTCAACCTGGAATCCAGCATCAAGGGGAGAGTGACAAGTGTCTTTTCCTGGCTTCCAGTTTCTTCCTTTTGTGTCTTCCGTCTCCCTTTGTTTCCTCCTCCGTTTCACTTTTTTTTCCTCATTCTTCCCACCCCCTCTCCCTCCTTCCCTCCCCTTTTCCAACTGTTGAAACACAATGAATCATTGATTCTTTTTCTCTCATGGATGCATTTTCCAGCTCCTGGGAATCTAATTTCCTGTTTCTGCTCCTGACAACTGATTGGTGTTTATGTTTAGCAATCTGTTTCATATAACTTTTTTTTGTTTGCCTTTATTTCTTCTTTCCTGCACACCACCACTTTCCCTCTTTTTTCCCTTTTTTTCTGTTGTGTTTTGCTCTTGTCTATACAAAATGTACCAAGATTAGGCTGACTGAAGGATACATTTGGGTCCTTGGCAGCAGTTAAACCAGTTACACCTACAGTTTAAGCCATTCAATCCAATCCAAACATCCATACTCGTGAAGGTGTGTGTGTGTGTGTGTGTGTGTGTGTGTGTGTGTGTGTGTGTGTGTGTGTGTGTGTGTGTGTGTGTGTGTGTTGGAGGTGGGGGGGGACTGTCTCAAATGGAAAAAGCACATTACTGCGGGATGGAGTTTGAACTTCCTTCGCTCCTCACACTGGAGCCGGTAAAGCCTTGTTCGATGAACTGTTATCGATATTGATGTCACAAAAACATCCTGCTCATTGCCATTTGTCCAGCTGACAAACGGTGAGGCCAAAATTATGCTCTGTAAAAGCACTTAAGAATTAAACCTCAATAGTTGCATTTCCATTAACATATTTTAATGCATTTTGGAAAGTTTAATGGAAAAATTTGACAAATTTCAAAATAAATTAATGAATGTCAACATGTAATGTAAGTTTATGAGCTGAACATGAGATGAAACAATTTAATTCATTTAACAATTCACCTTTCCTGTTCATTCAAATAATATGCATTTCTTTGCATATTTCTGGAACATGACCAACACTGTTTGATATAAAGGAACTATTACAGCTTAACTGATTAAAGCAATTTCCTGAAGATCTCTCCATTTTTCTCATACAAATTTGTCTAGACTCTCAACAGTAACATTTTACTTTACATAGAAGCAAATTGTGCGAGTGTTCAAACTGTGAAATTAGAAGTTTAGTGTCACTATAGGGCCTGGTAAGTTTTTTTCCGTCCACTAACATGGGGAAAGGAGCGGCTGTAAAATGGTGGCAGATATCAGATAGAAACAGCTACAGGGCACAAAACAGAACTGTAATCCACTCATTGTGTGTTTGTTGCTCTTTCTCAGAGTGTAAAGTTAGTAAGTGTCATCCCGCAGGTAGTGTAAGGTCAGAGGTCAATCATAGCTGCTTTTATTAGAGACTTTACGTTTCTTCTGCCGAGCGAGTGGAATGGAGCTTTCTGCGGAAGAACAAATGAACTCAGATTGAATCAGTTTACACTTAGGATAAGGAACATAATTCAATTAAAACCTCATCAAAGTTGGACTTTCTTTACTTTATTTATCTGGGAAGGATTTGCTGAGCAGATGTGCTGTATTTCAGCAACACTCTGCTCCACTTTAACACAGATACCTGCGAGCAGAACCTCATTGTTCTATTTCTGCTGCTCCACTTGGGAAACTAGAGACTAAGTCTTGTGTGGTGTTTGTTATTACGTTACACTACACAGGTTTTTAAAACAATATGACCAAAACAATCTATGTACAAAACCTTAATAGGTGTTTTTTATGTCAATTACAAGCAATATAGACAGCATATATAGTTATGTGTATGTAAGTTCAGGGTTTAACACAGCGGTTTCTAGTAAAGGCAGCTAACTCTACAACAAATGCCCCCCGCCTCGCCTACGTCCATCCGAGAAAAAAAAATCCACATCCCCATATATATAGTAGTGTAATACCTCTCAAAAACCACACACTAAGATGTTAACTACCACTTTATTCCTCATGCTAACACATGCTACTATGGACCGTAGCTGACATCAAAACAGCAAACTTAAGTTTTTTTGCCCCTATGCGACCTGTATCTGATCTTTTAATGTCTTTACAACACAGATCTGATTTTTTCAAATGCGGCCCAGGCCACTTGGATATTCTGTCCTAGGAGCAACACATATCTGATCTTTTGATATACAACTTCAGTCTGAACGGCTAGGTCACCTTCATTTGACCTACACGTCATCAACAAGAAACAAGCTGCACTATTCTGCGCTGAAGTAGGCAGAAGCAGGAAGAAAATAAATCATGGCCAAAAAATAATCTTGTCCTTAAAACAAATGAGTTGTACATGTGCTGGCTCCTGTAGGACAGCAACTTTGAAATCACCACTCACTGTTAGCGTCCCTGTTTACATCCGTAAACACTGAGCACGTTTGCTGCATGGCCTCGCAAAAACATTGGTTTTCACAAAAAAAAATCTAACTGAGCATTAAGGCCTGCAGTCTGAATGTAGCCTAATATCCACACTTCTATATTTTTGTGTAAAAACATCCGTTTATGGGGCGACACGGTGGCGCAGGGGTTAGCGCTGTTGCCTCACAGCAAGAAGGTCGCAGGTTCAAGACCTCCTTGGTCCTGGGTCTGGGACCTTTCTGTGTGGAGTTTGCATGTTCTCCCCGTGTCTGCGTGGGTTTTCACCGGGTACTCCGGCTTCCTCCCACAGTCCAAAAACATGCTCAGGTTAATTGGAGACTCTAAATTGCCCGTAGGTGTGAGTGTGTGAGTGAATGGTGTGTGTGCCCCACGATTGGCTGGCGACCATCTGGGGTGTATCCCTGCCTCTCGCCGTAACGCGCTGGGATAGGCTCCAGCAGACCCCTGCGACCCTAATGAGGAATAAGCAGGTATAGAAAATGACTGACTGACTGACATCCGTTTATGTCTAACGTCCACACTACTTTGGTGTTTCTGTCCCTGTAAAATGGAGACTGTTGAAAATGTAACTCACCATGTGATTATGGCTTCCTCTAGCGATGGATAAAACTCATGGTGCCACTCTAATATGTCACTGTATTTACTTTGTGACAGTTCCAGGTGTTTTTCACCACCTTGACAATCTGCTTCCTGTTTACACTGGCACATGCCCAGTGTACGTGAATGTTGCATTTCTAAGCATTTTAATATGGAAGGAGATTAATCCTGAAAGGTTTTGGGGATGAAAAGGGGGATGAAAAAGTGCCATCTAACACATAATGTTGCCAGATAGTTCATTCCAGGTTTCTATTCCCACAGTCTTCTAGGAATGTTGTGCAAATGATTTTGGTTTAATGTAATACTCCCAAAACGTTCTAATAACCACATGAAGAAAATTACCAGTTCTCTGCTGGTAGATTTTTTGGGAACTTTCTCAACCTAACTCTAGCATCTAGGGAAAGTTAAGGGGAAGTGTTCAAGTAACCTTCCTGGAACATTTAATTATCCATCTCAAAATGTTTTAGCAACAATTATGTTAGTTTTACATCAGAAACAAATATGGGATGTTATGCAAGAACTTACAATAAATGTTCCCAGAACCAAAATCAAACATTCACAGAATTTTTGGAAACCAACTCTTGTTAGCTGGGGTAGTAATGTGGATGTAGCTGAAGTGCCCAACAACACTGGATGGTTGTTTAACAAAAGGACACAAAGGACTGAGATTTAAACCTGCAACTTTCCAGTCCTGTGCCCACACTAAACTGATGTCTCAACAGATATGAAATGAGTATTTATTGTGCCTATGAGCCAATCTGCTTCTTACGTACAGCATTATCAAATAAATAACACAGCAAAGCTATGCAAGCATCCAAAGTCTTACTCAATGCCAGAGTTTCATTCCCAGCTGCCCTCCTGGAATAAACACAGGGTCTTTGAGGTGACACCACTGGGGAGGGAGCATGGCGTGCTAGAAAAGAATGAGCCTCTCATGTCTGCAAAGAGATTGAATATTTTCAGTGTTGTTGCTTTTATTTTCTGTTTTCTTCAGCTTTGTATTATAAACTCATTCAGGCCTCAGTGCTAATGTTTGCTGTCTGCTGGTGTGATTTGGTGCAGGCGGTGAACAGGCAGTGAACCCCCCCCCCCAACTGCAACTGTCAAATCAGCCTCATGGAAACCAGACGTTTAATTGTTTTCAGATGCTGCAGCTTTTGGTGTGAGCCGCAATGTGTGACTTTGCTCTGTTCTAAGGTTGGATTAATTCACTGCTGTTGATTAAAAATGTGTGCGTGCCTCGCAGGCTGATGTGTGAATGAATGTGGGGGCAGATCAGGCCGTGGTCAAAGAGTTGTGGCAAAGATAAAGGCAATCTCCTGTTTTTACTTACAAGCAGAACAGATTAGTTAGTGTTTGATAAGCTGTCAGTCATGCAAAATTATCCTTTAATTTCCCTAACCTTTTAATATTCACTTATTAGTCATTAGTTCATTTTTCTGTCATCTGTGTAGTTTAAAATAAATAAATGCTCCCTGGAAAATAAGTGTTTTCTGATTCTCAGGTAAAATGCGTTGAGCTAGACATTGTGTTACAATATAACCCGGTTCTGAGAATAGAGAATATACACTAACATTCAAAAGTTTGGTGTCACCCAGACAATTTAGTGTTTTCCATGAAGAGTCAAACTTTTATACACCACTATAAGTTGTAAAATGCATAATAATTTGTATTACATTAGCCTTCTGACACAATCAGCAAACACATTGTACCATTAGAACACTGGAGTAACAGTTGCTGGAAATGGGCCTCGATACACCTATGTAGATATTGCACCAAAACAGACTTTTGTAGCTATAATAGTAATTTACCACATACGAAATGTATAGAGTGCATTTCTGATTAGTTTAATGTGTGCAGAATACTTCTTTAAAACACACCATGCCTACTATGGCTGGCCTGCGCCATCTAGAAGTAGACCCAGCTGTGAAGGAAACAGCTGATTCAGTTTGAGTGGCCTCTAAGTGGAGAGATATTCTCAATTCTCAGAGAACCAGGCTGACACTGTAACCCAACATTCTCTTTCATATGAGAATGTGATGAGGTGATGGGGCTCTTTAAGACAAACCACAAGGGTACCAAGGAAACAGAGCAAATGCCAATCCTTCAGCAACCCCTTGAAGCAAAAACCAAAAATACAGTGTGTACAAAAACACCACAGAAGTATATACACCTCACACACAAAGTGTCAGTAATCTCTAGGCACTGTGTGCCACCATCCAATACTCAGAATCATAGGAGCATAACCAGTACCTCTAGACAAGGGATGGGTTTGAGAAAGAGATCAATCAGATGTCCTGCATCTAGTGTCTCAGTCAAGGAATAAGGACATCACCTTGGTTGGGCCAAAGATTGACTGGCACAGGGCACAGAGATCAGAGTGAACAGAGTAGTTCATTGTGAAGTTATCCCCAGCATGCATTTCCCAAAGGAAGTGCTGAAGGCCACATTCAAACAATAGGACCAAGCCCTGCCACAAGACCCAGGAGGTCCCTTGTGGAGTTTGCTTTTACCACTACTGGCCCTGGTGCACCTGCCTCTCTGTATTCTTATTGAATTGCTTCCATGAGCCAGTAAACAGCTTAGACTTAAACACTGGCTGCACCCAGGTGCTGGTACTGGAAACATACAAACACTTGATCTGTCCCCGCCTCTTGGGAGGTCCTGTAGGTTCAAAACTCCACAGAGTGAATAATGTTGAAATCAGTAAGCACTCTCAATACAAATACCAGATTTGGATGAATGACAACCCCTGCATTGCAATGGAAGAAACCAACAGCAATTCTTGTATACAGAACAAGCCTACAGTTCCCCCACCCTCTTAGCTGACTTTATTGCCAGAATGAATGACATATGAATTGACAGCCACCGAAGGCTCATAACATCCAGGGGATCAAAAGACTCCTGCCCAAAAGCGGAGAGGACCCAGCCTAGATACCACATTGGGATAACCAAACTACTCCACAGCTGTACCACAACCCTCAAAGTTGAAAATGAATTCTTTGACTTATGGAGCTCTTGTATTGCCTGGCTAATACAATCTACATTGAAATGAGGTCTGGGAACCATCCATTCATTTGGTTTAGAGGCATGGTTTATAAAAGCCCAGAACCATTTATTGGGTGCTACCAATGTCTATCAAATGTGTATGTAGCTTATAACCATTTATATCATACCTGTATAATAATTTAGAACCAAAAGTTTCTAATTCTTCTAAATCAACTTGCAGTCTAAATTATTTAGAACACTTTCTAAGGCCGTGTCGAATGGTACATTTCTGTCTGCCACCATGTTGGATCCATAGTTATCAACAAAGTTGCAACATTGCTCCTCTTTCTCAGTGCATATCAGCCAGTCATCCTGGTAATTCACACCCTCAGCCTCTGCCGCCACAGAGGCCCCAAAACTGCATCCATACAATTGGTGAAGCAAACCAATCTCCCACGGAGGAGACCTGACAAAGTCTGGCTAGCTGCCTCCCCCTGCCCCCTTAGAAGCTTGGGGAGAAGTGTGGAGACTGCCTGTAGTTCCTCCATCGGCCGGACCAAATGCTGCCGGCACCAGGATGTGGCAACCATATAGGCCAGTTTTGTCTGAAGTGCCAGAGTGCCATGCTTCCCCCCTAGCAAGATATCCATCAGACTGTAGTTCTTGCTCCAGCTGTTTCCATTCCCCAAAGGGGATGGGAGAGAGTGATCAGAGCAATCAAGGCCATGTTTACAGAAGGTGGCAGCCCACAGCCAATCCTCTCTGAACATTTGCATAATTTAATGATTAAAGCAAAAGCAGCCCAGTAAAAGTGCCTGTGACTCGTCGCATGGAGGAAAAATTATGAGAGAGGACACTGGCTGCACCCGTTGCTATGATATTCCTCACACTTGGTACCCGCAGTTCACAAAAGAGAAAGGAAGAAAGCAACAATTTAACAATAAGAGGAGCCCAAGGATAAAAGCCTCTGTTCGACTCTCACAAAACTTTGTCTGCATAGTGAAATCAAAATATCAGCTGAATGGTGTAAGGGAAGCCACGGTAGGTATGGTGTGTCTTGAAGAAATATTCATGTCAGCTGCTAGAATATCAGTAATCCCATAACATACATTCTGGAAATATAGAATATGAATAATTCCAATGCACAAAATCATCAACTTGAAAATCTTTCTCAATTTCCACAACTCTGTTTTGTGTCAATTGGTTCTTCACCTCTACATCATGGATCAAAACTAGTTAACACACTACTAGATGATTATCGCCTTTTTACCATCATGGTAATTTACAAACGAAACAATAACACTATTAATTTATGTTTTCATGCTATTTGCATTCACATATAAAGTTTGCCACAAGCCAAAATCCAGTTTCCACAGTAATGCCTGAGGGCCTGACTAATACATGGAACATTAATTCCCATCCCATAAGGGTCTCTTGCAATGTAAACATTCCTCACTACTCCAGTAAAAACAGAGGATATTCTACTGCTCAACTCATGGTGAGGGAAGTGAAGGTTATGGCTCCATCACTGTTAAAAAACAGATTGAAAGAAAAGTTAAACTTATCGTTGGAGTGTTTTTCCCTTCTTGGTCTGCTTGGTGGTTCATCAAATTAATAATTCATCTGTGCTGCAGCAGTTGAGCTCTAGCAGATTCATGAAAAAAAAAAACTGATTAAACTTGAGCCAAACTAAATGTGTGTGAAATGGTTTTGATGCACACCTGCTGGCCAATCAAAAAAGACTAATCACCCAGATCATGGCATAAAGTGACATTAGACTCACAATTTTAAGTGACACTGATAATCTGGTAACAATTTCCATAAAGATAAAATGCAGTTCAGTTCATGTCAAAAAGAAAAAAAAAATGAAATAGATAAATATCTCACAGTGCTTCTGTGGGATAAATGAGTATTTATTTCCATTCACCAGCTTTAGATTTGCTTATCTAATGTCTCATATTCCAACCTCCTGTGCATCACATGAGCCTGAGCTGAAAATGATATGAAGCTGTGTCACGAGCCTCGTGTCTTTCCAGCATTTGTTGGATGATTCAAAAACAATCATTTCTTGTTCATTCCCTTGTTGGTTTAGTTTTACCTTCCAGCGTGATTATTGTGATCACACTGCTTTGGACTTCTAGTGTTACAAACTGCAGCTTTAACCTCCAGAGGAAAACCTCTGTGCACTTGCTGCAAACCTCTCTGGTTTGCAGCAGGTTTAGCTTGAATGTGCCAACAACATTGGGAAAAATAATAAAGCCATCATTATTCTCTCAGATGGGACTTCTCTCTATGTTTAACAGCCAATCGTTATCCTTTACACGGTTTTTCTCATTCTCTGTTCTTTGCCAGGAGCAGGAATTTCCGTTTGGTTGAGATGTTTTTGTTATATGCCAGCTGAACTGTGAACAACCTGCAACCCGTAGCAAATAATATGGCTTTCCTGGACCATAAAAACATATATTTTTTTATATATATATATATTTCTATATCACAAAGGAAACTCTGTGAGAGCATGACATGTTTAACTACAAAAACACTCTGAGAGTCCAGACCTCCACCAAGCAAATTGTGACTCACCCAACATCGCTGTCCTATACTTATTGAATACACAAACTATCATGGAATGAAAAGTATCATTTGTTGTTAATGTGCAGAACAAAAGAAACACAAATTTACCTAACACGGCATGGTAGGAATGTTCTATTTGTTGATATATTTGTAATTAGTGTATTTTATTAGCAAACAAATTACAGCCTCAACAATTCAGACATAGCATAAGAATGGGAAGTCTTTTAGGCATAAAGTCCTCTCTTAGAATAACACTCTATGGACATCTCTGAAGGTGATATCAGAACAATATTTGGTTCTGTTGGTATTCAGCCAGTGGTCAGGGGCTGGTAAGACACTTTGTCTTTGTCTTTTTCCATTTACACTCGTCTCTGCTGTATTTCTGCAGGTTTAATTTGTGCTTTTCTAACTTTGTAAGGCATCAGTTCCTTTTTCAGTTTGCCCCACAATTTTATTCCATTAAAGCTTTATCACAAAGATAGTATAGGGTGGTAAAAAATGTGGAAAAACCTGATTTAATTAAAGCGAAATTAGACAAAAACACATCAATAATTTTTTTTCTGTAATGAACAATTAGACATGACACAGGGTTTTGGTTCTGGCTCAGGCAACAAGAAGGAAATGTGGTCTGGGAAAAATAAAATTTTTATCTGCATGTTTCCTTATTCCACACCCATGTGTAATATAAACTATCACAGTGTTGAGATTTTGTGGATTAGTCAGTGTGTGTTGTACGTTCAGAGCTGATGATTCAAGTTGTGTCAACGAACACCCACCTTTGTGTTTGTTGAATTAATTATAATATGCCATGATGATTTAGCTGGTACAAGGTTTACCTACATACTGCATATGGCATGATTATAAACATCTATATATATTATAATAGATTTAAAAAAATAAAATAATTAAATTAACAAGTTAACAGGAATTAACAAGCATCTATGGAGCAAATAAACTTTTTTAATATATATTTTCCCATTACTATTTATTTAACAAATAGTTAATATTTTATACATTAATATATATCATTTAATAAACTATTACTGCTGCATTGTGTACAGGAATGAGATGTTTGGAGAAATAATTTCACACATTAACTATGTAATCATTAAGATCAGAGATAAATGCACTTGTCTCTTTCTCTCCTTTAAGGGAAGGATCCTTACGATCACAGAGCATCTGTCAGCAGAATGGAAGCATTCATCTCGCAGAAGAGAAGAGATAATTGGATTATCAGATAATCACTTGTTAACTACAAACTGACATTAGAGATGCTGTCTGTTTGCATTCTTTGTTTTGTCCTTGTGGTCTCTGAGCAATCAACAACATATTCAACCTCTGTGTCAAAGGTGTCCAGTGTGTCCTCTGAGCTCTATCCATTCAGCCATTGCCACTGGTTCATTGTCTCTTTCGGACACCAGGTCCTCTCCAAGAATCCACACATGAAGACAGAGTGAGACTGTCCTGAGTGACAGCGTTTCTTTCAGCTAGAGTCCACTCCAGCCATTGCATTCAACCTTTTTCTTTTAATCACAATGGAAGAACCTGAACCACCTCTATGATCTAAATGAAAACAACAGTATCAGGATGAAATGACGACAACAACAACTCTAGCAGCTGCTCTTTAGTGGCAGAGTGTCCGCTGGCATCTCTCTGCAGTGACCTCAGACGCCCCCGTGCCTGTTAAGACCATCTCCAGAGTATCAGGGTTGTGCGTGTGTGTGTTTTGTTCCAAGTCACAGGAGGAGCACATTTATATCTGGTTTCAGCAGTGTCCCCATGAACGATACCTATAGGTCATGCAGCAAAATCACCAATTCTCCAGTTTGTCCCAATCAAAGCTATAATGATTAGTTATATATGCAGGTCTATCTGTGTATTTTTCTTACATATCCCCAGAACTATTGGGAACTATTCACACTCTGTGTATTTCCTGTTCAGTGTGCAATTTGGTGACTTTTGGTCAGATGGTGTCACTATAAGATACTTAAGGTTTTAGCATATAACTTTTGAACTGTAGATCTCAGAATTTTAAAAATAAATCACTGTATTGACAATATTGTCAATACTGTGCACAATATATTTCTGGTGTTATGCTGTTTTGAATTTGGCTCCATCCTTTTGTATGTATTAGTAAATCTGTCTTTTGCATATCTCGAGAACCATTCATCAGAATGAATTCACACTCGGTGGGTATATCATTGAGTTGCAACTTGTCAGTTCAGTCACAGTGGTTGTTGTTGGTTGTTTACACACAACACAACACTGCTGGCTCTGAGACACATTGACGTCAGATGACGTGAGTGTGCTGTGACGTGCTGTCCACTATTTTCACACAAGACAAAGCTAATGAGTAACAAGCCCATTTTTTAGTAATTGTTAATTAATTTGAATTAGTGGAGTGAGTTCCATTGCCCCCAAAATTTCGAATGTGTCATTATAACTAACAAAACTATGTTTGACAATAAGCTCCATATTTTACAGTCAGGTGATGTATTGACATCTGCTACTCTGCAGGTGTCAGATTCTCTCCACAAGTTACCTTTCATGCATTCTGGAGAAACCTAGAGTACATTTACTCAACTAATGTACTTAAGTACAGTTTTGAGCCACTTTTATTTTATAGAGTATTTCAGTTTCATGCTACACATCCTATATTTCAGAGGGAAATATTGTACTTTCTAGTCTACTACATTTATCTGACCGCTTTGGCTACTTTTTAGATTAATATTTGATATAAAATAACATATTTTACCATTCTTCCAGTTTTTTTGGCGTTCTTTTTTCTTTTGACAACAAATGTGTAATAAAATACCACTTTTACTATTAATCTTCCCAAGATCTTCCACACAGATACTATAACTATAGAGATCTGTTCAAATATATGAAGTTGTATTATCTGAATAGCCTAACACATGTTATACACTACACATACATACTCTGATTTTTTTTTTTTATAAAGTTGGGGGCTGTAATCCAGCGTCAGGTCCATGGAGAGGGGTGGTGCCCCCGGAGGCGTGTTTGCTTAAGGCCCAATTTACGACCATGATGCTTTTTCCAGACCAGACCTGAGTCTGAAATGCAGACTGGAATGGGCCGGAGCCAGTAAGCTGCTTCTTAACTTTAAGAATCAGAATCATATTCATTTCTTCTGCAGGTTAAGTTAAAGAACCCGAGTAAGTCTTGATGGAATACTTCTACATCACACTCGTCTAACCTGTTGTTTTAATTTAGCACAAATAGCTACCAAAAGTTATCTTGACTAAATATCGTGTGTTGTATAAACTCTAGCTTTCGTTTGGTGGATTAAGATTTGTTAATTCCTTCAACTGGTCAGGTTGTTTTTGAAACCATTGATTTGATTCAGGTTAATTTTGATTGTCAATTATATTTTCTTAATTTGAAGAGTCAGTTTTGGTTGCTGTGGTGTTGTTCTGTTGAGCCAGGACACAGAGGTCTTACTATGGGATGGATGTAGCTGAGAGGGAGAGCAGTAGTCCACCATTTGGAAGATTAGAGGTTCAATTTCTGGCTCCTCTGGTTTGCATATTGGATAAGATAAGACAAGTTGGTGTGTGAATATGTATGAATGATTAGACTCTCCTGGGGAGCTGGTGGCACCTTGTCTGGCAGCCACCACCATAGAATGGTGTGGATGAATGAATGAAAACTTTAGAAAGACTAGAAAGGCTAATGTTCATATTGCTGTACAAATGTAGTCCATTTACCATTTACTATCATTGTTAATATGGAAATCAATGCTCATTGTGTTGTTTTTTTTGTTTTATTGTTATGAAAAGAAACAAACATGACTTATTTTAACATGTATTAAAGTCATACAGCAAGTTTTCATCAGGTACGTTTTTTTTTACGTTTTACTACAAAAAGAAAGATCAGAAGAGTGTTTAAAGGTTCTCATAAACTCCGGCGGAACATACGGGAAGTGGAGTCTGCGGAGGTCCAAGTGGACTCAAAGCCACTGTGCATGCACAGCTCAGATTTTATGACCGGTGTCACCCAAATGACTGCTCAGCATGTATTTTTCACAGCAATCTCCAATAAATGTGTTACTGATCTGCATTTGGTACTGGCAACCATTCCGTGGTGGAACAGAGAAGTTCATTTATGTTCGTTCAAGACCTCACATGTTCTCACTAACATGGAAAACTTCCATCTCCAGGTTTCCTGTGGCATTTAGTGTCTTTTCCCTTTATTTTCTTACAGAGCAAGCAGGCAGAGCAGTTCTTTCTCATCGTCGGTGTGTAGATGCAGGGAATTGTGGGTAATGCAGTGTTTTACGCCCATTTTAACAGAAAATCCACAATGTGAACGTGCATTTGACTACAACATTTCATTCCAAATGTATTGAAATTTTAGAGAGGATTTTGTGAAATAAACAAAAGAGTTTTTGAGATTTGATCATTAGTTCGTTGTGATAATATCATAAGAGAGCGTGAATGTTTCCATGACGACATTTTTTGAAACTAGAGCGTAGCGTAAAATACAAATAAGAAAAGGTGGATGGAATCGCAACCCTTTTTTCTGTTGAAATCTCATCATTTTAAGTCAAAAGAGTCCAAAGGACTCATAAATATAAGTTCTAAGATGCCGTTGAAAGACAAATTAGACATTTTAGGTTGAAGTAAATTGGAATTATAATTATTTAGTTAGTTAGGATTTAGTTCATTTCAAAATCCTAGTAAATTCAACTAAATATTTGAGCATAGAGAACAAACCACTGCAGTACACATCAAGCATATGTTGCAATTATGACGTATGCAGGGAATGAACGGTACAACAAATCCTCAAATACTTTGCATGCAGACACAGATTTGCATCAGCAGAAGTATTTCCTGCATTATGTTCACTCATTTGACTGAATGCCCTTTGATGCTAGCACATGCTGTTTAGTTGCATTGCTGCGATGCAGATTGCAGTTTAAACTGCGATGCAGATCGTGGTTTACCTTTAAAGGTAAAGGCCCGCGGCTATCTGAATCCCGATCTGTGGTCAAGGGCAACTTCTGCTCTGAGCTATCACTGCAATGTGCCGTGACACGCTAATGGCCTCGATCCCGGCGCAGATCAAAGCGCCGTTTGCAGTCGACACTGAAGATTACACTTGGCCGCCGAGCCATTCTCACAGCGGCCAAGACAGAGCCCGGAGAGAGCAGATCCCAGGGAGACCAGAAACTGATTCGTATCAGCCAGTACCCAAACAAACAAGATGTGCGTCACTGAACACAACCCTGTTTACCCTAACATGTTTAATCTCTGCTTCTGCTGTTGCACTGATGGAGAAGAAGACTATCACTCTGTTGTTTCAATGTGTGTGTGTGTGTGTGTGTGTGTGTGTGTGTGTGTGTGTGTGTGTGTGTGTGTGTGTGTGTGTGTGTGTGTGTGTGTGTGTGTGTGTGTGTGTATGTGTGTGTGTGTGTGAAAGAGAGAGAGAGAGAAAGTACAAATACACAACAACTATATGGGACAAACACATGCACAGGACAATATAATACGACAACATCATAAGTTATATCTTAAAAGTACTGAGCTTCTCTTTTCTTGTCTTATATGTATTGTTTTTTATTGATTTGACAATACTATTGTAACATTAATGTTAATGAAGCTCAACTGAATTGAAGAGAGAGAGAGAAAAGGTGTGGGAGGAAAAGAATGAGAGGCATTTTCAGAGCATTTGAGCTCAGCAACAACAGAATAATTAGTCGGAAATGACACACGCTCTCCATGAGCTAATAGTGACCACATAACCCCCCCCCCTTCAAAATATGTCACTGATTACAATTCCTCTAATATCACAGAGGACATGAAATAACAGGTGTGGATCAATTCTGATATGTTTGATTCGCAGTTTGTTAACTTCCTCGTTGAACTCCCAGGTGGGAAAAACTTCAAACCGCAGAGTTAATTGTGAGCATGTGGCTCTGCAGCGGCGTCCAAGAAGCACCTGACACACACACACACAGGCACACACACACAGGAAGAATTTAAGACTATTCATAAGGAGACATATTTCACAGATATAATGTCCACATGTTTGCAGCTACACCATTTATAAAGTCTGGCCCAGGGGCCAGAACTGATCCGCTTGAAGGGTCCGATCCAATAGATGACTGTGAAAAGTGCGACAAACAAATGGATCAGTTCCTATTTCTTCAGTGAGGATCTTCCAGGACTCTAAGGATAAACAATTTACAGCTTTCAAATGTAAAAAGCTTGTAAAACAGGAGATCACTTCACCTGCTTCTTAACCCACTTAAGACCACTATAGATGTCATTTTCTCCTCAAAATAAAAAAAATCTAAATGATAGTCATCGTTTGTTTTTTTTCCAATTGCATGATAGTAGACAACTTAGATAAAGGTATTAAGCAAAAAAAACAAACAAACATATAACATATTTGGGTACAAATATGGGGATATTTGTGCAAGTGGCGTCAGTCATTAAAATGCTATTTTCTTCAAAACGGAGTACAGAATAGAAAAAATAGATAGCCTGTTAATAACATTATATGCATGAAACCTTTGAAAATCAAATTGGGCTTAAAATTTGGGTTGAAGAAGGAAATCTTGTTCAAAGACTAAATGTTTTGAATTGAAATGCAACAGTAGAATAAATATGCCTGAATATTAAATAACTGTGACATCATGTTACTGAAATTGCACTTTTTTCCGTATGTCATCGCTACTGCTTTGTAAATTGAAGGTTAATTAATTGTGTAAATATTCATAATGCATTTCTTACATCAAAGGAGGGGAGAAATTTGTAGGGGGTTGTTATTTACACGTTTATTTTTACTGGTTCGGCCCACTTGAGATCAAATGTGCACTGTATGTGGCCCATGAACTAAATAGAGTCTGACTCCCCTGGTTTATAGAGTTTATTGTTCAAACTCTGTTTTTTTCAGGATATCTGCTCTGTGGCTTTCTCTTTTTTCTTTTTTCTGAAGGATTGTGGTATAAGAGTCGTTCTTTTCAAACCTCTCCAGGCCTCAATTGTCGTATAAACAATAAGGTGGATCTGAATCTGACAGGCTGGACCAAACGGGACCGTCAGCTGGGACAGAGACACCGCTGACAGGCAGCAGAAGGACCTGACAGGAGAGGAGACCCTCAACCACCTCTCGTCTTCACTAATCTGTGTCAGTGTCACTATGATGCTGTTACACCAAGCAGCCAGTCTATATAGATTGAGTTTTAAAATTAAACTCAATAGACTGAGAACATTTCACAGTTTTGTTTTGTTTTTTTTACTCTAACAAACTCGACTGATCATGAGATATTTTTATTTTACATTTTATTCTCTGTTTTTTGCATTTTAAAGCTTCCCCCCCTCCAGACAGAATAGAACCCATTGAGGCCTATGAACCTTTAAGTCTATGACTGTCATTTTTTACTTAAATTAAAAAATCTAAATGTAACAGCTTTTTTTCTAATGAAATGATAGTAAACAACTTAGACAAAAGGTTTTAAGCAAATAATTTAAGTTTTCAAGTGCTTCCTGTCATATGAAACCATCAACTTCCGACCACTTCCTCCTGAGTACATGGCGAATACAAACCCTCCCAAAAAGAGTCATTTATATAGATCATTATTATTATTTTCAACCCTGACATGTATATATCTATTTAATCATTCAGGTCTCTAGAATAGTCTCATCTCATCTTCTCCCACTTCATACGTTATTGGGTCGCGGGGGCAGCAGCTTCAGCAGGGAAGCCCAGACCTCCCTCTCCCCGGCTACTTCCTCCAGCTCTTCCAGGGGGACCCCAAGGTGTTCCCAGACCAGCCGAGAGACATAGTCTCTCCAGCGTGTCCTGGGTCTTCCCCAGGGCCGCCGCCCGGAGGGACGTGCCCGGAACACCTCACCAGGGAGGCGTCCAGGAGGATCCTCACTAGATGCCCGAGCCACCTCAACTGGCTCCTCTTGATGTGGAGGAGCAGCGGTTCTACTCTGAACTCCTCGCGGATGACCAAACTTCTCACCCTATCTCTAAGGGAGAGCCCAGCCACCCTGTGAAGGAAATTCATTTTGGCTGCTTGTACTCACGATCTTCTTTCGGCCACTACCCAAAGCTTGTGACCAGCTCTAGAAGAATTTTGTACATGGGATGAATAGGTTTTTGTTTATGGGAATATTTGTGCCAACGGCAACTATAATAACCATTAAAATGCTATTTTCTGCAAAGAAAATAGTAGAAAATGGAAGAAATTGATACATAACATGATTTTTAGTGACTCGACATATAATTCTATGCATAAAATCTTTTTTAAAAAAAATCTGGGCTTAAATGGCTTAAGTATAAAAGGACAGTCAAAGACATAGCAGCTTTTAGGCTTAAATGGGTTGAAATACTTGATGCCGTCCCTGTTTGGAACGAGAACTGAACTCTCACAACAACTTTTATAGGCTGAGAATCAGGTTTCATTCAGTGCAGCAGCTCTGTGTGATCGCCGAACACCACGTTTGTGGTTATGATTAGCCTATTAAACCTGACAGGACATCCGGGACATTACACATGTAGAGAAAAATCAACTTGATGGCACATTAATCAGAAATCAGCCATTTTTGTGTCCGAGCGTAAATTACTCGGCGTAATTTACCCTGCGAGCGGTTATGTTGACTCTGTTGGCAGAGCAGCAACAGTACCGCTGGCTTTGTAACAATGCTCCTTAATCAAGATGTTGTCTTTCACATGTCTCCTGTGTGTCAGAGCTGCGGGTTCACTGAACTTTACGATGGAAACAGGTTAGAGCAACATGGAGCCGCGGGTTCATTAACCGCTGTAACTCAATCCCGGAAAATAATAGGAGCAGCTTTCATGTGTTTCCTGAAACAAACACTGAAATCCCTGCAGGGAAATCAAACTCATCGAAGAAGAATGTTGATAGGATTGTTGCCTTTATGTTCCTTCAACAGGCCGAGAGGCAAACGACTGCGCCTGCGCCATCTTAACACGTCTCATTCATACTGGAAATCACATCTGCAACGATTTAGGAGAAATAAATTATTTCAACGCCTTATTAAACTTCTCACACACACGCACACCCTGACACACACACCCGCACACACACACTTGGACTTTAGTTGAGTACTTTTTATGTGATCCTACTTTATACTTCGCTCCACTACATTTCTCCTCCACTGCATTTATCAGACAGCTTCAGTTACTTTGCAGGTTTAGATTATTAATGCAAATTGTTAATTGATAAATGATGATATAGGTTAAGCTCTCAAATAATTAAAGTACCTCCATCTTTACCAGCTGCAACATTTATTTTAATTGTACTACAAAATATTTCAACACTGTCATATTGATACAAAATAAAATATCTGAATACTTCTTCCAAGACTGTTATAATAGAAAAAAAATACAACTAGAATGAAGCTTTGCGCCTCGATGTTAATTTAAATACAGACATCTCTCTGACCGCAGTGACGTCACACATCATTGTCGCTAGCTTCACCTGTCTTTGTTTTAGTTAGTCTGGTTAAATCAGCTGCTTCAGCCTGAAAGACACAATGTTTACCGCAACAAACAGGATTCACAGGAAATTAGCATCCAAATCCGAAACACGTGTCAGCAAACACGCAGCCTTGTTGAATTAAAGTTCATCCCGAGCTGCGCTCTACAACCTCCACACAACCTCCACACAACCTCCACCCAACCTCCGTACACCCGCAGAGAAAGAAGCCGCGTATTTGATTAACCCTGATGCGTAATTACAGCGTGCGTCCGCTCCACGGTTTGGTCAGTCAGTCACATGCTTTGCACATTAGAAACGTATTAATGTGGGTTCAGATCTAAATGATGGGGAACGAGTTGTGGTGAAACTGTTGGAATATGTGCATCTTTTAGCCTGTTTAGTTTCTGACTTCAGTGCGTAAAATGAACGAGTGGAAAGTAACGAATTCCATTTACTCTCGTTACTGGAAAATCTTTTTTTTTTACAATTTACAATTTGGAAATAACGATACGGTAACGGTAAAAAAGGAAAGGAAGAAAGAAAGAAAGAAAGAAAGAAAGAAAGAAAGAAAGAAAATAAAAGTGAAGAAGGGAAGAAAAGAAAAATAAAGGAAGAAAAGGAGAAAGAAGGGATGAAAATAAATATGGAAACACGAAAAAGAAATGAAAAAGGATTGATAAAAGAAACGGTTAAAGAAAGAAAAGGAAGATAAAATGGAAGAAGTGGAAAAGGAAAAAAATAAAGGAACAAAGAAAGCAAAAAGGGAAGAAAATATGGAAACGAGAAAGAAGGGGGAAAGGAAAAAATAAGTAATAAAAGAATGAAAGCAAGAAGGAACGAAAGATGAAAAAGAGAAGGGATTAAGAAGTAAAGAATGAGTTTTAAAAAGGAAAGAAATAAGAAAGAATAAAGGGAATTATGAAAAAAGAAGTAACTAAATAACTCTTAATCAGATATTCAAATGTGGCAGGCATTTTTTACATATGCAATTCTATATTCTTCTAAAGTAAAATGTCATCCATGTATCATCAACGTAGATTTATATTTCTGGAATATTTCACTTCTTGCAGATTTGTTTCTACCAGCGTTCAGTGCGTAAAACCATCTCTGCGCCAGCATGAACCTGAACGGCAAAAACCTACCAAATGCTAATTCTCAAACCAAAGCTCGTCACAGTTTGTATAATAAAGAGCTTCCATGTGTTTGTGACAGTTTGTTGTCAGCTGAGCTTTAAGGTAAAAAACATCCATTCAGATCCGCGGCTGTGTGCCGTCCGCTGCGCCATCAGCTCCGCGCAAACCCTCCAATGACTAAATACTGGCTGAGTGTTTTTTGTTCATATTAGCGGGACTACTTGGGGGGGAGACGTTTATAATTGGACACGTGGTTTTCCTTCTTTTTTGTGGAGATCAACTGATCCCTTTGTAATTCGTTTTTAAAAGCAATGAACGATCTCCGAGGAGGGGCAAAGAGTTCTGAAGAGCTCTTTTCAGGCTTTTACAATGGTCCGGAGCAACGTGGAGCAACATGGAGGCCCTGCCACTATTTAATCCAGGAGATGGTCCCCTGAGGCGGACGCACCCACACGCGCACACAAGCAAGACACACACACCCATATTAACAAATAGGTAGCAGCCAGCAGTTTATCTTTATATCCAGATATATCCGTTATAAATATCACCATTTTGATTTGACTTGTTAAAAGTATGGAGGACAGTCTGTTTGACTTCGACCAGGATGGAAACACGGATTTTGCGTTTTGGGGACAGTTGGATCAAAACTTCCAGTTCCAGACCCAGCTGGACTCCTTCCTGCTGGACTGCACCGCAGCCTCCGGCCAGCTGTCGCCCTGGTCCTCTTTCGGCTGTCAGTCCGTGTTCTCGGACGCGCAGCTGACCTTCACGGACCTGGACGTGCAGTCGCCCGGCGCCGGCGCGTGCGCGGAGGCCGAGAGCTCCTCCGGCGCGGACGAGCCTCTGGAGCACCGGGCGCGGCGGCTGGTGGCCCATCAGCCCTACAAGGTGCAGCGGCACGCCGCCAACATCCGGGAGAGGAAGAGGATGCTGAGCATCAACTCCGCCTTCGAGGAGCTGCGGTGTCACGTGCCGACGTTTCCCTACGAGAAGCGGCTGTCCAAGATCGACACGCTGAGACTCGCCATCGCCTACATCGCGCTGCTGAGGGAGATCCTGCTGTCCGGCTGCGACCCCAAAGCCTACGTGGACGAGTGCATGAAGAACGGCTACAAGAACCAGACCAATGCCATCTGGAACACCAGCGGTGAGCTGATCACACCACAAAGCTGCCAATGACTCATGATCAATCAGAAGTTAGAGTCATAAACCTGTCAATAACTCACGTGAGTCATCAGGTCATTAACTGATGATAAAGTCATAAACCTGCCAATAACCCAGGATCAATCTAAAGTTAGTCAAGAACCTGTCAATAACCCATGATTATTCTAAAGTTAGAGTCATAAATAACTCATGCTCAGTCTAAAGTCAGAGTCATAAACTTGTCAATAACTCACGATTGAGTCATAAATCTATCAATAACTAATGGAGTTATAAAACTGTCAATAACTCCTGATAAATCGAAAGTTAGAGTGATCTAGAATCAGTCAGTTTATATGTGTTCACACCTACACAAATTATCACATTATTTTCAATTCATTATTTTATCAGTTGTGTTTGGACGCTGTGTTTGGATCAATAGTCCCCTATGGATTATGGATTTAGATTCTAGTAATTGGCTGCCACATGATTAATATAATGCAGGCTGTAGATTTGTATTTTTATTTTTGATATATTTAATCCCCAGCTGCACATCAACACTTTACAATAAGTGGCAACATGAATAGTTACTAGGAAACAAATGAGGAACAAACTGCTACTGACACATTAGTTATTGAGTACCTCCTAGTTAGACTTTAGACAGCAATAATGATGAAGTATGATGGAGTAATGATGAAGTAATGATGGAAATAATGAAGTAATAAATGAGGTAATAATGATGTAATGAGGTAATGATGAAGTAATGATGAGGTAATAATGAAATAATGAAGTAATAAATGAGGTAATAATGATGTAATGAGGTAATGATGAAGTAATGATGAGGTAATAATGAAATAATGAAGTAATAATGACGTAATGATGAAGTAATGAGGTAATGATGGAGTAATGATGAGGCACTAACTGCTAGTTATACATTAACCATTGAGTAACTCCTAATTAGACTTTAGACAGTAATAGACAATAATAACAGTGAAGTAATGATAGAGTAATGATGGGCTAATGAGGTAATGATGAAGTAACAATGAGGTAATGATGAAATTTTGATGAGGTAATGATAAAGTAATGATGAGGTAATGAAATAGTAATGAGGTAATGATGGAGTAATGATGCAGTAACAATGAGGTAATATTTATACACCATTCCTATAATGTTGTAGGAGCATTACCAAATAGAAACTGAAACAAATTTTCTACAAATATTATGGGAACATTAGTATGCTATATACACTTTCCGAATAATTTCATATTTAGAACTATATAGTAGATAATGATGAGCTTCTAGAGAACGGATTGGGAAATCCGCTATTAATGATTCATTAGGAAATGGTTAGTTCATGAATGTTTGTGATCAAAATTCAGAAAAAAAAATTGCTGTGTTAATAAATGTTCACAGAATATGCTACAAAGGTTTTCCTCAACTTTTTCTTTTTTTTTATTTGCAAATTTGCAAGTTTAGTAATCCCATTCAGAAGCAACATGTTCATTAATAGCTAATCTGCAGCCCTGTTACTGTCAGAATCACGGAAAGGCTTTTTAATGGTTAATTAACATTTAATCTGTTTTGCATTGGACAAGAAAGAATGAATTATTCAAAGTAAATGTCATTTAAAGCAGCTTTCTGTGTTTTTGCTGCACACACTTTGGTCCCAGCTGTGTTTCCCTCTGTGTGGGTATTATTGTGTTCGTACTGCCTCCACAGAGGCTTCACACACTTCACTCATTCTGTGGGAATCTGCTCTGAGACCCTTTATAAGCCATTCAGCTGTAAGTGTGCCTGCTCTTAAGCCCAGACCTACACTTGTTAAACAGTCATTAAAATATATATCTAAACTTATGTTTGTCCTGCTTTTGTCTCCCTGTGAACCTGGCTCCCCCTCGGCCCCCCACCCCTCCTCAGACTTGACAGCCCGCCTCTCCTGGATAAAGTGGGATTAACCGGGAACACGGGGAACACGTTCCTCCCTCTCCTCTCCTCAGAAAACACACCACAGAGCCGACTGATCGACATCTGCAGACTTCTCACCGGGTCGCACACCTCAGCCTTTCTGCGCCCCAGCCGCTTTCCCCTCCTTTAATATTCAAATTTATTGTTGACTGGTAATTGAGAGCCATTGTTTCTGGGGCTGCGGAGGGAGAAGGGGGGGAAGGCACTTGTCACAGTGAGAGAAGGGGCACGCTGGCATGAGACTGAATGGACTCAAACTTCTGCATGTGACTGAAGTGTTTCTGGACCCGGTTCATGAATCTGCGAGTCGATGTGTTAAAAACAGCCTTGATCATGTAAATGAGGCGATGTGCAGAGCTTTAATTGTCTGTAGTGTCCTGTTAGTTTCATCTGTTCTATTATTTATTCGGTTATTTATTTATTTATTTATCATTATTGCTTATTTGTGGCTAAATACTTGTATTCTTGAATATACTGTGATTGTTTATTGTTCTGTAACTCAAATGAACTCTGTTTCCCAGAACATTCTGGGAACATTTGTTTTTGGTTCTGGGAATTTGTACAGCATTCCATAATTGTTTTTTACATAAGGCTATTTTTATGGTTGCATTAGGAGTACTTTTTGGGAATGTCACGTCAATGGAGACAGTTACACATCAGTCTATAAATGTTGGCCTAATACCATAATTGCCTAACTCACCTTTTAAGATTTTGGAGAAACACATTTTCCAGAAAAAATACATAAAAAATTTTAATCACCTCTGCTATTTGTCTGTTTGTTGTTTGTCTGTTTTTCTGTATGTTAGCAAGATAAAAAACAACAACCTTTGGCCAGATTTTCATCAAACTATCAGTGAATGTTGGAAATGGTACCATGAACAGATGATTACATTTTAGAAATGATCCTGGAAAAATTCTGGTTTCTGGATCACTTTGAATTTTTTTGTTGTTTAGTAACATTGCAGTAAATGGATTCAAATAGATGTCATTGATTGGGGCCACCTGGTGGTGATATCTTGTACTTGTTAACACAGAACCAACTTTTGCATTTGTTTCTGGACTGGGTCTATTCATTAAGTAAAGGATAACAATGGATGGGAGTCATAATTTGCTTGGTGGAGGTCTGAGCTCTCAGAATGCTTTTCTGTTTTAGTATTGTATAGCAGCTTTGACCAAATGTATTAAAAAGTTGTCTGAGGACAACAGCAATGATATACTATAATTTAGTAGATTTAGGAGAGAAGAGTTAGGCACAAATCTCAATTTTGCCAAATACTGACTTAGGTAGTTATGGTATTAGGCTAATGAAGAGCAGCCTGGTTTGTTACAACAATGAGCACATACAAAAAAACAGTCACTCTACAGCTCTATAGCAACAATAACATGAAATATAAACTTAACCACACAAATCCAGTTATATAAGTAAACAAGGTTCTAAAACATTTTCAATTAAATAGAAATTCAGAAACAAGTAAATTGACCAAGAGATGTGACTTCTTGATTTTTTAAAAGTGACTTAAATTTCCTGAAATTTAAGTCACTTTCATATTTTTAAGCGAAGGGGTAGTATATCAGAAAGCTTTTTTACCTAATTGAGTTCTGACTCTAGAGAAAAAACATCTTTTTGATATCATGAGAGTGAAGTCAATATTGATTTAGGTTTCTACACATGTAAATACACATATAAGCAGGAACTAACCCAAAAGGAGTTGGATATAAAAAACAACCCTTGGGAAAGTCTAGATAAAGATAAAGAAGAACAGTTTACAGTAACATACACAGTACAGTGGTGTACAGGGTTGTCACATCCATTAATAAAACCCAGGGGTACCATATCCAACTGCTATAAGCACTGCTTAGGTGTGTTCATAAAGAGCAAGACTGCATAATGATGAGATCATACAAAGGCAATCCAACTGTTTTCTACTGTGTTTACTGTACCAGTGACATGATTTCAGTGAATCAGCTTTATTCCAGCCAAACGTTAAAGGTTGAAGATTCACTGTGGTAAAATCTGTCTTAAAGCAACAGGTGATCAGGTCAGGGTTAGTCTGTCTGGGTGAACCTTGAAAATCAATGCGGTTATCCCACATCCACTGCTGTCCGAAATAATTACAAATGTCTATCTGAATCACTCCTGAGGCTTCAGGTATTCAAGCAAGCAAGAAGTTTACAGATAAAAATCCTCCTTGTGTCGACAGACAGTCTCCCAATTGAGTTGTGCTGCAGAAAATGAACAAAAAGAGATTTGGGCTCTGAAAATACTTTGAAAGGATTCTGAGGCCTTATAGTTTCAAATCAATTATTAAAGGTCTCAAAATGTAGATGTTAATATTTGACTATAAGAAGGTCTGCATGTTATATAATCATCATTATTATTATCCTTATTATTACTATATATCATACAGACCTTCTTATAATAAAATGAATATTAAAATCTATTTTTTTTAATAAACTGATTAGAACATTCTTCAGCTGAAACTGGGAAATTTCTTAAGATTTTGTGACATCACAATTAGTTTGGAGCAACACGGAACTTGAAACCTTTCAGTGAAGTAGGAGATTTTTTTTTTGTATTTTAAATACATTCTGGGGTTTTGAATGAATATATATATATATATATATATATATATATATATATATACATCTTTCTTTCTTTCCTTCTTTCCTTCTTTCCTTCTTTCCTTCTTTCCTTCTTTCTTTCTTTCTTTCTTTCTTCTCTTGTTAAGTTGATCACCAAGCTTCCCAAGATGGCAGCATAGTTGACGCGCAATCCAGTGGCCAGTGAGGCATCTGCATGTATATGAACGACTGGGATGGATAGTGACCGTAAAGTTGTGACCTCACAGCTTCACAAAAGTCCTGTGCATGCATTTCTGTGTATAGTATATATTTTTTTCATAAAATGTTAAGACCTTCTTATAATCAAGCAGATATTAAACTCTACCTCTCTCCCATATTATTATTAATAATAATACTATTTATAGAACAATTAGACCTTGTTATAATCACAATTATATTAAAATCTAGCTTCCTACCATGATAATAATGTTTGTATAACAGCTATACCTTTTTATAATCCACAAGATATTACCAACTACCTTTCTACCTGTGGGACCTTTAAGATAATGGTGAGTATCATGTAAAGATGGTGACACTAGGGCAGATATATAAGTATAATATTTGTTGCTTCTCAGCTGGAGCTGCAGGCCACAGATGCAGCTCCAGGTGTGCTGTCGATGTGTAAAACAGGCGAGTGCGTGAGTCAACAACCCTCCCATTCTTCTTCTGCACGTGTCATTTTAGTGCCATTAATCGAGCCCTTAGGAAACAATTAAGGAACGGTTCTGAGACCAGCGCTGCTACAGCTGATGTGATGAATTTCTGGTTTGGGACTTTCAGTCCGAGCAAATTAAAAAATCTGCTCTCCAGTTACTATGGAGACCAGCGTCGTGAGAGTTTTTTTTTTTAACTCTCTTTTCATTGAAGTTTTTATATAGAGACAGGCGAAGAAAAAAAATGAACAGAGTTCATGTTTAAGTTTATTTAACAGTATATTGATTTCACTGCTGCTGAACAACGTTTTACGGGCTTTTTTGATGCATCTGTTAATCAATTCTTGGGGACATGCACAACAGCTGCTACCATTATATAGTGTTCAGGGGGAATTAATTACACAATAACACTCATAATCAGGTGGGTTTCATCATTCAGCTCACCTGTACGAGCAGGTTTTGATGGTTGAGAACATTTTCTGCATTTGAAGTTGACTTCTCCCATTTTTCCTCTGCAGAAGATTAAGAGAAATATCAGAATAATTTAAGAGAATTGTTGCTGCATGAAAGTCCAATACAATTAAAGGCCCCATATTGCCATTCCACTATCCGTTTCTACATCCTTGACACTGTTATGTCACACAGTGACAGTCTGTCTGTAGAGGGCCCAGCACAGCCCACCAGCTCACACTGTCAAACCCTCCTTCCCCCATCGTCACACCCACTTTTTAAAGTTAAATATATCATGTTAGAAGTATCCAGACTTTAAATAAAGTCCCCAAAAAGTGCATGACCCTTTAAACATTTCTATAATTTTAAACCCTGTCTGGATTTTTTATGCTGTCTGCACTAATTCAAATAAATTCCAGCTGCGCGTGCCACAGATGCCCAAAAGGCCATTTTTGATGTTGAAGCGGCACCAGCTCTAACACCAGCTACTAATGCTAAGTAACCAAGTACATTTACTTAAGTACAGTTTTGAGGTACTTGTACTTTACCTGAGTATTTCCATGTGATGCTAATTTGTACCTCACTACATTTCAGAGGGAAATGTTGTACTTTCTACTCAATTACATTTATCTGACAGGTGCAGATACTTTTCAATGTGATTAAGCACCAATAATAACTACAGTGAGTAATTATTCAGTTTAATATTGGTAATGACTTATGAGACAAAACCCTTCTTTTATAATAAAATGAAATCGATAAAATTACTTCACACAAGGATTTTTCTTCCACCACTGTGGGATCGTGACCCATCAGAAACATCTCCGAATACCATTCAGATGAGATCTGATTCAGCGAGGGGAACGTTTCGGGGGCCAGAATGAGTAAGATTCTTCCCGTCTGTGGACTGCATCAGGCTCTTTAAGCATTGAGGTAGTTTATTGATTTAACATCCGGCAGACTTACACTGACAAACACTGTGAGACTGTTCTGCCATCGGCCGGCTGGCAGGTGTGTTTATCAAGTCATTGTTATTGTAGAGATCTGGGCTATAAATTGTAAATATAATTAGTGCATCACATCCTGCTGGAACAATTTACAGGTGCGGATGGAAAATATCTCCAACAGTCACATCAAAACAGCACAAATCTCTCAAATGTAATCGGATATTTGTTAAAGATAGAGTAACGTCACACAAATCTATGGCTCGGGGTTTATACGACTAGGGAAAAAAAGCTTTCTGAAAGGCCCTGGGTTCAGCCCGCATGTGTCTTTAAATAAAAATATCAAGCAACTCGTCAATATCAATCAAACATGGCTGTGTAAAGATAGTAAATAAGGCTGCTGTTCCTCAGCTCCAGTGTCAGACAATGAGAGAAAGACACATAAACTGTCCCACAGCTCCGTTATAAAACTCTGTGTCCATGTGTTAGTATGATCTTTAGTTCCATCTCCACACTTTTCCATTCAGCTGCTGCCGACAGCCAGCTGGACTCATATGGAGCCAAATCCAGTACAATAGTTTTGATCATTTGAAAAGATATTTATTAAAAGAAATTAGAGCTTGAACTTTAAAACAAACAGCAATGTATTCAAGTGAAGAATAAGTGTACGATGAGTGTTTTCAGGTTAAAGATGACTTTTGATTCAGTTCTGGAACTATCAGAATGAATAATATATTTTCATTATTCATTTTCACTTTGATGTTAGAGGTATTATGTTTAGTTCCAAATCTTATTTTGTTAGGTTTCAGACTTTTGGCCGTGATCTGGCTTGGAGGGTGTGACAGCAAAAACAAAGTTCTGAAAGTGAAAAAAATAAAATTGGATTGTGAAAATAAAATATTCAAAAGAATTCCAGAACTGTGTAAGCTTTTTGGTACATCTTATTTTTCATTTGAATACATTATTATTGTTTTATTCAAAGTTCAAGATCAAAATTAAACACTCAGCTTCAAATTGTTTTCAGAGGGAACCAGAGATCGCTGGTTGCCTCTTAACTTGAAACCCGAGCGGGTTTTTCTACCAACACGCAGACAATTGATGCTCAAAGATGCATCTTTACTCCATATGCTGCATCTTGACTGTAGAAAAACAACAGTAATCCACAGACAGATTGTCTCAATTCTGACATTTGCTCCATTTGCAAAGAATAAAGTTCAAACAAAATCTGAACACCCACATTTTTTTTTTTGTTTTGTTTTTTTTGTCTATTCTACATACTCAAATGGAAATGCTTAAAACAGAAGAATGGAAAGTAAGTGTAACATGCTCCAGTTTGTCAGTTTGTGAAAATGCACTCATTTATTATAAAAACACAATCAACTAAAACCTGAAAGAAAATGTATTTGTTTTGGTCTCCAGTGAGTCAGGGATGAGGAGCATTAATGAGGCCATGCTTAATGTTACAACTATGACAATCACCACATACTTTTAACATCATGTCAACTACATCTGTACACAATTTCAGCATTGTGGGCTAAACTTCATGGATACATTTTTGGTTTGTTGTGTCACTGGCGTCCCCAAACCTTAATCCTGATCTGGTGCACCAAAGATCCAGTAAAGTTTAACAGAAAACGAGTAATAAACATATTATATTACATCTCTCACTTGTGTAACCTGTTATGTGTCATGGAGCCATGTTTCCAAAGAACTTAAAAGCAAGTTTATACTGTTAAGTCGCTGTAAATGATCTAAAATGATAAGAGGAGAGAATGTTTTTCATAAAATAAAACAACATGGTGCATCTTTATGCGTCAGTCTCACAGTAATTTATCATGGACAAAATATATCATTAACATAAATACTAAAATGGAACAGTTACAACTTTTTACCACAAAAAACATCTAAATAAGTAAATCTGGCATCAATAAAATGAAATTGAAAACCGAAAAATACAAATAATTCAAAATAGTGCTCCTTTACAATTATAATACAAAGGTCGGTTAATTAATTGGTTATTTGTAAAAGACAGGTTATTTGTATTCATTATAATTTAAATTTTTATTCTAAATACATCAGACACAAAAACAGTAGAACTTAATTTAAATTATTAGTAAAGCAGCTCCTTTTAGATGGAGAAAAAAAGTAACATTTAGGTTAATTTAGGTTAATACAATAATAATAATAATCAAGAAATGGACAAAATATCTTCAAACATGTTGGGAATGAAAAATGAACTTCTGAAAGGACATAGCTGTAACGTCTGTAATGTCATGTTTTGTTATATCTTCGTTATGTTGTGTATTGTGTAATTGTTTGTCAGAAGTGTCAGACACCAGTAAGAATAGGGAACCTAATAATTTAAACTAAATTAAACAGACACAATTTGAACAAACATCTGAACTTCCCCAAAAACAAAATGCTGACTCCCTGGAAGACTTCACCCGACTGCTTGTCACCATGGTGACCTGATGTGTTGGCACTTTAATAGCTGTGAAACTCTAGTTAAATACCTCACCTGCTTTCCTCATTACAGCGCCTCTTCACACGACCACGCTCCTACCTCAGAGCTAATAACTCAGATCACAGTGTGTGGAGGAAAAATGTGGTGTTGTCTTTACAACGCGTCCCAGGGGCCTGCGGAGCAGAAGGGGGCCCACGGAACAGAGGGGGGCCGGCAGGACAGAGGGGGGCCTTCGGAATAGAGGGGGGGGCGCGTATTTGAAGCCTTCTCAGATGAGCACTGGAACATTCAATAATTTCCTCTGATTAGAAACACAGTCCTCCTGGTGATCGGGGCAAACAACGCAGAGAGAGATACCCACTGTCGGCTTTCAGGCTGTCTGGTGTCAGGAATGTGAGCTAAGGCCAGAGAGTCAGGGCTCTATGGGGATGGGGCAGGGTCAGAGGTCATTAGGCACATCAGCAAAGGTTTGAGGGCTCTAATAGAGCAAGTCCACAATTTCTCGCATCTGTATGACATGTCATTGTTCCTGTACAACAACAAGTACATTACTGCTCAAGGGTTTGGGGTCACTTAAAAAGGTCCTTATTTTTGAAAGAAAAGCACTGTTTTTTTCAATAAAGACAACTTAAAACAAATCAGAAATACACTCTATACATTGATAATGTAGTAAATGACTATTCTAGCTGCAAATGTCTGTTTTTTGGTGCAATATCTACATACTTTAGGTGTATAGAGGCCTATTTCCAGCAATTATCATTCCAGTGTTCTAATGGTACAATGTGTTTGCCCATTGCCACAGAAGGCTATGTAATAAAATGTTATATTAATGTTACAACTCATGGTGGTAAATAAAAGTGTGACTAACACTAAATTGTCTGGGTGACCCCAAACCTTTGAATGGTAGTGTATAATAATCTGAATAGCTGGCGTGAGATCTGTGGCATTTCTCAGAATTACAAATACTAATGATAGATTCATTTCACAATGCAGCTTGATGTTTTTCCTGAATATGTGGTTAAATAGAAGAGTTGTTCCGATACAATATATGTATGAGAAATGAATGTGACACAGCCTAAAATGTTGGCTTGGGTATTAGCAAGATTGTATGCAGTGTTCATCCACTTGAAGCAGCAGATTTCCCACCTGATGTTTTCCTTGTTGTATTGTCAAGATCCACTCATCCAATCAACTTCACAACTCCTTCAGGTCCTCAGCCACACATCCACCAAATGTGAACTCAGTCTGATGAGCAGTTCTCCAGATATTTGACCACATGTTACAAATACAGATTTCCCTTCCTTTATAGATATATGATGCTGCCAAGTGGCATCAAATTTGCCCTGGTCACTCAGACATCATATCTACACATCGTAAAATTTGGTTGCATTTGCAACAAAAGTGCTAAGGAGATATGAAGCTTTTTTTGTAATGTAGCCCTGTCCACAGAATTTGAGAAATATTCATCTATTTTCCAGCTTGGACCAGGGATATTTTAAACCATATTTGATGATGATTGATCAAAAAACAGATTTAGACAAAATTCAAAGTTGTGGAAAAGCTATACAAACTGTGCCTTATAAGGTAAGAGTTGTCTGGATCCACGGAATCCAGGAACATATAAATTTTGATTCTGAAAGCTAAGATTTCAAAGGTTACAGGCCAAAACGTAAATTTCTTTTTTATATATTCTAATATCTGTCTTGATTCTAAGGCTTCCCATCAGCTGATGCATAGGCAGCCGTGGGGTCCATGACAACATAATATTTCCTGATAAAAGAAAAGAAAGTAAATAACTGGTGTGGATGCAGGCTTATGCCCCAACCAAGAAGATACACACCTGATTCTACTAACCAAACTTTCCTAACGACCTTCATTAGTAGAATCAGGTGTGTTACTGCTTGGTTGGAACAAAAACCTGCACCCACAGCAGCCCTCCAGGACTACACTACACCCATGGTCTAAAGGAAAGGCATGTGTAAAGAGGAAACATGTGCTTGAGGATCCATTGTGAGTGGCAGGTAGAAGGCAGGTAGAGCAGAGCAAGCAGCAGAGTTGGGGGCAGAGAACATGCAGGACACCACAGGACAGAAGATGTCATCTGGATCACAGCGTGATACCAACATCCAGACTGCAGTTGAAACCTATGAAATTAGACCATAAACAAAAGATGAATACTGAGAACAAGGAACACAACAAAGTCTTAAATAAGTGAATGTGAAACTAGGAAACAGTGGTGGAAACCAACTAAGTCCATTTCCTCTAAAGTGCTGTACTTAACATGCTGGACTGCGCTGTGCTGTACTTTTTGGATTTTCGATGTATTTCCATGAGAGCTGTAGCCCTTTGGCCACTACATTTAAGACTGTGCATACACTACTGTTCAAAAGTTTGGGATCACTTCAAAATTTCCTTATTTTGGAAAGAAAATATGAACATAATGAACATAACTTTAAACTAATCAGAAATACACTCTATACATTGCTAATGTGGGAAATGACTCTTCTAGCTGCAAATGTCTGTTTTTGGTGTAATATCTACATAGGTGTATAGAGGCTCATTTCCAGCAACTATCACTCCAGTGTTCTAATGATACAATGTGTTTGCTCATTGTGTCAGCTAATGTAATAAAATGTTATATTCATTTTACAACTCATGGTGGTAAAATGAAAAAAAAAAAAAAAAACAACTAAATTGGGTGGGTGACCCTAAACTTTCGAACGGTAGTGTACTACGTACTACAGTCCTACATTTTGATAATACATTTGTACTTTTACTTTTATATTTTCAATCCAGGACTTTTTTTGAGACAGTATTTCTACTTTTACTTCAGTAAATTATCTGAGTGCTTCATCCACCACTTCTTGGAAGACTCTTCTGTGACACATGTATGAAAGTGTAATTGAGCCAAGCAATGAAGATTTATTGTCCTGCAGCTTGAGGATAAACTAACAGTCCGTAGCTGAAGATCTTGTTGGTGACACAGGTGACATTGGAGGAGTGACAGTGGACTGTAAACTCCTCCCCTCTGTTGACAGCTGCTTATCTTCAGCCTACTCGTCCTGCAGCTCAATCAACAGAGTCAACAACATGCTGTTTGCCCAGCCTCCTGCCCCGCCCCCCTCCCCCAGTCTGCCTGACTTTAGGGTAACCTCGCTGTAGCCGGGCCCGGTGAGGCCACCTGGCTCCCACATCGCTCCGTGAACATGAGCCTGCTGTCATGCTAACCTTGGCACCAGGGTCACAAGTGTAGCACTAATTACGCCGTGCTATTTGTGCAGGAGGCTGCCCCATCAACACCAAGTGCTCAGGCCCTCTGTCATTTGTTTGGCAAATTTACTCTGACCCCATCAACAAGCCCCGCCCCCCCCTCCCCTGTTCGGCCTGGTTAAAGTTCAGATTCTGGAAGTAGTACATGCATAATGAATATAATTGTGTTATAGGCAACATAATTGCTCCGGCAACACTGTTTTTTGTAACTGTCAAGTCAATTATGTGCATTTGAGTTGAGTCCGGGTTGGATGTAGGTTTGTTACTTTGTGCTTTGAGAGTTCACTGTTACTGAACAGAAGTGACAAAAAACAACATCTGTACCACAAAAATATTGAGCACTACATATAATTATGAATATATATATATATATATATATATATATATATATATATATATATATATATATATATATATATATATATATATATATATATATATCGATGATAGATAGATAGATAGATATTATATTGTAGATAGACTTTGTGCAATAAATCAATGATTTGAATCTTAATGTTATAGTTCAGATATATTTGTTTTTTAGTGCTATACTTGTTTATATGTTTATATTTTTCCTTTGTGATATTGCAATTTCCCCCCATCATGGGACCAATAAAAAGATTATATGTTTATATTTATTTGAAAACTATGGAAGACAAGATTTCTTAGCTGAAGTTTCATATCTTGGATACAAATGTCAAAAATGTAACTACAAATTGTTGGTATTTTTTATACTGTGTGTTAATAAAATGAATATTGGCTGATAGATCCAATGTTTCAAACTCTGTGTGTATAGTTAGTTATTGTCTCATGTGCTTGGCCCACAACGATTTAAAACACAAAGTACAGCTACAGCGATGAACCATGGAAAACACTTGACGAGAACAAAATGTCTGACATCACATTGCGAGCAAAGAACTTTGTCTTTTGTCTATGGTCCAGTTTCTCATAATCATTCATCCACAAAAACTCAAAACATATATGAATAAATAGGCCTATTGTCAGGATAATGTCAATATGAGATGTGCAGGTACCATACAATATGTTAATATCACAATGCTTGGCCTTTGATTATACTATCCTGATACAATTATAATGTGATAATTGATAAATGTTGCAAGAAACTTCACTGACACTTATCAGAATATCTGTGACCAAACAAGAGAAGAAATGCCCCTCAAAGGGCAAAAAAATGTTATTTTTTTATTTTAACAATCAATAGTTGGCATTTGGGTGTCAATATTGTATCACAATATGTTGCAATATCAATGTTTTGTTCAACCCCTTGTAAATATCACAAAAGGCTTTGCATCACATTGATGAACAGTCAGCGCTTTGTAAGGTAACAGATACAGTCTGTGCGTGAAATGGACTCAGTACTGTATATCATGATTATTCCTGTTCTCCACGCACATCTTCCACAGAGGGTAAAAGCCTCACAGAGCTGCACTTCAAAGCCCGACTTGCTCACTGGATGGTCATAACTCTGCAGGGCAGCAGGGCAGGTACACAGGTTTTGGGGGGTGGTGTGTGTGTGCGTGTGTGTGTGTGTGCGCGTTTCCCCTTCTACCTCCAGATATCAAAGCAAACTCTGACAGTGGGGGTCTCTGGCATCCCGGGCCCCTTTCCACACAGGAGACAAAGCATCGAGCAGTGAGTCTGCATCGTATTAAACAAAGCCTAAATGCTTCAAGCTGTTACACACTCCCCAATGAAACCTTTATGAAAGGGCCCCTAATGCGATTTCAGAAACACCTTGTCATCAGCCCGGAGCGGCGGAATGGAGAAGTGTGGATATATGAATGAATGGCTTCTTGGCATTACTGAGAGTTCCTGAAGAGTGGAGGTTCCCCTGGTTTAACTGCCCAATGTGTTGTTTTATTCACTGCAGAGGCCTCTGCTAAATACAGGCTCCCATTAGAAACCCTGCCTGAGACTGATCATCTTAACTGTAGGTTGTGTTATTGTACATAAACGATGGTGGAAAGTATTTGTACTTTAATTGACTATTTTGATGTGATGCTACTTTATACTTTACCCCACTACATTCCAGGGATATATATTTAAGTCCCATACATTTATATTTAGGTCCCATGTGGTAGAAAGGTAGATGGTAATATCTTATTGAATATAAGAAGATATAGCTGTTATATAAATATTATTATGGTAGAAAGGTAGATGTCAATATGATTGTGAAGAAGGCCTTCGCATGAAATTGTCATATATATATATATATATATATATATATATATATATATATATATATATATATATATATATATATATATATATATATATATGTATATATATATATATATATATATATATATATATATATATGAATTGTATCTTTGCTGTTTTAAATTTGCTATTTCAACAGTAAATCAGTATTACCATTGAGTCTGCAAGTTCTTCTTTAGAACCGACTTGTGAGTCACATTTTCACAGCTTGCTGGAAAAGAACTGCGCAATAAAACAGGCGTGGAGCCGTTGTTTTCCTCAAACTCTGGGAACAAACCCACTTCTCGGGACAGAAAGTGATTCATTTAGGAAAACACAGCAAACACAATCAGTGTTTCATAAAATAAAGACCGAAGAAACAGCAGCCGGAGTTATGGAGTTGAATCCTAACATTTCCACCATTGAGGATTTTCAAAGCAATTTTTCCTTAATAAAAAAAATCTTGGAGTCCTTTTGCCACTGTTTTTTTTTAAATATAAAAACAGTCACTGTTTGTTAAATCAAATTTTTGCATAGTCATGGTTTGTTCTTTGGTGGGTTTACATTGCAGAGCTCTGTGTTGGTGCAGATGGCTGCAGCGAGGCTACTAGTAGCTTTAAAAGTGATTGCACTGCTGCTAATAGACACTGTATTCTGTGCAATGAGAAGCAGCTGGACTGTTTCTCTGCTGAACATCTCTGGCTCATCTTGAATCACTTTCTAATACACACACACGCACACACACAAGCATGCATTAAAAGACAGATGTACGTACGCTGATGCAGACAATAATCAGGTGATAATACAGCCCAGTCTGCAATGGAAATCATTGACAGTTTACATTTCTGCACACTACATATATATTGAATATCAACTGTTCGATACTACTGTTAACACGGATATTTTATCCCATCACGTCAAGCTTTTTGCTGGCATTCAACCAGACATTTTACTGGACATTTGTCATCTAATGTCACATGATCGTTTTAACTCAAACCGTATTTTCCTCATCCCTAAGCCCAACCGCACCTTAAACACAGCATTGTCACACCATGAAAAAGCATTTGCCAAAAAAATAGGCGCGTATCAAAAAACTATATGATACGTATCTGGAGAAATGAACGCTGTCAACGTTTCCCTCTGGAGACCGGCTTGCTACATGAGTTAAAAGCACACACTTTCACAAGCAGACACACACACATACAGACAGAGAGCTTTAGATCCTTTTGCCAGGATCATTCGGGGTGAGTCTCGCAGTCTTGCCGCCTCACAGTGTTTGTGGGGGTGAATTGAAAGGTAACCAGCACATCATGGACAGTAACATTCCATCATAACAGCCTCCAACAAATCATCTCTTCCAGAACTTCCCTCACACGTCCAGAACCCTCAGATCCGTCTCTGCCAGATCAAAGCTCAGTGAATCATCATGCATCCAAATATTTGCCCTCTCTCCTGTCTTCCTCTCGCGCTTCATCCTCCTTTCTTTCCCTCTCAACCTGTTTTTTTTTTTTTTTAAAAAACCTTTCAGCACCTCTCGGCCTCACCTCTTCAGTCCTTTCTGTTTATGAGGCCGATGTGAAGGCAGTAGTCGGCCGTGCATGCAACCAGGCCGCACATTCCCGGATGTAATGGCAGATAGGATCTGGGCTTATTATGGCCATGCTGGACCCATGTGGAGTTGGTTTTAAAGGTGTTAGACAGGACCGAGGTACGTCATACCGCTCCGCTGGATTTATTGCTCCGGCTCATCTTTGATCTGAGAGGCAGGTCATCCCCCTCTCTCTCTCCTTTGTCTTTCTGTCTTTCACTCTCACTTCATTTTGCCATCTCTGCTTCTCCCTCTCTTCCTCCCCTCATATCTCTCTGGGGTGCACAGAATCATGAATCACTGACTGACACGCACGGAGCAGACAGGCCTACCAATAGCTGCCGTGGATATCACCGTCTGTATTTTTACATCAAAGAGTTTTCACTGACCTAGCTGTTCAATTTCATAGATACGTTTTCTTCCCGTCACCGAGGCCAGTAATCAGTCAACCAACTTGTGGCTCTATTTCCAAAAACTAACTGAAATAGAAATTGAACCCAGTTTCCAGAGGGAGACATTGACAGTTTACATTTCTGTAGATTCATATCATATCAACATTTTTCGATAAGCACATTTATTCACAAATACTTTTTATGGCGTAACATCTCTCTGGCTGAGGGCGTGGTTAGGTTTAGGCAGAAAAAGCATTTGATTAGGGTATAGTTTAGGGTGAAAAGGGTTAATGTGTAACATTTCCCTCTGGAGAGTAGGCTGAAATAAGATGTTTGAATGTGTTGCCATTTACACATGTATGTATAAGTATATTTACTGTATAAAACTATGCAACACAAATAAGTAAGAAGTAAGTTAGATATGTGTGCGGTATGGCTGCATTAATTAACAATCTAAATTCTATCATACAAATCAAAGAAGAGATGAACTAGTAGCCATTTGGTCAATATTGAAGATGATAATAAGATTAAAGTAAGTGACTAAACCAAACAGTAATCATTACATACACAAATAGGTTTTATTTATTCAGCAGGAACAGAAAACAGGCCGACAGGGAATGGCAATTGGACTTTCAACTGGTGTTGTTACCATGACAACTCCAGCGCATTTAAACAGGAGGCCCTAAAACACCAAAAACCACTGGTGTGCAAGTGTCATAAGTCATCCAATAGAAACAGGTCACCCAGGGTCCAATTCTAGTTCCACCAAAATCAGACCGCTAGTTCATATGCCTATGAACAAACAGTACTGAAAACAATAAAGCAAAAGCGCCTCATGAAAATAATTATTCCACAGGATCCACCGAAAATATAGCTTTTACAACCGAAACATAATTAAATAAAAATCATTTTTGATTAATTATAGTCACACTATGTTTTGCAGGAATATGATCGTGTATGAATGGAGCAAGCTGTCATTTTCATTCTCTGCATCTCGCCTTTTAGAGTGAATTTATTGAGGTTTAGTTTCCTTATCATCACAGAGAGCAGATGTAAATTATATAAGTTATATACAGTAGGGGGGAAAAGTGCTTGCAGGGGCCCCCTCTCACTTATTTTCTGCACTAAATACAGTGTGTCTGTGGAGCTAATACCTGTAGACGTTGTGCAGGATCAGCCCCTCCTCACTCTGCAAGTCAGACCCTTCTCTCCTCGGTCCCCTGGGCCCAGAGGCCTCCGTGCAGCTGAGGCCGTGAGCAGGTCAGAGGGCATAATCAGGGAAAGTGTGTGTGATTGTGCGCTCTCCCCCCTCTTTCATGCGCTGCGCTCGCACATATTTCAGCATCTCTTTTATATTTGCATGTGTGAAACATTACCTCCTTCTTACAGGGGTTGTAACGAACCAGCCTGGCAAAATGCAACCACAGTCCGGCCTGCGAGGCGTGCCAGGGTCTGCATTAAGAACTCTGGCAGAGAGTAAGAGAAGTGTGACAGTCGCCATTACCAGTAGAACCCAGAACACTAAGCAGACCAGGTTTCCTCTGGGCCGGCAGGCAGAGGAGCTTTCAAGTGAAAACCAGGATGTGTTCCAATACCAAGCGAGCACTCATGGGTTTAAACAATGTTGTTCAACCTTCAGGAGGTACTTGGTTCCGCCGCATTTACAGCGAGCAGTCGCATAACAAATGCACTCAACATACTGTTAGTTTGATTGTTTTCAGTTGAACTAATGTGAATGCTGCAGTGTAAATTAGCTAAATTGCTTCCTAATAAGAAGCAATTATTCAGTACAATTTGATTAATGATGGACTGTAACAGTGAAGCCTTGTTTCCTTATTAATGTCGGAACATTATTGAAAGGTTTTTATGGGGGAACAAAAAAAGAAACTGTCTTCTCATGTCTATGTCTTGAGTTTAGGTTTTTTTTTTTTGGTTGTTTTGTTACATAAATGTTACATAAGACAAAATAAAGCAGACCATACCTCCGGTGTTTGATTGCAAGAAATTATCTCACCTCACCAGTATTCCTCCTTCTTTCTTTTGTGAGAAGTGGTAGATGAAGTCCTCAGATACATAACTGAGGAAAAGTGGACAGTAAGAGTCCTGAAGTACTGAATGCGCAGACTTTCTTTTATTATACTACTTGTTTTAACCATAAAATACATGTGAGAACATTTAAGTGATTTATGTTTATCAATGTGGATCCGATTTGAGATACTTTTTGTATCTCAAATTATAATAGCACTCATATAGTAACAGCATTCCATCATTATATTTGGCACCTGTCACACAAAGTGCACATTTAAAAAGGAAGGGCAATTTTGTAGAATATAGATAATGGAATATTTAAATATATTACGTAAAATATTCAAATCTGCATCTGAAAAGTAACTAAATGAGATAGATAAATAGATACATCTAGTGGAGTATAAAGTACTATATTTCCTTCTGAAATGTGGTGTAAAAGTAGCCTCACATGGAAATACTCAAGTAAATTACAATTACCTCAGAAATGTACTTAAGTACAGCAACGTACAGCTCATCTTTGATCCTTTGTCTTTCTGTCTTTCACTCTTGCTTCATTTTGCCATCTCTGCTTCTCCCTCTCTTCCTCCCCTCATATCTCTTTGGGGATCATGAAATCATCAATCAGTGACTGACACGCATGAAGCAGACAGGCCGAACAATAGCTGCTGTGGATATCGCTGTCGGTATCGTTACATCAAAGAGTTTTCACTGACCTAGCTGTTCAATTTCATAGATACGTTTTCATCCGTTCACCAAGGCCAATAATCAGTCGACCAATGTGTGGCTCTATTTCCAAAAGCAAATGAATAAACAACCCAGTCACCAGAGGGGAACTCTGACAAGTTAAATTTCTGCAGATATGCATCATATCAGCATTTTTGGATAAGTCCATATTTTCACAGATGCTGTTTTCTCATTTAGGAACTCTGTGGTTAAGGTGTGGTTAGGTTCATGCAGAAAGAAAACACATTTGGTTAGGGTAAAGAAAAGATCATGGTTTGGATGAAAAGGATCATACTTAAGTACTTGTACTTAAGTACATTACTTGAGTAAATGTACTTTGTTGCTTCCCATCACTGATGACCACATTCACAACAACACACAACATTACAAAGCCAGAGAACACACACAGTCCAATCAGCTGATGTGGACACACTGGATTATTTCAGCTGTATAATATATACTATATAATGTACAGTGTGTACAATGTACACAATACACAGCATATTTTACATATTGTATATCGTTTAATGTATAGTGTTCACTATACATTAAAACCTATACATTATACACTATATATTGTATAATGTATAATGCATAGTTGCACTATACCCTATAGTAACCCCTACCCAGGAGTAACCCCTATTATATCCTAGAATGTGTACAATGTTCATCGTCCACTATACACTATGGTGTATATCCATGGTGTACAATGTATGACATATAGTGTATATAAGAATCACTAGGAATTATTCGAAATAAATAAAAATATAAATAAATGTCAGAAAAATCGATTTCTATTTTGTAATTATTCAACCTTTAATTTGACTAACTGTCTCCAACTTCTTATTTCTGTTCTGAAAAACAGCCGTATTCGCTGCCACAAGAGTTTCCTTTCGACTTGTTCCAGTGATCTCCGCAGACATGTGAAACCAGGAGGTCCCTGCTGCCTATTAGACTATAAGACCTGACAAGCCCCGCCCCCCGAGCTCTGGCCCCGCCCCTCCCAACCTCCAAACTATTTAGCATCCGAAACCGGGATAAAGTTTCCAAAAAAGTTTGGAAGGAAAAAACTCCGAGAGGAGAGCAGCATGAAGTCTGCCAGCCCGCAGCTCTGAAGCAGCTTCTTCTTCTTCTTTCAGACGCAGAGACTCCTTCAAACTAGTCTCCATCTTTTTTTCCCTTCTTTTAATTCAACTTTTTTATTTTTTTTATTTTATATATATTTTACGGATATTTCTCATTCGGTTTTGTGATCCAAGCGGCTTTCAAAGGTGGATTTGTCCGCTCTGTCCCCGCGTTTCTTGAAGAGAGAAATGGAAGAGGGCTCCAGCTCCCCGGTCTCCCCTGTGGATAGTCTGGTGACCAGCGAGGAGGAGCTGGACCGCCAGCTCAAGCGCACCGGGAGGAAGAAGCGGCACAGCAAGAAGTCCAGTGAGGACAGCAGCGGCAGCAGCCCCGGGCCGGTGAAACGCGGCAAGAAGCAGAGTCCCAGCAGCACCCAGTCCTACGAGGAGCTCCAGAACCAGCGCGTCCTGGCCAACGTCCGGGAGCGGCAGCGGACTCAGTCTCTCAACGAGGCCTTCTCGTCTTTGCGCAAAATCATCCCGACGCTGCCCTCGGACAAACTCAGCAAGATCCAGACTCTGAAGCTGGCCTCCAGGTACATAGACTTCCTGTGTCAGGTGCTGCAGAGCGACGAGATGGACAACAAGATGTCCAGCTGCAGCTACGTTGCGCACGAAAGACTCAGTTACGCGTTCTCCGTGTGGAGGATGGAGGGCGCCTGGTCTATGTCAGCATCTCACTAGCAGCTGAGACCTGCAGCACAAAAGCCAAAGCGGTGGGTACCAGCAGGAGGACCGGGACTGGTCCGGGGTCCGTCTATTCACAGAAGCGCAAAAAAAAAAAAAAAAAAAAAAAATCATTGTAATCAGGTTTTGGTGCAAAAATTATTTAAATGTCTTCTTTTTGGGGGGACAGTTCTTCTAATATGCGGTAGAATTATTTTTATTTCTCTGGGAGATCGATGTGCTTATTTCAATTTCCAAAAGAAAATATGATAAACATTATTTTTTTTCTTAAAATAAGCAAAAAAAAATAATGTAAAATAATAAGTTACATGATGTGCCAGAGAAACCACATAACACTGCTATACAGTGGACAGATTGTACCAAATACGATAATTATCACCTAATTAGATTTCTTTTTATTTGGTTTCCATAACTGATATAAACAAGCAACAATAAATAATTAACAAACAATATGACGCCCGCAGCCTGACAAAGCCTGGATTCTCGCGTTATAAAATCAGTTTTCTGTGAATTTTCATATGCGTTTTTTTTTATCTTTTCCAAGTTAATGTAACTGCAGCCTGTTTGGTGATAAATTGGGTTTGGAAGATTTAAAATTTGGCAGATTACCGCCAGATTTCGCCGCTCACTCACTACTACAACTCCAGTCAAGTCATATGAAGAGCTGCAGCTGAGCTGTGTGCGGGTTTAACGCTGAGGCCTCCGCATCTCCCCAACTGATGCTGCTGCTGCTGCTGATCAATAGGCTGACAGATCACTGATCGATACAGCCACGAGGATCCGGTCCAATCTAATAGTGCAGTTCAGGGTCCGGAGAAAGGATCGGCGCGTTTATTCACAGCTTCAATCGTTATTCCGACCCGAATGGCGCAAAATCCAGCTGTGCCTCACTTGAGCAGCTAGTACCTATTTGGTGTGGGGTGTGTGTATGGGTGGGGGGTGCAGCTGTAGTGCCACCAGGGTAATTTATATCCGAACTGAGCGCTTTCCTGTGCGCAGACCGCAGGAATGGGCAGCTCAGCTCAGCTCGGCCTCGGCTTGGACGACATGAAAGTTCAAGCCAGTGGGACAATAAAAGCAGAAGAAAAGAGACCGCTGGATTATATATATATATATATATATATATATATATATATATATATATATATATATATATATATATATATATATATATATATATATATATATATATATATATATATATGCACTTAACTTAAATAATAATTGAATTAACAAAATAAGCTAAATAAGAGTGCAGGTGGAGTAATGGAAGCTGTATATTATTATAATGGTTAGATTAAAGTTAAATAAACTACATTTTTGGAACTAGATTTTTTTCCCCCTTTAAAGGGTTTGTTTGCAGTCAGAACTTCATCATTTCACAGAAATCAGCTAAATTACAGTAATTTTCTGCGGCAGCATTTGACCCACGAGCAGCATCTAAACCGTCTAACCCCAAATTCTCGTAAATTCACCTGCGTGGGAAGTAAGAGGAAACGTTTATTTATTTATTTATTTAGACGTGAAGATGTGATTCATCCAATGATGACGTCAGGTCATGCCCTGAGGTAACTCAGGTGATAAACTATCGCGATATTGAAGTGAAGCTGTGCGTTTTTTTATTTTTTATTTTATATATTTTTTTAAATGTCGATGAATCACGCGTGAATTTATTCAGCTGCCTCGAACCCGACAAGAGAAACAGCGAATCCAACTTTCAGGCTTTTTTTTTTCTGTCGCAGCTGGTTTCACTCACAGCTCAGTTAATTGATTCATTAATGACTTCCCGAATACTAACCGAGCAGCGAAGGTTTAAAACAACACGGAGCCAATAAAAAAGAGCCAAAATCAATACGCATCGTTCACTGATCAGATCTGTCTGCATTTATCGGTCATATCGGTAATAATCACACATTGATCTCTGCTTTTTTCCCCCCCACAGACTGTTTACTTTCACAAAGTATGAAGACAAAATGGATTATTCAAGAACCATCGACCTCAAAGGCGGAGAGACGTAATGTGACCCACAACTACAAACTCTCGGGGAATGTGTGTGTGTGTGTGCGCGTGCGAGCGCGAGTGTGTGTGCGCGTGTGTGTGTGTGTGTGTGCAGAATCGTCACACTGCTCCTGACTGTCTGGAGCTGTTTGTGGCAGTGAGGAAGAGGAGGATGAGGAGGAATCACAGACTCTTGAAGGAATTTCGGCCTCTGAGCCACTTTGAACCGTTTAAGAAGGAAATATATTGTTTTTCAAAGACTTTAAATAAAAGCATATATATATATATATATATATATATATATATATATATATATATATATATATATATATATATGTGACTATGCATATTGTACATACCTGTGTACCTGTAGCCTGAAAAGGGACCAATGCAATTTAGCGTCACTCGCTGCATGGATTTATTTCATCGACTTTCTTTAGTCTCCAAACTCCGTCCATTGTACATTTTTGGCTTATTTATTAAAACACATATTTTTGAAAGAAATGTAGTTTATTTTTTTCTTTTTTTTCGTGTCGCAACCGCAGATCTAAACTGGTTTAACAACAAAAACATCGTTTCTGGTGAAAAAGCAGAAAATAATCATAATAAAGTTAATGAGGCTGTTCAGGCTCCCTCAGCTGCTACACATTTATTTTTTTTAAAATGCCGCTGGTGTAAGAAGCTCGATTTATTTCCTCCTCCTCCTTTTACCCTGCAAACAAAAATGTGATCAGGTGGAAATTGTCTTGTATTTGGTATAATTAGTCCAAAATTCAATATACTTAACCAATTATGCGTAATTCCTGGGAGAGTATGTTTTTCTTGATTTTGATAAATAAAATTAACTAAAACAATATTAAAATGAGTAAAACCAGTAGGGAAATAAATTTAAACTCTATCTGCCAGAGGAATAGAATACTTCAGGATTATAATCATTATTGGAGTAATTCTACCGAAAAGTAGATATTTCCATTTGATAAGATTTTATTTATTTATTTTTACAGTGTATGGAAAAAAAACCCACTTAAAGAAAAATACGACCATAAAAACAGCCTCATTAACAGTTTGGAGGAAATTCCAGCCAGCCTTTTGGTGAAGCCTTATTGAGGGAAACCCAACACATAACTCAATAATAAAGAACTAAATTATAAAGAACTAAAATTAGTAGTTAGCTGAATAATGAATTCAAACACAAAGAATGCATTAATAAAGAACTCAATAGTAAATGTCTCATTATAAAGGTCTCAATAATATACAAGTCAATATTAAAGAACTCGAAATTTAATTTCAGCCAAAAAGAAATAGACCCTGATTAAAGACTGAAGAAATTCCTTTGAATCTTTCTCACTCTTAAAACATTACATTGTTAAGTATAATTTTCCAGATGGGTTAGATGCAATCTAAACACTGAAAGGATTCATTGTTAAACGTGAGAGTACAGTGTGACTAGTGGGTTGAGTCTCTGCTGCTGAAATCTTTACTGTCAACTTACAAGTTTAAAAGCTCAACACAACATGAAACTAGTAAACTTCACACCGAATTGTATGAACCTGCACTCCAAAGTTTAAAGTGTAAAATATAATATAAGCCATGGTGGAAGAACTGTTCAGAGGCTTCACTTAAGAAAAAGTACCAATACAGTAATATATTCCATTAGAATCTAAGCATTGGAGCCGTCCAAGAGGTCAGCAGATTAATGTGAGGAGTCGTGAGATGATTAATGGGAGAGGAAAGAAGAACAAACAAAAGTCCTGATTCACAAATCTGTTTTCAATTTTTGGACTTTCTCTCGAATCTTTGATATTTTGGTGAAACATTGAATCATTTGATCATTTATTGACATGAAACCACGTGAGGAGTTTAGAAGGGAAAAATCTCTATTTGGTGAAGCTGTAAATAACTCATAGACATGTGAACTGTGAGACGAATACACTCTGCTGTTTGTAAAACTAAAAGGTTGAAACCACTGATTTTGTCTTCAAAAGATTGTTATTTTATCCATTGTGTATTGTCTGAAAAGTAACAAAGGTAGTGGAGTGGATATTAAAACACCTCCCTCTTTAAAGGACCTTTATACTCAAGTAAAGTACCTCAGAATTGTATTCAAGTGCATTACTTTCCTGAATATATTCAGGAGACAACAAATAGCAGCGAACAGGAAGCTGTTGCTATGACATCACATTACTTTCCATCAAACCTTCCACATGTATAGAGCATTCTATATTTGAAGTCTGTCTGAAGGTCAGAGTGTGTGTGTGTCTGCGGTCGGCAGGGAAACACCTGTGACTTTGCGGCTTCATCTTCCAGCTGGTCTGGGAAGATGCTGATGCACCACTCACATTCTACAAACTCTCTCTCACACACACACACACACACACACACACACACACACACACACACACGCAGAATATCCGGCATTAAAGGATAGATTCTTAAAACAACAGTCAGGTGGCCACATCGAGGCTGGAACAGATCAAGCTCGGTTGAAATCGTTCCACCTGTTCACAGTCAGGGAGATCTGCTCCCAGCTCGCTTCCAATGCCAGTGACAGGGACAAAAATCCACAGGTTCAGTGCAGAAATGTATTTCAAAGCTATGGCTGAGTTACATGAATCAGATCTGGATCTTTAAACATGACCTGCCACTGTTTCCTTTTAATGTAGAAATACTAACAAACCAGTCCAATAACACCAATGACTGAAGCATCAAGTGCAGATTCAGATGCACTTAGTTACTTTCTAGTCGAAGAATGAAATGCTACAAGGACACTAAATTCTGCCTCTGGTGCAGGAATACAGGATCATTTTTAATTAGTTTCTTTAACTATAATTGAATTCAAATCTTTTGCTTTCTCCGTTGGGTAATTTCTATGAAACACTTCAAGCGATAACAGAGTATTTTCCTGAGACTCGTGAAAAAATTTCTAACAGGCTGACTTGTGAAAAGGGAACAGACGCCAGAATGCGGATCAGTCTGGCTTTTTGGCACGGTGGTCCTGGTGCTGTTAGACGGCCCTTCCTACCAAGGCCGGCTTATCCATAGGAGCCCGTTTGATACCTGCTCATTATCCCGGGCCTTCACAGCTGAGCAGGAGAGAATCACCCGGGGCCACTGCTCCAGCGGTGCGAGAGATCCAGATGTTTCCCGTAAAATCAGACGGAAAAAGCTACAAAACTTTAATTTGCAGTAAAAAGGGAATAAAGGAAAAGGTTTACACTCCGTGAGCCTCAAACGGGATTCTGTGCTCGTCTGGTTCAGTTAAAAAAAAAAAAGAAAAACCTTAAGGCTAGCCCATACCAGAGTGTGTGTGTGTGTGTGTGTGTGTGTGTGTGTGTGTGTGTGTGTGTGTGTGTGTGTGTGTGTGTGTGTGTGTATAAAGCAGAAAGTCAGCTGTGTCGGCTGCCACTGATACACAAATCATTACTCAGACTTCAAACATGCCTGAAGTACTGAAAGATTTCTTTCTCGGGGCGTTTGCGGAGAATCAATTATCAAAATGGATCAAAATGATCTGCTATTAAAATACAGTCTGGAAAAAATAAATATAACGTTTTATAGGAAAGGATTTATTGTTCATGTCCAGAATACTGTACAACACAACAAGCCAGTGAAGAATCACTTCATATATATGTATACACACATGTATATATAAATGGATTAAAAACTATTCAACAAAGAAAATGCTTGCTTTAAAATTAAAATTTAGTCTGTAACAATACCTATTTTGATGATCAATGAGTCATTTTTAGGAAGAAAATGTCCAAATTCTCTGGTTCCACCGTTTTAAATCTGATTATGTTCTGGTTTCTTTAGCCTTCTATAATAGTAATCTGATGATCTGTGGGTGGTGGACTGTTGGTCTGGAGAAAAAAAAATGATTTTATGTTGAATCTTTACTTTTAAGAAACAGTGATCGACAAATGACCCTCTTTTATGAAGCAAACAACTAATGGTTTCAATAATCGATAGACTACAAAAGTAGTTAAGTTTATCATTGTATCTGTTATAGAACAGGCTTAACGTGTTCAATCTATATAAATCTACAACCTGTGTACATAGATAAATTACACTAAAGGATCGATTTATGGACGCTGGTGCAGATGGTAGAAACGCCTCTCGGAGTTCAGAGGAACCTGACAGAGCCGCAGCTGTCAGCTGTGTTGGATGAAAGGAATTAGCTCAAGTTCTCTGGTTTTATCCTGCAGTTCACCCTTCTACCATTCCACCAGGTCCAGGAGGTCCTGGTCACATTACCAGCAATCGTCAGAGCTGGTGCCATTTTTTTTTTATTTTTTTTTTTTTTATCCTAGGGGAACACACAGAACTACATTCGCACATGAATGCAGAGAGATCGTTACTAAGTAAGCCCAAGACGTACCATATTGATGGGAGGATTGAAGTAACTTGCAGTGATTGTCTTGGATTCTGGACAAGATGCTGAACATTCTCTTAAGATGTTTAAAAGCAGGGACTACAACATAAAAGTTCACAGGAAACACAATTACTGGGTCCAAGAAATTTCCAGGAGATTATTCAGACATAAACAACAGGGGCGATTCTTGGATCAGAGGTTTAGGGATGCTGAGCAACCAGAGACCAGAACAGCCAAGAAAGATGAATTTCACTGTTTTGCACTTTTTAATGCAATTTTATTCCATTATTTCTAAAAGGAAAGCATCACATTTTTAGGGGGTGGGGCTGTACCTTAACCATCAAATCTGATAAAATTCTAATTTCCAGGGGAAGACAACTCTTTATGATACAGCTGCTCCTCCATATACATAGTGAGGCCAAAAAAGTTGAAAAATTGACCGTGGACCTATTTTTTTAACTTTTATTTTTAAATACAATGCACAAAAAAACATCAACATAAATTGTCTTAACAAACGCTTGTCACGGCTACAAACAAATATATAAATACATTTCAAAATAAGACAAGTTCTTTATATCTACAAGCTGCTGTATTTTTGTTCAATTGTTTCAACTCGGTATGGTATGTTTTGTCACTTTTCTAGCTTTTTAAAAAAAGAGGAGAGAGTTAAAAAAAATCTGTTTAAATCAAAAATGGTCTAGAAATGCCTATAAGGCTATAAAGCCTTATTATCCCCGATCTCAGGATCATTTCAGTAAAATAGTCCTCAAATGTTTATCTGTGGATTCATTTATTTGGACATGAATATTCATTTTTTTCAGGCCTGTCTGTACAGCAGCAGTTTTGGTACAAAGCCTTTTTTGGATTTGGTAATTTTGTTTGCATGACTATAGCAACGACCCTCGGTGGCGAGACACAGTTCCTGTGAATCAATGATGATGCCCCACTTGACATACGACGACATCTATAGAGTGCGTCACAGAAAATTTGAGTATATTTACACTCCTTCAACAAAGCACTTTATGTATTTGCCAACTATGCATGCATGATAATAAATAAATAAAAGTCTGAATATATAGAAAAATAACTATTAAATATCCCCAAGCTCATATTCTTGGAAATAAATGAAATGGGCACCTTACACCATAAACCAGATCTGAAGACATTTCACTTCAATTAGTTTGAAATTTCATACTGGTGCTGAAAAGTGGCTGCATTCAGTCAATATAAACCGCTGCTGTAAGGTTTATGTATTTCAATGCATTCTTTAATCCCTTTACATCAATTTCCCTTTTCTGTAAAGCCTCCCTTGTTTCTGTACTTCTCCCTCTTTTTATTCCTTTTGTTTTCTCCTTTCACCATCTTTCTTTTCTCAACTTTCTTTTAACTTGTCTTTCTTTACTTCATTTCTCCTTAGATGCCTTCATCCCTTTCCAATCAGAATCCAAAACTATTTCTTTTTTTCATAGTTCCTGTCAAATTACTTTCAACATTCAATTCATTGAAGTGGTCTTGCAGTTTTTTTCTGATTGGTTTCAAGAGGCTATTTTTTGCAAAACTCTGCATACTCACCACAAAACCTTATACTACACCAAACCAGTAAGAAAAAAAAGAACATCATATATCTCTTACAAAAGAAAAACAATTCTTGCAAAACTCAAACTCTTTTAAAAAATTATGTGTTTTTGCATCAAGACACTAACAAAAACCATCATTTGAATAAGCACACAAAGCACAAACTACACACAGAATAAATGAAAAACACTTGTTGCTTTTGCTTTTTCTGTGTGCAGAGCAGAGCTGTTTCAATAAAATACACACACACACACACACACACACACACACACACACACCAACACACACACACACACACACACACACAAACACAAACAGACACACACAAGGGCCAAGTGTAAAGTATGGATGTGTATTCTAAACACATTCAACACAAACAACAGGATTTTTTTCAGAATGTTTTATCACTCCTCAAACCACAAAGCTCTAGTTTTTGTAAAGTTTAAATCTGCCTTCTCCACATATCAGATCATGATGCTTTCGCTTCTCGCTCCATGACTCAGACAAACTGTAGCTCAATACAAACAGACAGTGATCAGCCAATATAACGCAGCACTTACACTTCCAGATCTACACTAATGATGTTTCAGTAGTTGCTGATGTTGCTGCTGTTGACCTCTGACATAATGCGGTTCTGAAGCTCTGATTTGTAAGCAAACTCTAATTTAAAAGCGTTTTTTCACATGTGTCGATGTAGAAAAGGCGGCTGGCAAAATAGCACGTAGAGACAAATATTTACAGTTTTGTAAAAAGTGTTTTATACAATTACAAACGTGCATTCACTTCATCTCACATGGTGAATTCATTGGCTAGAAGTGTTATAGTGGTTTCAGAGATGCAGCTTCAAGAGTCGCTTGGGGCTGGATCTGCTAAAGGTCTATGTGTGTAAAGAAGTATGTAAACTCATATTATCTGTGAACAAAAGTACAAACTGTTCTAATATCGGTGCGCTCTGAGAATTGGGTCTTTCAAATGTCCAAACTAACACGTCTTATCCAGTTAGTACTTTTGCCTCAATGAATATGCAAAATGGGGCGTTTACACTCTTTTGTGCAAAATACTGGGAGAGGAAATATATTGAAGTGGCACACACACTGTGATCGACCAAACTGAACTACAGACTCACTCACCCTGACAAAAGGAACATCTTTGAAAGATATTGCAGTGCAAATGCTGTCACTTTAATTATTAAACTATGTGACCAGATATATCAACAACTTTAGCAAATACATTTTTTTTTATTTCTATCATTAACATTTCCTGAAGAAAAAGCTATTTTTGTGGTGTGGTTCTTTCTTTCTCTCAGTTGTAATTTTCTTATACACTATAATTGCTTTACTGTTGTTACATCAGTATTAAAACGCAAATACATTTACAACCAGAGATGCTCTCTCTCTCCCTCCTTCCTATATATAGGAAGGAGGGATATATACACACACACACACACACACACACACACACACACACACACACACACACACACACACACACACACACTCAACAAACAACCAATTCAGACCAAAGCTGGCCTACAACACTCAGATTTACTGAATCACAGCAAAGGTGACACACAATGAACCTTTAAAGTTTAATAGAAGGTTTTTGGATGTTAAACACTATTCAGAATTGTCTCCAATCTAAACCAGTAGACATAACACCACCATGGTTTATATGTCTGGGATCTTCACTGTAACTTCTCTTAAAAATGGACTTTGTGACCTGTTTGACATCAAACTCCTCTAGTGTCCAAACATAAAGACTTATTCATAGTCTCAACTGATACTTGACTGGGCAAACATGAATGTCATCAATTAGGAGATTAATAGGTTTGTATCATTTAAATCAACTTTAGCTGAGCAGGTCTTAGACATTAAGTATGGAATGTTTCTGTACAATATGTGAGTTTGGCTCTGAGCCTTATAGCACATCTTCTCTTCTGGCTTCATCTATAGTGCATCTGGTCTTTCACACACACACACACGACAAAAACTACAATTATATGAATTACTTCACATACAGTTTCCTTCCTGAATATATCAGTCTTCATCAGTCTCTCTGTGTTCTCCGCTGGCATACCTGGACCCTGGTTCTAGCCAAGAAGGGAGCAAAACTAGCATTGATCATCACATCTCAGTGTCCAAAAAGCAGCTAAACCATATCATCTCAATGAAGTTTTTAAACAAGTGATGAAAATATTAACATGAATGTTTGTTCTGTGATCCCTCATGTGTGTTTGCTGGAGATGCAGTGAAGTCAGAATAATTCTCTGCATCACCGAGAGCAGTTTGTGAGGAAAAATGATCGTTTAGATACTTCTATCTCCTCTATGGCTGCAAGCCTTGATCATAAGGAATCAGATTCTTTTCTTTATTGGTGACAGTAACAGCACTTCTTGCATCCTCATCACCTTCATCAGTGACAGCTGTAACATCCTCCTCACCATCAGCTGTGATGAGTCCTCTTCAGGCTTGTGAGGCATGGAGACGTTTGTCTGTGTGGGCTCACATGTAAAGCCTTTCCTTTGCTCTTCATTAACACCAGTGATCAGTCATCACGGGGGTCAGAGTTCAGCAAGTCACGGCAGGTCAGGAGCCAGCTCACTTTCTCACCTCTGGTTCACTCCCAGAAACCCAAAACAGAGCTTTAAATACATCCAACTTTAAATCATTTACACACAGCCACCAAGTTAAATAGGAAAACATCTGTTATTTTGTTAAATTTTAGAAATGGATGAGTGAACAAAAAAAACTTTCAGTTAACTCAAATAACACCTGAAAAAGGCAGATATGATTTAAGTATTTAGGGATTTAGATATGTTAAATTATGCCATAGACAGATATTCCTTCTGTTTTGGCTAGATGATGCTGCAACAGCAAAACTATATGAAATATCAGAAATAAAGCTTTTCCCTGCTTGATCCAGAGATGTTATGAATCTAATTTGGTGACAATAGCAATTTACTATAAAAAATGAGAATGTATCTTCAACGCCCCACTATTCTGAGCTAAAATCACAAGTATTTCCTCACTAGAGAATCTGAAATTAGCATATATGTTGATTAAAGTCACCCACTGCAAGAGAGCCATAATGCTGATACTGTGGTTTGAAAATATTTATGTAGAAGTGGAAATATAAACTCACGCTTTTTAGTCCAGTAAAGTGTAAAAGTGCTGGATTAAAAACTACTTGTGTAAAAGTAATGTAATGGGGGGAAATGCCTATGCAAAAGCGTAGTCCACAGGGGCCCAAAGTCACTAACCCCACCCAAGAAATGTTTTTAAAGGCCAATTAATTTAACAGTTAATATAAGATTATAATCATAATCTTATATTAACTGTTAATTTTGAAACATTTGTGATGCACCTGTTTCAGTGTTTCAGACACATTGTTTTTTGCCCATTAAAAATAAACATATTTTAGTGCAATGCAAATGTATTAAAGAACCATATGTGAACTACTGAGCATTAACATGTGTTTCATGGAGCAGAAAATATGATGACTAGTTGCCTATCAGTAAAATATATGAAATGTAATCAGTTTTTGGCAATAGAAATACTGGAATTAATGCATTGTATTGTCCTTTTATTGTTTTAAATAAAGTATTTTTAAAATTACAGGTCTAATCAAGGATATTAGACATAAGTCAGTGACCACACAGAGTCTATCACATAAATAACAACCTGAATACACTATGAATTGATTGCAAACACTGATTTGGCTGTAATTGTGACTCTACAGTTAAGAAAACTTTTCCACAGACATGAAGTTGTGTGTATTTGCACGTTATGACTGGTGCAGTTCTTAGAACTAATCAAACTTTTTATAACCTTTATAGAAATTTGTTTGACAAATCGATTAAATCCAGAGTTTGCATTCTTCTTCTTCTTCTTGCAACTACTACTTCCAAGGTCAAGAATGCTCTTTCATGATTAAATCATGTATGCGTCTTTGCCTTAATTTTTTTTTTTATCCATGTGAATCTTGACTGTCTCCTACATTTACCTTTAAAATGCAAATATCATGAACAGGATGAAATACTTTTAGATGAAATTGGAGCTAGTTTTTCATTTTGGATCATGTTGCTTTTGTGGAGAATACCATCCACAATATGTGATAATGCGTTCAGTATGTTTGACCCAACCCAGTCTCCAGAGAAAATGGTTTCTGCAGATAGGTTGAACGTTAATATTTCATACGTATCATATCAATATTTTAAAAATACTGTTTAGGTTTAGGTTTAAAACATTTTGTTGGGGTTATAAAATCATGGTTTGGATTAAAACTAACAATGCATGACATGACGGGACAATTATCAATTAAAATGTCTGGTGAGGTGATTAAAACAATGGTGAGGAACAAAGCATTGATCTAACCCACCCAACCCTCCTCCTACTGCTAAGAAAAGTAAAACTTAAGAAGAACATTGTCAGAACTACATCACCACGTCTGAAAGTTGACTTTGAATGTATCTGTGGTTTGCAGAAACATAACCTGCCAATGTTTGCCTGTAGAGACAGAGGCGGATTTACCATACAAGACTTGACAAATCTCTTTAATAGAATAGTTTAGAGGAGTAGTTCAGCATTTTTGAAAAATCACCCATCATCATGATTCCGATGAGTCATAGCAATAGGTGCTTTGCCTTTATTTATTGATACAAGACTAGCTGCTCAGCTACTACTATGCGGCTAATGGTATTTTTTGGTTCCCTCATCAAACTCAGCAAATACACAATCCAGCTCAGCATAATAACAGAATGATACAAGACCAAACTGTTTTCAACTGTTTTAAATGTGTCTGGGCCAATAGTGTCTGGTTGCAGACCAATGGGGAGTGGAACTCTAACGGAAGTACGTCACCTAAAGATTTTTGTGGTTAGTTAATGACTTAATAAATTAGTAAAGATTCTAATAAAACCCGACATTCATATTAATGCGTCAATGCTCCGTGGTTAATATTTACAGCCGCAGATATTTATTTCCATTGATTTGTTCAGTGTTTCTGGATTGGAGCTCCATTATTTATTATTGGAGCTTCCATTAGTCCACAACTAGACCTTGCTTAACACAGTAGTTTGGCAGAGTGATCTCAAAAGTGTAGCTACTTCTAAAAACAAAACAAGTACAGCATTGCCAGCATTACCTGAGGTGTGCTTGCTGTGTCACTCCGCCCAGTGGCTCACTTAAGAAAGTAGTCCTGGGTGTCCTGAGTATTTGCTTCATGTGTTGTAATGTTATTGACTCATAGCGTGGTGATTGAGCAGGTCACAACTCATCCACCACAGCGCTTGGAAGTTGCTGGATTGTGTATTTGCTGAATATGATGATGGAAACCAAAAAATATCATTAGCCATGTAATAGTAGCTGAGCGGCTCATGGCTCTGCTCCGCTGGTCTGGAAACAGGGGCGAATTTTCAAAAATGTTTAACTATCCCTTTAACTCAGAGAGAATTCATCCTCAGGTGTAAACTGAGGCAGGGTGTTAAAATCAAACAGAGCATCTTTGGCATGTGTACGAGATGATCACAGAACATGTTCTCTTGACAGTGACCCAAGCCCATGTTGTGTTTGCAGCAGCTCCTCGTGACCTTGTGTCTTTTTGATGTCAGCTCGGCTCTGCACCAGACTAACAGACTAAACACAAAGGCTGTGCAGCTTTTCAAACACACCACGGATCAGAAGTCCCGGCCGGACTGGTGGAACATCCGATGGAAAGAACAGCAAATGGTCAACAGGCGGCCTCGCATTCATTTCCATTGTTTCCAGATCCACGTTCGGAATGAAACAAATTAAGGGAAATAGATTAAAGAGTGATTCTTTTTCATTTCAAACTCTTTTCTTTGGCTGGTGACGAATCTTCTTCGTTGACATCGGCTTCCTCACAACCTGCCGATGTGTGTATATCAGCCAGCACACATACACGTTATCAGCATACACACATCACTAATGCTGTGCGCTAAAGGAAGTGTATGTTGTTTTTGGACATTAAACTGCAGTTAAATAATTCTTTTAATCTTTAAGCAGGAATGACTGCAGGAATACCACAGGACAAGAAGCTTTGTTTTCCTAACTGCATAACTGAAATATTAGTGCTGGGCATTTAAATATGGGGTGCATGTGGATATACTGGGACTGTTAAGCCTAATATTTTTGCATCTTTGTATGGATATACTTCCATTACTAAAAAAAAAAAAATCAATACTTCCTTTTTAATTGATGGTCAGTATTATTATGTTGTTCATGTTATTATAGTCTATTGACAAAAAATGTAATGTTTTAATTGCCTCATTGCCAATACTGCCTGGAAAAAATTGGTTTTAGGCCAATGTGTGTTTGAAGATGAGTCATCCTTCCTCTGTTTAATGGTGCTTTCTTTGGTCTACTGTATGGTATAGTAGAGCTCATAAGATAGCTCATATGATATTTAGTCTTTGTCAACTAATGTGTTTGCCTGGGTGTTGATGATCCAAAACTAGATAATCTATATCTAATGACTGATCGGTTAGAACTGTTTGATTTGTCATTGGAGCAGCTGGCCAAAACCTCATCTTCCATTTAAACTGAGCCCAACCTGCAATTAAACAGCGTCATGATGAGCACAGCTGGAAGGTGGAGCAGCCGGGTGGCTGTAATGACAGATCCAACTGACAGCAAATGACGCAACAAGAAGATGAGATACCACAGACCAAAGTATGATTGTTGGGGAATGAGTGGAAAATATATAGGGGGGCGTTATCTGGCGATTTTTGTCCTGAGTGACATCTCAGTGTTTTGTTGGTGGGGACCAGGTAGCCATTATTTGTGGGCTGGACTTCAGGAAGTTAATGTTGCAGGGCCGACCTGACCTCACTGAAAGGTCACAGGGGTCACCTGCCGCTGCACAGCAGAGCTGACGGACATGTCGACACCTACGGTGAGTCGGGCAGTCTGTGTCTCATGGGTTTAGTCGTTAGAGTGTCCGGAGCCACTGGGGAACCGTAAAGAGGACACATTCCCAACTTTAACCTCTTCTTCTGGGAGCATTTGGAGCTTTTCAGTGTCTGTATGACAGTAAATATTGTTCCTTGTGTCTCCCTCTAACCTTGTCCTCTCACAGAGCACAGAGATGTGTTGCTTTTCATTTGTCTTTGACCCAGCATGATGTCTGAAACCTCAGTGATTTACAGATTCTGACGAGCCTACAAAGCCTCAAGGCAGAGCCACTATTTACATGGTTCCTCTCCAAACTCAGAGTTCGACAGGAGCACGGTGGAATGTGTGTTTATTTGAGGGGAGGTAAGACTGGATTTGGTTTTGTTTGCTTTTGGAATGTTGTCTTAGCGTTAGTTCCACCACCAACAGAGATTCACTGCTGTTTATTTGGACACAACTCAAATCTTTGACCTCTGCAAATGGGAGCTAATCCTGGTCACAGCTACTGTGGGGCCCAAGTTTCTGTTCCTCCTATACTGCCTCCCTCTGGATTTAAAGGATGAGTTCACCATTCTTCAGGTGTATCTTCAAACAAGGAGCCCAAATGAACATTTAAGCAGATTTTTCACACTGTAATCATTTCTCCTGTTCATACTGATCATTAGATGATCCCTTCAAGGTCCAACAACTGTTGTAAACATTGTGAACTCGTCCTTTAATTTATCAGCATATTCTGGATAAAATCAACACATAGTCTACACAAGTTGATCTGGAGATCAACTATGAACCTTCGGCTTCCAAATGAGTCAAATCCAGTACAAATGTTTCATCATTAAAGGGTTTTTAGAGCCAAACTCTTTTTGTTTTCTATATATCCACCACATCTTAACTCAAACTCAAAGAAAGAATCTGATACTTGTCATTTTCATGCAGATGCCCAGCATGAAAGTGACACCTGCTACAGTTAACACTCCACCTCTTCCTCCTCCTTTATATTAATGTAGACTATGAAGGGATAGGCCACAGCAAAGCCTGTGATAGCAAAAGAAGCATTTGCTATAAGTTGGTGCAGTGCCTGTTCCAAAAATTCCTTTCTTGAGAACCACTCATCTGACACACTTCATACACACACTGCATTACCTTGGGTCCTCAGCAACAAATGATGGTTGAGGTGAAAGTTGTTCGAAATATTGATTCATTCATTTATTTATCTTCTATACCCGCTTATTCCTCATTAGGGTTGCAGGGGTCTGCTGGAGCCAATCCCAGCCCATTACAGGTGAGAGGCAGGGATGGTTGCCAGCCTATCGTGGGGCGCACACACACCATTCACTCACACACTTACACATATGGACAATTTAGAGTTTCCAATTAACTTCAGCATGTTTTTGGACTGTGGGAGGAAGCCGGAGAACCCAGAGAGAACCCAAGCAGACACGGGGGGAACATGCGTTCGAAATATATAGAATTAAAAAAAAAAAAAATTGTGGAAAATATTTATCAGTGCAAAATAGGCATGGCTAATATGGAAAGATTTATCTGGACTGACTGATTCTGGGAAGTGTAAAGAATATTTGGATTCAAAGGTAACAGGCCAAAATGTAAGGTCTATTGTTATACGGCCCCTGTCTTACGAAATTGCACCAAATTCTGCACTAAAACTTCCTCTGGTGAAGTGGATCATATGAACAGTTGGTGAGCTATGCAACACACACATAAGACTTCGATTCCAGCATTATAGACACACTGAAAACTGAAAATAGTGAACCAACTTAATTAAGTTGTTTAATTTGGTAAGACCTAAATGAATTAAATTTATTTTCAGTGTGAATGGTCAAATACATGACATGTTTCTGACTGAGTTAACATAAAAGAATAGACATCACAGTTTTTCCAAAACAATACTTTATATCATAGATGTCAAAGACAACAAGTTAGAGCAAAGGTTTCCCGAGAAAAATGTACTATTTCTGTAACAATGGTGGAATAAGTCAAAAACATAACTGATAAAAAAAAGATGCATTTTATACATATGTAAACCTAGAACTGTTTGTTTTTCAACCACAGTGGTCATAGTGTTAACTGGTTTATTTAGTGGAACAGATGACTGTAACAATGATCAGGCATCTGGATGGAGCCCTTTGATAAGTCCAGATATGACAAAGAACAAAATGTCTTCTTAAAAGTCCATCAAAGTCACATCTGGCCTGGAATTTATAAAAAAAAATGTTCTGTTCTTGCAGTTCAAAAAGCTTCCCTCAAAACAATTTGTTCACTACAATTAAACCTATCATCTGTGTTACAAGTGCTAGATTTTTTTCCCTCTTTGTGTAAAATATTTTAAAGTTTGAGGATTCTGTAACCTACAGGTCAATCAGTCCAGTCTCCAGGGAAAACAATGACAAAATTTACGTTCCTGCAAACCATAGATACTCTGAAAGTCAACGTTTCAGACATGGTATAGTAGATCCTCTTAACTTTCCTCTTAACCGTGATCTTTTCCTTGCACTAACCAAGTGTTTGTTTTTGTTCCTAAACCTATCCATGTCTTGAAAACAACTTGTCACACCATAAAACTGGATTTGTGAAAATATGCACGTATCAAAAATCTTTGATATGATACATATGATACATATATTTGCAGAAGTATAAATGTTTCCCTCTGGAGACTGAGCTAGGTCAGAGCACCAAAACACCTCCTCAGCAGAAATAAGAAAGCAGTAAAAGAGAAGAGACAGTTTGGATACAGTGACACATCCATCAGTGCTGACCTGTGGGGGAGACAGACAGATGGGCAGACAGACAGGTGGGCAGTGCATAGAGACACACAGATAACATAGACAGACAGGAGGCACACAGAGGAGTGGAGTGGACCAGTCCGCCTAAATAAACACACAGTTATTGGACCCAGGTGGACTCAACTACAAGGTTTAAATTAAAAAAAAAGATAGGATAAATGGAAATTATAAGAAGATGGAATGTTGCAGGGTTTTTCTTGTTACTGGACATTGTGTTAAGACTAACAGTGAAGACAGATGCTGTTGGTTTTGGCTCCTTTTGAGAAACCAAAGCATTCAACAGTGTAAAAAAAAAAGAAAAAAGAAAAAGAACAACCACGTCTGCTGTTGCTGTTATCCAGACTGGCACTGCTGTGTGGAGGTTCTGGGAATGTTCTGGGCTGAGTTACCGAAACGCAGTTCATCAAAGTGTGTACACATGCACAGAGATGTCAGCAGGTTCCGGTCGAGGTGATAATCAGGATGATTGTTTTGCAAATCCCAACTACAAATACCCTTGTATGCATGAAGTATAACGTCAGCATGGTTCTGATAAAAAAAGAGGAATGTACAGAAAAAGACAAAATTTAAACATGTCAATAAGCTAAACCTTACAAAATTAAATGAAGCCATACATTACACTTTTAAAGATGCTTAGACCTTAGTTTAGAGTTCTCATCATAAAAACCTACAGAAAGCTGCAAGCTTGGATTCATTCATTATCAACGATCACAATCATTTGTCCTCAGAAAGGTACACAGTGGGAGAAAAAAACATCTGCAGGAGCAAGAGGAAATGATTTCTGATTGCAGGAGAGTTGCCATAATTTTGGGACAGAGGTGCAGCTGCAGCATAAGGATGCATCATCACATCCTTGCATGTGTATAAGGATGTCTTTAGCATCTTTTAAAGGGAAATTTAGAAAATCCCAATCAGCATATGTTCATTAAACATTTTGTTCATGTTCATTTATAACAAATGATAATGATACAATCTTAGTAGAGATTGTATGCAACCTTCATGCAGGAGTTTAGCATGAAGGTTGCTGCAGGGATCAAACACTTATGATCTTTGGAGACAGGAAAGTCAAGTTAATCACCAGAACACCCTCAAACCTGGAGTCTGATAACCAATAAGATAATCTTAGATTTAAAGGTTCAGTGCGTCAGATTTAGCAGCATCTAACAGAACAGACTTGGCAGAAATGAAAAATAATATTCATAAGTATATTTTAAATAGTATATAATTTAATCCATAATAGAATGTGTTGTGTTTTTATTATCTCAGATTGGTCTGTTTTTACCTACATGAAAAATGGTTTTCCCTACATGAAACCGGAATGGACAAAATAAGGACTCTAGAGATGGACTTTGACCTTCTCCTACAACACACACAGTTGATTGCTATCTGCAACCTCACCACTAGATGCTGCCAGAAACTATACACTGTACCTTTTAGAGAATGTTAATTTAAATTACAAACAGTGGACCTTTGGCCAGATAACAAAATAAGTGATAACATAACCATTAATGTGTCAGGGGAATAGCAACCATGGTCCAATCCGAAAAGTTGTTCTTTTTCCAAAGTTGAACATGTTGAAGTAAAGGATCTCCACTTGGGAAATTTTGGAAATATTCTCTCACATTTTCTTAAAATACTAAAATTTTATAGGTGCCAGTGTATATAATGTGTTTCTTCTACAATAAAATCAAAAGCCATAAAAACACAAAAAACAGTGCAAACATGCAGGAATCTGTGAGGCTGAGAGGAGGGCAACGGCCGCCTAAACTCGATACGAATGGAATGAATAAAGCCAAAAGCTATCGTCAGTGTTGAAAGACAATAAAAGTGAAATTCTACTCAACACACAACCAGCTGTAACCAGGACAGTAACGGTGCTTCAGTAACAGCCTAGAAGATCCCACTGTACGAACGACCATAAAGTTTTCAATACCAACTTCAAAAACAAGATCAAAGTATTTTGTGTTTGTGTGTGTGTATATATATATATATATATATAATATACTAATTTCTTTTCATATATAAATCTTCTATGAACAGACAGTTAATACACCATTGTCCTTCATTATACAAAGTAGAAACATTTTGCATCCCTCCCACAAAAACCCTGAACCAAGAAAACAGTCATGTAACTAGAAACAGTTAGTCTGAACCTCCCTGTAGTGAAGTATGTCAGCTTTACAATGTAAGAGAGAGAAAAGTGAACAAAGTTTACAAAACAACAGGATGTGACAAGTTGCTCAGACAGACAGACACTTAACAGGAAGTGGAGAAAAGAAGAAAAAAAAGAATCAATAGAAGAAGCGATGTCATCGGCAAATGTGCGTGGCAGGAATACTCCGGAGATCAATGTCCTGTGTACAGTAAACACCAGCGCGGTGCTTCCTGTTCACTGAAATACATTAAAACATGTGATTAGTTTACAGATGACACAAAGAGGAAAGAAGGTAGCTGCCAGGTGCCAAACACAAGTTGGAATGATGGTTACAGATGGGAAAAGAACTGTTTTTTACACTGGCTGATATAGCAATGCTCCGGCTTCTGATCCATCACACTGCAGCCTCCGTGACAGTTTCACTGTGCATCCACAAATGAATTTTCTCTGACCAATGCTCTGCTACAAACACCAGGAAAGTGGCAAGGCATGCTGCCCGTCTGACTATTTTTTTTCTGGTCACAGAGAATTGAAAAAAGTTCAACTTTGGGCGCAACGAATGCCACAAAGACCATCTTCCAACCGTCACATTCTACAAGTCAAGAAATTAATAAGTGCTGAACAACAGCAGTGGAGAAGAACTGAATCCTGCTGAGTATCCTTGTCTGTACCAGATGATCTGCACTACCACGGTATCAATATGAAACCATGGTAACATTACTCGCCAAGATGTGTCATGAACCCACATACCCGGGAGGTCATCATCTCTCCGTACGTGCTTAAGCTTCCCTTAACCCAGAGCAAGTAGACTACTTTACCTTGTGCCCATAGGTATAACAGTTTTTTTTTCCCGCAGATTTTCCGTATGATAGCAAGCAAAGCCCTCGACTCTGGAAAACGCTGTTCCTCCAGCTGTGCGTTCTCAGAGGGCCGCCTGGCATTCACAGCTGGGAAAAATACGCTTTGGTGAATGCGCCGCCTAAAAATATGCTTTTGAATCCGACAGTGAGAATAAGACCTCAGAGCAGAATCTGAGCTACATGTGCTATTCGGAGTTCGTTGTTACCGCAGAAGATGCGTCATTGGTCATGAACAGAAGGAAGATTTAAGGCAGAAAACAACAGAAAGAATGTGTGAATGCACTTCATACAACTGTATGAGATGTGCACACACCTGCCTGCTTTAGCATCTGACATTTGGGGAGCAGATGTTAAACCAGCTGTGACAGCCTTCTGGAATATCCCAGGTGGTACGCTCCTTGAGTTTGTGGAGCAGAGTTGCCTTAAAGAGAGGGCGTCTTTCACAAATGACTACATATGATTTAGCTCTTCTCTCTCATATATTCATCTGTAAAAATGATCAAGGGAAAGACATTGTTGAATTAGATGAATGTTCATCATGCTTCGGCCTGATTATCGTCTAACTAACAGAAAATAAGAACAGCATTCTAGTTTTCAGAGGTCCTATTACTCTAGTACAGTGCATGCTACTCAACCCTTCCCTTAAAGAGAACTGATACAGTATCTGATACATGATGCATTTAGTAATAATACTAATCCCTCTTTAATCTGAACCATCTCCAACATGTGGCTGGAAACTACCTTCCAAGCTGATATTAAAATGAGGGGAACAAAGAAAGATGGAGGTACTGGGAGGGACAGCAGTAGGTTGGTTGCAGGGAATTACAAGTAAACATGCTAAAGGTCCTCCAGTCTGTCAACGGTCCTCCAGTCGAGGTGCCAACAACATGCAGGCATCGGATGGCTGGCCAGGAGAGAAATGTTGAGGGGAAAAAAGGCCTCATTCTCAAGCCTTCGTTTTTTTTTTTAAGGCAAAGCGTTTTTTTCAACAGGAAGTCCATTCGGTGTGAAAAAAAAGAAAAAAGGCACAAAAGCTCAGTCTGTTACGTTCAATCATTCTGCAATCAGAACACCTGCAGACTTTCTGTAATCAACCAACTTGGAAAAATGGCAACAAATTCAATTTTCCATCCGCCTGGTTTAAAAAAAAACAAAGAGCTGAAATGATCTGTCCTCAGAGTTTCAGTCACATCAGCTCCGGTCTTTCTCCGTGAAGACGAGGACAAAAGCTCAGAAACAGAGTAATAAGAAAAGTAGACATCTGCAGATTCTCTATATGGTTCTGACTGGCATTCAAAAAGTACATCTGTCTAGTGTTTGAAAAGCACTCCAGGTTGTAACTGCAGATACTCTCATATCCAAGGTTTTGATAATTCAACACATTTATGCTGATCAGTCTGTGCGGCCATGATCAGTGAATGCATCGTCATCTTCACTGTTTCCTCTATGCGCCACGCGTCAGCTTGTACCCCCTCCAGGAGAAGACAGCATCTTGATATGGCATGAGGGGAGACGTGGAGACAGAGATTTGTCTGGATCAGGACACTGTCAGAAAACTGGTCTGAGTGCAAGGCAAAGAAGTTTCTTTACATAGGAGCTTCCTCTTCCATTGGTTCCTCTTCAGCCCTGCGGACAAGATAAAACCATAAAAACTATGAAATTATTCTCTCACAGCATGTGAGACACTGCATCATTTTAAGTAACTGCTATTATAAAAAAGCTTGGGTATACCCATCCTTCCTTGTGCATGAATGCAGTTTACTCTGTAATCCAATCTGGACACCAAGGACCCAATTTTCCTTTAGCAAGTGATCCAATCACAGAACAGGGGAGGGTGAGGTTTCAACTCAGAAACCATAGCAAAATGGTCTGCATCATTTTCAAATTGAATACACTAGAGGGGGGGGACCGAGTTCATTGAAACTGAGACAAGACTTTGAGGGGTTGAGACCAAGTCCTAGACAGACAGATCGAGACCAAGAGTGTGGAGCTGGGAGGGTGCTGCTCCTAGCAAACAGCGAGCTGTAGCCCCCACCCTCTCCCACAGGCTCTTCATTCATTGTTATACATAACAGGAACCCAAAATTGACATTGTAGCATTGAGATAAGTATATATTTTGAGGAAATCGACTTTCTTGATAACTGTGGATCCAACATGGCAATTTACCTTTTAATGAGCCTTAGAAATTGTTCTGAGTAATATAGACTGCAAGTTTATTTTGAAAAATAGGCAACTTTTACCATTAATTATTTCATCATTGTCCGGTACATCATCGGGTATGTTTGATATGACTGGCTATAGGTTAAGTAGACATTCGTAGTGCCCAATAAAAACGCTTTCATAAACCATGCCTCCAGTATGGAAAAAAAAAAACCAGATGGTTCCCAGACTTCATCTCAATCTACATCTTTTTTATGTTTTTGTGATGCCAAACCCTTATGTATTTCAAAATTATATAGAAGATATACCATTTGATATGTACTATTTCATTTTAAAGCAGGTCCTAAACAAAAGTAAAACAATACAAAAAAATAAATAAAACAAAGACATATATACTCATACCAAACTATACCCACTACATCCGTTACAGGAGGCATCCGTACAAAACAAAACTAAACAAACCAAATAAGATTATATCATATCCATGAGTCAATGTTAAATAAGAGATGAACAAATCAGAAATAAGAACAAGCAGATGGAAAAAAAAATAAGCAGACAGGTTTAGAAATTATGAAATGTGGTAATAGATCTGAGTTCATTAAGTAAAGTATTCCAGTATTCCAGAAGGTCCTTTTCAACTTAATAGAATATCTGCCAATTTCTTAAGAGATTCTTGGGACAATAAAAACAGGTCATTGAAAGTGAAGAGGATATAAAGAAAAGGAAAGAAAAGTTCAAAAACAAAAGTAACCAATGAAAATGTATCCTGGATAGAAGTGGTAAAGCTTAAAATATATGGAACAATGATATGTATGATAAGAATACCTCAGGATAAATCTACAAATATCCTTAAATACTACATTTAAAGGATGAAGTTGTATCTCAGCCAGCTGTGCTTGTGCTGGGAGGAAGTGTAAAGTGAGTTAATCAGCACTGTTTTTGATAAAGAAAAAAAGGATATGCCTACTGCAGATGGAAGCCATGTCAATGAGAAAGGGATCCATACAGACCAAAAAAACAAAAGATTGAGCTTAAAGAGACTAAAAGCTGAAGATTTAGGGTGTTTCTCCATGGCTTTGTCAAATATATATATATATAAATGATTGGCGAAGATTTAAATGTGTATTTTACCCTTAAATACGTATCCTTTAAATGCATACTTTATTAGTTCATTGGTTGTGAGAACAACTACTAACAGACACCAACCTCTTTCCAATGTGCTTGTTGGCAACAGATAACAAGGCCATAGCAGAGACGGTCTCAGCTTCCTCTGCATCACGTCTGAGGACTTCACTCAAAGAGTAGCCGAGTGTGGAGGCCGAGCGCTGCAGACAGGGCCAGTATTTACCTACAGAAGACCAGGACAGGGTCAAGTCCTGATTACTCATAATGCTATCTTAGCATGTTGAAAGATTTTACAGGTTTTACACATGGAATCACCAAAACAGGCTTTTGTTTGACTTAGCTGCTTTACTCATTCATCACAGAGGCACAGTGTAACATGAAAACAGCCAATAGACAGAATATGATCCCGACTAAATATCACTCAGGGAAATACAGTGCATTGATACCGATGTATGTTGTGTTCAGGTGCAGTGATTAACTCACTCTGAATTTCAAGAACATTCTCCATTGAGTGCACAGCATTGGCATTTGGTCTCTGCTGCAGCACTTCATCAGGTATGGTGTCCAGCTGAAAAAAAAAAAAAAAACGTATTTCCTGTTTAACATCCTCGTCCAATGGCACTGCATGTTTTCACCATATCCGTCCATCAGCCACGTCGTTGTCACTCAATCGTAACTGCTGCAGCGTTGAACCTGGCCCTGAACTTCAAGTGTATCCTCTGAAGCCCGCATAGACAAAGAAACTTTCTGTACAAAAGTTTAGGGTCACCTAGAAATTTCATGATTTTTGAAAGATAGATAAAGATAAATTTAAGAAATACACTCTATACATTAATAACGTGGTAAATGACTATTTTAGCTGCAAATGTCTGGTTTTTGGTGCAATATCAACATAGGTGTATAGAGGCCCATTTCCAGCAACTATCACGTGTGTTTGCTCATTGCATCAGAAGGCTAATGTAATTACATTTTATATTCGTTTTACTCATGGTGGTAAATAAAAGTGTGACTTTTCATGGAAAAGACTAAATTGTCTGGGTGACCCCAAACTTTTGAACAGTTGTGTAGTTTCATCATATTTGACATATAAAAAAGCCTTGTGTTTTGTTAAATTACTACCTAGTCAATCAGTTAATTTGACTTAATTTAATTTCAATATGAAAAGTTGTGTTTAGGTGTTTTGGAGCACTATATTAAGTTTGGTGCAAAGACAAAGTGACAGTATATACTTCAAATATGCTTCATATTTTTGGCAATGGTGCGGCAGACTCACTAAGCTGAAAGAAAGAAAAGTTTTTAAAATATGCGCGCACACACACACCCACACACGCACGCACGCACACACCCACGCACGCACGCACGCACACACGCACACACACACGCACACACACACGCACACACGCACACACGCACACACGCACACACACACACACACACACACACACAGTTTTGTCTAGTGTTGCAGGAATGCAATGCTTAGTTCCAGAAGGTTAAATGTCTCAAGTAATTATTTCTTGGATATAGCTTCTATAATATAGGGTACATTTCATGTACAGGTGTCCAGGATGGTCCACAAAACACCTCTGGCAGAACCCTCACTGAACTAATGCAGTTCCCTCCTTGTCCCGTCTGGATCACAGCCCAGGGTTGAATCACATCATGGAGGTGCGGAACAATTTGGAGCTGCCACAATAGAAAACTGGTCTGCAGATGCTCCTCCTCCCACTCAGAGAGCCTCTGCTACTCTGACACACACTACAATGTGTGCTTTGTCCTATGTCGCACTCTTAGGACACAAACTAGAATACACAGATGTACACACATGGAAACTTCCTGCTCATACAAACAAATACAAGCATGCGCGTGCGCATGCACACACACACACAAGCACACACAAGTGCACACACATGCAGGGAGCACAGCTAAGCCAATGAAACTCTCCAAGCCACAATTCAGAGGAAACAGCTTTTCCCAAATGTGCCTTCCCAACCCGGAATGATTCAATTTCCCCTTTGGCCGACTACACATACGACACTTTCTCATCCTATTTTGTCAAACAGCCTTATTCAGCTCTACATTACAACACAGGCAACACGCATCCATTTCTGCTCCATCATAACCCCAACGGAATAAAAAACAAACTGAGAAACATGTGAAGAGGGACATCGAGAGGAGGAAAAAAAAGGTTTGGCCTGAGATTTGTAAGGCAGAGTGAATGCCAAAGTGAGGAGGAAAAAGTCCTCGTTGGTCGGTCTTGCTTGGCTGAGGCTGGAAGTTTTCTTTTAATTAAAACAAATAGTGAGTGGGAGGGGTCCGCAGTGGCCGAGGGAAGAGGGATACTTTAATCCTGCTGTGGCACGACAGGCTACATCATGCACACAGGAATGGACAGAGGTGTATGAGCACAGAGATTACACATACACACGCACAGTTTGTGCACAAATATTTTACATTTGCTTATTTGGTGTTCGCCTGAGAGGCTGATCCTGAGCAGCTTACAAGCTGTCCAACAGGAAAGTAGCTTTTATTAACTTGTTCAATAATAAGACAGGACAAATTTTGTTGTGCGGATGTCCCACTCTGCAATCCTTTAGTTTATATTTTGTATTGAGACTGAGACAAGACCAAGACTTTGTGGGGTTGAGTCCAAGTCAAGACAAAGATGTAGATAGGTCAAGACCAAGAGTGTGGAGCTGGGAGGGTGCTGCCAAGCTGTAGCCCCCACCCACTCCCACAGGCTCTTCCTTCATTGTTATGAATAACGGGAACCCAAAATTGACATCGTAGTGTTGAGATAAGTATATATTTTTTGCGAGTTTCCACTTCTTGATCTACAAAAAGCCCCTGTCCTCGCCTTTAGAGTGTTAGAGAAGCTAAAAGATTGTGTTCTCGGAGAGATCCTGAGCCAAGCAACAAAGACGTGTAAGTTTTGTACGTAATAAAAGAAAACACTATAAATTAACAGCAGGATCTATCCGCCTCTCCCTGCTGGAGACGGGCCCCACATTAGCTCTTCAAACGGGCCCTCAGATGCTTAAGGCCGCCTCCAACCAGTCTTATCACACCCACCACAATGCAGCCGCTTGAGATTTGTTAACACAGAGCTATTTTGAACAGCTACATCCTCACAAACACCTGGGAGATTCCCTTAACAGTCAGTGACAGAACTCATCTACTGTACTTCTGGATTACTTTGATTGTTGGTGCATTTTTCATCACTTCCATCTTCTCAGCTAGTCTGGGGACTTGAACTTCCAATTTTTCAGTCAAATGGCACTTTTCCAACCTTCAGGCTACAGCCGCTGACTGCTCACCATGACCGTCAGTTCCAACCCAGCCTGGACTAGTCCTGCATGCCTCAGCTCCCTGTCAAAGCAGGGTCAGGGGTTCTCTAGGGTTTCCTGGGGTTCACCTCGGAGTGGAGCTGGACGGGGGCAGCCTGTCAGCCTGATTGACAGCTGGGCCTCACGCTTATAAACTTTAATGGCTCTTGTCAGGGTACTACAGGGGCCCACACCTGCCAGGTATGGCAAACACACACACACACGCACGCACACATTCATGTGCACTATATACAAGGACACATTCTTCAGCCAAGCCATCCACAGTGACATGTCTGTTTATTTGAGTTTTGGTCCCGTTTGTTCCTAGACTCTGCATCTTCACACTACCACATGCGCTGTATCTGTCACAGCTGCAGACAGAAACGTCCTTTAAAGGCAGTTTGTTGTCATCGTGTTGACTGATTCCTGGGGAAGACTATTTCTCTCTGTGACACAACTTTCCAACCAACGAAGTCCTGGCCAACAAAACTGAGACATCATGGAAAGCCATGAGCCGAGAGCAAGGAATTTGCCCCGGTAAAAACATTCCAGAGGGAGGTTGAAACTCAAACAGTGGAAAGACGAGGAATTCCACTTGTTCAGCAAAAGAAAAGTGCACAAGGCATCCATTGTTTACTGTTGTGTCCATGTGCATATGTTGGCGGTCACCAACACCATTTGATTATGTTATGCTAACTGAGCAAGGTAATGATGTGTATTGTGCAAACCAGGTGACCTTTACAGCAGGGCTGCAGGTTTCCTTGCATTTAGGGGAATGGTGGTGAGCAGTCAGGCCCAAGGGGGGACAGGTGAAGTCGAGCGTCTTACTGTAACTGGAGTGTAAACACACCGAAAAACCTCATTGACAGCTGCTAACAATTAGCATATTAGCCTGTTGTTTATCAAATAATTGCTAACAACCGTGGTTCTAAGTGAGCCAACATCTGTTTGCGAGCAATCATCAATTAGTCCTGAGTTCAGAGTTGACTGGTGTAGTCGCCAATGCATCATTCATGAGCTATTTAACTAGAAAGAATTCACGATTACACTGCACAGGGGGGTGGGGGAATAAAAGAGCCCGTAAAATCCATTCAGCAATTTTCATCCCTCTCTTTCCCAGCTCATTTGAGCTGCTTTCAAAGGAAACCTAATGCTCATTATAGCAAAGCTCGTCTTAACCTGCCAATAAAAGCAGATATATATTTCTCACACTAGCAAGCAGTAAAACACTGGAAGTACTAGCTACACAGGAGGGAAGAGGAACAACTTTAGGATGTTTAGGCTGCCACGCAATAAAAGCACTGGCTACATTATAAAAAGGAAATTAAGAAGAATTTCTGATTCTTAACCTTTTATTGTACTGTGCATTGACTGTAAGTCTCAACACTACTTATCTGGTAGTGAACAGAAAAAATTTTAACCCACACTTCAGGGTTAAAGCTACATGCTATAGTTAGACCAGGGATGTTGATGGTGACGTCTTGGGTTGTGGATATTTCCAGACAATACAAACCCTCAGGCAGTTTGAAGCTTCATAAATAAAAGCACAGCTGACCAGCTAAACCAGCTGCGGTCCCTGCCTGAGCCTACTCATTTGCTCCATTCACACTCATCCAACACACACATAAACTACTTCTACCCTCTAAAAAAAAAGCCCACTGATTGGACACATTCAATCTGACTGGTGGGCTCTTGCTAACCCTTGCCACAGTTTTGTTGCTCAGTCTGGTTGGTGACTTGAGGCTGCAGTGCCTATTCAGGCTTCTAATGAAGTCTTCTGTTTCTTCCTCTGATTCATTTGCCATCCAAGGACTTTGTCAGCAGGCTAAAAAAAAGAAAGAAAAGACCTTTTTTTTCTCCCCCTCCAGCTCAATCCTCCATTGACGTTTTCCAGCTACATTCCATGTCCATTACAGAGACCTTCACTAAGATTATGATAAAAACACTTGCTTCCTGCCATTTTGATCAGATCAGGGACATTTTAGCCTCTTTTTTTTCTTTGCTATCAGTTATCAAAGTTCTACACAGCTGAAAGATATGCCTTTGTTCAAGGCAGCTGACATCACTTGTTGCCCAAGAGCCAATTGGTAGAGTCATGAGAACTCTAGGGACAAATCATCAACATCTACATTTGTGTTGTTCAGTTTTTATTTAAGAGTAAAAATATAATCCTAGAGTGGAAGCTAAAACTTGTAGATGTGACTTGTATACTGTAAGGGTTCCATTAATTGTGTTTTTATCTAATTATCAAAACACATTGTGAGCAAATTTTTTAAGATCTTTAAGAAGAATTTTAAGATCTTGCAAAAATTTAAATGTGAAATGTTTAGTGTTTCCATCAACTGGTTTGGAGGAATGAACTAAATTAAAGCTGCAAGCAGCGATGGATGGGTCCTTACCCCTCAGCGTGTGTCGGAGGAGGACACACATCTATATTGACATACACATTTTTCAAGGGTGGGATTACCATCATACAAGATCAATTTTGGCCAGTTTAGATGATGTTTGTTGGAGTTATAGCGACTTCCGGTTTCATAGCAAATTATTAAAATTCAACCTTCACTAAAATCCACCGTTTTGGTTGCGTGAATTTGAAGTCGTGTGATAAAATCCCTAGAACTAGATCATTCAAATATGTCTTTTTATTCAAGATGACTGACTTTGTCATGGTGTAAGAATATTGGTCCAAGAGACATTTTGGTGCATCTGACATGTACATGTGTAGTGAATTTCAATTGTCAATATATGGGGAAAAATATGGGGAAAAAAGCTCAATATTTTAAATTTTCTAGGGGAGAACTGCAGAGCCATTTTGCCACATCCATTAATACAAACCATAAAATACAAATATGTTTGAAATTTGGTGACTTTTGGGGCACATTTTGAGACAAGAAAATAAGAAGAAACAATAAAGAATCCTTACAAATATAATATGGCTTCATCTGTTGTCAACGGGCTCTAATTAGAGCCAAATAATGCAAAATGTAGTTTGGTCAAAAGATGGCTAGATTACTCATTACTGTTACAAATAGAGTTGAGACAAAAGAACAGTTGCTATGTTCATCTATGAGAGAAGCTGAAGATGCCGACTGCAGAATCAGCTGACAGTGAAAAATGTAGTAAGATTTTCCATCAAAATTTTCCAATGCAATATTTCGAAATGTCACAACTACCATTGGAGTTGGTGTATGATTTATGGTACATTGTACAAATTGCATTTCTGAACATAAAATGCAAAATCATACATATATGGAATAAATGATGTTTGACTTGGGTCTTTTTTGTTTAACATACAATTATTAAACTTTTTCAAAAAACCTGAATTTGATTAAAATTCATTCCATACCTTTCTAGGCTTTGTAGACATGCATAGGTACAGTACTATACAACTGTTTTGGAACAATAGTTTCCTCCTTGCTGACTTCAAATAATTGCTCCATTTCCCTCTATTATCTGAACCCCAGGTCCAGGCTGACCCTGCTAGAAGAGGTGTGAGGGAAACTACTTTCAGATGTGTACCAGTGACAAGGCCCCAGGGGCTCCGGGTGAGAGGGGCATCCTGCAGGGCTGAAGAAATCGACGCTCACTGCCTCCTGACTATTTTCAAATTTTCAGATCCCTGTGGCACCCATCCAGTGGCCTCCTCCAAACCCCTGCTGAGTATGGTACTCTGCAGGCTGCTGAAACCCAAGAAGCAAACCCCCTGATCCAATTCATTATTTTTGCAGCAGGGCGGTGTTGTGAGTAAGGAGAGCGTCCTTCAAACTGGAAGTCCTCCGTACAAACCTCTGTGACAGAAAAAAGCATCCGCCCTGCTGAAGTGTCCTTGAATTCCTGAATCATTACCAGCTGTAACTGCTGTGTTATGTTGCTTTGAGTCACTGGTGGGCACCTTGCAGGTAAACAGATTCAAGTTATTAGACTAAGACTCTAGCTTGTGTGTTTCCCACTAATACATGTAACTTGCTCAAACAGAGCTGTTAGTTTTCTTTGACAGGTTTGGCACTTTGCAGTGGTTTCCTCTTCTGGAGGGTTAATTACACTGCTAACATGTTCCCCAGAGCTTTAACTGAAGCCCAGTCTGGCCTGTGTCCCTTCAAAGTTACTCCACAGTTCATCTTTCTGCTGGGGATCCATGTCTCCATGCTCCCCAAGACGCATGAATGGTTTGTTGCAGTTAGTTTTATTAATGTGATCCTGTGTTATTGTTTTGTTTATTTTGCTTGAGCTCCAAGACCCACATGGAAGAAGGCCATGCAGTTCTTTAACAATTCCAAGAACTCATTTATAGCTGGAGCTGTTTGCAGGGCTGGAACAAGAGATACCAAGATACCAGCTGAACATGGAGGACTGATCCAAAAGAGCACTGTTACAGTTCCATTACAAGCTTTTTTTGAAATCAAGACAGAACTATTAATATTTTGTCCGGCCAATAAAAACAACTGAAGCATGAATTCTAACATTTTACTAACATAATTGATATAACACAACCTTTAAAATCCCAAATTTAGGTCATATTTAAACAAAAACACAAACTTTATTAAATTCCCCATGGACTGCATTTTAATCTATGTTTATAACAAAGCACAGTTAAACAACTGGTCACGCTTTATGTCCTATCCAACTATTATAATCGGCAGCGTGTCTGTCTCTATGTCTGAAGTTGCGAGGCACATTGGTCTGATTGCCTCAAAAGTTTGCCACAACACTGTTGTCTAGGATAAGTTTTCCTGCAAAAATCCCCACTAAAAACACCAACTTTATGAAAAATCTGAATTTCATGGGTCAACATAACTCACCATGCCACAAACTTTTGACCATGTCTAGTTGGTGACAGTAATGCAGTTGGTTTGCCAACAACCATAAAACTCCACAGCAAAATAGAAGAAGAATCAGTGAGAGCTTGCCCCACCATTCCTTATTTTAGCCTAAAAAAACCCAAACTCAAACAATACCAAAAAACAAGCAACCAACTCACTCTCCATCAATTTTGAGGTCAAGCACAAGAAAAATTCTGGAGCTCTCTAAACTTCTCAGGAGTCAGGTCAGCATTCCTCATCACAATCAGGATACAATTTACATATAACAATATATTGTCGAGCCCCTACAGTACATTTTTCACTCACATTTGCCCCTAAATATAGGTGTGCCAACTGGAAAAATGATTACGTTTTTATGATTAAGTTAGATGCACCTAAAGACTGTTATGTTGTAGTATATTTAATAGGAAATATGGAACCTTAGGCATCACTATTACTATTCTCCTGCCTCACTGGGCAGAGGATAATGGCTTTAGCAGGTACAGTAGCCATTCCAATTACAGCCAACACTCGTGCTTGTGGCCCTAGACACACTTGAGAGGTCACTTTCTTTAAATAAATAAAGTTAATGCAAGTCAGGATAACCACTCCAGATGTGTAGTGCACAGATTCTTGGTGTTGATGCACATAATTTTTAACTTGTATGGCTAAAATAAAAACAGATATTTGCTGAGTAGAACAGCATTTAGTCTCTTTACTGATTCATTATGTCTCTAAAGCCCCATTTATACAGCCTATTCAAGGTGGCATTATGGCGGTGTTATGACGCTTCACTGTGCTGTGTATAAGGTACAAGGTATATGAATAGGTCAAATTGGTGTTTCAGCTGTGTTACTCCTTCTGTGTAACACAGCTGAAATGCCACGAAATGGGCGGCAACAACCTGATTGTGGAGGTTCTCAGTGTCTCAGAATGAGCAGATTTGCTTCTGATCAGAGCGTTTAGCAGCAGCCACCAGAGACTTCTCAACCTACTACAGGTCACTGTGTAGGTGCTTTTTGGCTTGTTTAGCTCATTCTCGCTCTCTGTTTGACTATATGGTATTTCTGTCTTATTTTATTACCTATCGTGTTGACTGAATAGGCTGATGAAGGGTCATGTGCTGACGAGACCTAATCACAAAGTAAATATGTCTCCGTTAGTATCGTTCAGGTTAAAACACAACCCCAGAGTTTTTATACTGAAAACAAGGTCCGCAGCATTTTCAACTGTCTCTGATTTGGAGGAACAGAAACATAGCAGTGTGGACTCTAGATGTAAATGTAGCAGAGGTATTTGATTTTATGCAAAAATGTAGTAGTGTGGATGTAGCCTGAATACAGTTGTAAATACAAACACACTGAGGATAGAGAGTTCTGATCAGTCAGCCACATTCAACAGAACAAATCTTCCACATGGAGCTTCATACAGTTGATACTAAAACATGGTTTCAGTACCACAGCAAGGTTCAAAACAGCCTAAAAGCAAATGTGTATTTCTGTCCTGTACATTAGTGGTCACAGATTAAATGGATAGTTAAAAAAAACAACATCACTAGTTGAGACACTCCGCTGCCAGACATGGACAGCCAGCTGGATCAAGATGTAGCCTGGACACACAGTATCTGGATAAGAGATGCTAGTTCTGAACTCTATAATCCCTGTTCTGTTCCACAGACAGGACAATAAAACAAGTGAGCTATTTTAGAGAGGTAATCTGGAGGGACAGTATGACAACGAGCTGTCCAAGAAAGCTCTCAAACCTTTCCATTAGCTGGAAGAAGAGTGGGTGGCTTTGAGGAGTTGATATTCTGTTGTGCACCATGAATCAAAAAACGCTGATGTTTATTCAGTTCTACAGGTCAGCCTACACACTCCACAATTAACCTTCTGCCTGGAAATCCTCTCCCACTAATGTGTGTGTATCTGTCTGTGTGTCATGTGTGTGTGTGTGTGTGTGTGTGTGTGTGTGTGTGTGTGTGGTGTTGTATTCCTCTGAGTGGTAGGGACAGTGTAAGAGAACATGAAGAAAGTGCTGCTGTCAAGAAGAATGTACACTCAATGTCTGCAATGGAGCAGAACAGTTCAGGAAAATTCCAATGGAAAGGGAAGCTCAAGAATCTTTAGAAATTATGAATGACTTTTTTGCTTTACTTTTTTTTTTGCTTTTCCAAATATTCAGAGTTGGCAACTTTCAATTGGAATTAAACATTACTATTACACAAAAGTGCATTTTCACCGGAGAACTTTTTGTTTTCTTTAATTTTTGTTTTCTTTTCAACATCAATGTTGATTCTTTGACACTTTAATGGACCTCAAAGTACCTTTATATAAGAAATATATTGCATGTGTGTCTTTTTCATGACGAAACAACATATGAATATTAATATATTATTATTATAATGTCTAACAGGGTTGTCAAATCCCCCAAAATAAATAAAATGCTCACTAATTGAAATAAAGTTCATTAAAGCATTAATTAGCACAGACCTGCATATCATTGCATGGTTCTTCTTGTGGCTCTGTCCTATGAGAAGAATTTACAGTAACAATCCAACACTTATACGCCAATTTATGACTAATCAGATCATATCTTCTATATGGGGTCATGTATTGTTTTTACTGTGTTCAATTGAGGGTGTCTGCACAAAGAACAGATGTGATCATGACATCATCTTCATCATCACAGAACCATAAACTTCTCTGCTTTCATCTGCTCAGTTACATACTGAACATTTACAAGATGGTATAAACTTCGGCAATAGTGTAGTACTAAGTACTCAGATCCTTTACTAAGTAAAAGTAGAAATACTGTCATGTAAAATATTTTCAATAACAAGTAAAACTCCTGAATTGAAAATGATGAAGCATCATAAGCAACATGTACTGTAAGTATTGTAAGTAAGTAAGTAAGTAAAAGGTCTCATTATACAGACTGTGTTTTATTATTATAGTGGACTATACTACTTGTTTTTAATCACTAAATACATCTAAGAGCATTTTAATGCTTTAGCTAATCAACATGGAGCCAATTATGAGTATTTTGGATAGATTAATAGTAATATTACTGCATCATAACATTTAGCAACAATTTAAGAGCAACAATTTAACAGAATATTAAAGTATTTTAATTTCATGTAAAATTGTAAACTCTGCATTTGAAAAGGAACTAAAACTAAAATAAATATAGTGGAGTAAATCTATGAAATTTCCCTGTGAGATGTCGTTGTTTTGATTTAAAATATAAAGTAGCATCACTTTATTCAATTTAAGTACAAGTACCTCAATTTGTACTCAAGTGCAGTACTTATTCAGTTTTGATCTCTAGACATTTATGATTAACATCAGTCTCTGTTTGGGCATTTATTCTCTGATGTATTTGTTGAATCTTTGCGCCTTTGCTGAAAGATATTTTGTAATCGATCCCTCCTCTTTTCGGCTCTCATCTCACCTCATTGCCGAGCAGAGCAGAGACGCAGGCTTCGGAGGCATCACATATGGCGGTGAGGTCATGACCCCCCTCCAGGGCGAGGACCAGCCGACCGCCTGCCAGACCCATCAGCTGCCTGGTCAGGTAGCCGAAGCCTGGACGCACAGGAAATGACAGCAGAGAGACGGCAGAGAAAGAGAATGAGATGGGGGAGCACTGCCGTTCAAACTCCAACTTCCTCTTTGGATATTGATCAAAGAAAAAAAAGAGAGAAAACCGGGTTTGATCATGGATGAAGAAAGAACTGAGTGCATCAGAGAGAGGAAGAGCGACAGAGTGCACCGTGGATTTACTGGGGGCCAAAAAACAAGCCATAATATGAGCCAGGTTTAATTTTAATAAATGTGGCTTTGCGTTTAGTCTTGGGTAAAGCCTTTGATCTGTTTCTTTCAGGAGGAGGGAACTTTTAATATATGCATTCAGCCTGACTCTCTTTCCCTCTGTAAACCACCCATATAACCCCCTTACAAGCAAGACCGCTGCTCTGATTGGAGATCTGCAGGATGGTTTTAGAAAAGCTCTTTGCTGGCACGCCAAGGTCTGGAGCTGAATACGCAGCATAAACATGAGCAGCGTGTTTGTGCATCTGTGAGCTCTTCCTGCTGTTTTGTAATGTTGTGCTGCATTGCACCGGCTGAAGACATAAATTATGTGAGTGAGAGCATACATTTTTATGAGTCATTAAATGTCTTTGAAGAATAAAACTGATGAATTAACTGGGCAGCTGTGGTCAATACTTACACTTGGCGGTCAGTTTGTATCCTCCGAGGGGCGGAGCATGTCCCTCTACGGCATCAAAGCCTGAAGACACCAGAACCACGTCCGGGGCAAACTCATTGGCGATCGGCATAACCACAGTCCTGCAGTTAACAGGAAAAAAAATGCAGTTTTCTCTGTTTTTTGTCTGATGAAATTTACCTATGTTTGATGTGTGAATGTGTGCATCTCAAACTGCATCTCTTTATTTGTATCATCCAAAATCAAGATTCACAGATGAGCCTTTGGGGGCTTTACAGTCTGTACAGCAATACAATATCAGATGTCCTTAGACCCTCAATTCCAATAAAGGAAAAACTCTATAAAAATCTTTAATTTTTGGCCACTATAGCGGGCTCTTTCACTAAGCAATGAAAAAGCGCAAGTTGATGACTTTGTGACATTGTGGGAAACGCCACTATCATTAGTTTACCTTTATTAACTCAAGATTCGGACGTTCATGTTTTTTTTAACAGAAACCGGATTATCTACAGATGGCATCCCCTCCTCTCCAAAACAAACATACCCAGTGATTAAAGGAAAAAACACAGAATAAAGCAGCTTCATGCTAACAATCTGTGTTTCCTCATTGCGATCCTATGTGATACACAAGCTAGCCCAGCTTGTTGCTCTGAAAATGTAAGAATCAGGAATCTATTATTTAATACCTTCACCTGGTTAAAGAGTTCAAAAAGACAACTAAGATTACCTAAAGTGTATTATTGTAAACATGTTTCTTAAAGCTGGCAGTTTTGAATGGAACACCACACCACTATGCATGCACATAGTGATTAGTCTGAATTGCTGTTCTAATTTCTAATTTTCTAATTAGAAATAATCTAATGTGTATAGTGTTTCTCTCTCTTTATGGTGTTAAAAGCAAACATCCCCCTAATGATTTTGTATGTACAGTGTGCACAGTATATGTGTGTGGCAGTGGAAATTACAGCAGGAACTTCTTCAAGTGGGAATTTTGAAAATTTGGAGGAAGCAACACAAGATGCTTAAGTAAAAAGGAAAAAGACAGATATAATTACACGGATGTTGAGTACAGAGTATAATTCTAACACTGGATGGGTGTGGTGGTGAACGAGGGCTGTTTGTGTACAACCTTCATCTCTATTGAAGGTTGGGGAGGCAGCACTCGATTCACTACAAGCTGTGGCTGGAAAATATATACATGAGTTGCGTTTATTTGTACAGTTAAGGAACATTACCATCAGCCCCAGAGACAATTTAATGCCACTCCAGAGGAGGACAGACTGTTTGTTGTGTGAGCGAGGTGAAATTGAGAATAATATTTTTTTTGTTTTACTATAAGACATAAGGGATGTACTCTTTAGGAAAATTTATGTTGATTTTATTGTGCTGGATGATTATGAAAAACCTGACTTGTGCTTAAGGGTTTATTTGCCAAGCTTTGGAGAGACAGAAGAATATTTTGTTTAAGACCACTGTAATTATAACTGTTTGGTGTGTTCAAAACCCATGAGGGCTGTGTACTTTATGTGCATGGCAATAAAATATGAAAATAAAATAAAATCTTCATTCGTTGACCTGTTTAAAAAGATAGGACATATACTATTTAGTCTCTCACAAAACCACACCAGATTATACTAGGCCATAAGTCCGGTCTGGTTGGACGCGTTATAAGTTCTGCTATAAGGGAAAAAAATGCTCTGGCTTTGCTACAATTCTTTAAACCAATCATGTTTGTCTTCTTGGGCAGGGCTAAGTTTAAGATGGAGCACAGTGTTGCAAAATAGTGTCGGGCGAACATTTTTTGAGAAAACACCACATAAAACATTATAAGACATCTGCCGTTCCATTATATGACTTTCAATGAGAAAAAACAACAGAAATTGCCATTTTCAGTATGAAAATTGCATAGAAGTTGTTCTTTTTCTTTCCTGTAGTGACGGGGGCAGTAACACGCTGTCGTGAGAGTCAAGGATAATTACGACTGATGTTGTCAGCTAATAGCAGGCTGATTGATATTAATAGTCTACAGCCTTTTTGTATTACAGGTTGTCTGAAATTTGAAGTTTAATTAAGCAAACAAGCTGAATCTATGTAAATATGCACTGATTTGAAGAATTATAAAAAAATAAAGGATTTTTATTTATATATCAGGTTATGAGTAACATGAACAAGGCCCTCTGTACCCCCTCTGTTCAGAGTATAGTTATATGCTGCTGAAGTTGAGATTTCTTGCTCACACGGAGAAAAAAATATTTTGAGAAAATGGCCTTTAAGCATGTGTATGATAATATTCCAACATTTTTATTGTAAACCACTATTTACAGAGTCACAGTAATGTTGTTTAACAGTTCTCAGTTGGTTCATAAATAGTTTGACTTCCCAGATGGCCAACAAGTGGTTCTGAGAGTTCCTGATGCTCAGGTTCAGCACAGGAGCTTTTTTGGGGCTATGACATTTGTACAAGCAGTGTTTTGGTGAGGTCTGAGTGATGGAGTACCACAGGGTTCCGCCGTGGGTCCCCTGTACTTTGCCAACCTCAGGAACATGGTAATGGTTTGCTGGCTGTGGGTGAGCAAGCGTGCCCTGAACTCCGGAGGCCATCGATTTTTCCATCTCTTGTTCACCACCAAATTATAACCCTCAACTGTGCCGACCACACCCCCCACCACAACACAACACTCATACGTACACACAGCTGTCTGGGGGAGAGGCGGGAGGTAGTATTAGGAGCTCTTTGGTAGTCTCAGACAGCAAGGATACAGAGAGTGCGTGCGTCACTGTGTGTTACCATGCATCTGGCAAGATTTCAAAAGAAAACGTCATGTTAAGAAGATGAAGAATTAGGATGGAAAAAAAATAGTTTAGAGTGAGAGATAAAGACACAGGGAGCAAGAAGATGAGAGGACTGAAAGGACCTGTGGGGGGAGGAGTCTGGAAGGAGAACTCAGACTGAATGAGTCAAAGTATGAATGAACAGTCGATGATATAGGTTAAAATTATGTCAGTACTAAGTAACCCTTTATTTTACAGTCCTCTGATTACCTGGTGTTTACTAAGTACCTAAATAACTGGAGTTAATACATGAAAATATACTAGGATAGGGTCCCAGGTACTTACTAGGCAATAACTTTGTACTTTTTCTTATGGGTAATTTACTATTACCTCGATTTCAACAGTCTCCAGAGGCAAGCATTGATAGTTTACATTTTTCTAAACCACAGATACATTCAATGTCAACATTTCCGAAAGTTTCCTTCCATCGTTGTGAAGGACTGATCAAGGCTGGAGGAGGACTCTGTCATAAGATCCACTGAACTCTGGTGCATTTCCATAGAATCAAAAAAAAAATGGTGTTGAATGTGAGGACAGAGAGACAGAGGTAGACAAGTTTCCAGGGAAAAATATTGACAGCGTACGTTTCTGCAAACCACGGATAAGGGTACTGTCAACATTGAGAAGTGGTAACGTAGTTCAGACGATGTTCCTCTTAAATTTCACTTTAGATTGTTCCGTCATGTCACACATTGAATATTTATCCCAAACCAATGATCTTTTCCTAACTCTAACCAAGTGTTTTTGTGTCTAACCCTAACCACACCTTAACCACAGCACTGTAACATCATAAAACAGAATTTATAAAAATATTAATGCATCATAAAATATTAATAGTATTCATATGAAATGTTGACATTTAACATAACTGCAGAAGAGTAAATTATCAATATTCTGCTACTGTCAACAGTATACTATTTTTTAAGTATGTTTCCATTTATTATTAGGTAATAACTTTGTATGTACTATCCACTTGTTGATTTTACTTTCTTACCATATAGTTTCCTAGCAAACACCAGGTAATTAATTGACTGTAAAATAAATGGTTCCCCAGTGTTAAGACTAGTGTAGATGATCCATTGTAGCAGCAAGCTTTCAATCAAATAACAGTCAACAACACCAATCTATTACTATAACTAGACAATTATGTGATTACAAACCAATCCACTTAAATGAATTCATATTTTTCACATATTTCACATATTTTTCATATTATTTATCTTATTGCATGTGTTTCATGTTTTTCTCTCTTTCTCCGCCTACTCACAAACACACACACACAGCCATGGCCCATTAACATTTGGGCCATAAAAGACCCCACACTAAAGGAAGCTGGCCACAGGCACTCATGTGGGCTGACACACGACGTGGAGGGAAACCTTGACCGCCAAGGATACTTAAATACACCCCCCTCCTCCAACCTTGAACACACAGACAGTTCTGGTCCTGATGATGAAAACTGCTGGTGTCATCAGTTCCAACACTCCCCCTCCTCCCTGCTGGAATAATATCCTGACATTTAAGGAAATAAAAAAAGCCACAGCAATCAATTAGACGACTGGCATGAGGGAAACCAGTGGTTTGAAGGAGGTATGTGAATCGGAGACTGTGTGGAGAGATGAAAAAGCCTTTTTGTTAATTAAGGGAGGGGAGAGTTTATGACTGAGCTGTAGCTACAGGACATCCTGAGCAAGGACATTGGGGTCTAACCCACTGCTGGCTCTCTCACAGCTACGTCTCACTATGAATGGAATTAGCTGGGCCAGCAGATATCATTAAATGGTGTTTTGTTTACCTAGCAACAGGTGTACACAAATCTGTGACCGTTTCAGTACGTGTTGATGATTGTGTGGAAATGTTGCTTGGTCATTAAACTCCCACAATTTGGTTTTGCACTTTTATATGAATTGTCTTTTTTGGAACCTGTCAGCCTGGGAAAACACGTATGCTTTCAACCTCCCAGTATGCAACTTGGCCATTACTGAGCTGTGTTCACAGACTGAGTATATATGTCGTTCCCATAACTGATCTTGATGTTTAAGATCTGTGAAGATAGTCTTCAAGGGCTCTCTTAAGATGGTGCAAGCATATGCTCTTTGCACAGGGTACACCTTTTAGAGGTGAGTCCCGGTCATTTTGCTAGTTAAAAGCCAGGTGTAAATGGGAAATGCACAGTGCAGAGGGAGATGTCTTGTGTTCCCGAATCATTCATAGGTGTGGTCTGGGTATATCATGAACTCAGTGCAGTTGGTGTCATCTCCCATCCCCTTTAAGCCAAGTAGTGAAGGAGAAGTGCATCATCCATTTAACAGACTTTTATTATTTTCTAGATTGTTCACATTCAACACTGTACCACCTTGTCAATCTGATGCAAAGGACAGCCATACTGTACATACACCCAGAGAGAGATCCCTTCCTTTATAGATACATGATGATTCTACAACTCCACCCATTTGTCCACATGGCTCCAAATGAGTCACTGTCACTCAGACAACATATCTACATATTTTCACCAAGTGCAGTTGAAATAGCAAATAGCACAAAGTGTTCAGGAAATATGAAAAATCTGAAAAGGTATGATTTTACAGCTTGATCCAGAGATGTACCAAATCTGGCGACAATTGCACAAAATTTATAGGAGTGGTAAAAAAACTGACTTGTACAAAACTTAAAATGTTCAAAAATCTATATATTGAAGCAAATGGGTGTGGCTTGTATACAAAGATTTGTCTGGATTCACAGAAGGCAAAAAAAAAAAATTAGACTTGCAATTCAAAAGATCAAACTCGGTTTGCTGTTATAGCCACCATCTGGCCAAATGCACTAATTTCATCACTGAACTTACACTGGTCTCTAGAAATACACCAAGTGTTAAGATGATTGGATGAACAGTTGTTGACATATGCAAGGAACATACAGAAAAAAACATTGTATAGAGAGATAAACTGCTTCAGCTTTACGGAAGTCATGATTCTTGTTACACAGATTCCAGGTTTATACGGTGGGTTTGTTTGAAAAACAAAAGCAGCCTGTATGGATGTAGAGAGAGTGTGTCACTTACCACAAACTCTCTGATGAAGGTAATTATTTCATTCTAACTGCATGTGGCTATTAGCACTGGTCTTTCACTGAGTTTTTCAATGGGGCTCGTTTGCATAGAAAGGGGAAGATTTTCCACGCATTTCACCTAATTTAAATAATCACAAACAGCGCGTGCACACAGAGAAGCAATGATGATAGTAATGCAGTTAGCATGCATGGTAAGCCTATTTGACCCTTTGCGAGTGCTTTGTGAATAGCATGGTTTTATTTTGGAATTACTTGCACAGGTATAGTGTCAAAAAATGCCACACAATCTCTTTGTGAATTCTGTCCCAGGACTCTAACATGGAGGGCAAAGAGCTGAAATGTGGTAATGAAATATAATACATTAGAAGAGAATATAATAGAATAGAAAAGCTTAATGATTTTCATTTTATCTTAATAACTTGTCAAACAATAAACTGGTTATTTAATATACTAAACTACAAATTTTATTTCTTCCAAAAAGATGTCATGTTTGATGTCTTCAAACAAAGTTTTTTCAGTGGTGGATGAAGTACTTAGATATTTTACTTGAGTAAAAATAGAAACACTGCCATAAAAAATACTAAAAATACTTCTAACTAAAAAGTTCTGAATTGAAAGATTTAGTTATTTTGTATTTTCAGCAACATGTACATAGATTATCAGAAGCAAAACATACTCATTATGCAAAACTGTATAAACAATATGGATATATTCAATTGTATAGTTAGGACTATCTTCAAGTAAAGAAATTGGACAATTCTTTGACTTATCAACTATTCAACTAATAGTACTCATTATGCAGACTGTGTTATATGATTATATTGTTGTTATAACTTATCAGTGTGGAGCCAATTTAAGATATTTTTGGTAGATTAATAGTAAAATTACTGCATCATATTTTGTGGCACCTTTCACCTTTCAAGTTCAAATTAATTTAATTTAATTAAGATTAATTAAAATTAAATTAGATTTTATTAGATTAGATTCATTAAAATTATAATTAATAAAATTAAATTAAAAGAATTATAATTTATATATAATATAATTTAATAGACATAGATAATAAATAAATAATATAGATAATGGAATACTGTATATTTCATATTATATTATATATTTTATATATTATTGTATAAGTATATTTATTTATATAACAGTCAAATCCTTATCTGAAAAGTAACTAAAGCTGAGTAGAAAGTACATTTCCCTCTGAAAGGTGAAGTGAAGCAAGAAGTAGAATCACATGGAACTACTACTTGTACTCAGTACAAGTACCTCAAAAATGTACAATACTTGAGTAAATGTACTTTCCACCACCTTCAGCTCCTACAGTTAAAATACCTACATTTTTTCAATGATTGCATTACTATATACAAAATGTCAGTATTTACCAGGGGAAACTACCATTATATTCCTATGTTGTAATGGTACTATAGTATTCAAGTGCCAGAAAAATGCTCTCAAATATTGAGGCTCCCCCATCAGAGAGATTCATGTGCAGCCAGTCAGGAAAGAAAGTGTAGCCTCTGTCCTTTAGAGGGTGCAGTGCTCATCCAGCCAGCCAATGAAGGGTTAAACTGCAGAGCTTCAAGGCTTTCCCCTCCTTTCATAAAAAAAGGAGAGCGGGAGTAGAGAAGAGAAGAGAGGGAATAAGAGAGCAAAAAAACTCACACACGCACACTTACACTTCAAAGCCCTGTCATATGGCGCTGCGGAGAGCTGGTTTGAATTAAGTTTAATTCTCCTCCTCTCTCGTCTTTCCAAGTTCATGGCAAAAGAGTGAGTGAGAGAGAGCGAGACAGAGAGCGAGAGAGACGGTGCTTCTGGTTTTCATTAGGGCCAATTTTCTTATCTTTTTTCTCTTTGCTTTCTGGAGGCTCAGACTTGATCCCCTGCAAATGCAACGTGGCACAGGCCAGCAGAGGAATGAGAAGGTGCTGGCTGCAAGGCACGCATCCCGGAGAGGGGGGGGAGAGGGAGAGAGAGAGAGATGAGAGGACCACAACACACAGATAAATATAACATTCAAAGAGAGAACCTGTGTATCAGGTGTCCATGCACATTATGCATGTGAAGGCACACGGATAGAAAAGCTGCATGTGTGAGCATTTGTGCACAAATAAGGAACTTCATGTGTGTTTCAGCCTTTCTTCATATCTATGAGCGGATGTGCAGCATGTGAATTTATACCAAGGAGGAAGAAACACTTGGAAAGTTTACTTCAGTAAAAGTAATGATTGGAGAGAAATATTAAATAATATTAAAAATCTACTTACACTATTAAACGTAAAAGTACTTGTGCTAATTTTCCACTAATCATTAAGTTGATTCCATTGACAAATCTGTAAAATTTAAGTTTTTAAGTTCTCGACATGGAAAATGCAAAAGGGCTTCTTTAAATCTAAAGTGTACCAGAGATGTGCAGATCTTTTTTTCAGGATTTAAACAATTCAGCAGGAAAAATGCATGAAAACCCACCAATCAACTAACAAATACTTACAGCAATCTACTAAACCAAACTAGTTGATCGAATGATTCGATGAATCGACTAACTAAAAGTACTAGTATTATGATTGGAATTTTTATCCTCATTCACTGCATTCAGAGCTTTTTAATAATGTCAAATCAAGGGAAAGGATGCACAGTATATTGTAAAACTGTGTTTTAAATAATGTATAAACATTTTGATATGTAAGAAAATTAACTTAAGCTGTCAGATAAATATAGTATCTAGTAGTGAAATGTAGTGCAGTTAATTATAAAGTAGCATGTACATGCAAATGCTCAAGTAAAGCACAAGTTCCCAAGAAATGTATTTAAGTATACTTCTTGGGTACATAAACTTGTCGCTTAAAAAGTTACTTTCCACCACTGGAAGTTTGAAATGTAACTAAGGAGACCCACATCAAATCCTTCAAAGTTTCAGTCGTGTGTAAATACACATGTGCACATGCATGTGTGTGGCAGATCTATGAGCTGACAGACAGGTCTGCTGCTCTCCTGTGGGGAGATTAAATTGTCTAATACTGCTGTAGCCACACGGCGGATTAATGGCGCCGGGGCCCGAGGGTCACACCCAAAACCTCCTTCACTTTATGTCTGCGGATGTTTTCTTCCATAATGTAAAGAACTCTGATTTATAACCAACAATTACTTCAACAGCACACAAACACGGTACAAGCTGTTCCACATGCAAGTTCATGAACAAACACATAAATATCAAAACTACTTTAGGTCTGAGTGGTTTCAGCTTTTCCACAGTGTAATGTTAACATAGTTTCTCACAGATCAAAGTTTTTTTTTTTTTTACAATTTTCCTTGGGTTTATTTGAAGTTGTGATGTCACTATCAAGATATATTTGTGGTTTTAAGAAGAAAAATCATCTAAATACAGTTTAACATCTCCTCTCTCAAGCTTCTCTCTGCAGATATAGAAAGAACACACTGTTGTTTGTTTGTCTCATTAATATAAATAAACCTCTTCTCTGATTGGCTGATTTAATGGCTGTGAATGCAGGCAGGTGGTGACTGACATCACAAATTCACAAAAGTAATAATAATAGTAATTATAATTATTATTCTTGTCCACAGGGGACCTAAGATATCATTTATAGAGCAACAATTTGGGAACAAAAAAGAAGCTCTGTGTTCTTTGTTTCCATGACAACAGGGTTTCAGGGTTCTGATGATGCATTCTTTTGACACCAGGCTCCAGAGTGGAATCTTTTGACATTGCAAATCTGTCTCTGGCCAAATGAAGAACGAAGATTTGTGATCAACAGAAACTGATTAATGACATTTCGTTTTCTTTTTTTTTTCTTTTAAAGTCCACCAACTTTATGTAAGTGCAATATTTCTTATATATACAGTATATGAAAAGAAAAAGTACACAATGGTCACTGAAATAACTTGAAACTGACAAAACTCATTACAAATAAAAACTTACTGAAAATTAACAAATGAAAATCAGGCATTGCTTTTGAATGAAACTGGACTGGACAAGAATGATGGCATCCCTGGAAAAGATTGAAAATAATTTGACCACAGGGACATGTTAAACCAAGGTGTGTCTTGTACGTAGCACCGCAGGTATCTTCAATCTTGTAATTAGTCTGTCTGCCTATTTAAAGGGTGGAAAGTAGCCAACTGTGCAGTTTGGTGTCATGGTGTGTACGTTGTGGTCCATGCTCAACATTGACCGCAGAAGATTAGAAAGAAAATTATAGACAAGCATGTTAAAGGTAAAGCCTATAAGACCATCTCCATGCAGCTTGATGTTCCTGTGACTACAGCTGCACATATTAGTCAGAAGTTTAAGGTCCATGGGACTGTAGCCAACCTCCCTCGACTTGGCTGCAAGAGGGAAATTGATGACAATTAAAAGGGACAGATAATAAGCCCAGAACAACTTCCAAATAGATTAGAGGTCATCTCCAAAGTTAAGGTAGATCCGTGTCAGAATACTCATCCGGTGCTTTCTGAACAACAGTGGATGGCTAAGGAGGACACTGTTGAAAGTAGGGCTTAAAATTATGAGACTGGAATTTGCCAAAATGCATATTGACAAGCCGCGAAACATCTGGGAGAATGTCCTTCGGAAAGAAGAGACAAAACTGCAGCTTTTTGGCAAGTGACAACAGCTCTATGTTCACAGTTACAAAAAATGAAGCACACAAAGAAAAGAACACTGTACCTACTGTGAAACATGGAGGAGGCTCGGTTATGTTCTGGGGCTGTTTTTCTGCATCTGGCACATGGTGCCGGATACAAAAAAAAATCTCAAGACTATCAAGGCATTCTGGAGCGAAAAGTGCTGCCCAGTATCAGAAAGGTTTGTCTCAAACGCAAGTCATAGGTCTTCTAACAGGATAATGATCCAAAACTCACAGCTTAAAACACCGGAGAATGGCTAAGAACAAAACATTGGACTATTCTGAAGTGGCCTTTTATGAGCCCTGATCTAAATCCTGGTGAACATCTGTGAAAAGAGCTGAAACATGCGAAGAAGGCAACCTTCAAACCTGAGACAGCTGGAGCAGTTTGCCCACGAGGAGCGGGCCAAAAAACAGAATTCTCGCTGAGAGTTACAGAAATCATTTGATTGTGATGTGCAATAAAATTTAAAATTAAGGGAACCATTAGTTTTGTACAGGCCAGTTTCATTATTTTTTTTCATCAATTTATTCTTTTTATGATTCTGTTGAAGCACAATTCAAATATGTTTTAACCAAGTTAACACACACACACACATATATATATATATATATATATATATATATATATATATATATATATATATATATAAAATAAAAGACCACTGGGGGCGACAGGGGTTAGCGCTGTTGCCTCACAGCAAGAAGGTCACAGGTTCAAGACCTCCTTGGTCCTGGGTCTGGGACCTTTCTGTGTGGAGTTTGCATGTTCTCCCCGTGTCTGCGTGGGTTTTCACCGGGTACTCCGGCTTCCTCCCACAGTCCAAAAACATGCTCAGGTTAATTGGCAACTCTAAATTGCCCATAGGTGTGAGTGCGTGAGTGAATGGTGTGTGTGCCCCACGATAGGCTGGCGACCATCTGGGGTGTATCCCTGCCTCTCGCCGTAACGTGCTGGGATTGGCTCCAGCAGACCATGTGACCCTAATGAGGAATAAGCAGGTATAGAAAATGACTGACTGACTGATAAAAGACCACTGCATTTTTTTCTTAAATCAGCATCTCTACATGTATTCCAATCATTCCATTCCAGCTTCTCTTGAATTCCAACACATGTACACCTCATTCTTCTTAAAGAGGAACCAGGAGTGGAATAAAGTCACCAAAGAACAATGGTTAAGACTGTGGAGAGCATGTCAAGACGCATGAAAGCTGTGATTAGGTTATTATTAGGTTATTGCACCGAATATTGATTTCAACTCTTCTTAAGTGTAAACATTGGTATTATGTTATTTTAAAATGTATCTGATCTTGTTTCATCACATTGTTTGAGGTCTGAAAACATTCTATCCTTTTTTTATTTTGACCATTTGTCATTTTCTGAAAATAAATGCTCTGATCAATTTCTTTTAGTATTTTTTATGTGGAATTGGGAAGAAATGTTGTCAGTAGTTTATAGACTCAAACAAAAATGTCTCTTTTGTTACCTATAAGTAGGAAAATCAGAAGAACTTAAAATTTTGTAGTGGTCTCTTATTTGTTTCCTGAGCTATATACATAAAATAAAGTATTAACTGTGTTTTCTGAGCTGTAGTATCAGTATAGGTGGGGTTAAACACTACCATCTTGTGTATGAGGCAGACTGCACTGTTCGGCTGATGGGTTATAAATCATGTCTGCAGTGTGATATATTTTAGGGAGTTGTCATCAGTGCTCACAGAAGATAAAGAAGACAGTGAAGAGTATAAAGGGAAGAGAGTCTGGGCTGCATTAACAGGCTGAGGTGTGCTTCCGGGGGATTGCGTGTTAGGAGCTAGAAGCTCAGAGACATCGTGCTGTCGGTGAGACGTGTCTGACTCCAGATGGACACACGTTGCAAACCGACCAACTCATCTTCAAAGGGTCCTGGAACCGATCCAGACCGGCTCCTCGGCCAGCTGTACGAACCAACACACGTGTGTGACATGTACATGACTGTGGCCAGTTCATGCTTGTATGCCTGACGGTCTTTCAAGGTGTGTGTGCGAGTGTGTGTGTGCGGGTGGTTATAAATAGCCCTAGACAGTGACCTAGAAGGAAGTCAGGCCTGGTTTCAACACTCTGTGATAGATCCTTAGACAAATAAGGAACTGTATGCTCAAAGGGCATCAAAGACTTGGCTGGTATTTAATGTCACAAGAAACAACATCTATAACATCTAAAATACAACATCTACGACATCTATAACATCTACAATACAACAACTATAACATCTGCAATGTGACATGTAGAATATCTACATCTACAACATCTGCAACATGTAAAATATCTACGACATCTACATCTGCAACATCTGCAATGTATAAAACATCTACAACACCTACATCTGCAACATGTAAAACACCCACAACACCTATAACATCTAAAACATCGAAGGCATTTACAACACCTACAATATGATATTCTTCCTTTTCTTTTCCTCTTTAAAGAGGGTTTCTTGGGAGTTTTTCCTTGTACAATGTGAGGTTATAATTGTGCCTTCACGTCCTATGGTGATAATCATAAATATAAAAAAAAAACATCAAACACATCACAACATTTCACATGAACAACCACTCATGTTGTAATTTCCATTAGAAAGATGGAAGATTTTTATGATACATGAGCTGACGAGACCTTTAAGCATGGCGGAGAACAGGGAAAGTGTCGTGAATGTAAGGCATCACACTCTGTTGAATGTTCTCTGGTGCTTTTAGTTGGTTAGTGTGTAGCCCACATAATGCTGTGACATACATCATCTTATTAACATCACCATTTACACTTATTGTCGTTTTTAAATATACCGTCATGTTTCATTTCACTACAACAAAAGCACTTGAACACAACACACTCATAATTTCCACTTCACAAATGGGAAGAATCATCTTTCCCAGACCACACAAAGGCAGCATAAGAATAGAGGATGTTGTACAAACCTGTAAACCCCCTGAGGGGAATCTGTCATTTGTGATTTAGGGCTATGCAAATAAAACTGACTTTACTTGACAACATCTACAATATCTACATCTACAATAGGACATCTACAACATCTATGTCAACTGTAACATCTACTAGACAACAGACAAAAAATAGATGTTGCAATATATTGCAATACTCTCCCAATTCAATAGTGAGACACTAATGCCAAATATCTATCAAATTCTGTGTTCAAGCTTCTCAAATTGGATTTTATATATATATATATATATATATATATATATATATATATATATATATATATATATATATATATATATATATATATATATATTATAATAGTAAACTGATGACTGATGATTTTTGGGTTGTGGACTGTTGGTTGGGACAAAACAAGACATTTAAGGTTGCATCTTCAGCTTTAAAAACAGTGATTACCATTTTTCACCAATTGTTTGAACCAAACAATTAATCGATTAACCAGGAAAAGATTCATGTCCCCACTGTCTCTAAAGCAGCAGATGATATCATCATTTTACCTGAATGCAGCGAGGTATTCTGCGTCACCCATCGGAGGTTCCAGTCCACCAGTAAATGCCATGTTGACGGTGAAGCCTTCACCTGCTCCGGTGCCAACCTACACACACACACACACACACACGACTGGGTTAGTATATTAACCTAATTAAATTGCATTTTGAATCTGTGGCCTGCAGAGCGGCACTCCCTCTCACCTCGTCAGGTGCTCCACTACCAGGGAAGAAGTTCCCATCGTCGTAGCGATGCAGCGACAGATAGAGAACACTGGGGTCACTGTAGAAGGCCTGCTGGGTGCCGTTACCATGGTGAACATCCTGGAAATGCCAAAACATGGCAGGTCAGACCCTGATATAGTGGGAACATTGTGATTAAGCATCCCTCTATTGGCTTACTGTTCATTTTAGAATTGATTTTAAGATTTTACTGATCACTTTTAAAAGGCCCCATGAAAGAGAAGTTAGTCTTCTGACACATATTTCCCACTGATACAAATTATTTGATGTTCGAGCAGTTCATTTTACAAAGGCTCTTGACTGGACTGTAGGATGAGTCATCAAACATATGAAGCTGCTTTTTTAAAGAAAAAAAATGCAATATGCATATGATGCAAATGCATACGAAAAATCAAATCAATTTTACATATATTTAACATCCACCTAGAGATAACAGAACATGTTGAGCCCCAACGAGCCAACAGGCCCTTCTTGCTGCTCCAAAGTAAATCTAAAGGCGATGATCCTTTTTCCATCAGAGCCTCTTGACTGTGGAACCACCTGTCTGAGGAGATCAGGCTGCACAATCACTGTAAGACTTTTAGACTTGCTTTTACTGTATGCGATGCTGTCTTTTTATTGCTTTTTAAATTTGATTTGAATTCATTTGTATTCTAAAAAAATTGTTTATTGTGTTTTATCTATACACCATCTCTATCTTTTATAATAGATAGAGAGAGTGAATTGATTGCACATCGATACATGGGCACTAACTGTTGCGCCTGCAGCGATATAACTAAAGACAAAGCAACTGCCAACAACGAGAGATTGATTAAACGACCTCAGTGTCTATATCCCAAAAATGTTTTAATACACTGCCCTATGTGTCCCTGCTGGCTGGAGGCAGAGTGACTCCCTGTGACAGACAGACAGGAAATGAAAAAGCCCTTCAAAGGCTTTTGGGAAAAGCCATGACCAGTGAGAGACGCCACTGAAGAGCGCCTCCTGCTCCTGTAGGCACCGCCACAGCGCTGCCATACTTCTTTAAAGTGACTCTGTCTGTCTTTAGGGGGAAGAAGGAGGACTCTGTGTCTGACCTGAATATCTCATCGCTCGTGGCCTTTTCTCCCTCTCTGTAATGTAGGAAATTGAGGTTTTGTGAAGGTGTGGTTACTGTGTATGTAAGTGGGTATTAGGTGTTCTAGCATTTTTCCCTATTTAGTTTTTTGCACTTTTTTTCCTAGATACACTACTGTTCAAAAATGTCCTTATTTTTGAAAGAAAATCACTGTTTTTCAGTGAAGATAACTTTAAACTAATCAGAAATACACTCTATACATTGGAAATGTGGTAAATGACTATTCTAGCTGCAAATATCTGGTTCTTGGTGCAATATCTACATAGGTGTATAGAGGCCCATTTATATCAACTATCACACCAGTGTTCTAGTACAATGTGTTTGTTAATTGCATCAGAAGGCTAATGTAATAAAACGTTCTATTCATTTTACAACTCATGGTGGTAAATAAAAGTGTAACTTTTCATGGAAAACGCTAAATTGTCTGGGTGTGTATATAAATCAATATGCATTCAATTTTGAAAGGTTCTGCCTGACCTCCACTTAAAATTTGCCACAAACTTATAATGTAACACTAACAAAACACCATAATAACAACCCGTTCCTGTAGGACTAGACAAAGGTCAGGTGGGGTCACCAAACAAGTACCACTCGTGAGTTCACGAGTACCAGAGGTGTGAGTGACAGCAAATTTTCCTTTTAGAATATTTTAAGATCATTCAGTTTAAAAGTCACGCCAAACTTTGGCTGTTTTAAGATGACACAAGATTTATTGTTGTTTTTGAATTCCGTGATATTCTCACATCTGTCCTGTGGTTTAACCACCTGGTCCCAGAACATTCGGTAATGATATCCACAGAGTGTCTTTGCAATCAGGGTCTGAATCTGACAATCTTGGAGGGAAAGCAAATAATTGCAGCATTTTGAGTGAATACACTTTACAAACACATTACTTCCTAGCAAAAAAACAAAAAAATAAAAATGCCAGAGCAGCTTTATGTCAGCTATAACGTTTCATTCTGCAAAACATCTTTTGCTCAGACAGACTTTTCTGTGAACGAAGCAACAAAAGCTGAACTCAGTTTTCTGTATCCGTTACTACTAAATGCCTGTTTTATTGTATCTTTCTGTTTCCTTTTACCTCAGTGTTTCGTATCTTCAAGAAATCCCTTCTAGGGACGGGTGTTACAAATTAGCATTGGCTATAAACAATATGGTACTTCCTCAGCAAGCTGTCTCAGTGTGTTATTGTGCACTGAGTCTGTCCCTATTAAATAAACCATAATTTATATAACATTTATATAACACTAATCCAAAGTCAAACTCCCCCAGAGTGAAACTCCTCCTCTGATCCATCAGATGATCAAACAGGTGGTTGTAGACGCTTGCATAGTCATCGATTCTCGAGAAAGATCTAAATTATTCCGGATATGGAACTCACCCAGTCTACGATGAGGATCTTGCTGACGTTGAGCCTCTGCTGAAGGAGTTTGGCTGCTATGGCGACCGAGTTGAAATAACAGAATCCCCTGAGAGGAGTGACAGAGACGAACAGTGAGTAGACGGCAAAGAGATAAACGACGTATGCAGTGTTACACACATGCAAAAACACAAGCCAAGCTTCATACTGTTAGAGGGCATTTTTAAAACTCCTCTCATGTAAAACCTGCTTGAGCAACACTGCACTTAGGCACATAAAATGAAGACATATTTGAATGAAAAACACATTGATCAGGAGATTGCGACAGAATTCAACAAGAATAGGATGAGGCTGTGAGAGAAGAAGAGGCGCTGGGAGGAAGGAGAAGTCTGATGAAGCTGCTATAAAAACAGGCAGGATCAGATGGGTTTCCTTACATCGGGGTGCTCTCCTCAGCGTGGTGTCCAGGCGGTCGCACTACAGCAAAGCCGTTCTGTCCGAGGAAACAAAAAACATTCACACAGTTAGGAAGGAGCATGGAGGTTTCATGTCAGGATAATTTGCTGGTATTTAGGCTTCAACAAAAAGCCAGAAATTTGTATTGCAATATTTTCCGGCCCCAAAATTGCAACATAGGATATTGTATATTTTTATAAAATATATATTTAAAAAAAGGGGGTTTAATGTGGATGCTCTTAAATTAAAAAGGAGCCAAGCCAATTTATATTGTTGTGCTTTATGTTTATTTTTATTTTATTTTTTTTTTTCTACAGCTTGAATTGAAGAAGTGGAAGTTGCAGAAGAAGAGAGTTTGGTCCAAATATGTGGCACAACTGTTTATATTGCCACTCATGTTGAGAGTGTTACTATTAAAACATATTCCACTACAGATTACTGAAATACATGCCCTAAAAAGTAAGTTGGAATTTATTCCAATACTCAAATTAAGTAACATATTCTAGATGCTTTGGATTATTTTTAGAATACATAAAATGTTAATACAGGCTTTGTTTATGGAGCCAAACAACATGATGATACTTTAAAAAATAAAGTTTGATGTTTCAGCATTGATTTTGTAAATAAATGTAGATTATTTCAGTAAAAATCTAATTTATAAGCAGTTAACAAGCAACCCATCACCAGATATTGATTTGCTAAATTGACATTTTTTTCACTGGAGTTTGGTGCTAACGAAGGACAGATCCAATGCGGTACTACTAATATAATTCAAGACGCTGTTTCTGCCTCTTTCTGTTTAGACTGGAATTAGACTGGATAACATAATCACTATTCAGACCACCATCAATTTAAATGGAATTTAGTTACTAAGACTTCCGAAATAATTGTATTTAAACTTAAAACTTGACCTTGTCATATGTCGTATGACATTTTAAGATTGTAACTAAAGCCATTCTAACACACACACACACACACACACACACACACACACACACACACACACACACACACACACACACACACACACACACACACACACACACACACACACACACACACACACACACACACACACACACACACACACAGGGAAACAGATGCTGACAGCACTGCAGGGTCAGCTGAGGGGAGTTTGTTAAGGAAGGGACCTGCGGGACTCCCAGCAACTGGTTTTGGGGCTCCCTCTGCTATGTGGGGACATTAGATAGATGTCGGGGCTGATGTGGAGCGAGGCGAGCTGGACTAATGATGTTGAGTCAGCTGCTGTGGATTAGCGGCAGCTGGGAGATTATTGTGGAGACAACGGCCTCAGCTGGAGACCCGGTTACAGCTACGGCTACATAATACAGTCTGTACGTAGGTGTGTGAGACAGCGGGGGTTCTTGCTGGTTCTCTGGGCAGGAAAATAACTGTGGATTAAAATAGACACTGGGAAAAAATAGAAAGCAACACATGGAGAGTCGAGTATGTGTGGGTGCAGGAAGAGCAGATTTATGGTTTTCTGTGGAGCTCAGGAATTTATAATTTGGCTGAAGAGAATCCTCAGAAGACCATCTGTGTGTCTGCGTGTGTGTGTGTGTGCATTTACAGAGCATTAAGAAAGTATTCAACCCTGTCACTGGTTTCTGGGACAATGCACATAAAAATAGTATTACTTTAACCTGTTATAAAGAAGGTGAAGTATCTGATGTTTCTCTTCAGAGATTAAAGCCGTTATTAGAGTTCAACTGTCAAGATTCCAACAAGGAATATACCAAAGCTACATATTGTTATGTTGCAGCCTTCTTAGCATAATTAAGACCTGATTTGAGGAAAACTTTCACTGTGCAAGACCTGGATTACAGTATTTACTGATATGCTACAGTTTGAACCGTCTACTTCTAAACTAAACACATTTGTAATTTTTTTGTTTTATGAGGATTTGTGTCTCATTTTAATCTTGCTTGTGATGTGAACTCTTTAAACTCATAAAAATACCAGGCCCATAGGTGCTTCTGTGAAGTTGTGATGTTACAACTATGCAGTCACAACCTATTGCCCATTCGCAGTCATTCAAATCAGCCAATCAGAGAAAAGGCTCATTGATATGAATGTTCTTTCCAGAGTTTTTAAATTGACTTTTTGGTACTTAAAACTAATAGTGAACAATATGTAATGTTTAAAATATGTCATGGATCACAGGCTCAGAACAAACTCAACTGTTTCTAAAAACCTGAACTAATATTCCATCCAGGTGAAGATGTAATATTGAAGACAGTTTTCTGGGTCTGCTTTGCCCAGCTGTTTCCAGGGGAACCTGGGCATAGAGGAACCAGGTAACATCTCTGTAAATGACTGTAAATCAGTGGTAGAGACAACCAGGAAATATTAAAATCTTAAACAACTTGGGTTCACTGACTCAGAGGATATTTACAACAGGATAGTATGTCTTTCTTTATTTTATTGGGTTTGTGTTGATGTAGCTTATTTATTTTTATTACTATGTACAGACCCAGATGTGTGTATAATCTGCTGAAGTAATGTTGATATGTTAATGTACTTATTCCTGAGCTTTGAATTAGTTTTATTAACTGAGCAGCATGCAGGGCCAGGTGTTGATGTTGTTAATAGAGTGAAATACTTGCTGATTGGATTGTATTTTTGTTTTGATTAAAGTCAGATCCACAGTCTTGACCCCTCCCCCCCACAGGGACCACAGTGGAAATAAGCCTTAGGGCTTTATTGTGTTTATTACTGTGCATCCTTTTCCTTTTCTGTAAGCTCTCACTGGCAGAGATGTTTTTAAAATGTTAAAAACTGAAAAAGATCAATCAGATGAAGGCAGATGAACTTAACCTTTAGCTGAGAGGGAATTTGTGCTAATTGATTAAAAATGTGAAAACGACTTCAAAAAAAGTTTCAGCGTGTCATAGCTTTAGATATGTGCATAAGGTTTTATAAAAACACTGCATCCACTTTGGGGTAGATGCCTGGTGGCCAGCATGCAGCAACTCCAATGTGGACCTCGCCGGAAAGAGATAATGTCATATCTCAGCTTCTTTTAGCAGCAGATCCTTGTATCATTTTGGTTCTTCTATGTCTTTTGGTATGAGGATTTCATTTATATGTTTTTTTTTATTTAGCAAAAAAAAAGTGTCTCTAAAGAAACACCATATCTAACACCATATCAAAACCTAACACCATGACACATATCTGAAAAGTCATGCCCATAACTAACATTATGAGATATACCTAATACCATGAGACCTACCCAACAACCATGACACATATCTTACACCATGCTGTTCATATGTAACAGCATGGGACAAACATAACATGGTACATATACTTAACACCATACCACATACACCATTCCACAAACATAACACTATATCATATACACCATGCCACAAATGTAACACCATGCCCATACCCAACACAATGCTGCACATCTAACACCATGCCCATACCTAACACAATGCTGCACATCTAACACCATGCCCATACCTAACACAATGCTGCACATCTAACACCATGCCCATACTTAACACCATGCCACATATCTAATGTCATGCCCATACCTGAGACCATGCTGCCTATCTAAGACCATGCTGTATATTAACACCATGCTAAATATCTAACATCATGCCCATACCTAACACCATGCTGCATGGCTAAAGCCCTGGCAGAAAAGTGCAGAATAGTTTTAATTCCTTCCTAGCGATATGAAAAGCCTCCTGTGGACAGCTGTTGTAAATTAGGGTTCCACTGCAAACAATAAAGTGTAAAATACAGTGCATCTGGTGTCTGTACCTAATTGTTTGTTGCTGCTCCAATGCAATTGTGAATGTCCGTGTCAAAAAGGAAGGATATTAGTTCAGCTTAACATGGTTAGACTTTTTTTTTTATCCATTAGTGTTTCCGTTTAAGCTGTAATATTAATAATCACACGTAGCCTATGTGTCTGTAGAGACCAGACTCTTATTTCTTCATAGTAATTATGGCCATATGTAGAAGCAGGACCGTGTATGTGGGTACAGTATAAGCATGGCGTGCTACGTGTCTGTGAGGAATGTCATTAGTCTGCGGTATGTCGGTGCTAAGCTAACGCTAAAGTGTGCCGGTTGCTCAGCAGGTGACTGCGGTGTGAGGCTCATAAAGCTGGCCTGTTAGAGGGACCATTAACGTCTGCAGGGCCCGACTGTTAACTTCTGCAGGATCCGTGCTCCAGGACTCCCTGCTCGGTTCAAACAGTGAGCGACCACTGCTGCACAGACACAGGAAGGTGTGTGTGTGTGTATGTGTGTGTGTGTTTGGGGGGGGGTCTGTATGGGAGGTGCTAATGAGAACCTGCGAGATACAGTAGGTGGGAGGAGTTACATTTCTCTATTCTGGTAGTGTGGATGTAGTAAAGGGACACAGATCATCTCAGAGCAGCAGCAACACGGCTAAATTCATCATTCCTATCACTGTGATATAAATATTAACACACTCCACAAGTAACTATGCCCCATTAAAGCAGATAAGTAAGAATGTTTGAATCAGTATACCGGCCCTTTATGCAAGTCAAAGTAGAAATACTGTTTGTTTGTTGTAGAATTAAAAAAATATATTAGTTTAACTACTGTTAAAGTAAAAGTACACACGCATTATGAATAAAAAGTACTCAAAGTGCATCCTGTGTTATATGGTATTATATTACTTTTTAAATCATGAAATACAGAGAGCATTTTAGTTTATCATCGTTGATCCTATTTGAGAAAATTGGTGTAGACTAATAGTAATAGTAGTCAATCTTGTTTTACACCTTTCACACAAAGTGAAAATCTAAAAATGAAGAGAAACTATTTAATAGAAGCAGAAGTAGGAAGAAGCATCATATAGAAAATATTCACATAAAGTACAGATTCCTCAAAAAAGTGTTTAAATACAGTACTTGAGTAAATATTACTTAGTTAATTTCCACTCCTGGAAGTTTGAAATGCAACTCATACCCAAATCAACCCCTTCAAAGTTGCAGTGATGACTTGATATTCTAACAAATCACTAACCCATACACATGAAGAACACACACCTTCAGTTCTCCTGATGCGACTTTGAAGACCAACTCTACCACCGAGCCGACGGCCAGACGAGCTGCACTGGATGAATGAACCTCATTCCAAATGGTGTCGCTGTCCACCTGCCAGCACACACGCGCACACACACACACAGAAAATCATGTGTTGTTTATATCAATCCGCCTTTTAAAGCTGGAAGAATTCCTCTTTGCACTGTTTTTCATTTATTGAGGAATTCTGGATGTTTGATGAAGCAGTTTCTGCAGTTTCCTCTGGTGCGTCATTGTGACAGAATCATAAAACTGTGAGAACATTTGAGATCATTTAGTTTTTGTCATCTCACAACATCAAAGTAAGTGTTTGAACATATCTGGATGGAGAAGTGGCAGAGTTCAGGCTGATGGAAAATTCATTCACTGACACGAATAGAAATCGACAGAGAATCAAAGAATCGTGAGGCAGGAACATATTGAGGTGTTTAATCACACAGACAAAACTTCACATGAACAAACATTCATTCTTAAATAATTAGTTTAACATACTAGAGGCAGCAGATATGTAACTGTGCGTTATGTTGTCAATCAATAAATCTGACTTTATATATACATTTAATCAATAAATGAGTGTTACTTTGGATATGATGGACATACGTCTGGATGAAACACTTATTTATTTATTTTTTTTACATTTTCCAAATTACTTGGAAATATTCACTATTTGTGTCTAACTACTTTCTTATTTTTTAATGACACAGGGCAGAGAGAACTGTGGAAAATTTAAATTTAAATTCAAGGACATCAGATGCTTATAAAATGAGACATTTCACAGGAATACTGTAACACTTTTAACAGATATCACCAAAAATGTTTATAGTTGGTTTCTTACATTAAGATAATTATTAACCCTAACCATATTACAAGTTTGAGTGAGTGCTCCTGGAGTGGGGATTTCTGAGTGAAAAATAATAAAATAAAATAATCATTTTGAGAAAATGTGACAATCTCATTGGCTGGTGTTCTGAAATCAACACCAGCCAATGAGATTCAGAGTTTAGTTTTAAATAATCTTTTCTTCTTTCACAATTGGTTGCTAGTTGAAAGGATATGGCTGTGTTTAGATGTGGAAGATAGAATAGCAGCTTCACAATGAGACCTCATATGACATGGTGCAGAGAATGCTGGCCATGTGCTGCTTAAGGAGAAATCTACACATTTAACATGAACAAAGCGAGGCAACAGAAACACTTAATGTGGATTTTCTTGTGGATTTTCTTTTCACTAGTTTGAAAGAAGAGATGTTGTGCAAACTGGAAGAATGATCAACATGCAGCAAATGCAGCAGTTATCAGAAAAATTGATTATTTCTTCATATATTTATTTATTCTACGGAGAGAAAAACATCTCAGGAGTGAGTATGTGTTTGTGTGTATGTAGATAGACATAGGGCAACTACTATTCAGCAGTCATGCCTGTTGTTTAATGCTTCAACATGGAAGACCCTTCACCCTCAATATCCCAACAGTGTACACACACATATACACCCCCCCCCCCCCCCCCCCCCCCACACACACACACACACACACACTGAGCTGACCACACTATTTTATGTGATTGATTGTGAACACGGACCTATATGCAGGATAATTTTCACGATTCCATCAGGCAGATAATGAGGCAGATCATGATAAACACAGAGAGGAGCTGGCAGGGGAAGAGAAAGAAAGGTCTGTGTGTGCGCATGTGTGTGTGCGTGTGTGTGAACTGTACACACATGTGCGCTGCAGTAATGCCAGAGCTCTGATGTAAACCTGCGGCTCTTCCACTATGAATAAGTTAACCTCAGGATGCCAGTCATCTCTCGCTTTCATCCACTCTGACAGCTTTTCAGTAAGTCAACCATCCGACCGGCGCTTTAACCCATCGCCACCCAGTCCGTCCTTCAACCATCAGTGTGTGAAGAGACATGACAGTTTCTCAGCTGGCCGGCCAGCTTTCCTCTTGTCTCTGTGACGGACTGATCAAGGCTGGAGGATGTAATAACATCCACAGGGAAGGAAAGCAACACTTTTAAAGTTGTGCCAAGAGAGAATTTATTATGAAATAGAACTTTGGTGCATTTCCCTCAAATCAGAAACGATGCATTGAATGCGAGGACAGAGACAGAGAGAGACAGAGCAGGCTGTTCTCATTAACTGTCCATACGCATTCCTACAAAAAGTAATGCAGTTATAATTCCTATTTATCCCAGCAAATGAAAACAATGATGTGGATGAACTTTTCATAACAAATCATACGAATTGTTTCATGAGAATAGATGGAACGGAGGAAGACAGTGTGCAGTGAATGAGTGAGTGATTGAATGAGGAGCGAGTGAGTGAGTTAATGAGCACAAACAGATGCTGTGAGTACTGAGTAGTTTATTTCCCATGTTAATGTTAGTTTGCCTCAGGCCAAGATGCCTGTGACACGGTGAGCTGAGGGAAAAGTGAAAGAGATGTGTGTGTGTGTTTGTGTGTGTCAGGGGTAGAAAAGAGTGGGAACATACTGGTATGACGGAATGATGGTTCTCTACAGGCTGACAGCCTAATTTCAGCCCCCTTCCTCTATAAGCGTGTGTGTGTGTGTGTGTGTGTGTGACAGGAAGACAACAATTTAGTCCCATTTGCCTTCATAAAGAGCAGAACAGAGTGCTGCAGAGCTCTACTTCCCACAGCAGCAGCAGTGAGGCCTGAGGGAAGAGAGAGAGAGAGAGAGAGAGAGAGTCTGGAGGTGTGGAGGACCTGCAGAGGAGTTGGACATGTAGGAAGAAGAAGTGAAGGTGTGTGTGTATAGGTGCAGGTGAGCGGCTGCTGGCTTTTAGCAACAACACACAGGTGTCAGATGTCCCTTTCAAACGACTGCACTTCCAACTCCGAGCAAGGGTTTAAATCACTGCCGGAGCACAAAAACATCCTCCAACACAGCTATGTGCACAAACAAAAACACACATCCACCATACCAACCTACACACACACACATCTGAAACATCTGGTTATAATTACAAACACAGCGGAAAGGCAGCAACAGCTTTTGTTGCCTCTGGTCCTTGAGGGGCGGTGCTTGTATGTGTGTGTGTGTGTGTGTGTTTGTTTGGTGGAACCAGAACAAATGGAACATTATTTAGGGGGGTGGTGGGGGGCAGAGAGTGAAACAGTTATTTTTTAAACTCTGCTGGTGTGTTTCAGAGCCAGCTGGGTGTTGATTAGATTAACGCAGTCTTGTAAAAACAGTCTATTACAATAATTCTGTGAATCTCGGGAATATTTGTAAAAATGACTTTGAAAGCAGAGAGAGAACTCACCCCGATGCCTCCGCAGGGTAACCTAACGAACATGGGGCTCACCGAACCTGAGACAACACACAGAGACACGAGAATCAGAGAAACTCACAGAGAGATAGAGGAGAAGTTGCTCGGTGATGAGCTAACTTTCTGGACTTGCAAACACAAACGGGCCCTTGACCCTAGAAACTGCAGCATTTTACTTCCTGACCTGTTGCAGCATTGAGAGCACACAGGGGCACGCCCTGATTGGGTGTGGTGAAGAAGAAGAAGAAGAAGAAAGAAAAAAAACATCTCACAGTCAAACCTTCACTCTCTCAAGGGAATCAAGCGTTTAGGTCGAAAAGAGAAATTTAGCTTTAAAGATTCCTTTCAGACATGCTTTGAAACATATTTAAAAAAGGCTGTTTGGAACAACTAGGTGTGATTTATATGGGTTTTCCACAAAAAAACTGTATTAACATAAACAATTTTTAAATCCTTAAAATGACATTACTTAGACATATAGACATATGACATTAAACATATTACGTATGAATATGTAAATGTATTTCATTTAAAAAGTTCATTTTAAAGTCAGCATACATGCTCCAGAGGCTTAAAGTTTACACTTTGTCGGTGGGCTATTGGACTGTAATTGGCTTCAAACTAGTTGTGATGTCACAAATCATGTTTGTAGGTGCCGCCCTTTAAACTCTGATTTTCATTGAGCTCATAGAAACTTTCAACTTGGAGTAGATGAATGAAAACAAACTCTGCAGAGACACAAAAGCTGAAGGTACAAGAAGAGGTGAGTGGAGCTCCTTAATTCTAACTGATAAACGGTTGCATATTTTTTGTCAATCATTTCAGAAAGACACTCATATATTATATTAATCCATTGACAAAGAGTGAAATATTTCAAGCCTTTATTTCTTGTGATGAGTTTTACTTTCTGAATGATGATCAACAAAAAAACTCTTTCGCAATATTTGAGTTATCTGAGACTTGTGTGAGGTTTCCTGCCTTCAGAAGAAGCAGATCTCTGCAGGTCAGTGGGGAAAGTGTAGCCCTCCTAGGTTGCCTAGGTTACAGCAGGTGAGCACACCTTCTAGCATCCTGCTAACCAACAGAACCTGATAAAAACAGCATATTTCATATTGACAGAACAACTTCATGTTGCGTCTCTGGGTATTCTAATTGCTCACCAGTACCTGTGACTTTGTCAGTTAGTATTTTCCCTTTTCCATTTCTCTCTGTATAAACCCGCGTATGCTGAGCGTGACTCTCTAATGACCAGATCTTAATACTCCTACACTGTGTACAGACTAATGACGACAATCTATGTTTCTGTTGGAAAAAAAGAAAAAAACTTAGATGACCACTGGGGTTTTCCTCATTACTGTTTGCTCTCATGTACATACACACGTGCACACACACACATACTCACGTGCACACACACACGCGTGGCCTGTCTTGGCTACACCTGCACTTTAAGCCACTAACAGGCAGAACTAAGTGACTAAGCAGCCTGTGCGACGTTTAATTTAATGGCTGCAGCAGCTCCCTGCCTTATCGTAACACCTCCAGGACTTTATTAGACGGGACCTTTTGTTATGACGGTTTAAGCATTAAAGCGGATTCCTTTAACAGATGCTGCAGATTCACGGAATGATGGGTTAGACTCAAGTCTGAGGTTTACTTTTATGTTCCATGTATACATGTAAATCCAGATGTAGAGCGTGTTGCCTGTGCTGAATCTTGGCCTGTTGTGCAGCGTGTCATATAGTCTACATTTGTCTCGACATTCAGGGACCTACATTTTTGGGTTATTAATGAAGATGTGTGGGCTGATGTGTGCAGTAGAATCCCTTTACAAGCAATAAAATTAAATATCTATCTCACTGCTCTCGGGATACACAACACTATCCTGACAATCGTCCATGCAAAACTGAAATGGAAACTTTTATGCACATTTTTAGGACTGTGAAAAACCCAAAGAGCAAAAAATCTGTATTTGAAGTGAAGTTGAAAAACTTCCTGCTCATTATTTGCTTGCATGTAAGACCCAAACAGATTAATTAATTACCATTAGATACACTTTGCTAAATCTTCTAAAATGGTCTGAAAAAGAATTTTAAAGTCGTTCCTGGACCAGATCGCAGAATTTCTCTGGATGGAAAAAACTAAACTTTTGGAACTACAAAATTGTGGCTCCACATTTGATGTCATGTGGTCAAATCTTTGGGGTTCCTAACATTTCCAGGTTCACATTGCTGCACGTAGACAATCTGGGACGTTAACGACTGAAAACTCCCCCTTGTTTCAGGGTACTCCCTGACAAATGTCATACTTGGACTATTCATGCAACCATCGGGTCAGCCACTGAATTTGTTCTTATTGTAATGTACCTTTGTATTTCTTACTTGCTCTTATTTTTTTATTTGGTTTGTCTGCTGTTATTCGCTGCATTCACTATTGTGCTATAATACGATTTTCCAAAAATAACAATAATATAAAATATGTAAAAAAAGAAAAAAAAATCTATTTAAAGGTGCATGCCTAGAACAGACATTTATCCTGTGGCTGGGGTGTTTGCAAACTTGTGCGTGTATATTATTGTGTTTCTTACAGTCCAGTTTCTGTCTCAAAGGGTTGGTTCCATACAGCAGGACATGGGCTTCAGAGTGGACTGTTTGTAGCTCCTCCAACAAGGCTTTCCTGCCACGGATACACTGCAGAGATAGATAGAGAGAGAGAGAGGGGGGGGGACAGAAGACACGGACAGAAACGGATGAGACAAAGACACATGGCATCTGTTGTTAATTCTCCACACTCACCATCAAACTTATAGTCACCCCAAGAGAGAGAGATGCTGCATGAAGCTGGCCTCATTCTGTGAGACGTTAGTCGTGCATACAGGGAGGCCCGGCACTGTCTGCATGTACAAGTCAGAGTTTAGGAAGGGATTACTAATCCTGGATCATTTTCAAGACAGAACCCTAAAGTGTGTGGTTTGTATTATTCAGGTTTTTACAGAACAAGGCTAAATACTGCCCCCTGCTGGCCGTGACAACAAACTGCATCCTGATGCAATAGTGACCCATTACTTTAGCATCACAATCTTTTGTTAATATTTTATTTTAGACTTTTAATCAATAAAAATTGGGAAGGAAGAGAAATGGTTACACGCAGGAGACGTGTTATTATGCGTTACTCAGAATGAAGAGGTCAGAATATCTGTGATGTGGTTTCTGCTGGGAAAGTTACTTTATTTGCTACCCGTCAAAACTTTTTATAGCAATATTTTAATAAAAAATAGTCTCACCCTAACTTTATAAAGTAACATTTTTGCATTATTTTTGTTTTATTAATATAAAATGTAATTATTGTATTGATGTATTTTTTAAAATGATAAATAATTGTATTATTGTTACATATTTTTATTATTATCATTTTATTTGATTTATTATGCTTTAAAGGGGCCATATTATGAAAAGAATTGTACATATTTAATGTGTAAATATCTGGCTCTCTGGTGTTCCTGCTAACACAGAAACTGTGAAATAAGACCACACACTTATTCTGTTGTGGTTTGGCCTCCTCTGTAGTGTTGCTGAGACCTAGCTGAACACAAGCAATTGAGAAATGAAGTTAATAGTAACAGCCTTTGAATCCATGTTGCCACCCCTCCTCTCAGAGTGCTTGTACTTGACTTCTGTTTGCCTGACTGACCCCAGCTCTCTGAGGGGTGGGACAGAGCTTAGGCCAATCACAACAGAGTGGGTGTCTCTGAAAAATCCCTGTTATAGTCCCTCCTCTCATTACAGAGTAAGTGTGTGAGAAAGCAGACTGTATTGTTGTTACAGGACAGGTCTAACTAGATATTTTCAGACCAAAAAAGCATGCACATTTTTATAAACAGACTATGATTATTAAAAAAGTAAACTGGGGCAAGTGCAAAATAGGGCCCCTTTAATATTTTTTATTGTTTTGTTTTCTTACTATTTGCATAAACCGTATATCACAAAGTGTGGAGAGAGTTGGGCGACAGCCGAAGGTGGAGACCCTAGTGGTCTGACTGCTGGCTGCAGAAGCTGGCACTGGGGACATGGAATGTCACCTCTCTGGCAATGTAATGAGCCTGACCTTTTGGTGAGGTCGAGTCGTAC